>CM036938.1:12893538-14093538 GCA_020800305.1 Porphyrio hochstetteri | reverse complement strand
AAGCAAAAAGTGGAGGCAGTGCTGGCTCCTTCTTCTGGTCCCTTCTGGGTACTCCCAGAGTACCATCAGTTCTATTGGCATGAAGGCACAACTATGTTTTTAAGTTCACCACTCCTCAAAACAAAAACGACACAAACAACAACAGAAAAAATCCCAAAAATAAACCAACAAAAAAGAACTAACAGATGTCCCTGAAGCCAGACCAGACAAATATAATGACACAGTGGCATTAAATAATTTCTATCCCAGTGATAACAACATGCTTTTGAAAAGCTACACGGTGCTACATAAACCAGAGATTGACATCTGCACTGTTCCTTAATCCATACTCCTTTCCTTCTCCCTGCTTAGTGTGTTGCAGATTGCTTTTAGTATGAATGTTTCCAGGAAAATTACCTAAGAATTGTGGCAAGGAAGGGTTTTGTCAGCAAGTTTGTGCTGCTGGTTATTCCGCACAGGAAGGAGACAGCTCATGCTCTTGTGATGCCAGCTTAATGGGACGACTTTCTGTACTGTCACGAAATTCAGAAAGTGCAGCTAGGGAGAAGGGTGGAGAGGTGGCAGGTCACGTATAGCCCTCTTCTGCTGTAAACAACTTCTGGGGCTGTCTCTCTTCATCTGTTTTGTATGTCTCCATAGAACATTTGAGTAAGCTTTAAATTGCCTCTTTAAACACTGACACGCATCTGTTGCAGTGATGTGCAACACTCTCGCAGGCACTGCTGTACTTCCTTTGCCTATCCCTGTCCTCACTGTGCTGTGTGTGGTCATCTCAGTGCTTGTCCCAAAGCCTTCTGACAGTGTGTACTGCATTCTGTGAAGCAACCTCTTTCCTCACTTTTTGATGTGTTTGCTCTTACCTGTGCCCTGTGCCATCCAGTACGGACGACTGAATTTTCCACTCACAATGTTTGCACTGCCACAGTGCTCAAGCTCAGCAGTAGTGTTTGACAGCCACAAATGAACCCTGGGAGATCTCTGCATCCAGCCCTCACCAGCCCTGAACTCCTGCCCAAAGCAACCGTGGTGAATACAGGTGTTATCCTGTGATGCAGAATAAGGACGAGGAGATAAGGAATATCCAGGCTGCTTATCAGTTACAGGCACCTCTTTTTCTGTTGTATTTGTTTTGTTTTTTATGGAGAATAATGTTATGAGGAATGACTCAGGAACTGGAGCTGTTTAGTCTGGAGAAAAGGAGATTGAGGGGAGACCTAATTGCTCTCTACAACTACCTGAAAGGATGTTGTGGCGAGGCAGAGGCTGACCTCTTCTCCCTAGTGACAAGCAATAGGACAAGAGGAAATGACATCAAGTTATGCCGGTGCATTTTAGATTGGATATTAGAATTCTAGAACGTATTGGGTTGGAAAGGACCTTTAAAGGTCTTCTAGTTCAACGCCCCCTACAGTGAGCAGGGACTTCTTCACTAGATCAGGTCACTCAGAGCCCCATCAAGCCTGACCATGAATATCTCCAGGGATGAGGCCTCCATTGACTCTCTAGACAACATGTTCTAGTGATCCACCACCCTCCTATTGAAGGACCTTTTCTTAATATCCAACCTAAATCCCCCCTTTTCTTTAAAACTGTTACTCCTCATTCTGTTGCTCTATCCCCTTGGGGACAGTTCTTCCCCAGCTTTCTTAGAGGCACCTTTCAGGTATTGGAAGGCTGCTATAAGGTCCCCGTGGAGCCTTCTCTTCTTCAGGTTTGATGATTCCATGGATTGCCTATTCAAGACAAGCATCTGGAGAAATGGACTTTTCCTACAGCACTGTAATAGCCTCTTATCTTGCTGCTTTCGTCCCTGATTTTGCTAGACTGGCTTTGTAATGGCTGCTGCTCTGAGGTGTGCAGAAGAATGGTGGGAAGCCAGCAAGTGTTGTGTGCTTCAGAAGTTGGGAGAGTTACAGTGGATTTGATGCCTGTCTCCCAGCTTACATGCTGAGCAGACATCCCCAACACTTCATGTAGAACTTCTTCCCAGGGAGTGATCAGAGCAGTGTGCCAGTAGGTGACCAAGTGGCATGGTGTGCAGGATCAATCAGAGGGGATTAGGCAGATCTAAGGGCCATTGGAGCATACAGAACATTACTAGGCTTGGGTTTTGGATGCTACTGCATTGCCATTCCCTGCAAGCAGCCTCAGGCTTTCCAAGTGTGAAGCAAACGGGTTCACAGGTATCTTCTTCCACTGGCAGCCATTGGTGTGGCCTACCTGCACTGTATGTAGCTGGTCTGCCACATCTGATTGAACTACTATTAGTCGTTATTTTAAAAAATAAAATGCTGCCCTGCTGTACATAGCAGTGATGTGATTTTTTTCCAGATCAGCTTGGTCCACATCTCAGAGAATTGTTTTAAATATCTTCTGTATTTTGAAAACTTCTAGACAGTTTCAGTTTCAACTCCTAAAGGTTTTACATTGTATGGCATTTAAATCCCTTGAGGACTGAAGTCCTGGGCAAGCAGAGAGTGCTAAAAGGAAAGAATTTTCAAGATCTTTCCCTGCAGAAACAGCATGTTCCCAGCAGGTCTGCGGGCAGCACATGTGTGAGCACAGCCACAAGCTCTGCCCTTGCAGCAGCTTGCCCTCTCTGTGTCCCTGTGAGAAATGTTTTGGCATCACACTTAGTCTGAAGGCAGGTGACAGCGGAAAATAATTATTGTCATCTTTGGCAATCTCATTAGAGAGGCCAAGAGTTCAGTGGGAACAGAGATGGCTGTCTTGTGCCCAGTAGCAGAAGACCCAAGGCAAAGCACAGCTGCAGCCAAAGCATGCTACAGAGAAAACAGCAATGTTAACACCTCTTCCTTCCTTGCTTGATAGAGAAAGGCTGGATTTAAATGACCTTTGTCTGGCACTTCTCATGAACACCCCTGAAAGAGATGAAAGTGGCTGGGAATCAGCCCGGTTTTGGCACTGAAAGTATTCCAGTATTCTGCTGCCATACAATTCTGCTTTCATGAGTAGGTGGGAGTAAGTGAAATGAAAGAGATTTAGCACTCTTTCTTCTTCTTCTTCTTCTTCTTTATTATTGTTCCTTTTTATCATAGCCAAAAGCTAGTCTTTTATGGGGACACTGGAGCAAACAGCATGCCAGAGGTCAAAGGAGGCACATCCTCAGAAACACAGAGATTGAGCAACCTTAAAAAAGTATGATAGCGTCTTTTTTGTGGTTTCAGAGGCTATTTATATAGAAATCTTCAAGCCACAGTGATGCAAGACATGGTGTTAACAGAGGCTGAAAGGCAAGCACTCAGGCACTTTTAGCAGGGTTTAAATGTAGCATGGGAGAGCACACTGCCAAAGGTAGAGCGCTGTTCCCAAAAAATAACTGCAACACGATGGGATCGGTTCAGTAAAAACTCACAGCTCTGATAAATGCATGAAATGTGGGGAAAGGGAGGGAGCAGAGGGGCAGGTGCCGATCTCCTCCCTTTGGGGACCAGTGGTAAAACCCGAGGGAATGGCACGAAGCTGCAACAAGGGAGGTTTAGGTTGGATGGTAGGAAGAGGTTCTGTACTGAGGGGGTGATCAGGCACTGGAACATGGAAGGGGTCACTGCATTGAGTTCAAGGAGCATCTGGACTATGCACTCAGTCCCATGCTCTGACTTGGCTGGTCCTGTGTGGAGCCAGGAGTGGGACTTGATGATCCTTATGGGTCCCTTCAAGCTCAGGAGATTCTGTGATTCTATGATAGAGGTTAGATGCAGTGCCTGTCCAACCCAGGAGCAGCTGTTATGGCTAACGCCTTAAGAGGAGGAGACTGGGGTTGCCTCATTAGCAATAATGAGGGTATCTTACCCATTCTGAATTCTTCCCTAGCTTTGTTCTTTGCCTACTCAACCTGACATAAAACAGAACTGTGCAAAGCATCACTCCTCTAAAATGTGCATTCCCAGGATTTACCACAGTTGCGTCTTGGTGAGAGAAAGGACTAGCTGAAGATGCACCTTTTTCCCAAGTATACTGCATGGTTTGGCAATGTGATTCTTGAAACTATGAGCTGAAATAAAGGCTAAATGTTATCAGTGCTGTCTTCTATGTTTGCCTGAAGACTCTAAATCAATATAGATTCTGTAATGGTAAATACAAAGGCAAACAGAGAGAAACTGTCCCTGGAATCCAGATATTTACTGCCAACAATGAAACATTTCCAGACTTATTCACTGTATTTCCCCTTTTAAGTACAGGAAACACCATCATTACCACAGTAGAATTATATGCTGCAGAATGGTAAGCACCCTTCTGACAGGGGAAAGCTCACCTCCTGTATATTATTGCAGTGCTTCTTACTGCATGATAATATTTACATCATGTCCAGCTATGGAAAATCAAATGTTCCAAGGGAAATCAGAGGCATCCTTCAGAACCAAGGAGTAGCTGCATCCCTTCAAACCATGTCTCACAAGCAAAATTTGTGTGGTTCTTCCCTGAGTGTCTCTCTTGTGAAGTCCAGTGCTGTGTCTGCTATCAATGAGGTTTTATCCTCCCTCTGTTTTATCATTGCTATTTGCAGACACCTCATTGGTAGCCTGATAACCCAAACAGTGTTTGTACAACCTTGATGTTGTTTGGGCGGTGAGGTGTACAGGTGACTTATTACAGCACCGTTGTTCATGTACAGCCTGTCCAAGGCTGCTTCTGCTTTAAGATGCTATTTTGATTTGTTCATGTCCAGGTGATTACTTGAAGGTCTCTATGCAGAGGAGGCTATTTTAACACTTCCAAAAGACAGCTGATTTTCTAAGGGGATTTATTCTGGCAGGGGAGTTGGACTAAATGATCTTTCAAGGTCCCTTCCAATTCCTAACATTCTGTGATTCTGTAATGTCCCCTTAACCAAGAGGGCTTTTTCCCCCTCTTGTCCACTTTGCTCCAGAGCTCCTGCTCTTCGTTTTCCCAGAGGAGGACAGCTCTCACGGTGAACTCCACATCTTGAGACTATTCTGTGTAACCAGACTTAATGCAGTTGCCTCAAGGGGTGTCTACCACAGCTTAGCCTGCCAGCTGTAATCAGATTAATTGCAGTATGGCTATACAGAAATGTGCACACTGTTGGGGTAGACCTGGTATAGAACAGTAAGTATCTCTACCTTTCTGTAGCACTTTCTCCAACTCAGTCTTGTGCTAGCATGGAAGAAACAAATTTTATTCCTATTAAGGAAGCAGATAGAGACTAATATTTTTCTTCTATTATTATTAGTTTCATCTTATGTAAGAATCAAAGCAGCCCTTTACACATTAAATTGCATCCACCCATGTTTCATTTGGAAACTTGTGTTGCAACTGGAGCTTATCCAAACATAATATCAGTAATGCTTAATGTCCTTAACAACAAAAGAAAATACAATTAAACAATCTCTCGTACCAAAGTTGTTTGAAATCTGCTAAACAAAGTGTATTGTCTGAGTGTAGCATTGTGACCATCCCTGGGAAAGTACCAGTGTGCTGCAGGGGGTATATGGATTTCCAAAGGAAAAGTGGGCAAAACAGGGTTGTTTTTTTTCAACATGGCAGCAAGTGACTTTTCTCTGATTGAAGACTGCAGGGGCTGGAGAAGCTCTGAAACACCCAGGCCCCAAGCATGCCAAATACACCTTGAGGAGGCTTGTGAGCTGTGCCTGTATGGTACCAGCTGTCCCACACCTGCCTCAGACGGCCTTGTTGCATTGAGACTTCATGTTTGTATAGGCACGTTCGTGTGGTCACCAGACCTGGTTACCTCCAGATTACCTCCAAGGCCAGGACCTGAAAACTTCACCCAGACCCCTAGGACAGGGCCCTCTAGCTGTTCGGGGACAGGTCTCTCCCCAACCTGCTGCCCCAAGTCATGACCATGAGCAATCAGTACCTGGAAAGAGGATCCTGGCTGAGATTTGACTAGGGGGATACAGGTAAGATGCCAGGTATGGACTGAAAGGTGGTTTCTTGCTTCTAATTTTCCCCAGACATCTGTTGCTGTTTTCTTTTGCCTCACGTCACTGTGATCCAGGGACACCAGTACCAGGAGCATTAGGAGCCTCTTTGAAGCTGGGCTTTTGTGCTCCTTTTCCAGCCAAGCTACCGCTGCTGATTTGGGACTGAGGGAGCATTTGTGTCCACAATAGAGCATAAGGCTCATCTAGAATGCCTGAAAGTTGAAAAAGACACCAAAATTTCCTCTGTGTGTCAGGTATTTGGCAACAGCAGAACTCCACAGGGACTACTGTTTGTCTTTACACAGAGATAAATACTGATTGCTTTGGCATCAGCCAGACTTTTATTTAGAGATTAGCTTCACATATCTTTATGAATTTAGAAATCAGTTGGACTCCTGACCATTCACATTTAATGACTTCCTGTTTTTGTCTGAAATGCTTTTTATAGATAAGAGGCTTACTTTCTTCTTTTGGGGGACAGTAAGGGAAGTACCATCTCTCCTGCAGTCACCAGATCAGCAGTGAATTCCATTTTTCCTTAACAGTTTCATGATCTGAGGGATTCAGCTGTATGCAGATAAATTGCCACGGGCTTGAGCTTTTGGTTTTCTCTTTGGAAAATGGATTTCTCGTGCTATCTTTGCACAGTTTTCTTTAAAGCCACAACAAACATACATTTGAAACAAGGAGGTATTCAAACACCTTTGGTTTGCAGTTGAAAAACAGTTCTGGTCTCCTCCATTTGCATTAGCACTTGATTTTTCCTTCAGAGATGTCAGCCAAGGAACAGTTGGGGTGGATATATCAGCTGGCCAGAGACCACTGAACTCATCTTGCAGGACTGCAAGCTGCAGGCAGAGAATGACACCAAGTAAGTCTTAACCCTGGGCTAGAATGTAACAAGTGCCCGTGAAATAAAACAGTCAGTTCTGATATTTTCCTTCTGCCCAAGTTTAATTTTCTCTATGCTTTTGTTATCAGTCCTCCCTAGCCTTTTCTCTCTGTTGCTGTTCCAAACCTCTAAACCTTCATATATTACAGAGATACACCAGGGATTGGTGGTCCAGTGATAGCAGAAACATCCACAGCTGGTGCCAGGCTCTGTGGAAAGGCCACACTGGATCCGGGTGGGAAGACACCTAGCAGACAGGATCCCCAGAAGGAAAGCCAGGAGGCCAAGTGTCAGCATACCCAGCCTCCAGCACTTGGCAGCAATCACTCAGGGGTGGCAAGCACAAACTGCTGCAGAAAGCAAGCTCATGAGGATTCTCACAGCTGCCATTTGCAAGTTCTAGAGTTCAAGAGAAACCTGTTCTTCATTAGCTCTGGTCTAGGGCTTGCAGACTGAAGCAGGAAGAGAGGACCAAAAGTGTCAGCCACCCCAAGCAAAGTAAAGGTGTGATGGATGTAGATGCAACCCCACCAACCACAGATGTTTTTTGTCTGAGCATCTTCATGCTCAGGGACAGTGGTCATGTGGCTAGTGGTGCCAATGGGGTTGTTGGTTAATGGTGATTGTCAGCACCCTGTGAATTCCTGTGGTGGGTCAGGTGTGTCTTCAGTTGGCCCTGTGTGCAGGAGGTGTAGATGGAGAAGTGTGTCTTGTTTAACAGAAGGGCTTTGACCTGAAGATTTCACAAAAAAATTTTCAAGAGTGAGTAGTTATATGATAAATTGT
This sequence comes from Porphyrio hochstetteri, assembly GCA_020800305.1. Classification (NCBI taxonomy): domain Eukaryota; kingdom Metazoa; phylum Chordata; class Aves; order Gruiformes; family Rallidae; genus Porphyrio; species Porphyrio hochstetteri. The sequence goes on along the minus strand of CM036938.1, from coordinate 14,085,930 downwards.
CAGGAGCAGTGTGATGATGGGATCACTGGAAGACAACAGGGAGAACTGTGGCCAGCCTGTAGCAAAGGAGTCTGTATGCCAACAGGAGTATCAGTTATGGTAAAGACTGTCCATTAAAGTAGTTGGTTTTACCTTATTTTGGGGGCGGGGGGCAGTTCTGAAAAGAAGGTGATGAGGATTAAAGCGGTGAACAGGTGAAATACTAAATACTAAGATCCAGAGTGAGGTGATGCTAAGTTAGACTGGAACTTCACTTGTGTGCTCAGCTAACCATGGTCTCCACCAGGCGCAGAGGTTCCCCCTGCAAATCTCGGGCAACCCCGATGGAGGGCCTGCCTAGGGATGCTGCGGTCCAGGTCTCAGGCTGCAGGGAATGCCAGAGCCTGCAGTTGCCTGGGATAAGAGGCAAACACCTAGCCTGTCTGAGGTGTGAGCAGGTCGATGACCTGCTTGCTTTGGTGGTACAACTAAAGGAAGAGGTTGAAAGACTGCGGGTGATCAGGGACTGCGAGCGAGAGATTGACTGGTGGAGTAGCTCCCTGGCGTCCCAAAAGGAAGACAGTCGGGATGACACCTCACACCTGAAGACGGTCCCCCCTCACTGCCCGTGCCAGGTTAATGGGAGTGACCCAAACCCCGAGAAGGCCTGGAAGACAGTCCCGACTCGGCGTCGTAGGCACTCCCCCTGCCTACCTACCCCACCCCCTCAGGTGTCCCTGAGCAACAGGTTTGGGGCCCTGACAGTTGAGGAGGAGGTACCTGAGGAGATGAATGGAGCCCCTCTGCCTCAGAGAAAGCGGAGGCCTAGAGTGAGGCGGTCATCTGCACGCCTTTGAGACTGCCTCTGTTAGGCAAGAGAGGAAGGTAGTCGTAGTAGGAGATTCCCTTCTCAGAGGGACAGAAGGGTCTATATGTAGGCCAGACCCTACACGCAGGGAGGTGTGTTGCCTCCCTGGAGCCCGGGTCAGGGATATTACCAGAAGGCTACCAGGCCTGGTAAGATCCACTGACTATTATCCCTTACTGATAGTTCAAGCAGGCAGGGACGCAATCACAAAGTGTAGCCTGCAAGCTGTCAAAAGGGAATTCCGGGACCTGGGGCGCTCTGTTGAGGGGGGGGGAGCCCAAATAATATTCTGCTCTATCCCCACTTGTGGGAGGAGGGGCTCAGAGCAGGACAGGATAACCCACGAGTTGAATGTGTGGTTAAAAGGCTGGTGCCGGCGCAAGAACTTTGGATTCTTTAACCAAGGGATGGTGTACTCTGCTCCTGGCATGAGTACTGCTAATGGGGCTCACCTGTCCTATAAAGGAAAGCGGATCCTCGCCCAGGAGATAGCAGGGCTCATCGATCGTGCTTTAAACTAGTTAGGAAGGGGGAAGGGGATATTAAGGCGGCTGCCAGGGTTAGGCTTTGGGAGACACAACGGGAGTTGACGGTGGGAAGAGGTAAATACCAACAGCACAGTCGTGGACTTGGGGACGTTTTTCCACGTGAGAGTAGGGAAAATTCTGTGGACTGCCCTGAGTACTCCTCCGTGGAGCCACTTTTGCCAGTCCCCTGTCAGAAATCTCGCTGTGGGCCGTTGAGGATACCTACATCTGCTTCACCACTGAACTGTCTTTACACAAATGCACGTAGCATGGGGAACAAACAAGAACTAGAGATCTTTGTGCGGTCGCAGGGCCATGATCTCATCGCAATCACAGAGACGTGGTGGGACAACCTGGACGACTGGCACACTGTCATGGATGGCTATGTGCTTTTTAGGAAAGACAGGCTAGGGAAGCGAGGTGGAGGAGTTGCTCTTTATGTGAGAGAGCACCTAGAATGTGTTGAGCTCCACCTGGGGAAGGATGAACCTTCTGTCGAGTGCTTGTGGGTTAAAATCAAGGGGCAAACCGGTATGGGGGACATTGTTGTGGGAGTGTGCTATAGGCCCCCTGATCAAGAGGAGCAGGTAGATAACGCATTCCATAAACAGTTAGAAGTAGCCTCAAGTTCCCGGGCACTGATCCTTATGGGGGACTTCAACTACCCAGATATTTGCTGGGCAAGCAATACGGCCAGTCGTATGCAGTCCAGACAATTTCTGCAGTGTGTTGAAGACAATTTCCTGCTACAGATGGTGCAGGAGCCCACAAGGGGAGGGCGGCTGCTGGACCTTGTTTTCACTAACAAGGATGGACTTGTTAGGGAAGTGAAGGTCGGGGGCAGCTTAGGGCAAAGCGACCATGAAGTGGTTCAGTTCATGATCCTGGGTGGAAGAAGCAAGCCAAAAAGTAGGATAGCTACCCTGAATTTTGGTAGAGCTAACTTTGATCTCCTCCACCACTTAATGGGGGCTATCCCGTGGGCTACGCTGTTTGAAGGAATGGGAGCCTGCGAGAGCTGGCTAGCATTCAAACAGCACTTCTTCCAAGCACAGGAACGATGCATCCCTTTGAGGAGGAAATGGGGAAAGAGAGGCAGAAGACCTGCATGGATGAACAGGGAGCTATTGAGCAAACTCAAAGAGAAGCAGAAGATCTATGAATCGTGGAAAAAGGGTCTGAGCACCTGGGAAGAATACAGGAATGTGGTCAGGGCCTGTAGGGATGCAACTAGGAAGGCTAAAGCCCTCTTGGAAATTAAGCTGGCAAGGGACATAAAGGATAATAAAAAGGGGTTTTTTAGACACGTGAACAGTAAGAGGATGTCCAGGGATAATGTAGGTCCCTTGCTGAATAAGGAGGGTGTCCTGGTTACGGGGGATGCTGAGAAAGTGGAGATATTGAATGCCGCCTTTGCTTCGGTCTTCACTTCAAAGGCCCCCCGGGACCCACAGACACTGGATGAGAGTAGGACTGATTGGGAAATGAAGAATTTCCCTCTGGTTCAAGTAGGGGAGGTCCAGGAGCGGCTCAAAGGGATTAATGCACACAAATCCATGGGCCCAGATGGGTTACATCCACGTGTGCTGAGGGAGCTGGCGGAGGTGATTGCTGAGCCGCTCTCTATCATCTTCGACAGGTCTTGGAGGACAGGAGAAGTGCCTGAAGACTGGAGGATAGCCAATGTCACTCCAGTCTTTAAAAAGGGCAAGAAGGAGGAACCTAGTAACTATAGGCCAGTCAGCCTCACCTCTGCCCCTGGAAAGGTAATGGAACAGCTTGTTCTGGATGCCATCTCCAAGCAATTGGAAGAGAAGAAGGTCATGAGGAGTAGTCAGCATGGATTCACTAAGGGGAAATCGTGCTCGACCAACCTCATAGCCTTCTACGATCTCATGACAGGCTGGGTAGATGGAGGGAGAGCAGTGGGTGTCATCTACCTTGACTTCAGCAAGGCCTTTGATACTGTCTCCCATGACATCCTGATAGCAAAGCTGAGAAAGCATGGGATAGATGAGTGGACAGTGAGGTGGGTTGAGAATTGGCTGTCGGACCGAACCCAGAGGGTTGTGATTCGTGGAGTAGAATCTGACTGGAGGCCTGTTACCAGCGGTGTTCCCCAGGGCTCAGTGTTGGGTCCAGTCCTGTTTAATATCTTCATTGACGATCTTGATGAGGGAATAACATCCACCCTCAGCAAGTACGCCGATGATACAAAGCTGGGAGGAGTGGCTGACACGCAGGAGCACTGCGCTGCCATCCAGAGAGACCTGGACAGGCTGGAGAGCTGGGCAGTGAGAAACCAGATGAAGTTCAACAAAAGCAAGTGTAAAGTCTTGCACCTGGAAAGGAACAACTGTTTGTATCAGTACAGGCTGGGGGATGACCTGCTGGAGAAGAGCTCAGTGGAGAAGGACCTGGGGGTCCTGGTAGATGACAGGTTGGCCATGAGCCAGCAGTGTGCCTCGGTGGCCAAGAGAGCCAATGGGATCCTGGGATGCATCAGGAGGAGTGTAGCCAGCAGGTCAAAGGAGGTGATCCTCCCCCTCTACTCTGCCCTGGTCAGGCCCCACCTGGAGTATTGTGTCCAGTTCTGGGCTCCTTGGTATAAAAAGGACAGGGATCTCCTGGAAAGAGTCCAAAGAAGGGCTACGAAGATGATTAAGGGCCTAGAGCATCTCCCCTATGAGGAAAGGCTGAGTAAGCTGGGACTGTTCAGCCTTGAGAAGAGAAGACTAAGGGGGGACCTAATCAAAGTTTATAATTATCTGAAGCAGGGGATGCAGGGGGAATCAGCCAGCCCCTTTTCAGTGGTCTGTGGGGATAGGACAAGGGGCAATGGCTGCAAGTTGGAGCATAGGAAGTTCCGCACCAACATGCGGAAGAACTTTTTCACAGTGAGGGTGACTGAGCACTGGAATAGGCTGCCCAGGGAGGTGGTGGAGTCTCCTTCACTGGAGATATTCAAGACCCGCCTGGACGCCTATCTGAGCAATATGTGCTAGGGAGCTGCTTTGGCAGGGGGGTTGGACCCGATGATCTCTCGAGGTCCCTTCCAACCCCTACAATTCTGTGATTCTGTGATTCTGTGATTCACTCCTTGTGGGAGAGGCAAGCTGTTAATCCCAGCCCAGCTGGAGCACAGGCAGAGCCCCACGTAGGCTTTCATGTTGAGTCATTAGCAAGCTTTAAACTGGATAAATGTTTCAAGAGGGAAGCAGGTTCCTCAGAGATTTGTTTACAAAGAGAGCCATGCCTTAAGCACAGAATTAATTGTGTACACGGTTCAAAGGTGAAGGCAGATGTTTGAAGTGGGCACATACTGTATTCCTCCTGGGAAGGAAAGAAAGTTCTGGAGCAGGACATGATTTCTCTTTTTCTCCGTGATCCAGGCACTATTTTGTGTGAAGTCTGACCAGCCTCAGCAGCGCAAAATCACAGAACGAGATGAAGGAAGAGGTTGGAGTGTGGTGTTTTTATTTATAGCTGTGGAGAAGGTAGGAAATCAGGGAATGGATGCAACACTAGCAGAAACAGTTTATTTAAAAATCCCTTTGCAAACCATGGGTGCAGTAGTAGCTGGCAACTTTGCATGTTGAATTCAGATACCAGGAAAAGCAGAGGGTTTTATCTGTAATCTGCACGTTCAGACCTGTTCGGCTTATGGGAGACTAGAGCGGGGGGGATTCTATACATCCCAGCGGTGGGACAAGTGTAGTGTCAGGAAAGACAAGCTGATAGCTCATGCCACCTGGCTCTTCTCATATGCTCCCTAGTTGTGTATTTTCTCTTGCTTGCGTCCTCTTTCTCCAAATCGTCTTATGAGAAGTACACATAAGACACTGTTTCATCAATATGAATGTAGATTTTATTTAGCTTTGCTTTGTTTCTCATTTCCTATTTTACGCTGCTGGAGACATCCCCTCTGCCTTTCACACACAGTCCCACCAGAGAAGGGTTTGGTGTGAAATGCAAAGGGGCCATTGTGTCAAGGTCTCCCAGACATATGTCCGAGAAAGCAGTGTTTTGCACTCAATCAGAAGCTGCAGGAGAAGTGTGCTCTGTCGCTCATTCAAAATTCATACAGCTTCCTTAAATAAATGAATGGGTTTTGGTAGCACCCTTTTCAACAAGACCATTCCTACTAGCATGCTGCTCTCCCCACCTTGGGGTATGTTTGAAGGACTGTCTTTCACTTCCATCCTCCCCGAGCCTTTTGGAGTCTATGGATGGAGAGGCAAGTCTTTAATATCTGAAGCTCTGCATGTTTTGCCAAGTCTAGCATAGGATTATTTTAATTTGTTAATCTGGTCTGTATGCAGTGGTCGCATTTTATTTTGTCACGTAAAAATTGCATGGGTTGAAGCAAACCTTCCCCCAATGCTGACTATTTCCACCAAAAACTACAAATGAAAGCAACATCTGTGTTTTCCTCCAGCAAAAGCTGTAAGCTATACTATAGTAATGTTGTAGCAAAATTGGGGAAAATTATGGCAGGCTACAGTTAGAATTCTTCCTATGCTATGTGTGTTTACAGAGTGACAAATGATCATCAACTGATCTTTTGCCTAGATAATAATTCAGCATTAATTTTTTATTTCATTCTCTAATATTGGTATCTGGGGAAAACAATGACTAGCTATACATAAGTGCTATTTCATGCAATACTTATCTCTATTGATGCTATGCACAAGATAATACGCAGTGTGATAAAGGAGGGTTATTGATACAGCTTACAGATGGCTGGGGCATGAAGGAGTGCAGTTGTGTTGCAGCTGATGATGAGTTTGCTCCCCAGCTAGCATAAACAAGTGGCTTTCTCTGAGGAGGGTGGGATTGTATCGGGATGTGGAAAATGCCAGGCAATTCTGTAGCCCTTTTGGCTACGTTTTTGGTAAATAAAATAAATCGTCTCCCCACAGCATTGCTTTCAGCCTGCAGAGAGTGCAGCAAGATCCTGCTCCCTGTTGATAACTGGCAGTGATGCTCAGTGACTTTTCCTGGCTTTATCACTGTTGTCCTGGTGGAAGAGGTAGTGTAGCCCCCTGTCACAAGTGACACTCCGAGAGCAGGATGTGATTCGGAGAGGACAGTGGGTGGGCAAGGGGAGGTGAGCAGCAGTGTCAGAACGTAAATGTCCCTGCAGTTCACCTGGAGTGGGTCTTTTTTGTCTTTGATATGGAACTGCCTTATAAATTTTCTGAAATCTCTGCAGACACACATGAGATCTTACCCACACACACACACTCTCCTCTCACTTCCCAGAAGAGGCCCTTTCTGTATTTCCCCCTTCATATGGACTTCTTCGTATGCGGAATTTGTCAGGTGAGTGCAAGGTCATGCCAGAAATCAGTAAAGTCAGCACCCAAGATGGGTGGAAGAAGGCACCCAGGAGGGACACAGTATGGTTAAGCAAGAGAACAGAGGTGTTTCAGAATGGGTGTGCATTGACAAGAGACGCATCCCACCAGAGTTTCCAAGGGACGGCAGTGTGTGACTTTGCAGGAGCAGAAATCCTTCTTTTATTTTGCTGTTATGAGTTAGAAGAAAGTAAACATTCATGGAATAGACACAGACTTATGCTGCCTGAGGCAAAAGAGAGAAAAAACCCTAACAAAACCAAAAGAAGTGTGGCTTAGGAAATACCCAAAAGACAAAAAAAAAATACTGCTTAGGAAATGCTTTGCCTGCTAACCTGAGAAGTTTCTCAAGTAGCCATCCAGTCTAGTCACTCTTGGCTGTGTGTGGGTTCTTGGCATCCAGGCTGGGTACTGGAGGCTGAATTGCCTCCTTGGCCTGCTGCCCACCCCCGGGGCGGCATGGGGACATCACAGCCCTGTGGAGCTGCCCAGAGGAGGACAGCAGGCATGCCTCAGTGTGCTCCTCCATGCCACCCCCTGCCAGGGCTGGCCCTGACTGGTCCCCAGGGGCTGGGTGCCAGATGCCTGCAACACTTTGTGAACTTCTTACATCCTCCCCAGAGGGAAGTCTAAAACAAAAATATACTGCAGTTGATCAGTGTCCCACTAAAACAAGGCTCTCTTTCCATCTGCAGCAATAAAACAATTTAATCTGCATCCCTGGGATAAAACTAGACCAAGTGCTCTTGCCATACATGTAGAGGGAGAGTCATTTGGAATTCACTTCTTCGAGCCTGGGTTTGGATGTGTGCGGTGTCTGCCTTTTGGATCTTTGAAAAACAAAAGCAAGCTGCACAAGACTGACTGACAATATTTTTTTCCCCTCTTCAACTTCCTTTCTGCTATGTGACATCCCCAGTTGTGTCTGCTTCTCAGAAGGGGGCCTCTTGCTTGCTTTAGTTCTTACCAAGATTTGTAAATACAGGTATCACTTTAAGACATTCTCCATGGATAGGAAAAGAAGACGTCCCGAATGGTCAGTGCTTAGTGATAAACTAAAACAGCAGGTATGCTTGACAGCAGTAGTACAGAGGTGATCTGTCTTTCAAGTACAGCATTAAACCAGTATTTCATTGTTTTAAGAGAGTTTCTATGGTATCCTTTTTCCTAATTTATCTTTCTGTGCTGTCTGTATTTTGTTGTGTTGATTTTGCAAACGTTCCTAAGAGGACCAAGGACATAGTAATAAGTGACTACTTCATCAGTGTTTATCCTAATGCAGCTTGTTTCTTTACTGCTGCTGTTTTTTTGGAGTTGTTTTCTCTTTTGTTTTTCAAGTCGCTCATTTTTGTGTGATTTATCATGGTTGGTTTCATACGCCACAACAGTTTTTGCTCTCTTGCAATCAAATCTTGCCATGGGTGCATGCCATGCTTACCCAGGAGTTTTCAAACATTCAAGTGCCATGGAAAATACAATCCACACTGGTGTTCCAGATGAGGGGTCAAGACAGACATGATGTAGTCAAATCATGGTCATTGAGAAGCCCCCAGTGGACTTTTGCCACATCACAGCAGGACAGATTATGCATAAGGAGATGGAGATTCAGCCCTTGGTGAGAGCTATCACACAGCAACAGAAAATGAGATTAGTGTCACAACTGCCTTGCTTTAACTTGTATTTACCGCTGTAAAATGGGCTTCTCAGTCTATAAGGACCCTTTGTCTCTTGTCTCCTTAAATCTTTTTAGGATACAGTGTAAGGAGGCTCTTCGGAGGGATATTGAACAGACTGGACCCATGGGCTGAGACCAATGGGACGAGGTTTAACAAGGCCAAGTGTAGAGTGCTGCACATGGGACATAATAACCCCATGCAGCGCTACAGGCTTGGGGGAGACTGGCTGGAGAGCTGTCAGGCAGAGAAGGACCTGGGGGTGTTGGTTGACTGCAGACTGAATATGAGTCAGCAGTGTGCTCAGGCGGCCAAGAAGGCCAATGACATCCTGGCTTGTATCAAAAACAGTGTGGCCAGTAGGTCTAGGGAGGTGATTGTGCCCCTGTACTGGGCATTGGTGAGGCCACACCTCGAGTACTGTGTCCAGTTCTGGGCTCCTCACCACAAGAAGGACATGGAGGTCCTGGAGCGAGTCCAGAGAAGGGCAACCAGGCTGGTGAAGGGGCTGGAGTGAAAATCCTATGAGAAGCCGCTGAGGGAGCTGGGGATGTTTAGCCTAGAGAAGAGGAGGCTGAGGGGAGACCTTATCACCACCTACAACTACTTGAACGGTGGTTGTAGAGAGGTGGGTGATGGTCTCTTCAGCCAGGTGACAGGAGATAAGACAAGGGGAAATGGCACAAGGCTGTGCCAGGGCAGGTTTAGATTAGATGTTAGAAAAAAAATTTTCACTGAAAGAGTTGTCAGGGCCTGGAACAGGCTGCCCAGGGAGGGGGTTGAGTCACTGTCCCTGGGTGTGTTTAAAAGACGGGTAGATGAGGATATGGTTTAGCATAGGATGGGAACAGTTGGACTTGCTGATCTCAAAGGTCTTTTCCAACCTTGTAATGCTGTGATTTCTCTGGCTCCCTCAAGCTTTCCTCTCTCATGACTAGCCATTCAACCCTCAGCCTGGTGGGCTTTTCTTCCTCACCTGACCCTCTCTTGCCAGACCCACTGACCTGACCTTGGCCATGCAGCAAGGGGGATGTTCCTACTGTTACAGCTGAACAATTTGGTCAGCTTTTTGCAGTGCCTGCACCTCTAAGGACTGCCAGGTTTAGAAGTGTCATCCCAAGGTGCTATCTGTACAGGCAGCTGTGCTCTTCACCCACCGAGGACATGCCATCTACGATTTTGTTCGTGTATGTTGGGCTGTCCTCATACCATGGCATGCCAATAACATAGCCACAAAGATGAGTGGATTTGATTCACTTTGTAAAGTGGGTTTGACTGAGTGAACTGTCAGGATGTACCTGGAAAGTACTTGCACAGTACTTGCCGTCTGTTCTGCTGCTGAGCAGAAAAATACATCAAGATGTTGATGTATCCTTAAGGCTTTTCCATGTGTGGTAACAGGAACCTTTTGGATGTCACTGTGTTTTTACATGTGATATTCTAGATCTTCATTCTTGGTGAAATCAATGTACAGCAGATTTCTGGAAAGGGGAAAACTTAACCTCACTTTTAGCTTTGTATCACTTTACTTTGACAAATACTCCAAGTAAGAAGCAGAAAGAATAAATGTCAAGCTTTTTTTTTTCCTTCAAGAGAGAGGATTCCATGTTTAACAGATGATGTTTCTTAAACATAAAGTAATAGAAGCCTGACATTTGTATGTTCCTTGTATTGTACCTAACTCAAACATGCCCTTACCCCGAGTGATGCTTTACAGTATTTTCTGGGGTACTGACACTTAAATAACAAGTGAGAAAAGACAAAGCATTGTTTGTGTCACCGTTTGCATACACTTAACTTAATAAGCCACAGGAGCCATTTGCATAGCAGGAAGTTTTGCTAGGAAAATCCCAGGGGCTAAAGTAAAACAAAACCCACTAGATTGAATGGAGCTGGCTTCAATGGCTTTTACTTCCCAACAAGAAATGAGCCATCTGTTCAGAAGCTTGAAGCTAGCCCTGTTTGCACAAAGGCATGGTCTTGGATGCTGTCTGCTCCCCTGCTGCCACCACTGCCATGTGAAGGAAACAGGTTGGAAAGTCAGCCTGGTCTGCGTCTGGGGGCCAGAGCAGCAGAAAGACCTCATTACCTGAGCAGGTCTGGAGCTGAACACCATGAGTTTCTTCTCCCCTTGAATCTTTGGCAGCCTGCATGTCATTGACCCAGCTCCGGGCCTGCCATGAGCAGGAGGGTGGCAACTTGCAGAATAATGACTTCCATTCACTTCCAGAGATGGGTGGGAAGGCAACCCTTTGGTTTAATCTTTTTTCCAGAGCTGCACAGAGCTTTTAGTTGCTTGGTCAACCACAGGCCAATTTTTCTTGAGTATAACCACATCAAGCCTCAACGTGTAGGTTCTTGGACCTATGTGAGATATGGAGGAGCCCAGAGAGACTCAGTAACTCCACCTGCAAATGGTGTTCAGTGCAGCGGGCTGTGTGTGGAATGTCATAAAACAGTTTGGGGCTCTTTAAGGGGCAAATGCCTACCTGCCTCACCCTACTGCTTCATGTTGTTGCTGATTTTAACATACCAAGAGAATGATAGCAAAAGAATGTTCTGCTTGACATTTGTAGTTGCTCAACAACTAATTTGGGAGAAAGAAAGAAAAAAAAACCCAATAATTTTTTTATTTTATTTTATTTTTTAAATTGGAAGCTTTCAATTGCAGCTTTGAACAGCGCTAGGAGAGCTTTCCTGTCAGCTCCATTGTTCCCGCGATGGACTTTTCTGCTACAAGCCTGGCGCGGAAGCTGTCATCATCTTTTGTCCTTGAATGTAACTCCTATGACTTGCAATGTTCCCATCTCTGATCTTGTTCTCCCCAGGCAGCCTGTAATGAAGAAAATACGTGCCCATGCTAGAACAAAGTCCACCGCTGCCTCACTAGCTAGGAAGTTGTCGTGGTTTAACCGCAGCGGGTAACAGCACCACGCAGCCACTCACTGACCCCACCCAAGGGAGCAGAACAAAGGTTGAGATGAAGACAGTTTAATAGTTAGAGAATAGCAGTAATAACAAAAATAATAGTAAAACATTTGATGCACAAATGCAAATGTTCATCATATGCAGAAGGGGAAAAAAATTCCCTGATGCGCAGTTGGCTTCTGAGCAGTGATCCCACCTTCCAGTGACATCTGCTAGTTAACTGCCTTTCCCAGTTAGGTCCGGGGCATGAAGTTCTGGGTCGGGAAAATCCCTCTGGTCAACCTGACCCAGCTGTCCCAGCTGTGCTCTTACGGCTTCTTGTGCCCCTGGCAGGGTGTGAGAAGCTGAAAAGTCCTGGGCTTGGTGTAGACACTGCAATCACCCTGCAACAACTAAAACTATCAGTGTGTTATCAACTTTATCCTCATCCTAAATCCAAAACAGGGAAACTGTCACAGCTGAAACCAGGGCGGAGGTTGAACACAACATGCACAGCTTCAGCAGTGAGTGGTTGAGTTTCAAAGATTGTTTTGGTTTCTGGAGAAACCAGCTCAGCAGAGCTGCTCCGTGCAGATGGCAGCCCCTGTATCAACCCAGACAATCCTCCAGTTCTGTTCTCCTGGGAACAGGTACAAGGAATGGACAAATAGACCATAGTGCTTTGCCTGGGTTTCAAATGCTCTTTTCTAGGACTGCTGGAATCCAAAAGAGACGAATCTGTGAGGTAGGTTCATGTCTTGGATGTGCCACCTCATTGTGGGAGCCTTTCATCCCTATTCTGTAGAATTGCTGCCAGCCCCTAACAAAGTCATTTCACCAAAGACATTGGTGCTTTGTACTGGCAGCTGGCAGTGTGCCTACCAGATTCTTTCCCTTTGCAAGCTTTGTTGGTCAGCAAAGTGATAGTCTTTGAGTGGCACTGTGGCACCATCATTTGCAAGCAAGATCAGTTTAGGGATGCTTTTTGGGATGTAGAAAGCCAGTGTGTGGTTGCCTGATGGGCAACCAGCGTCTGTAGCCTGGCACATCCTGCATTTTTTCAGAGCCCTTCAGGAAACCTTCTGTTTGATCTAGGTGGGTTTGGTATCCAGACAGAAAGGTGTCTGCATGGCTTACAGCTGCCACTGCACAAGCTGGAAATAGCTGGCACTACCAAAAGCCTGCGTGCTGCAGAGACTGACTGTAGTCAGCTGCTAGACCCACAGAGAGCATCTCTGCAGAAAAAAACAGAGGCAGTATGTTAACAAGTAAATACCACAGTGACAGGAGAACCTGTTTGCAAACAGCGCATGCTGAGCAGTGCTGGGAAGCCCTTACTGCTGCTGCCTGTGCTAAGCCCAGCTGCTGATGATAAGACTTGGTTTCCACCTCAGCCAAGCATGTCAGCCTGGAAAATCTCAGAAGCACCATCTTCTTTCTGACATGATTGTTGTAAGGGCTTCCCCAGCAGTGCTTATATTTAAAAGCTCTTTAACTTTGCGAGGAGTTGGCGTCTTTGTTTAACTCGGTACTCCCAATAAAGTGCAAGACATTTGATTTCATTTCTGAATTGCACTTCAAATTTTGTTCTGGGCTTTATTCTCCTCAGGGCTTTACAAAGCAGAGAAAGGAGGGGGAAGCATTTTAATCAGGGTAAGGCTCTTTGGCATTTACACTATTGAAGCCTGAGGAGCCTCTGAATTTCTGGTGAATAGACCCCTAAGAAAAGAAGTAGATCTGTTGAAGGACGGCATTTCAGTGCAAGAAGGATGTGTTTAGGACTTTCCATTACATAATGGGGCTGAAATGGATTAACAAGACCCTGGCTTTCTTTTTCTTGAGAATTGTTGCCTGCACCACTCTTTTTCTATTGCTGATGCTTCAGTCACAGCACTCACAAAAAGGTTTCCTTTGTTGTTATTGGTTTGAGAAGTAAATTGCAGCATTGTTTCTCCTGATCAAGAGATTGATTAGTCAGAGGTCTCTAGCTGAAGGGAAAAAATGTTGCTCATTATCAACTTTAAATGCAAATGTACTTGCCAAGCAGAGACCATTTCAGATGGTGAGTGTGAAGGGGAATGACTTGCTCTTTTGATGTGCTGCCCATAACCATTTACAGATCTTTGAAAGGCAGCCCTCTCATCAGGTCAGCAAAGAAATAGTGTGGGAACTATACCCTTGAAAGAGAAAATTAACCATTGCTGTTTCCAGTCGGATGGGTCTCGCAGTGTTTTGACAAGTAACAGTGCATTACTATATCTGTGGGTTTTGTGTTTGTCTGTTCTTTTTCTTCCCAGGTGCTTTCATAATCTGCTGGACCCCAGGATTAGTCTTGCTGCTCCTCGATGTTTGCTGTCCCCAGTGCAACGTCCTGGCATATGAAAAATTCTTCCTACTCCTGGCAGAGTTCAACTCCGCCATGAACCCCATCATCTACTCCTACCGAGACAAGGAGATGAGTGCCACCTTCAAGCAGATCCTCTGCTGCCAGCGCAGTGAGAGCGCCAACGGCCCCACCGAAGGCTCAGACAGGTCGGCATCCTCACTCAACCACACCATCTTGGCTGGCGTCCACAGCAACGACCACTCGGTGGTATAAAGCCACAGTGAGCCACGTGGCCGACGAAGAGCAGGGGCTACACTGCAGAGTGGGGTGGGTGCAGGGCCCCAGGGAAGGTAACCCGCTCACAAGATTTTCTCAAACACTAATGGACTACAAGTGCTTTTTTTTTCCAGGGTGCCCAGCACACCGGCATGGTCTGCCCCATCCACAGGAACTGGCCATGATGCAAGGCCTTCAGTTTCTCCTTTCTAAAAGCAGATGGCAGATGCCTTGAGAAGGAGGTCATTGGTAGCCCATGGAAAACTTGCTGAGACTTTGTCGGACTTTGCTGCGTCTTGGTGCCAGTCTGAATCAACTCTGATTAATTAAGCTTATACCTGCTTCACTGCATTTACATGTAGCCACTTAGTCTTTTTAAAAAGGGAGTAAAGGGGATAAAAGTATGCCTATCATTTAATAGACATGTAATATTTATCACCATCAGCATGCTTGTGATGAACATTTTCTGTGCAGGGAGTAAAACTGTGCTCTAGTCTTCGTATCCTTAGCCACACTGCCGTAACTACAGTAAAAACAAAGGTATTTTTTTCTAATACAGGCAATAAGAAGATGATGGAAACTGACTCTTCTTACCTTCATTACTGGTGTTAGAAAGCATGCATGTCCTGTGTGTATGCAGATTATTTTAGTTCTAAAAAAAATAAAACTCCTTGTAAAGTCTGCAGGAAAGTAGAAAAGCAGACTGTATTCCAGTGTTTGTTTAGATTATTAAATAAACAGTACTCTAGTCACAAGGTATTTAACGTTCTTCTTTGAAGTGCGGTATGAAATACATAACATATGAGGGGGCCCAGGTTCTTCATGGACAGGTTCTTACCATAGAACACATCCCTAAGGCTCTTAAAGGGCTACAGTCAGGTCAGTAGATTGGCAAAAAAAAAAGGTATTTTTGGAATTAGAATACTTTTCTCGTTCACAGCAGAAAGCAAAGGGATTTTTAACATGAAAAAAAGGTATGTGTTTTTATGGAACATTTCTTGTAATTGAAAATGAAAGATCTTATGCATTTTGCACTGAGCAACATTTGTAGGGTATCTCTTTAATTATGTACCTTCATTTCAAAAGCAGTGGGCTACTAAAAATTAAGGTACAGGTTTTATTTTGTAAATTCAAGGCAACATATGCAGTAGTCTGTTGCAAATGGCTGCACCATGCTACATAGAATAGCCACACATGCTTGTTGCTATGAATAGCTAAGCTAATGGGTGGATTTTTTTCTTACATGGTTGTTTCAAAGAGAAATGCCACTCGTGAATCTTGGTTACCAAGAATCAATGACACTAATCAAAACTCCTTGACTAGAGTGAATGTGAGCAAAGATGGGATCTTGCTGGTAGAAAACTTGGGACCTTTCTTTGAAAACTGTGTGTTCCCCTAACAATGTAAAATATATGAACAGTAAATTCCTGGGGCCATTTTCCTCATTGTAATTTGCCTCTATAACAAAGCAAAACAAAAATCAGAGGTATATACCCATAAGTGCAACATGCTGGAATGTAATACAAGGGACAGTATTCTCCCCTTTGGTCAGGGCAGGAAAGGAGGGGAAAGGGTCAGCCCAGCAAAAAGCAGAATTTTTAGCATCTCTTGCTTGGAAGAAATATTTGGATTTTATGTATCCAAGCATAAAATTGCTTGAAAAAGGCAGTTCCTTGCTGAGTGAGAGAGGGAAGAACAGCAAATGAGTAAAACTTGGTCCCACTGAGTAAAGTGAGAGTTTTGCCACTGTTTTCACTAGAACTGTGCTGTCAGGCCACATTTGTGTGGACACTGTGAAAGATGGAGTGGGCACAGGGGATAAAACCAGCATTATCTGCCAGCTGATGAAGGTGCTGAATGTCACACTTGCTTTAGACAAAACAGCTCTTTTTTTCTAACTGAGAGCAAGTGAATATAAAGTTCATTTTGTTTTTTATCCACATAACTGTATGGAGACAAAGAAGATCAGGCCATATGAAATTTTTCATTTAAAAGCATCCGCTTACTAAGCCACTCATAAATTTCTGTCTGCGTGATGTTTGAGGTAAGCAGAAGAACAAGGGTAAGAGTGCCTCCGAAGACAAGGGACATCTGACAGAAAAACAATTTCCTTTTGTCAAGACTGCTTGGAGTTTCTTTCCTCCCTGGATCCATGGAGAGCACTTTTTCATGTCCCCAACTTCACCACAAAAGAAAGATGTCACATTCACGTTATGTTTTCGGGGGGTTGCCCCTTCCAAGGGACTTTTTTACTGATGTTTGCATGCCCTTTATTAAATCTCTCCTGGATAGGGTGGAAGATGTTAAGTATCAGCAAATCACTCACCCTAGTTTACTGTGCTGAAAGTCTTGGAGAAGCCACGAATAATTTCAAACCAGGGTTGCAATCATTCATGACACGTGGGTGGGTCCAGAGGCCCCTTGTGAAGACAAATGCCCAAGGGGGCTTTTCTTTTCCCCGTTGTAGTTGCAACAGGTGGCATTTGCTGCCCAGGTACATCGGGCTGCCCTTCTCCAAGGAGGCACTTGACAATTCAAGAAGCTGGACCTCTTGAACTCTTAACAGTGAGCAAATTTCAGTGGTGAGGTAGATTAATCCGGGAGCACTTCTGGCAGCAGGGGGCTTTTTTTCCTCCCACAAGGTGAAGTGCAATGCTCTAGTTCAAAGGCACCAGGATGCAAATGTTGCATGTACGACTCCACTGGAGCAGTTCACTGAGCATGTGGCTGCTGTTTAAAAATCTAATTAGTGCTTTGTTTTGTCGACATGGTCTCCCTATATCCTTGAAAAATCTGATCTGGGTATCGACTGTTTCTTTGCAAGGTAATGAAATTAAAGCTGTTGTGAGCAAAGAGAATAAAAACCAGAGCTTGGAATAGAAGGATTCATTTACCCTCTTCTTTAGAGTGGTTTCCATGCCACTTGTTTTCATCTCAGATATGGGGTTTTTTTTAAATTTACATCTCTCTTCAGATTTTCCAGCTCCATTGTGCAGTTGTAGAACTCACTTCTGCTATGTGAAAACATGGTGCAAAGTACTTAGGAAAAAAAATTGCTCCACTTATTTTTACTTATCTCAGATCCTTCAAAAGGTTTTAGAAGACTTCTTAAAATACCAACGATCCTCCCACAGTCATTAAAATTCTTCTGTTGCTGGCTGCCTCTGGTCCAAGTAAATCCTCTTGAAGTTCAAATATAAGGGTGTTTGTTTCAGCAGTTCTGGTGGGGGGTTGTGTATTAAAAGGAATATGGTTGATGAAATCATTTGCAGGTCAAACAAAACATATTTTTCCTATTTTGTTTTTTCAGTGGCAGCACAAGTCTCAAAACTAATTGAAACAGTTGTCTTTGAATGAAGGAAGTAAAATTTTAAGTCCCATTTGCTCTCACATTTAGCAAGGCTGCATGACCCATTTGTCCACAGAGCTGTTAATTGCAGCGTTTGCATTAAAATTTGCAATATATCCTGTGTTTGACTCACATTGCTCTCTTGTCGACCCCTTTTTTGCTCCATCTTCTGAGATGTCTTGGCAGCTTCAGGCTGGCTGCTAACTGAGATGCTCAGAGATGGGCAGATAGCTGACACAAGGAGAAAGGGCAGACCAGTTAAGAGCTTTTTCAGTGGTTCCTAAAAACCAAACAAACACTCCTGTCTGTCCATAGCACACCAGTAATGTTTTGGGGTTTTTTTTAATAGTTGCCCCAAGATCCACCATTGTTTTATTCTAACTGTGTCTCTCCCCACTAGTCACAGCTGTGGCACTACTTAAATAAGCTGGCAGGAAAGGCTTGGCATAGGTCATTTGGTGAAAAAAAAGGGCAGGTGTGCCACGTTCATGGTGCACACTAAGCCTGAGTTACTTAAGTATCAAAGAGCAAAGGGCATATTTTATGTCCAGTATCTTAGTTCCTTCCCAAGTAACTTTTCAGTATCAGCATAAACTTCTCCCGCTATGGCACTGTACTGAGAAGAAATGTTTCAGGTCACTCTGAGGAGATATGTCTTTTGGTCTTTACCTCTGTGGTGATCAGAATGGTTGAACAGGGTCAGTCCGGATGCCAGGAGCGATCTGTCATGGGAAACTCAAGTGATCTCTGCTTCTGAAGCAGATTTTGTAGCTTCCTTGGACCTCTGCATTGCTCCAGAAGTAGGCTATCAGATACCAGGTTTAACTGCTGCAAAGCCAGCTGGGGTTTCTCTCCACAATGCTGCCACCACCAGCTCCGTCTGCTCTCACTGCAGTAGGTGTCCATGGACTAAAACCATGCTGCTTTTTCTGTGAAAGAAACAAAAGCCCAGCCAGCAGATTGTTCTCCCCTGGTGGGATTAAAGAGGACACCACCAGATGGAGGGAGAGGATTTGATGCAAACATCTGTAGTCTGTCTTTCAGTCACTGAATCAAGGTGATGCAAATCAGAGCTACCAAAGGCATTTCTGTAAGGCACCATCCCTACCTGCTGAGGCTGACGCTGTCCCAGCTGTACCTGTCATTCCTTTGGGTCTGGGCTGACCATGAGACAGGATGGAGATGGCAGACATCAGCCTTAGTGGACTGACTCCTTTCCACATGCAGCAGAAGTAACCCAAATACAGGCTTTTCCTTTCTGGTCCTTTTAAGGGCTTTCCTGTTGGGTGATTTGCAATTGCAGGTCTGCCTATCATGTCCTTCCCGATGGGTTCTTGCCCTTAGCGTGCTATAGGTTGATATCTGTATGGAGGGGTTCTACAAGTGCAATCACAGTAGTTCAGCTGAATTGCCCAGGCTTTGCCATTTGATTGGAAAGGCCACTTCCAATAGAGAAATAGCTTGAAGAGTATTAACACCTCTTTAGCCATGCCTCCTCAAGAAAAGGTGCCCTTTTCTCCTGTTTTCCTCTTAGAGGATTTTCCAATGTTACTCACCCAGCTGCAGTTTTCTAACTCTATTAAATTAAAAAAAATAATGTTGATATAAAAAAAAAAGAAAACAAACCCAAACAACCCAACAAACCAGAAAATAAACAAGGATATTAAACTATGCTGCTGTCTTCTGTGGTATATGGAAATCCAACCCGCTGATAAGCTGCTAGCATTTTAACAAAAGCCTCCATGAAATGTTCCCGTTTGCCTGTGATAAACTTCTGATAACCAGAAGTGTATGTGGGAGACTCAGGAATCTGTTCATTTGTTTTCTTGTTTAAACAAAACTGTGTTTCTAACTCACGAGTATGGAGAGAGCCAATGAAGTTTGGCAAACAGTTTTGCTATTAAGTGCACTTACTGTAAATAATTAGAGGTTGTTATCTAGTACAATAAAGTATTTAGCATGTGTAATTTGGAGTGTGCAAGAAATACCCTTTGTCGGGAGAGCTGGTGTTGGGAGTGGAGGGGGATTACTCAAAAAGCCTGTCTGTGTGGAGGCATGTCTGTTCCAGGAGACAGCACAGGGCTGGAACACAGGGGCAATGAAGGGGCGGTTTATTTCAAGCAAAGTAATAATCAGTTCTGTTCCTGATTCCTACCTGCCCACCTTCCTTTCAAGTCCACATTTGCACCTTTTAAGCTCAGGCCTCTTGTTTCTTCATAGGAAAGTTTTCCTGCACAGAGGAAACAAACCTGCTTTTTTTTCCATTTCTCTTCTTTCCTTCCTCACTTCCCCTTCCCTTTCTCCCTTTTCCCTTCTCCTTTCCCATTCCTTTCCTTTTCTTGTTGCTGCGCATGGTCATGTTTGTCCTAGAATGTGTCCTCAGTTTTGATTTAACCACAGAAGGACATATGCTGACTAAACCAAAGTTGGCTTACTTATGTATAGGAATGAAAGTGTCCACACACCAATTTGCAAAGCCACAGGAAGGAGAAAAAACAGGGGGGGGGGAAATAATTCTTATTTAAACGTTGTTTGAGCATAGCTGGTTTAAGAGTCTATTTTTATGCTAATTCCTATTTCACATTCTGAAGGAAATAGAGAGGTGTTAAGTAAAGGGTTGATTAACCCCATGACTTTTGTCGGAGAAGCTAATCATTTATATACTGAGAGGAATCAACTGTCGGCTTCAGCAAAATAATGTTGAATAAAGTTGGTGTTCCTCAGGTAAAACTGAAGTACTAATCACTCTGGAATCATTAATTGCAAAAATATAAAAAAGGGGAGGGTTTGGCTTTTTCCTCTGCCCAAACCCTGGTGATTCATCACTAATGCCTTAGTGCTGGGCTTTCCGTGACATGGCATGTGTAATGTAAAGCAGCCCCATAGAGCTTGATTGCTGGACATAATGAGCAGAAAGCCAAAATACACAGTTGCTAAATAAATCACGCCTCATGAAATGTACTGCAGTGCCTCTGGGATATTTTGTTTTAAGCCCTGGATCACCATTTGCTGGCAAAGTCAGACTGTTTATATGGTGATCTGTTAACATTAAATACACAACACGTGCAGCAGCGCCGGACGCAGCCTCAGTGCTCAGTAGGCATCACACAGAGCACGAGCTCAGAGAGTCGGCGCATTTGGGATGATGATGCCCAGAGCCCATGGTGTGCACTGTGTGCAGCCCCACCATCCTGCCTTGTGCCTTTTGAGATTTGCCCCCTCAGGCCAGTAGTGGCCCGGAGGAGAGGACTGCTGCAGGTGAGCTAGTCCCATCAGGAGCAGATGCAGATCAGCCTCTTCATCGTTTGTCTAAAGCCTTCCTCTTCTTAACTGATGAGCTTTCACATTCTTAGGGATCTGTTGCTCCCCCCTCTAGTTTTTGCACACTCAACATCTCGCTGGCCTTTCTTGTCACCCCTCCAAAGAGCCCTTCGGGTTCCTCACTTGTCTTATATTTCTCTGCACCTCCTCCAGGTAACCTAAAGCATCTCAAGGTTTAGGTTTAAACCTAAGTTATCTCAAGGTACAAGGTGACCACCATGTACTTCACACCACAGATAGAGTCTCCTTCTAAGTCCCTTGGGAATGAGGTGGGAGATAAATACAATACATGGAGAACAGGGGCATGAAACATTGGAGGGAGGGAGGGGAGGTATAAGAGAGAACCCCATTCCTTCTGTCCAGGATTTGGTTTATGATCCTTTCCAAGGCTTTCTGGCAAGTTCAGGAAAGGATTTGGAGTCGTGGAGTTGTTTTCTCTTGGAAATAACAATGCCTTTTCCATGGCATTACTTTTTTGTTTGTTTGTTTGATAGAAGACTTTGTTGTTTTAGGTGTATTTCATTTATTAAGAGCTCAAAAGGCCAACTGCAACAAGGAGAAGCCTTCCCATTTCCCACCCACACTCAAGAGAAAGTTAAGCTTTTTATATAAATGATGTTTTACCGCTAAAAGATTGAAGGATGCTTCAAGAACTGACAGAGGTTATTTTTATTCACTTCTCTTTTTTTCCAGTTCCATGATATCTGGATATTTTAATGCTTATTCTGTCACAGATTTTGAAGTTTGTACATTCTTCTTGTCCTCAAGTGTCTCTGCAATCCTGCTTTTTCAAAATATGTAAACACTCCTTAGTTCAAGGGAGTTACTCAAAAATGTGCCTGGTTTGAGCTAGTCCAGCTGCTATTGCCTTCCAGACCCCTCTCCTGTTTGCTCACAGTGAGGTCTTATTTTGAGCCGCAACTAAATGCTAGCAAGTGACAATTATTTTGTTTAGGAATTCCTGTGTCAGGGAGATTCCAATATCGTACATATGTCCTTACAGCTAATGCAATATGCTGCAGGCAAGCTGGCTGCCCCTATGGCATTTCTTAAAGAGGCACACCAGGAAAGCATGCTTTCCTGAGCAGGACTGGGTTAAGGACTTGAAATGGCTGACTGACCTTTCTTTTATTTTTGAAACATCATTCCTACATCTCTGCTTAGGGTTGAGCTGTTGTTTAGTCTTCAGATCATCTGTCATTTCTCTTGCTGTTTAGAAATATGTATGGCCCTGTCTGTGGCCCTGCTCCCCCCAGCAGTGTCAGTGGAAGCAGTGGTGGGACAAGGAGTGCTTGACCCGAGATGGGCAGGAGTGCTGAAGGAGAGGGTCTGTCACAAGGCTCAAGAACAGTTCAGCTCTGGCCAGCACAGGCTTGCATCGTGGGCTCCTGGACCCCAAGCTTGGCAGTGACGACCACGCATTTTGGAGGCAGCCGACATCCTGGAGAGGAAGAGGAGGAGAAAAGGAGGAAGTTTCCCAGCTCATGCTTGGGGAAGTGAAGGGTGAAACTGTACTCCTGTTAATATCTGCAGAACTCTGGTTCTTGGCATTACTTGTACTTGTGGCTTGTTTCCCCATCCCATGTGATTTATTTTACCTTGGATGTTCAGGTGAGGACATCCCTCTGGGGAGATGTCCCAGCACATCCCCTGGCACATGGGGGACCAGGACTTTTCAAGTTGCTGACCTAAGTATTGTACACTCACAACGAGGGACAGTGACAGCAAAAGTCCAGGAAACAGCAACTTTGCAGGCCCATGCCCACTTCTCTCCTGTGCCAGGGGAGAGAGGGAGAGATGACCTCCACATTTTGGGAGATAAGGTCATTCTGGATCCCCAGGTGCAGGAGCCAGGGTGGCCTTTGCAGGTAGGCTGGCAGGTATTCATCACATGCCTGAAAGGGAGGGTAGCCTTGGGCTGGGGAAAGGGTGACCAGGCTGGGACATCTAGGAACATCACATTGAGATTGTGCAGACCCACAGCAGTGGGGAAGTGCACTGTAAGTGGCAGGTGCCAGTGGCTCAGAAATGCTAGACTTCTCAGGGGTAAAAAAACTCTTCAAATAGCAAATTTTCTATAAAGTGGATATCCTGCTCTTCAGTCCATGTGGTTAAAATTGCATGATCCATCCACACCTGATCTACACAAGGAGCACACAGAAAAGTAAAGAGGGAACTGGGGCCCTTGACCATCAGACCTCTTTTTCTCATCAGTGGGACACGTGCTGAGTGTCTCTGCTGTGATTTCTATTTTGGTCCACAAATACCAGACATGTTTAATGACTTGTTTTAAGTGCAACAAAATTGCAACACAGGCAACAATTCTGCTTAGACAAACTCCATGAAAAATTGCAGGATTAGACAACTTTCATCTGAAAGGGTGTATTTTATTTTTAGTTATTTAATTACTCTGTGCAGAAAACAGACATACACTGGGCAGCATTTTTCTACTGTTTTCTAAGCAGAACACACACTGAATCTGAGTGCTCCAAAATCCTGGAAAAGCACAAAGAGCAAATGTAAAGGGACAAATTATGAGTTTTAAATATTTAATTTTTTTTGGATATGTGTCAATCACAGAATCACAGAAGGGTAGGGGTTGGAAGGAACCTCTCAAATCACCTAGTCCACTTCCCTGCTAAAGCAGGAACACCTGTAGGTTGCACAGGACAGCAACATAGGGGGTTTGAACATCCCCAGAGAAGGAAACCACAGCCTCTCAGGGCAGCCTGTTCCAGTGCTCTGTCACTCTCACTGTGAGAAGTTGAGATGGAACATCCTGAATTCTGGTTTATGCCCGTTGCCCCTTGTCATGTCACTGAGCACCACTGAGAAGAGTCTGGCCCCACCTTGACACCCACCCTTTAGGTATTTATAAGTGTTGATGAGATCCCTTCCCTGTCTTCTCCAGGCTGAACAGTCCTAGGCCTCTCAGCCTTTCCTTAAACAAGAGATGCTCCAGTCCCTCCATCCTCATAGCCCTACACTGGGCTCCCTCCAGTAGTTCCCCGTCTTTCTTGAACTAGGAAGCCTGGAACTGGACACACTGCTCCAGATGTGGTCTCACCAAGACAGACTAGAAGGGGAGGAGAACCTCCCTCGACCTTCTGGCCACAATCTTCTGAATGCCTCCCAGGTACCATTGGCTTTCTTGGCTGTGAGGGCACATTGCTGGCTCATGGATAGCTTCTTGTCCACAAGGTCTCCTGAGTCCTTCTCTGCAGAGCTGCTTCCCAGCAGGTCAGCCCCTAACTTGGACTGGTGCCTGGGATTATTCCTCCCTAGGTGCAGGACCTTACATCTAGCCCTTGTTGAATTTCATAAGATGACTCTCTGCACAGATCTCTAGCCTTCTAGATCTTGCTGGATGGCAGCCATAGCCTGCCAGCATGTCAGCCACTCCTCCCAGCTTTATATCATCAGCAGACTTGTTGAGGGCACACTTGGTCCCCTTGAACAAGAATGGTCCAGTACTGACTCCTGGGGCCCACAGCTAGCTACAGATCACAGCTTCCTTTTTTAAATAAACCAAACAAACTTGGCTGCTATAGGATTGCAGCCCTTGAAAACTGCCCTCACCAGCTTCTGAACCTGCCCTGCTCCCAGTGAGCCTAAGGAAGGGGATGTGGGTGGGGGATGTGGATGAGGAGATTTTGTTCACCCTCTCCAGGATCTACCTTGCCATGGCTGCAGCAGTGCAGAGGGAGGCAGAGACTGAAGGGGCAGGTGAGGAGGAGTGGGGGGAAAGCACATGGACAGGGGACACATGCCCATGTGTCTCTGGTGGGATAAATCAACCCAGGCAGGAGGCTGTGCCGGGGAGCCTTGCCAGGACCAGCAGCCGCGGGTGAGCCACAGGGCCACACTGCAAGAGGAACACAGCACAGTGTTTGCAGGAAGTGATATGAAGTGTAGCCAGGCCTTTAGCATTTTGTGGAGTTGAAGTCTCTGCTGGGATACAACAGAACACCACCAGCCTGGGACTGGAGGAATGATATGTTTGTAATGAACCCATAATGTGGATTACAGCAATTGCAGACCTGGCCCAGAGAGCAAGCGTATAAATTATGTCTGCATCAAGGCTTTAAGGGACCTTTGTCTGGATATGTGAATCGCAGTGCTCCACAATGAATTTGGGATGGGGCTTCTCGACACTGGCTCTAACTTGTGTTCCATGGCTATAGCTCAGCCAAGAAGGACATGCCAAAGAACATATATGGCTTTGTCGATATAACAGGGCCCTGCCAGGAGCGTGGAAAAAATGACTGATGGCCTCTCTGCCTCTCCAGTGGCTCCGAGCCAGTTGGCATTTCTGGAGTTCAGTGCCTGGCTGGGAGGTTGAACTGTGGCAGCAGCAACCGTCCCACAGCAGATAGTACCAGCAGCGTGCATGCAACCCATGTGTTGCAGCACACCTTGAGGTTTTGTTCTTCTACAGCATTTGAATAGCGTTTTGGAAGTTTCCTGCAGCACAGCTGTAGCCGAGCTTGATGCTTTATAAGTGACCAGACACTAGGCAGTTGTGTAAGAAAAAACATCTAAGTTGTATGCAACATTCAAGTTCCTGCTTTTTCTACCCACTTTCCAGTGCACAGCAGAATAAAAGAAGGCCTTTGTAGCACAGATTTTTTTATTTTAATATTAGTGCTCTGTCCCTTTTTTTGCAAGGCTAGCATTCCCCCAAAGTGTTTGCATAGCTTAGGAGCATAAAGTTTTTGTAGAATATTTTGGCTGAAAGTCAAAAGGACTTTTCTTCCCAAGTATGCAAAGTCACTCACAAAATGCAGCTGCATTCATTTTGCTGAGTACAATGGAAGAGACACAACCCCATTTGCATCAATATATGTCCGTACTAGTCTACCATTGCTTGAGCCAGACCAGGTTATTCTGGTTCAGAAAGCAAAAGAAATTCTCTAGTAAAAGGCACCTTTGTTCCAGTGCCTTGTACTACTGTGTGAAGGTGCAACCATTGAAGGAAAAACATCACATCCAATCCAGCACACACCAGTGAAATTTTTCTGGTGTAGGCCCTAAGTAGCTCAGACACTTTTGAAAATATTACTCTCCATCCAAATAAAGTAAAAGAACAGCCAGTATTCAGAGTGAGTGGCTTGTCTAGTATTGTTAGCCAAAGCAGCCGCCTACATGCTTCCACCTTCAGCAACCCTGTTACTGAAAATTCTGGAGATGGCCCAAACAAAACAATGTGTTTTTCATTAAGAGTGGAAAAAAATTACACAGTGTATAAATTTACTATGAAGCCATCTTGTTTGCTATGAACTAACAGTGACATACGTGTGATTTTAATAAAGAGAACCATGATTTCATTAGTCAACACTGTGTACAAGTCAAGCATGCAATGAGAAACAACGCAGATCCAGTCACCAAAGAATTCTCCATCAGTAAAGCTATACAAGCATTTGCAATCACACCACCAGGCTGGGTGGGCTTCTTGCCTACCTGTCCTGTCCAGCCCATCTGTGGTTGGATTTGTCCCCACAGCCAGCAGTGCCTGTGGGTCCTGGTACATGTCCATACATGAGGTCACCACACAATGCAATGCAACAGTCCAGTCACAGAACCATCCTGTGCGCTCCCTTCTGGTCCTGCTTCTAACCCAGACACCCAGGACACAGTCAGAAAATGCAAGGAAAAATCAAAGTAGGAAATTCAGCCAGCTGAGTAAAATATTGTACCAAGACTTCGGAGAGCAGAAATGATGCCTGGTTCTGCCACAGGCTGTATATGACTAGTCCATTTCCCCCCAGTATCTTTTTCATTTCAGTAAGTGGTAATATTCCCTTCACTCCCTTTCCACCATGAATTCCACAGTGTGGGGAATGCCTTTATCTAATACATTTTTGCAGAACCCAGAGCAATAAACGAATGTCTCCATGGGAGAGCATTTCCACCAGGATATGAGGCTATTTCTGATTGCAGGACTCAAGAGTCCCTCAGCTGAGCAATTCAATCACCCAGCTGACTCACTGTCAACTCAGGCGTGAGCTCGTGCAATAATGTACTTACCTCATTCTTTGGAGAAGAGTTCGGACAGGAAAGCAGAAAGAGGGAATTACATCAGAATGCATTTGGACACCAGAAACTTGGAGTGGAGGAAGAAGGCAAAAATATATGTTCAGTGGTGATAAACCAAGAGAAGAAATGTAGAAAAAGCTAAATCTAATGGATTACACATGAAGCTGAAATACTCCTTGCAGTTAAGCTTTGCTGGACCATAGCCAGAAAAGTAATGGGACTGCAAGGCTTGATTTTCTGCAGGACTGGAGATGAGGAAGCCATCAAAAGACCTGATGAAATGTAGGATGCTGAAGTAGTGTTCAACAGGAAATGGTTGTATTTTCTGAAAGCCTGGAAGGCTTGAGGTAGTCAGCAGGTTTATCATTTAAGCAAACCCAGACCCTTACAGCTGCTGAGGAGGGTTAAGGGAAATCAGTGGGACCATGTGGACCTGTAGAGTGTTGTTGAAGGTGAGCTTGTGGTGCTTGGGAGGAGAGAGGCAGGAATGTGTTTTTCCTGAAAAACAAGGAGCAGAACCATTCAGCTTCAAAATACCACCACAGAACAGAGCATCATTTGTTAGAGCAGACTGACTTGACAAGAGATCCATTATGGAGGATCTTGGCTGAAACCTACAGCATCCAACTCACTAGTGGGTGAGATGGCTGTTGGATGGGAACAAGAATCCACAACACCCTATGTAAAAACATGACTGGCTTTTCCCTGGCCATTTTCCCTGGGTTTTTCTCCTGGGTGTATGATCCTTTCATGCATGGTAATTCCCCAGGGGAAACAAAGAGATCTCATACATAAATACCGAGATGAAGTGTCTGTTCTGGGGAGCAGAAGGACTCCAGTGACCATGACAGACTGACCCTCTGCGGGCCTGCTGCCAGCTCCATGGGGCTGGTTTCCATTGGATTTTGTGCAGGATGGAGCCCAAGCTGGCCCCTCTGTTTCCTGTTGTGCTGAGTTTACTTGGGTTTATTTCTTTCTTCCCCTTTGTGACAGGTGGAAATCAGCTCCTGGTTTCCCTCACAAGAGCCAAGGCAGCGGCCATAGCCATGTTTTGCTGCAACAGTCAGCCTGACACTCTCTTGCTAAATTTTGTTGTAACAGTGGAGTTCAGCTAAGCTAAAGAGAGGTACTACAGTGGCTTGAAGCCAGCTGCATAGCCAAGTGCCCTGTCTCTGTATGGATACAGGCAGCATGGATTTTTCCCTCAAAGTGAAAGCATAACTCAATGGGAATATGGCACCTGAGAGTGAAAAGGTTGGTGTCATTGGAAGGATTTTGCTTCTAGAGTAACTGTAGTTACAGAGTACTAAGGGTCTCAGGTACATGCAAGCTTCTCATTTAAGAGATTTTGAAAAATCGTTGAGTTCGGGGGTCTGCTGTCTTCTCCTTCACCTCTAAGGTTGATAGAAGGAAAGTCCTGCTGATTTCAGAGAGGTTTGGGTGGGAAGGTCCCTGCCATGGAGGGAGCCATGAATCTCTCCAATGGTCCCAGGGACAGAAGCCAGTACAGACTGTGCCTGAAGGTAGGATGTTCAGGCTGCACAGGATGCGAGCATCTACTCAGGCCTCGGACATCTGTTTGGAGTCAGGAAAGAAGGTGCCACACCAGTGGTTTAACTGGAATGCATGGTACCAACCATTTGTGTCCCTTCCATAAGAACATTTCTACATTAGAACAAACAAATGCTTTTCAGGCAAGCCAGTGGCCATTCTTTGGAAGAAAATATTGTTCCTCTTTCATGAAGTCTCCATCAGGTTTGCTGCAGACTTCAATACAATGATGGGAACTGCTTCTGCAATAAGGCTGTTAACTTTTTTGCACAGATTTGCAGATGACAAACCCTGGAAAAACCATTTGTTGCAGGTTAATGGCTTTAAATCCTTACTAAAGTAGATCACTTAAGCTGTTTTCAGAATGAAACATGATGAAGTACAGAAAGTGGTGTTAGTGCCTTTCATGAAATTGTGATCTCATCTCATTTCTCTGTAAATGCTAGATGATCTTATTGCAATCAGAAAAACAACTCCAGATATGTCTGTAAAACCAGGATCAAAACCTGGTTTTATTGGATTTACTCTCTTTCAAGTGGGAGCTAGACCTGCCTTTGATTATAGGCAATCCCAGAAAACTCATGAAAATAAAAACACAGGCTGAAGTCTATATCAATATTCAGGTCAGAGGCAAAGTTTCCTTGTTACAAGGGCTCATATTAAGCTTCTGAGCAGTCTCCTCAACAGCAAGTGATCAGGTCATGGAAGGCCACATGTGTGTTTGTGGGATATTATCAAAGGTAAGTTTCAGAGTAAACAGAATAACCTGCTTTTCCTGCAGCTCCTTTTAAACCACATGCACATTTAAAAACTCATGTTCCTGGAAGCTAGCTTCTGAAATGCATTCATCTTTCAATTTTTCGAATGTCTCACTATCCATTGTTCCTCTCAGAAACGAAAAAAAGAGCTGAGGATAAAACTGATGACACTGTAGTTTCATATTGGCTGATTTTAGCTGCCATGTAGCTGGGTGTCCAGCTACAATAAATTTTGCACTGGTAGGCAAAATTATTTTCTTTAGAATATTTCTTTTTCAGCAAATAAGTTCAAAAGTTAAAAAGAGGACAACCAGAAATATAGGTGCAGGGTTTGGCCTACAAGTCCCTCCTTTCCCTGTTCAAACAAAAGCCTCCCCATTTGGCTCTACAGAGGGTTGTTCTCAGAAGGTGTTCTCAGCTCACTCTCTTATGCAAAAATCCTCACTGTGTTGTGATGTTTATAAAAAACAGAGGTCAGGGGATGGTGAGAAGAGCAGAATGCTTAGGGTACGTATAGGAGACCACCCGAAGGATGCTTTTGGCATATGCTGTATTGGCCAAAAGGGATGGTCTTAAATAGCTGGGGAATGCTCATGGCTCCAGGCTGTTAGAAAATACCTAGCATTTTTGACCTCCAAGGATTATTTCTGGGAGTTGGAAGGCAGGCCCCAGTATATCACCAGCTCTTATGAATCCCAGAAAGTGCCCCTCCCATCTGCAGCTGCAGCAGGAGGGCTGAGGAGCCAGAGCCGCCCTGTGACCACTCGCTGTTAGCAAACTCTGGAGCAACAAACAGCAAACTCTGACAGAGTGAACAGATATAACACAGCTGAATGAGGATGGGCTGCTGGAGGTCTTTCCAGAGATCATCCATCATTCATTAGCACAGACATGCTAGGAGTGCATTCCCTATTATTTTGTGAATGAGCACTAGTAGCTGATGTGGGAAGACCAGGAACGAGCTGCATGATGACTCTAGGATAGGGATGGAATGACAGCATTCACAGGACTTCACAGGATGGAGAGGTGTTAAGAGCTGGAAGGAAAAAAATATTGGGAAAAGGAAGTACAGGAGTTGTAAAGAAGAAATGGAAACTGAAGCAAAGCCTGCATAGACAGAGGGTGTTCTGTCTGATCCAAGGAGTAGTGTCACTACAAAGTGGTCTGAGAACTACTGCCTTGGGTATTCCAACCCAGTGCCTGCACTGTTTGCATCCAGGTAAAAGTGTCTCACACACTTGTTTTAAACAGCTTCCTTATGGTTCCAGTGGTGTGTTTTTCCATAGCACTTGGAATTACTCTGCCTCCAAAATAGATGCTGGAATTCACAGTGTCTTCAGAAAAAGTAGAGCTAGTCCAACACTGGACAGTTCTCAAACTCCCATCCTCCATGCTCTGGTTGGCTGTATCCAGTGACATGCTATGACTCTGTAGCCTTCAGTGGTTGTCACAACAGCCAGGATTTCACTAATGTAAGCCCAAACAGCAGCAAAAAATTTTGCTACTGGCCCGTTCCCTCTTGTTTTGCCAAAGACATGACGTCTCCCTCAAAATCCTTCTCAAATCCTGTCTTTCAGAGGAAGGTGAGCAGAGAGGTACAAGAAGCTTCAGCGTGTGGTGACAGCCACTGTCAAAAATTAACAGCTCTACAGCTTGCTGAAAACCATCGTTCATATTCCTTGTTCATGCACAGCTGTTCTGGCACTCTACTTTCTAAAGTGGTACTCCTCCATCTTGGTGATGCTTGAGCAAATCCTGACCTGATGGTTGTCTGGCAGTGCTGATCCTTTGGCAATGTACAAAGTTCTGACAGAGAAACTTGACCTCAAAAAAAAAAAAAAAAATACATTGAGACAAATATCTCAATGGGGAGGTTGGACTCGAACTCTGGAGGTCCCTTCCAACCCCTGCAATTCTGTGATTCTGTGATCATGTCAGCAACCTCAGCTGATACAATAACTCACCTTTAAGTGTTAGTGTATAACACTGTTAATAAACCCCCCCCAGCTAGCTATTTTGAAAAGCATTATGATATCATTGCCTAGAGGATGGCAATGTGCAAAGGCCATTATTTTGCAACGGCTAAAGAAAAGAAAAAAGTTGGCAAATGGAAGAGAAAAGAAGCAGCCAATACTGATTGTGCCATCAATTCGACTTTTCATGAATAATTGTGAGTTTTGTCTCATTCACTGTATTTTCTAATGTTTTATGACGTGGCAATCCTTTTACAGAGTGCCACTTCTCAAGATTTGGCTGGAAAAAGATCTTTTGGTGGCTAAAAGTTAAAGTAGTTAAAACCAGTAGCACTTGGAGAGCTGGAAGACTCATACATTGGTGTGGGTGACCCAGAGGCATCACTTCTGTGAGCTGTTTGAGCCAATGTTCACAAGTCTCCTGATGCCCCTATGAGTGGAAGTGCTGGAGATCTGGTATGGCTTCTTGGGCACCATGTTGACAAGGGCTTATGCTTCTACCTGAAGAGAGGGTCCCAGGAGCACATCAGCCAGACCTCCCTTGCTCCAAAGCTACTATGCTGGAGTCTGCAGTCAGGCTGTGCCAGACGTCCATGGCCCCTCCAGTCTGTGATGTGCAGGAGAAACAAGAGTGTTTAAGGGTATATAGCCAAAGATCCAACACTTTCTGCAAGACACAAACTCAAAGACTGACATGTGAAAGCATGGAAACAGCATGTCACCTGTGTTTCCCTAAAAGCAGTGCCATTTTCCACTACAGAAGAGCAAACACAGTACAAAGACTCTTCTTTCTCTTTCCCTTCCTTCCTTCCTTCCTTCCTTTCTTCCTCTTTTTCTTTCTTTCTTTCTTTCTTTCTTTCTTTCTTTCTTTCTTTCTTTCTTTCTTTCTTTCTTTCTTTCTTTCTTTCTTTCTTTCTTTCTTTCTTTCTTTCTTTCTTTCTTTCTTTCCTTCTTTCTTTCCTTCTTTCTTTCCTTCTTTCTTTCCTTCTTTCTTTCCTTCTTTCCTTCTTTCCCTCTTTCCTTCTTTCTTTCCTTCTTTCCCTCTTTCCTTCTTTCTTTCCTTTCTCTCTCTCTCTCTTCCTTCCTGCCTGCCTGCCTGCCTTCCTCCCTTCCCTTCTTCCTTTTTAAAGGCATCATTTGTTGCATACTGAAGGATGGAAATAGCTTTTAACTCCCATGCTAACACAACACAAACAACAATGGTGAGGAAATGCTTCTAATCCCAAATGAAACCTGAGCTACTGGCAGACAGAAGGGGGGGAAAGCAGGCAGACATCTGTCCAGAGGCACCTGAGAGGGAAAAGGAAACATCAGCGCAGCAAGGAGAAAACGTGATCCATCATTCCACTGAGGAATTCTTGTGCCCCAGAGGGGACCAGAGCACTTTGCAGACCATGTGCCTGGATGCCAGCCCCCCGGCATGGTAATGACTGCAGATCTTGTGAGGAACAGACCAAACATTGTCTGCTGTTGCAGGAGGATCTCTTCATCCAGAGGGGTCATCTCCATGTGGTGAAGTGGGAATCTGGAAATCTATTAGCATTGCATATCTTAGTTCTATGTCCAGAACAGGCAGATTAATCATCTAGTCTATCTTCCAAATAATCTTAAAGTGAATCAAAACATGTGCTTCTGAGTAAACTGTGCAAAGGACTATTAGGCATGTGAACTGTGCTGTAAAAAGTTATCCCAGGATTTGAGTCTGCTCACCTTAACCAGACTCTTCCTGCAGCTGGAAAATCCATATTTTAGCAATGTGATGGCCAAGGGATTATTGGAAATTCTTGTGGGAGGCAATCTTGCAAGAAGGGGTGTTATTAAGTGACCTTTTTTCAAATAAAAGTCTAGAGGTGATCTGGAAAAGTCTTACTGCCTGTAAAAAAACTCAAGGCAGCTAAAAGGTAGCTTTACCATTGCAGATGTAAAGTGTCTTCCTTAAAAACAGAGAGTAAGTTCTCTTTATCAACCAGTTCAAGACACTGATTATTTCAGCTGTGTTGCCACATAACAGAACCCTTCAGTCTCTGCCTCACCCTTACCACATCTCTCTTTGACCATCGTCCTCAGCAAAGCACTTCCTGACTCAGTGCTGGTCTGACAGTTCTGCTCCCTATTGCTTTGCTTGTTTTCACCAGTGCTCATCCAGGACCTCCTTCCATTTCTGGGTGACACTATGTGCAAGCGGACGGCCTGAAGATGAACCAATATCCAATATTCCTATCTTTCAGAACTTCCACTTATGTTACACCTCTCTCCATTTTGAGCTCACCTCTCAGTCTTGTGAAAGAAGGTCTCAGACACAGCTCTGGATGTCACAAGTATAATTCCTCGGGAACATCCAATCTTGGCATCACTTCTGCAAGGAGAAGAGCAGCAGTAATTTGTGCAACCTAGGAAGAAACATCTGCAGAAGATTGCCTTCTGATGGCAGCTCTTAACAAGTTAGCTGCACTTATCTACATGAAAACATGCTTGTAACGCTATCTTTCTCTCTCCTTTCTCTCCCTGCCCTCTTGATTCCCCACCTGTTTCGTGCTGTCATAGATGTGAGGCAAAAGCATCCTCTTTCCTACATGCTTCTGCAGCTAGCACTAACTTTACAGAAAGACCCTGTCACCACTGAGAAATTCACAGCAAATTTAGACCTGTTGGGTTAGGCTCAAGTTATATGTTATGAGGATTTGCTCTATCAGGAAAAAATAAAAGTTTGCACATGTGTAATGCTCATAGTAAAATTACACTTCTGCTTCCCCTCCTAAATGAGCCACCCCTACAAAAAGAAGTATCTGAGAGGCTCTAGTCTGCCTATCATTGTGAGTTAAAGTGGGGGAAGAAGTTTGCTGTCAGAGAAATGGCATGCTAACCTCATGAGCTGCATACTTAGTGCAGAGCGTTGCATATGAAGTTCTATCTCAATCTGTTGCTAAGCCCTTTAAAATGCTTTTGGACAAATACACAGTTACTCCTCCAGGGACGCTGATACAATTATAAAACTGTCTATTGGATCAGTGAATATATGAATCAGGCAGGCAAGATATTTTCTGATGGTCTCTGGATTCAACAACTTGAAATAATCCTTTTGGAAAACACAAATTCAGGACTGTGGGGAGCAGTTAGCATGAGTTTGAGAAGACAGATGATAGATGTGTATTTTCTGGCCATTTTCTCCCCCTTTTTTTCACACTGTTCATTTTGTTCATCCACATTAGAGTTTTTCTTTATTTCATATGCTCACCTCTTCTGTAGCCATATGCCATTAACAAAGAAGCAGCAGCAGAAGAAATTGCCAAATAAACGGTAGTACAGGCATCTTCTCCCTTATCAGACATGTTTGACCTGGCCATTAGTGGCAGACAGTTGTAGTTGTTTTAGTGGGATGAATAAGCCAGTAAGTGTGACCTGGGTGAGGAGTCCCAGCTTGTCCCTGCTGCAGCCATGGAGTCAGTCCTGCAGTCCCAGACAGAAGAAGGGTGGCTACATGGGACTGCACACAAGGACTGTTCACATGATATGGAAATTTTGGGGGTTGCTTTATAGAATTCATACAAGACTATTCCCAGCCCACTTCCTATCAGCTGGTTAACGAATCAAAACTCTTCTGAGTTGGCAACTGTTTTCCATGAAACTATTCTGGAAGGAATGTTTGGCTAGTCACAGAGGCCCTTTAGTCAGAAATAAATTTTCTGAGTGAAGAACTCGTGTGGGAATTTTATCATGCTGCAGCAGTATAATGATATGAAAGATGAAAAATTGTTCCCAAAGTGACTCTAAAGAAAGGAAAAAAGCCTAATGACCCCATACTGAGTCACTCCTTACAGCCACATGCCTTAAAATTAAAACTGTAGGAAGTAATTAGTGGGTTTACTAATAACCCCCTATTACTTTTGATGAAAAACTGCTATAGGACTACAACCCCAATTCCTGTAAATCAGCACAGCTCCATCAAAGTTACTCTTCAGTTTTTCAGACCTGAGGTACTATCCTGCAGAAGAGTACAGGAAAGGCAGGTTGTCTTATCCTATGTCGTCCTAGAGGCATGGGCCCACCCTGCAGGACACTTCAAGTAGCTATCCAGGGATGAATCATGTACTACAGAAGAGCTTCAGCCATTACTTGCATGAAAGTTCTGCTGAAAAAGGTTTATTACAAGTTAATTCAAGCTTTTAAATATTTCATGCCTAATGGGTGTTGTGGTGGATTTCAAGTAACACTGAGCTGATCACTAGATGCAACAAATCGGTTGGCCTTTGGACTCCTTAAAAGCTGATTGCCAGTCAATCAGGCAGTCTGTTAAGAATAAATAACCTTTTGTAAGTTATTTGTATATAGGCCTCAAAGAAAACTATGACCTACATCTAATTTCTCAACCTTCTTCATTCGCAAAATACCCTGTTTTGCAGCGAGCAATTGCTGCCTCAATTTATCGCACTTATGACATGATTTACTGAGGTCAAAGGAGCTGTTCCCCAGGGAAAGTAGAACTTACACTGATAAAGGAAGGCAAAAAAAAAAATCTATCTCACAAGCTCTGTTATTCTAAAAGAGGTGGGGATTTTCCCATTAAAAAATGAGAAAATACGCTGCATATTCTTGGGGAGGTAGCAAGTGGGAGATGTCTTCAGCCAGTTGCAACGCAGAAGACAGAGCCAGGATGAGTGAGACACTGTGCCTGCCAGGCACTGAGGCAGGAGCAGATACATGCTCTTCCAGATGGCAAAACCACCTGCCCTGCCCCTGAAAAATGCATTTGCACTCTGACTAACTCATTAAACCTACCCTGTCTTGTTGTTGCTCCCCTGCAGTAAAGTAAAAGCAGCCTCTCCATCTTCACAGAAAGAAAGAGAATAAAAGCAGGCAACAAGGTTGTTTTAATAGCTTGGCTTATGAAGCTAGGAAAAAACCCCAGCACAAAATTAGGAAATCAAACATTCTGCACACCATTTCAGATTATTAGAAAACATTCTGTGGATAACTCATGAGAGTTTTTTGAGAGTACAACTAGTTTCCATCTTTTTTTCTACACACAGCTGGGTGCACTACAACATTTTAAGGACTAAACATCTTGAAGTAGCACAGCAAAGCACCAAAGATGCATCTGGCAGGAGGACCTTCAGACACACACTGCATCAAGGGAGTGGTTAAATAGCAAAGACTGGTTTGGGAAGCCTAGTGTGCTTACAACTCTTTGGGGAACACAAAAGCAAGGCTTTTGTTCTCTGACTCACCTTGTGCTCAGTTGAAGGCTGAAGAGAGTGGGTCCTGGTTTTTTATGTTGCTTCTACTCAGCTAAAATTCCTTTTGAGATAAGGCACTGGGGTTTTATCCCCTTCCATTTCCTACTCCTTTGGGGTTTTTACAGTCCCTTGCCAGAAAACCCAGTCCCTTCCTGCTTCCCCCAGCCCAAAGTGAGCACATGTCACCTTTTGGTCTTGCATATGTCTCTAATGTGCCAGCACAGGGAAATCATGGGGATGCATGAGATCATTAACTTCCATATTGGGTTTTGATGGCTTTTTTGGTTCCTGGCTGGATTTTTATCAGTGAAACTTTTCAGGGCTTGGAGAACTTGGAAACAGTAGTGCCTTTTCTCCTCTTGCTTCTCTTCCCATATACACGACTCCATCCAAATCAGCATGCAGATGGTGAAGCTTGATGTGTCTTATGTCTTAAGAAAGCTGGGATTTGGCCCACAAGTTACTTTCTAAATCCACTGGGTGAAGAGCTAGCTGGCACCGTGGTTAAATGCCATGCACTAGCATGTTTTCTCTCACTGTCAGAAACTGAATGACACCAGCAAAAGCAACAGGAGGAAACCTGAAGGGGAGAAAAAAACAGTTTTGTTTAGACAAGGCCAAAGAGTATGAAGCACTGGGCTGCCCTGGATGGATGATCCAGGCCTTGCATGTGATCTGCTTGTAATAAAATAATAGAGATCCTGAGCCATTTGCCATGGTACAGAGCCCAGTGGAGCAGCACAGCCCTGCCATTTGGCCTTTCAGCATCTTTCCACTCTGTTAATTTTCCATATCTCACCTCTCCATGCTTTTATCTCTGGATTTCATTTTCCTTCTCTTGTTTCACTTCTGCGCTGTGCATGAGAAAGTGCAGTGTGAAGCGAAGCGAGCAGAGCGATGGCTGTGGCTCGTTCCCACGCAGGCTTGGTGCAGTGCAGCCAGGTGGCAATAAAGCTGCTGGCTTTTGTGAGGGGAGATACGTGTAGTTTGGGTTGGCTTTTTTTTAATTATTTTTTTTTTCTTGGAAAACATGTGGTAAGTTCCTGTGTGGAGTTTGCCAACTGTGATGTTTCCCAAGCTGCTTAATACATTCATCTTATTATTTTGTAACACAGTCTTCAAAAACTGTCCCTGGCTGGATTTGCTGATTCCCCTATCACTTAAGTCAGACCTTCTGGATAATAGATGTCTTGTGGAGTTTTTGGCCACTGAAAGACAGAGCAGAGATCCATTTTTTAGTTGTTAGGATTATTGTGTTATTTTGACCTTAGACAAGAGATGAAGAAGGAAAAAAGGAAGGTGTTAGTTTTTATCTGTGCACAAACTTTCAACCATTTTCCATTTTCACCAGGAGCTTCTCCTGCTATTTTTCACCCATCTCAGCACTCCTGACATGGACTTGTCTGTTCCCTCTCAGTCAAGATAAGACACTTCCTTTTTAAGTGGCAGCAGGATTTGGCTCAATTACCTTAAAGTCAGGTCTGGACCCATCCCTTTCACTGAATGAAAGACTCTTCTGGCATTACACCAATATTTCCAGCTTCTCCAGATCTGCATGACTTTTGTGATCAAAAGTAGCCAGTGTCTTTTTTTTTCCCTTAATTTTCTCATCTTGCTTATGACCAAGCCTAAAAATTGATGGTATTAAATAATCTGAGAGAGTAGCTTTCTGTGATATTCCTAGCTTGCATGAAGCCAGAAGTCATGCACGCACCAGAGATCCAGAACAGTCATTTCAGTATATTTCTGGAAACAGAGTTTCAAGTCTTCAAAGTTTTCTGCAGTAGCCCTAACAATTTCTTTCATACCTGCTGTTTTTTACATTTCATTTCATTTTAACACAATTCTTCAATATAAACCCAGCAATTTAAGTTGGCTTTGAGCATGTGACTTTGTTACATCTTTTAAATTCATTTGGCCTATTAAAGTTTGAAGTTAATTTAATACTTTTTCTGTTTCACTTAATCCTCTGACAAGAAAATAAATGCGTGCTTTTCCTGTTCTGTCCCAAAGTAGTTATGTCAGCTTCTTTATTTTTTAAATCTTTAGCAACTTCTTTGTGCAGCATTTTGTGATTTCATATTGATACCTACTCTGGTACAACTTTTTCAGTGAAATGAATCATTGTGTAGCAGCATATGCATACCATGAGATATTCAAGGACTGAGTGAGGGAATGCATGGAGACGTTAAAAATCTGAGGTGTGAAGCTCAGCATTAAAACCCTGCAGTATGCAACTGCATCTGCAGTTAGATGTCAGAGGTTTGATGTGGGAGCACAGTGTCCCAGCAGCAAAGACCACGCCTGTTGCACACAATACTTTTGAAAGTCCAGGGACTGAATGCACTGCTTCGATGTGAAGGATTAGCAGTAACTCTAGACTCAAACATCCCCAACTCATGTGATTGCAATAAAAGCTATGAATATTTAAAAACAGTACCTTCAGGGCATTTCTTCCTGCTGGCTGTCCCTCCTCTAGGTATTCTAGTATTTTTCCACCATTTTCTTATCAGCCACAGGTAGGTTCAGAGATCATGTCTGACTTGGAGAAATGTTGGGATCTACCCCACCGATATCTGGAATGCAGACTTTCAGACTTAAACACCAGAATTTGCTGAATTTGCAATCTGAAATCAAACTAACTGCATTTAAACCAGATGGAGAGGTTGCTTTGGGTTACTTTTCCACCTACTCTGTGTGCCCAAGTAATCCCCACTCGCTCAGATCATGTGTAGTCTGCAGAGAGCTAGCTAGGTGGTCAGGTTTTTCAAGCTGCCTTGAAAACCCCAATCTGTGCTTTAAAACTGAGTTCACTGCCCTGTCCTGCATTAATGGCATCTCCGTGGTAGTCTGTAGAGTCACATAAAAGAACCTGACCCAACTCATACCGTTGCAGACTTGTTTACAGGTGGACTATCTTTGCCTTTACATTGCTGGG
This sequence comes from Porphyrio hochstetteri, assembly GCA_020800305.1. Lineage (NCBI taxonomy): Eukaryota > Metazoa > Chordata > Aves > Gruiformes > Rallidae > Porphyrio > Porphyrio hochstetteri. Next base: position 14,046,854 of record CM036938.1, on the reverse strand, counting down.
GTTATGGAGCAGCAGGGAGGGTTCTCCTAAAGCGCTGGCTTGGGACAACCTCACTCTGCTGCTTGCAGATAGGGTATTTATTACTATTTTCTTAAGGTAATAGCAGAAAAGCTTTTAAATTTGGGGTTAACAACATCGTTGAAGCTTTCCTCTCCTCTCTTTGGAGGTATGCCCATAGCTTGCAGTACTGTGTGGTCCTGAACACTGTGAGAGGTGAAGGGGTGTCCTGTTACTTTTGAAGACTCTTTTTCAAGCTCTGGTGTCTGAGAAAATGTTTTCTTCAAGACCTGGACACCAAAGCAGTAACACCACAGAAGTGGATAAACTAAAGGAAACTCTTGTTTAGCATGAAGGTTGCTGACTTATTGTTGCTCCTTGGGATTTATCTTGGCTCAGCCCAGGCTCAATCCTCCAACATCCTGAACATCTCCTGCCAGGGATCAGGCCTTGTTTTGTTTTCAGCTGACCACAATGTTTTACAGAACTCCTGGAAAATTCTCTCCCCCCCCAACAGTATTGTTTAATTGTTTATTCACAAGACTCCCTTGGCCAGCGGCTATGGAGCTGAGGGAGGAATGGAGGGTGTCTAGGGCTGCAAATACGAGCAACTCGTCAGCCAAATCTTTGTAACAGCTTCCATCTTCAGTGGTGCAAAACACAATACATGTTCCCCTCCAGGAGATGTGCTTCCTCTTCACAGAAGACATTGTTCCCATTGTTTGAGGCTTGTCATGTCTCAAAGGCTGTGACCTTCCTCTTACATCACAGACACCACTTTGCCACATACAGGATCTGCCAAGTAAGGATTGCAAGGTCTTGTGCTTCTCCAGGTGATGCCTGCAGGAAATCCAGTGCTTTATGGCTTGGGCCATGAGAGGTATTTCTTTTTTGCAGTGAATATTGCAGGAAGATCTCATCTCTGATTTTAGGTGAGAGTTTCTCTCCAACCTGTAGCAGAGGCTGAGTTGGAAATTTCTATGTCATCTTCATTTAAAAAATAAAAAGTGTTGGGAAGAACTTGACCAGGTACCTGTGACTGAAAGGTTGGGCTGGGGGTATGTATCATCCAGAGTTTTTCCTGCTGATAAAGCAGGGTGCTGTACAATTTAGACACACACAGGTGATCACCTATGGTGGAAACATGTTTCAGAAAGATAGGACAGACTTTCGGATATCAAATTTCTTAAACAAATCCTACAGCACCTCTATACTCTGTAGGTGAGGGGGAATCTTACAGCACCTCTATACTCTGTAGATGAGGGGGAAAGCTCCAGCTGAAGACCAGTCATTTTCTGGGTTTTATGCTCCTTTGGGAAATAAGTGCAAGTAAATGATGCAGAAAGAAGGAATAAGGCTTGAGTGACATCAGATCGTTCTCTACAGACTTTTACTTCTACCTTGTCACTCTTAAGTCCTTTAATAAAACTAACCTGGTACAAATACAGCCTTATATAAAATATGTATGGCAGCTCCTGACACTTGCTGTGTCCTGCAAAAGTTTCAAATTCACTACAGAGCAGTCATTCCTCCTCCAGAGTGTGGGCAGGGAAGGATTTATAAAGTTGGGACATATCTTGCCATAAGGCTTACTGTCCTACTCCTTGGCTGCAGGAAAAGCAGACACATGCCGAAGGCTGCACAAAAGCTTCCTGGGAGTGCTCGAGAACCAGATGGGCAGCCAGCCATCCTTCAGCTCCTGTTTTCTATTAAGAAGAAGACCTTGACCTTTCACACGCTCAGCAGTTCCCGTGGGGCACTGGAGTGAATCCCAAGCTCTGCAAAAGCCAGTGGGGAAAGCCCAGCAGGGGTGTTCCATCAGTCCCTGAAGGTCAGCTTTGGCCGGGGAGTTAAGGCTCTGTACTGCTCCGGCAAAGCATCTATAGCACATGGCTGCAATTAAACACGTGCTTCTGTTTTGCTGAGTAGAGAAGGGCAGTAGAATTGAGGCCAGAGATAAGGGAAAAGGTGATATTTTGAAGTATAACGCAAAGGTCAGGTTAAGTCTTTGAGTTACCCAGTTCTTTCTTCCTTTCAAAAAAGCCCTGTTATTTACATGTGAGTGAGATAATCACAGGCATGCATTTCAAAAGCCCCTGGTCCCAGAGCCCTTTGACAAATGTAGTTTTGCCTTGATTATTTTTTGCAGGTCCTGACACTGTAGTGAAATTGGGTCGCACCTCGTCAAGAAAGTCTGTATCTTGCCTACAGATACTTCTTAATTTTGCAAAATAAGAAAGGCTGCATTCACTCTCCAGAATTTTTCTCATGCATCTGGTTTTATCCACCATGCATCTAGTTTAGCTTTCTCAGCTTCTGAAAGAGCGTTGCAAATGCAGAGGACACGGGGAAGAGAACTGCTTTTCCACTCTTCAGAAGACTGAGCTCTCACCAAAAATGATGGTAGATTTTTTCTCTCCACCCACAAAGAAAACTAAATCTCTAGTGAGTCCTTGCACACTGTGTGTTTGATTTTTGTGAAGTGTTCCCAGCTATTTATCATTACTTAATTATCTTCCAGTGTTTTTTTCTTCTTTTAAATTTGTCTCCAATATCAGATCTCAAATGTGTAGTTCATTAGTCCCCAAACATTCAGATTTGTCATGGTTTAACCCCAACCAGCAGCTGAGTACCACATGGCCCCTCGCTCACCCTTCCTTCCCCTGGAGGGATGGGGAGGAGAACAGAAAGAGAAGGTTGAAACTTGTGGGTTGGGATAAGGCTGGCTTACTAGGACAGCACAGTGCAAGGACAGCACTTGGAATATTCAAAGCGGGTGATACACAATGAAATTTGCTCACCCATCTGGACACCCAGCCCATTTCCAGGCAGCTGATCCTCCCCAGCCAGTCCCCTTTATGTGCTGAGCACGATGTCACACCCCTTTGGCTAGTTTGGGTCCCATTCTATCCTCCTCTGAAAATTAACTTTATCCTAGCGAAAAACAAAGCACTATTTCAGAGTATGAGGTAAATCAAGAGCTGTGCTGCAGTCTGTCTCATCATTCAGCATCCTTCATTTTCCTTCTGTAGACTCCTGGTCTTCCACAGAACAAAGTCATTAGCAGTCTTTATAATTTACCACCAGAACAGAGCAAGCAGAGTGTGCACACAGCTTCTGAAAGGGAAATTTCAGTGGAGAAGCAAGGGGCTGACATGCCCTCAGCAGTCACATCCAGGCTGAAGGGATGCATGGGAGATAGGGAACTGCATGCCACCACTCCAGCTGTGTTAGGACTTGGTCCTGCAGATGCCCACCTCTGCAGCTTCTGGTAGGACAGCAGAGCTGCCACTGCCAGGCTTTTTGTGAGTTCCAATGGGATGAACAATATGGGCAGGATCCATACCTCACTAGCAACTTTGGCAGAAATCTCATGTACCAGCTGCCTCTGTTCTTGTTGCATCAGATACCTTGGAGACACTGGGCATCTCATCTCATCTCACCTCATCTCATCTCATCTCATATCTCATCTCATCTCATCTCATGTCATCTCACCTCAGTCTAGCTGGACATTAGTCTCTCTCATGTGATCTCCAGTGCAACAAGTGTGTGTGTCACTCTTCACTCAAAACAGGACAGGGAGAAGAAGCATGGTGAAGAATTCCTCAGGGTCAGTGTGACAGTATGTATTAAGCATACTGTCCCTGCTGGCAGGGTCCCTTTGTTCCCAGCACACCTTAAGAGGTCTCCAACAACGTGAGCTTCTGTCCCTTGAAAGAGCCACAAGCAATCTTAGCAGAACAGCTTCTATTCCCACTTTTTAATGTAGGCCACAGCTGAGAGCCAAACAAACCAGAAAAAAAAGTTAAATTTGAGAGTCTTTCTACATAGATCCAAAAACATGAAGAAGTCCCAACCAGTTGTTGAACAGGAGCCACGGTTTAAGGTGTGTAGTTACTCTACAAAGTGAGTGTCGTTGCATGGCTTTCATGCCCACGCCTGACTGGGATCACAGCTCCATTAAGCTGACTGATGGAAAAACACAGAAACAGCCTCTCCCCAAGAAATCTTACCTTCAAGACCTCACCCCACAATCAAACCTATGTGGATAGAGCCTTGTGTGCTCTGGAGTTATATCTGGAGCACTGCATAAGGGACGCTGCCCCAGGACAGTAAGGACAAGGCCTAAGGCAATGCCTCCTGTTGGCCCAAGAGCTGCGTTGGGGCAGAAGTAGAAGAAAAAACACTGGAAATAGAGTGGTGGACTTTAGCTCTGTGTGTTACCCATGGGCCTCAGGCTTTTTCACATCTGACAATGCTGTGGACTTCTGACCAAACCAGGAGCTCCAAGTCACTCTTGATTCCTGTTGCTGAGCTTCCTGACAACCAGTCCAGCCCATACTCCCAGACCTTTGGTTTCTACTGGTGTCTCATGGACTGTACCAGGGAAAATGAGATGCCATATCAACCATCTTATTTAGTCCTATGCAAGAGTCTCTCACCTTAGCACTGCGGCTCACCTTTTCCTTCATATCCCTTGGATTACTGATGTGAAGTACTATTTTTTCATTCAAAACACTCTACTGAACCTTGAGATCTAATACATGGTCACTAAAAAAAAATCAAAGTACCTTCATCATTTTTAACCCTCAAATTTTACTAAAACAAATCTGTGACTTCTTTTAAAAATCCACTTTAATTTTGAGGTGAGCATTACTTTTTCCAACAGCCTGTCCTACAAGTGTGCAAGTTGGCTCCTTCAGACAAGGATGGCATCCAGCTTGCAGCAGTTAATTTCTGGTTTTACAAAGGCCAGCAGAACCTTCATAGGCTTGGTGTAGTGCCTGCAGATATGGCCCAGACACAGAGAGCTCGAAGGGAGATTAGGAGCAAGCCCTCACCCAGAGAAACAAGTGCCTTGTCATTACGTCCCTGGATGACCTTACAAAGAGGAGGGAAAGAGGAGTGTTTGTCTGTGCAGGAGGTGCTCATCATGGCCATGTCTCCTCCTTAGGAAGCAGAGTAGCAAGTCAAGACAGCAGGGTGACATTTGAGTCTCTCCCATTGACAGAGAGAGGCGCTGGGGCCACATGACCTGGGACTCTGGGTGGTGATCAAATGGATATATTCAGGCTTGAATTCCTACAGCACATGGGGGTGTGGGAAGTTGTGTAGCCTCTCTGAAAAAGAGGCATGCTTAAATATGGATTGAAAATGCAGTCTCAAGGGCTGCGTTTTGAGTAATGCTGGATTTTGCAGCCTCCCTCCAATGTACACTGATGCTTTATTTGTGAAGCACAGGGAGGGAAACTGCTTTCCTTGTGCTCATAAATGATTTTGCAGGGCAATTACCAGACATGATTAGTCAGGCATGCTGAACCCCCACCTCCCATATTTTGAACTCAACTGTCTTGCTAACAGCTCTGCATCCCAGTAACTGATGGTCTTGTAAATGTTTATGAGCTAATTCCCTGCTCCAAAGAGCAATGGTTGTTATTTCTGAGAGCCCCGAGATGCTGCATGTGGCCTGAGCCTTCTTGAGTTGGCAGACATTGCTTCAAGCTTGCTAGCACACACATAGACACACAAAATGTGCTAGCAAAGCAAGCTGTGGTCCAGATACAGAGCATGGAATGAAAGCTGTTAAGCCTTTACAGTTCCCCTCCTGGAAGCATCATTGGCTAGCTGAGAGTCAGTATTGTTTCCCTTGCAGGGTCTATAAGAGGAACCCATGAATGACCTTCAGACAGCTTCTACCTGATCACCTTTGCTTTTCTGGCTCCCCTGATTTCATTCTTCTTCCAGAAAAACACGCCATGCTGCCTTTTCCCTTGTGGCAGCATAGTCCATGGCAATGACTTGAGTGTGCATCATATTTTGGCAGACCGGCATCCCCTAATGGACAGGCACACACATCCCTGCAAAAACATCCGACCTCAAAAACCTGATGCCATTTTCCCAGCCCTTCAGTCTTTACACCGTGGGTCTGTCTTCTGCGTGGCCCCTGCTCACCCTACTGCACAAGCCAGTTATGGCCCCTCTTCCTTAGATCATTTTTTTGGTTTTATTTTTTTTTTAGGTTAAACTTATTTCTTCCAGGCATTTCCTGATCCCATGTGAAGGGCCACAGGTGGTTTCTGTTTGCTTTTTTTTCACCTTCTGTGAGTTTCCAACTTTCTGTGCTTCCAGCTGATACAGATGCAACCTGAAGCTTTACATGCAGCCAAGAGCTAACAACTACTCATGCTTCAGCCTCCACAGTCCTACTGAGCGTAAGGGCTTTGCCTTATCTTGCCTCCAGGTTGCTGTTGCAATGAGAGGAGAGAGGAGGGCAAAGAAGACTTACTAAAAGAGGCATTGAGTCATGTGAGTCGCTGCCTTGTTTTCTCAGGACCTGAAGGGGGGAGAGGGGAGAAGGTCTCCATTAATCAGGACTTTGAAAATTTTGGGCAATCAGTGTGATAGTGGATGAGTTGATAGCACAAAGGTGCCCAGCCAGGAATATTGTCTGTTAGTGATGATGCAACCTGTGTGGTCCAAAACTCTTCCAAGTTTGCAGCAGTATTAACTTTTCCCACTATCCATCAAACAACAATGCTTTGTGCCTCAGGACACCTTCAGAAATTTGCCACTCCTTATCAGAGAAAGACAGGGGACAGCCAATGCCAATAGCCAGTAAAGTGATATACATAGGAATGAAATGAAGTAGCAGAGATCCTCACCCTCTGCCTCCAAGGGAGTTTCCCAGTGTTTTAGTACACACTCTAAGTGATTTAGTATAGTAACTCTCTGGAAGAAGTTGGTTCCTTCCTGGAAGAAGCCTGTGAAAGGGCCTTTTTCTTTTGGAATAATTTGTCCCAGAAAGGTTCAGGCACATTTATTGTCTTGCATCCTCAAGGATGCTACCACTAAGGAAAACCAGCCATCATGGCAGTCCTTGTTGCTCTCTGGACGGTTTGTCTTGTGTTAAACTTCACTACACGTTGCTGTGGGTTGTAGCTGTCTCCCAAGTAAGGTCAGTGGGAATTGTTCAACTGACTTGGATGGAAGCTGGATCAGACACCATTATGTGATGTATAATAGATAGTTTTAATGACATGTACCCTCATTTTGTTTGTATTTTACCCAAGACTGGCGGGGGGGGGGGGGAGGGAGCAGGAACAACATGAAGAACATGGCTGAGCATGTTTCAGAGAGCTATCCTGTTTGTTTGGCAACAGGCTCCTGGTTCCTAGTCAGATGTTTATGGGCATGTCTCTGTGTCAAACACTGAACTTTTGTGCTCAGAAAGGGATAAACTGCACACACCCCTATGGCAAGCACTGATAAGTGTTCGCACCTATTGGCGCCACAGGAGCAGCTCTCTCTCTGCAGCTCACACAAAGTACACAACAGGGATTAATTACTAGCTTGATCCCGACCCGTTCACAATAGCAGCAGAGAGTTTCTCTTCACTCACCAGCAGACTATCACACTTTGTATGAGCCTCAGATAATGAGCTAGCTGTGGTGGGTCTTGCAAAATTTCCATTATGTATGGAAAGGATGTGGGTGTATGTTTGATGCTTCTGTTTAGACAGAATTAGGAAAAATCGTTTTTAGACAAATCCATGCTTCGATGAACATTGCTGGGCGACTCACCATGTTCCTAAGACCACCCATTTGCTTGTTCTTTCAGGCTGGAATTGTGCTAGGGCAAAGCATCTCAATGGCCCCAGCACCCTTTGTCTGCTGGGTGTCCCACAGGGCTGGCCTGTCCCAGGACTGGCCTTCATTTAACTCCTGGGGCTAACGGTTTGCCTGATGAGAGCCTGAGTTACAGACTCATCATCTCACCTGCCAAGTGACAGGTGGTAGGACATGGGGAAATGGCACAAAGCTGCACCAGGGCAGGTTCAGATTAGATGTCAGGAAAAAATTCTTCACTGAAAGAGGTGTCAGGGCCTGGAACAGGCTGCCCAGGGAGGGGGTTGAGTCACCATCCCTGGATGTGTTTACAAGAAGGGTAGATGAGGTACTTAGAGATATGGTTTAGTAGAGGACAAGAACAGTTGGACTCTATGATATTAAAGGTCTTTTCCAACCTAGTGATTCTGTGATTCTGTGATTCTGTTACATCTTCTCCTTTCCACCACTGCAGGTTTAGGAGAAAACCACCTGACCTAGCAAGGTAGTTTAGATCTTGCTTTTCCCACTTGCTTTCCTTCTGCTGCAGTCAGGAACGCTGTGTCACAAGAATCAGGGAGGCATGGGATATCAGACACCCCCCTGGCATTTTGACTTGGGAGCCTCACAACATGAATTTGCTCTGGTCCAGGTGGCAGAGGGCAGCATTTTGACCATATCAAGCCATACTTTAAAGAAGAGATAAGGAGAACACTTCCCCACATTCCGCTGTATCCTAGTAATTCATCCAGGCAGTGGGTGCCATGAGGTTATTCGTTATGAAAGTACATTTGAGTCAAGGCAAAAAAGGACAGAGGGAGAGGGGAAATTTTCCTTGTCTGTCTGCCACCAAAACCTTGCCTACCGCAGGAAAACGTTGCAGGGACAGCACTGGGTTATTTGGATTCCCAGCTTGCCAGAAATTACTGTATCTAGGATTTGCCAAACTGTTTGGATCTGACCATAAATTTGTCACCAGGAGATCTCTAGTTACGTGTGGGAAGCTGCCCAGGAGGTCAGGTACAGGTCACTTATATAAAAGTCCAGCATGAATTCACAGTAACTCAAAAAGCTCAGTTACATGATCAGAACTGTCCTGAGTCATATTAGCATAGATGTTACAAATTTTGCCTTGCATAACCACTCATTATGAAAACCTTGCCATCAATACTGAGAGTGGCATTTTCAAGCATGCTCTGAGCAAGCCAAATTCTCCTGCTGGTACCAAAATCAAGGGAAGTTTGGCTTTGAGGGCCAATAAGAGGCACTGATTATGCAGGGGAAGGCTGAAGGACAAGTCTCATACTTGTGCTCCACTTCTCCTTCCCCAGGAAAAGGAGCAGATCAGGAAATGATCCCTGCTGTATCCCACCACGCCTGTTACTTGGTAACAGCATCAACACACTTGCTGCTGCTTGGCCAGGACAAATCGCATTCCTTAGGAGGACAGAAAAGCCATCCCAAAAGGAGTCACACCCATCCTGGGGTGCCTCGCAGATATTGTCCTGTGGTATCTCAGTGTCTCTGCAAGGTGGATTTGCAGAAGAATGCTTTCACCATGAAAACAGCATGCTCACAACCCACTCTCCTTCCTACCACTCAGCCAAGCATTGACCCCAAAACAAATGGGAAGAAGCCTCTGGAAATATGGGGCAATTTGTGCCAGTGGTGGTGTCCACATCCTAACTGGGGTGAGTGAGCACTGGGATTGCTGGTTTTCTTCACTGTGGGTGGAGCTGCTTGCTGATCCAGGGAGCCATCTGTGAATGAATCATGGATTTCCTTGGAAAAAGGCCTGCCCAGGGGAGATGAGGCAGCCAGCTGCTTAGGTCGACAGTTTCAGGGTTTGGAACCAAAAGAATCGCGGTTGGCCGCAGCCATATGAAGCAAGGGAATGATAGCTGGTAGTGACCGAGCGGAAAGAGCACTTGCTAAGAAATGCCTCTGATGACACCGTGTCGGTGTTTTACAAGTAATGGCACTGCCAAATCTGTGGGAAGAAAATTACCTGACCCTGAAATGCTGGCACACCAAGCCGGTTCAGTGCAGGGGTAGCCTTAGGGACACAACCAGACTCCAGAACACGGTGGGGCGTGCGTTCAGCTTTCAGCGCATGTTTCCCTGTGGCTGGCTCAGAGGCGAGAGCTCCACATGCATGCTTTCCTGTGGCTGTGTGCTATCCCAGCCAGCACAGCAGGGTCGCAGGGTCAGAGTCCCCCGCCGCAGTGCAGGTACGATACAAGCCAGCTACGGGGCTTCAGCCCTGGCCTCTAGCAGTTACCCCTGCAGATGAGCTTGGCTCCTTGCTCTGCTTCTAGCTTAATTTTCATTATTCCTCCCAGCTATTTCCTTTCGGGTTTTAGCTCCGTTGCATCTTTGCCAGTTGGAACCATGGTGAAGGCTTCAAAAGCCATTGACACAAGTCAGTTGATAGCAACACTTTGAATTACACCAGGAAGAGCTGACCACCCTTGGCCCTGCAGATATACGCAAAGCATCTGTTCATCAAAGGGTACTCTGGTGCTGGTTTGGCAGACATTATAGCATTATCCAAGAGACACTAAAATACTGCATAGGAAAACAGAAAGTGAACTATTTTTCTTTTCTTTGTCCGGTTGCATGCCTTATGTCAAGATCAGATGAATCAAATAACTTTTAGGTAGGAGAAATCTGTGATCTGAGCCCAGATTTTACAAACAGGCTGTTCTGCAGATGAATCTCACAATAGAAGTAGTAAATCAGGCATCAGAAGGTCAGACATTTGGTATCCTGACTCCAACCGTTGCCAGCAGGTATTTTTAGAAAAGCACCAGATCAGGTCACACCTGCATCCATAAAGTAAGTTTTTTGTCCTGTGTTCCTCTAAAAGCTTCTGGAAAACAGGCCTGTAAGGCATTGAAACCATCAAATTTAATGAAAATTGGCAGGCCTCCCCTGCATGAATTTGTGCAATCTCTCTTTTTTCTTTAAATGTGTTCATAGTTTTGGCATTTGCAGTCTCCTGTGCACGTAATTGTGCCCTGTATAAGATTTTGTTCTTTCTTGTTAAATTCATTGGAGGCCCCCTCATTCCTGCACTGGGAGAAGCAGTGAATAGTTATCAGCCCCACTAACCTCCACGTAGAGTTGGAAGGATTGTCAGTGAAGTGAAAGAGGATCTCAGAGTCCCAAAAAGATGAACCGCACATATTTATTACCGTAGACAGAGAGAGTTTTCTCTCATGTGTAAGATTTTAATCTAACATTTTATCTCAAGTTATTTTTAAAATCTTCTGCTAACAGATAATCCTTTGTCTGGAGTGGCATAAAAGGGCAAATGTGTAGTAGCAGCTACTTGACTGTATGGTAGCTGTCCAAGAAAAATATTTGTGCAAGTCTTGCTGAGTCAGGGTATGTTTCCAAATAGGCAGTGTGTCCCTTTCATTGACAGGATTTATCTCATGCAAGCCAAATCCAATACTCTGCTACCCTGCACACTCGTGGAAATTGTGCCCCTCCTTTGCAAAAGAGATTGCAATCCTGTTAAACACAGTATGTAAGGATCATAGTGTCATGTCAGCAAGTGGTGCGTTACGCAGTAAAATAGACTGGCCAAAGACTTTATTGTTTTGTCTAGACAGGTGCTACCAGGTACCCAGCCAGCATTTCACAATTTTTCACATCCTAGATTATGGAGAGGACGGATTATTAGCATGCTTTGCTATTGACTTAAGATCTCTCATGCGAGTGATACCGATACCAAATCATCTTGTTTGTCCCCCTGCCAGTCCATGACTGTTGGACTGTGATCTGTTACTGACACCAAGCTATAAATCAGGCCAGTTTCTCTTGAAATGAAGCCGAGCAGCAGCCGAGCATCTCGCGGATCCTCTTAGCAAACCTCGGGGCGAGTAGTGACATCCAAATGCAAGTGGCTTCACATTGCTGGAGGTTTTGACCTGAACATTTCGTCAAGTCCTTGCCAGGAGCTCTTTCTAAACAAGGTTCAGCTTCCCAGCCCCACAGAGACTTGCAGTCCAACCATACATCAGGTATCCACCTGGGGCAGAGGTAGTGCCCATCTGAGCAGGGGTCACGCAGCAAACATCCCTTTGTCACCATAGGATCCATGGAAACATGCATCTTGTCTGGGTACGTGCTGCCTCACTCCGCTGATGTGCACCTACCCAAACCCTACAGTCAACACTGAGAGGAAGAAAGGGAAGAGGGGAGCAGGGCCTTCCTGCTGCTCTCCTTGAGAAAAGCCCAATGTGTGGGAAGTTCATGGTGTTGGAGCACCAGGGCAGCTCACTGTCCTCTGGAAAAAGAGGAGTGGTAGCAAAGGCACTGGAAGTAAATTCCAGTCAAATCCAAGTGAATCCAGCATGGGAGCAAGTGCACCTGGTATTGCACCCCTTAGGAAATGGCATGTTCCTCGGGTAAAGAACGCCCCGTTCCCTGCTGCCCTGGCCATGCAGAGATCCTGTGTCATCCCGCCTGCTCCCAGACAGCCACGGGAAGTTCCCCATCTTCACTGTAACCAAAGCCCGTCTGTTCTCCAATGTCACTGCTGTGAAGTTAGCACCGCTTTAAATAAGAAATTAAATTTAGCACAGCATGAGCTCACCATCCAGGAGAATGAATAACCCCCATTCATTCATCCAGCGCTCCTCAACTCTGCACAGATCCCCTCTTCCATTAAGTTGTTTGTTTACATGAAAGTTTGCTCACCTATATAAACTCCTGAACTGTAACATCTCTTTTTACATAAGAGCCATGGGGGAGGGCAGGTAAACACATAAGTGCCTCAACGTGTTCACTCATGCCTGGTAGAAATGTGTGGTGTGGTTATCTCAGAGTCAAAGTAAACATATCAGCCTATAAATGGCATGACATTTAAAGCATCCCAGCAGACAGAGAAAAACATTTCTTTAATAATGAATTAATTAACTGATTGCGTAAGAGTCCATATCTCTCATAAAACATCCGGTCTCTTAGTTGCTGATTGAACTCTTACTAAATTTGCAGGACACCATCTCTGCCTTAGCACAGAAGTATGTAAGCAGTATAAAGTACAACCTTCACTTCAGGCTACCACTGCCTGCGCTGAAGAAAACTGCAGTTACTGTCTTTAAGGGCAGGTCTGAAGTGCTCAGATACTACCCCTCATACAGTTACAGCTGGCCACTGAACTTCTAGCATGGACAGCTGTCTCTAGGGAATGCTTTTAGCTACATATAGCAAGAATTATAAAGTGGCTTTCTAAAGATTTCCCGTAAGCAAGTCTGTATTTTCTCTCCAAAGGCTGAGAAACTTGAAAAACATCCATGACATTATTACAGCAGGTTCTATGACTTTGGGCAGTTGATAAAGTGACAAGATTTTTTGGTTTTCCCCCCCTTTTTTCCTTCTTGCTAATAAGAAAAATATCCTGGTCCTGCATTTGAATACCACTGGCAGCCTGCAATTCCTTTACAAAATATGAAAAGCAGTTTGTGGCAGGAAGTTTTGTTTTACTCCCCAGTCCTGATTGTCAAATATTTTCAATTAATTTTAAAGCAGTTAAAATTCCCATGGAGTTACTGAATGAGTTCATGTTCGAGAATCATGCCCAGGAGGGCCCGTACCCTGGGGTGCATCAAGCATGGCATTGCCAATAGGTCCAGGAGGGAAGTTGTCCTGCTCTACACTGTACTGGTGCTGCCTCACCTTGAGTTATGGGTGCAGTTTTGGGCACCACAGTACAAGGGGACATGAAACTATTGGAGAGTGTCCAGAGGAGGGCAACGAGGATGGTGAAGGGTCTGGGGGGCAAGTCTTACGAGGCTGAAGTCCCTCAGTTTGTTCAGCTTGGAGAAGAGGAGTCTGAGAGGAAACCTCATCATGGTCCATGGCTTTCTGACAAGGGAGAGTGAAGGGACAGGTGTTAATCTCCTCTCTTTGGGGACCAGTGATAGAACCCGAGGCAACAGCATGAAGCTGTGACAGGAGAGGTTTAGGTTGGATGTTGGGAAGAGGTTCTTTATTGAGGGGTTGGTCGGGCACTGGAACAGGCTCCCCAGGGAAGGGGTCACAGCACCCAGTTTGACTGAGTTCAAGAAGCGTCTGGATGATGCACTCAGTCCCATGCTCTGACTTGTCTGGCCATGTGTGGAGCCAGGAGTTGGGCTTCATGATCCTTATGGGTCCCTTCCAACTCAGGAGATTCTATGATACTGTGATTCAGAAAAATGAGCTATGACTTCCTAGATAAACCCATCAGTGACAAACATTTCTTGGCTGTGTTCTACAAACAGCAAACTCAACCCCCTTTTGATTTTATAGTACACTTTAATTCTCAGCACATCTGGGTGTGAGATCCAAATCCATGTACATACGCCAGGAGAAACTGTGAAGGAGGCATATGTCATTCCCACCTACATGAGACTTCTTTCACATTGGGAAAGTGGTCGAGGGTCTCCAACCCATGCTGCTGTAAAAACATTCTTCTTTCTCTCCTCCTCGCATCATTTGTGTCAGGACAGGACCCATATGCATCCTCCTGCTCTGACCTGGTTATTTGAAGTCCCTGCTCAGTCCATAGTCTGTTAGAGTGTCCCTCTAGCACCCATCAAAACAACACGTCATTGAGAGGACAGACTAGGCTGATTTATAACTGCAATTGCCTACAGCATAACCATTGTGATATTAAAGCTGCTACAAAGCTGGTTTAATAAAATTAAATGCAACCATTTTCAGAAACAAACCTAGTGCTGGAGGAGGAAGAGAAGAGAGAGATCAGAATTAGTATTATCCTTTTCCAGTATTTCTTTATTTTATAAAATATTGCACACATCAGTTACACAGGTTGTGATAAAGAGAAATGTACATCTCTGATGAGGACGTCTATCAAAGTCATCATTTGTGAAATGTATAACAAAAACATCACAGAATAACAATTATTATATATCCTTGGAGAAATGAGACTGGACAGTTGAGATTAGTCCACACTGTGTTTGAGAAGCAATTCCTCTAAACCAGTTTTGATGGTGTTGCAGGCAGTATCCAATCAATTACAGAAGTTCTGATTTTCACATGCATTTTAAATGCAACTGTTGAATAAAGTTACAGGAACATGGGAGGGTTTCTGTGCTGTTTGGTTGGACAGATTGTTGCAAGATGTTCTCCAGGATAAAGCTGTGTATGATGTGCTGCAAATGCTCTAGGCAGGGCATTCGCAGAGGAAGTCGGTACATCAAATGTGCTGCAAATCCCCTTCTACTCATGGTTCTCATCCTCTGCCAATGACTACAAGGGTCCCTCTGCCATTAGTCGGAATGGGAACCAAAGCAACAAAAATGGTATTTTCAGTTCACCTTCTTTCTCTGCATGAATTAAAAATCCAAACTAAAGGCTGCAAAACGTTTTTGTTTCCAAGCAAATTTTTGAGTCAGAAATTTCCTTTTCTCTTCTACTCTCTCACGATCACTGTGTTTACACCCATTTGAAATCAGCTGAGTTAGTGATAGTTACATAGAAAAGTGAAGAAGTCTCTAGAGCTCACTGTTAACATACACTGAAGAAAGCAAAAGGAGGAGAAAAGCAAGCTGTGGAAGAAGGAGAATCATGAAAGCAATTCAGATTCCAGCTTTTAGCAAGCTGAAAAGTGTACAACAGGAGGAAACTCTCAGGGTAAAATCCAGCCATATGCCAAGGCAACAGAAGGTCTGTCAGCCATTTCATCCTCAAAGGGCATCACCATTTAGGCACTAAGCCCTCCTGCTGGATCACAACACAGAAGTGATTATCATCCTTGGAGAGCATGCTGCAGAGGGCTTCTCTGTGAGGTAATCTTGAGATGTTCTCTTCCTCTTACAACTCAGGAAGCATTTTCCATCCTTACCTGCAGTCCTTCACTACCACACACTTCAGAGCATGCAAAGACTGGAATGCTGGACAAGGAAAAACAAATCTTCCTCTCTTTTATAACAGCAGGCCTAGGTTGACCTGAACATGGGGTCACTGAGAGAATGATTTGGTCAAGGAAAGTGCAACAAGAAGCACGACTACTCTGTGATTGTGGGAGTACCTCTTTCACAAAGAAAATAAGGGAGACTTCACAGTATGCAACAGTCCATCCCACATTAAAACAAGAAGAAAACCATGATCATGGTTTCAAAGCAATCTCGCTGGGGGAAGCAGGGGATGAGTGACTGAAGCCAGCTCCGGAATCCCAGAAGGCAGAAAGGCAGACTGTCATTTGGAGTGTAAATGGGTGTGCAGGTTTTACACCCATTCTTACATCTTTTTCTTGGTATAAAATACTTTCCAAATTAGGAGGATGTGCTAGGTACCTGGACCCACACCACTACCCACATACAAGATCTGTCCCTGCCCTCTCTAAAGAGAGTGACAAAACCCTGCTGCTACAAGCTCCTGAATTTGCACCTTCTGTTACAGAGATGGATTTGGTGCTGGACTGAGCACTATGGCTCAGCTCAGCAGAGGTTGCAGGCACCAGCTCACCCCCATCCCTCCAGACTCACCTCCTCACCCCTGCCAGGTAGATGACAAAGCCTGACAGAATTTAATCCTGAAGACTGTGAGGTGCTCATAATGCCATAAGAGAGGCTGTGTAAGGATCTCCAATAATTATTTTATTAAAATTGAGGTCTTTAGGATTCTCAAGGGTTGGTTTTTTCAACATCCAAACTGTTGTGTCATAGCAGCATAATGGCAGGACTCCTAAATGAGTATGACGGCACCAGTCGTTCTGTGCTTGCCAGAATGTGTGTGATAGCCAAGAATTTTTAGGTTTTTATTATTTTGCAGCCCAAGTAGAATTTCCTCTTTTTTTCCAATGTCTTGAGTAGTTGTAAACTCTCTGCTTCAAGTGAAAATAACACCATCAGTGTGAGAACACTAAACTGTGCTCTTGTGGCCACAACCAGAATGAACTCATAACAAATGGTTATTTAAAAAAATTAAAGTAAAATAAAATAAAATATTAGGTTATGATGTAGGATAGATTAGCTCACATTATAGATAAACAGCAGAGGAAGATACATGCTTTCTATTTTTGTTCTTTGTAATGGTTGGCAGAGCTTTTCAAGCTTACCCTTCAGAAATGAAGGGTACTCCTGGTAGCCGCTCAGATGCCTGCTCTCCTTTCTTGGCTAGACTCAGCCAGTGTGCCCCAGTTACAGAAGTCACACTGACCGCTCTCTCACTGGTGCTCCTGCTCTGCTGGGATGATGCATATCTCTGCCTCCAGCTACAATTCATATTGGCCATGAGGACATATGCCTCTCACCACCCAAGGAACTAAAAGATAAAGCTTGTCCTCAGAGGCATACAATTGTCTCTGGCACTGAAATATAGGGATTTGGAGAAGTTTTAGCAGAGACAGCATGTGGTACTTGGAGGTGGGCTGTGTAACCAAGGCAGTCTCATCTGTGCCCGACACAACACTTTGGAGGTTGAACACCTTCTCCTAACTGCCAGGTTGCTTCTGCAGGCCACTGATGGCAGGCATCCACCTTCCTTACTTGTGTGCCAGCAAACTGCAGCACAAGGGAAGGTGGCCAGCAAATGTTGCAGTGGGGCTTATGGGGGTTAGAAACTGTTGTCAAGAAAGGAAAACCAGAAACAGGAGGCAAAGATAAGATAAGAAAAGGACATAAATAAGTAACATAACCTGCCAAGTATCTGCAAGAGGGGTTGCATTTCTCCCTGCTCTCAATGCAACGATGCAATGATGACAGCACTGCAGGCAAAGGCAAATAAATACAGCTCGGAGCCCTGCCATGTGCAGGACCAGGCCTTTGGGAGTAATGTCTCCCTTGGCACCAAATGATGTTGTTGATAGGAGAAGCCATGAAAGATGGGCTACAGTGCTTGTGGCAAGATTTTGGCTGAGATCTTAACAAACATTAGATCAACTTCACTGTGGACTCCCCACTTCTGAAAATTTAAATCTCTGTGCTGGACAGGGATTGGCTCATCTGTGTAACGGGGGATGTGGGCAGCCACTGGTAGTCCCGCAGACTCCTGTTTTGATTCTGTCAATGTTATGTTTGTGTCAAAGAGGATGTGGAAGTTAAAAGGAAATAAGAAAGTGTCCTAAGGCTTCAGAAGCATCCTTTCTCTACAAAAGTAAATGAGTATATGAAAATAAAATAGTAAACAATATCCCCAAAAAAGATTGAATTCTACAATCTTTTTTTTTTTTAAATAGTATTTGTCAACATATGAAGAAGGAAAGGAAAAGGTTTAAACCAAGAGCATAAACACATAAGGACATGGGATCTATTAGGAAGGGAAATGCCACCAGTGAGACATTGGTTTGCTTCCCCTGGGGAACCCAGTGCTCCTAGAAATGCCTAACATATACCCTTGCCAACTCAAGGAGTCTGGGCTAGGTGACCAGTGGTCAGCCCTGTCATTTGGGAGATATAGTCCCACTCAGGGAGATGGGACTACATGTTACACCACTGGGGCCGCAGTCCACAGTCCTTGCTTGCCAGGGGAACAAGCTGTTTCTCCTCCCCATAAACCAGGGCTTTGTGTGTAGCCATCACTCGAGCCTGAGGGTCAGCCCGAGTAAGTCTGGATGGGTGGTGGACATGGGGGACCTCCCAGGCACATCCCTCAGACCGATGGGGTGGCCAAGGCCCTCTCATACATGCGCTCCAAGATGCGGTGGATGCTGGCAAAGCCTGGCCGATCAGCAGGCAGCTTGCTCCAGCAGAGGCGCATCAGGTTGTAGAGCTCCAGGGGACAATTGTCTGGGCAGGAGAGGATGTTCCCATCCCTGACGTAGTAGATGACCTCCTCATGAGCCATCCCATAGTAGGGCTGCATACCATAAGAGAAGATCTCCCACAGCACCACCCCATAGGCCCACACATCAGATTCTGTGGTGTAGCGGTTGTAGAAAATGGACTCAGGGGGCATCCAGCGGATGGGGATGGCATCATTCTCATTTGCTTTGTAATAGTCAGCTGAATACATGTTCCTTGAGAGACCAAAATCGGCAATTTTGACCACCATGTTCTCCCCCACCAGGCAGTTCCTGGTAGCCAAATCCCGGTGGACAAACTTGCGCTCAGAGAGGTAGGCCATGCCAGCAGCCACCTGTTTGGCAATGCAGAGCTGGCTGGTACAGCACAGCGCCAAGGGGTTGGGAAGGCGGATCCGTGCATCCAGGCTACTGTGCACAAGGCTGCAGAGGTTGCGTGGTGAACGGTCGCGCAGGTACTCGTTGAGATCCCCGTAGGCCATGTACTCAAACAGAAGGCACATCGGTTTCCCAACAGCACATACACCTGGAAGAAAATAGATGCACCACGCAGGTTATTTCAGTAGCAAAGTGGGTTCCACAGTACAGAGCCAAAAACTTCCACAAGAAGTGGAATGGAAAGCTGCCATCAAGAACGGATGAAGCGACATGCAAATACTATCAAGTTTGCTTGTATCTCTTTGTGTTTTTGAATCTCCCTCACAAGCTGTCTAATGCAAAGCTCTTTGGGAGATGTTAACATCATGGAGTTGCCTAATTTGTCTCGACATCCTAGGACAAACATGTGCTTTTGGAGCTATGTTTAATTAAAAGTCCAATCCTGCTGAAAATGGCATTAACAGGAGTTTGGCCTCTTCCCAGGTGCGAGTGGGAGGACATATTTTCAGGAAGTAACCTTTATAGGGTAGGGGTTTTTTTAATTGTAATTATTGTATTTATACTGGTATTGGTGTAGTGGCTATGCATATGCAGGAAGACTTCAAGAGTGATCACCTGGCATATGTTCAAGGGTTCAGTGGAATACTTGAAATGCAAAGACACTCCCACTACAACTACTACAACTGCTGGGGGTTTAATTTTTGGTTTTGTTTTTTTTTATCAGTTTATGCAAAAAAAATTGATTTGCACAAATGACTTTTGGCATGGCACTTATTCAAATCTGAAAGAAAGACAAAGGACAAACAAACACCAGAAAGGAGAGACTGGCCACATCTGATAGATGCAGAACTTATTCCCACCAAAGGGCACAATTTTGGTCCTACACCAGTATTACTAGGGGCCAGCATCAGCACAGTACCTGACTCACAGCAGTTTTACTGAGCATACAGTAATACAGAAAAAATATTTGCATGCCTATTTTTAAATTGCCAACCACCAAAAGCCAACATTTAAAATCTATGTGATTGGCTTTCTTAGGACCATCATTTAGCGATAGGTGATCCAACTTATTGTGAAATCTGAAATTCTTGTTGATGACCTAACACTTGAATCTTTGGGGAAAAACAGATAGCTGTTCACAATGTGATAAAATCAGGATCTGACAAGCATGAGGAGTGTATGTGAGAGCTTTATCATCTGATCTGTCTTCAACAACATGGCTGTTTGCTCCACACCCCCATGTGAAACTGGTTTCTTTCTGTACCTTTGCCTTTTCCTGATCTAAAACGTGTTGACAATAAACACAATGTTTATTTGAGTTTGGGACATTTCCTGCTTTTCTCTTCTGTAGGCAAAGTACTTGTATCGAACCAGCTTTCATAAAACTGGCATTTGTCTATTTCCAAATTTTCTAGATCTTCCTATTGAAAGAAATTAAAATCTCAGCTGCCTGTTCATATGGATCAGACCTGCATACAGCAAATTAGAGCTGGCTTATCAGGTGAAGGTGGCTAGCAACATCTACTTCAGTCAAAACCTGAAAATTTACTGAAATAACATTTGATCAGCAGCTTTCTTCAGAGAAGAATTCCCTGTTAGCCAAGTTGTAGCATTGAGACTTTCTAAAAACTCAATAAACTGGAGCTTCCTTCCTGGGAAGGGAAGGAAATGAAGAGACCATTTTTGTGGCTCACCTTTGTTTTTTATCTGTTTCGTTTTGTATTTTTTAATCTTGGTGAGTGTTCATACATCATAATACTAAGTGGCATACTAAGTGGCACCCATAAAATTAACAAGAATTTTGCCTGGGTTTTCTCAAGAACTTGCAAAACAAATCACAGCTCTAGGAAGCTTGTGTCTTCCCTGCAAGAAGATGTACCAATATTATAAAACTGGAAGTAGAACTAGGCAGCAAGATGGTCAAGAGCACATGTAATGCAGCACAAAGAGGGTTTATGACTCTGCACTATTCTGTTAAGGCAACAGCTTCAGACCTACATTTTGACACATGTCCTGGTAGCTAATTTAGCAGAACATGCTGTGGCACATAGAAACGCTCACCTCTTTTGCAAGAGACCTTTTTTTCTTGCAAAAGACCAGCACTGATGTTTGCATTAAGTACCAGTCATGCATGTATGGTCACCCCTGCACCCCCAAACAACCCCAGAGCAGATGTCCAGGTGTCACACAGAACATGGGTGCCTCATTCAGATAGATACCTAAAAGCTTGACAATATTTGGGTTGTCAAACTCTGCCATGAGGGCTGCCTCTCTCTGAAAGTCGGCCTGCATGTCTGCAGATGCTTCCTCCTTCAGCATTTTCACTGCTACCATTGTGAAAGACTCGTACGGCAGCAACCCTGGGGCCCTGCAAGTAGAGGGGAGAAAGGAAAGGATCAGTGATGGGTGTGTGCACACCAAATGTAGGCTCTGTTTCAGCTGCAAAAGTATAGGTTGAGAGAAAAAAGAACAGGAATAAAAGGGGGAAAAAAAGGGAGAAGGCCCCAGTAACAACTAAAGGAACATGAAAGACCCCTTTCACCTCTCAGGCACATCTGCATTGCATAGTAGAGAGACATAAAATTTATTTCAGGGGGGGATAAATCTAGTATAAATCTAGCATAGCTTTTTTTGGTCAGTGTTATTTCTGCTTAAAGACTCATTGCCATGACTGGCAAAGAGATAACAGGTCAGTAAGCAGTAATGTCTCCCTGGGTTGGAGGTCACATCAGAATCTTCATGGAGGGAAGGACAGACTCTTCAGTCCAACTAATTCACTTTTGGGATGTAATGCCTGAGTTTACCAGAGTTAAAAATAAACCTATTTTATATTAAAATGTTGAAAGAACCTCTTTTCACTATGTCTTCTCCCATACCTGGCACAATAGTAGCATTGGTACATCTGGCTATTATACCTGGCACAATAGTAGAATTGGTACATGTGGCTATTATTAGAATTAAAGTAACAATTACAGTAAGCATCTTCCCCTGGTTCTGTGAGGAAAATATACTTTTTCCACTATTCTCTGTGCATGTGTGTGGCATCTGTGTGTGTCTGCAGGTCAACAAGGTACAAACACATTGGCTAATTTCAGCTGAATTTAACATGGTGGAGCTGAGGTCTAGGAAATAGTTATGCTCCAGAAAGTTTTGTGGAAACAGGTGCCAGTAGGGACAAAGCATACCTGTGCCCTGTCTGAAGAACAAGGTAATACATTAATACATCCCTGCTAAGAGCTTAGAGGCTCTGGTAGAGAATACACCTCAGCCAGAGCTTAGAGGTACATATCTATAGGAAACTGAGCTACTTGACTTAGACCAATCACAGACTTATTTAGTTTTCTCATCCACAAGTCACTGCACCCTCAATAAGTTTAATTAGATGGGTTTGCCAAAGATTCATGGGTAGCTGTTAGCAAAGAAGAGTAGCTTTCCACTCTTCAAAAATGCATCAAACCTGCATTTTGTTTGCTACACCAATTCTTCCTGGGAATCCTGCGGTTAAAATACATTCCTTGCAGGCCAGAGCCCATGGAGAGTAATGCCCATTTACATGTCATGTTACTACACCAGCCTGACTGCCCTCCCATTGTTCAAATGCCAAGTTATTTTACTGCTCATTAGCCCCAAGAGGAGGCTCCAATTTCCAAAACAAATTTCCAGTTTCCTTGTCATCTACTCCAGACATATGGCAATTGCAACAGATGCACTTGGATGCTGTAAATGTCAAATGTCAGAAGATGGCAGTGTGCCCGTCGAGAAAGGAATCTCACAGGTGGACAGATCACAGCTGAGACACTCCAGCAAGGAGATCCAGCACACTAGAGCAGAGGAGCAGACTCCACACTTGTCTGCTACTCCTTTACAGAAAAACGTCTTCCTTTTTTCCCCTGTGCCGCCAGCAAGTTTCTAGTCTGGTAGGAGGGGAGGAGTACCAGGACCTACCCGCTGCTGTCTAATCTCAGCACTCATGAAAGTCAGCAGCAACAGCCTGAAGAAACAATTAGAGCATTTAAAAGTAAAAGGAGGAGGATGTCAGTCTCTTCCAAACAGCCTC
Source organism: Porphyrio hochstetteri (assembly GCA_020800305.1). Taxonomy (NCBI): domain Eukaryota; kingdom Metazoa; phylum Chordata; class Aves; order Gruiformes; family Rallidae; genus Porphyrio; species Porphyrio hochstetteri. The sequence goes on along the minus strand of CM036938.1, from coordinate 14,024,059 downwards.
ATTGTAAATTACCACTCATCACTCACTAGTAGACCTAGTGCAGACAGTGCAGTGCCAAAGCAGGGGCAGGCACATCTTCACCTTGTATGCTTCAGAAAGAGAAACTCAGAGGGTAAAGCCTAAAGTACACCCATTCTTCTACTCTTCACTGAAACCGTGTAATGTAAACTAACTTAAATGTAACTTAAGTGAGATTAAGATGCACAAAGCCTTTTAATGGACCTTCAGGCAACAGCAAGTAATTTCACTCTTGGTAACGCATGAGCTACTTCAGCCCAGTTCTTATATTTGAGGTCAAATATAATGTCAAAGAAACACCCTTTGCACTTGGAAAGAACATGAGGAGACTTCTGTCAGGGAAACTCCAAACTTAGGGACAGCCTCATCTCTTGTAGAGACAGCTGTGCCTTTGCAGTGGGGGTTTACTGGCCTGCTAGCAAAGATGACACATTAGGGCTTTTAGACAATCCTGGGCTTCAGGCCTAGCCTGAACCATGCAGTTCCAGTTCTGGAAGAAAATTTGCATGCTGGTGTGCACTGAACCACACAGAGCTGGTCCCTGGGCCACCCAAGGACAGCGGATCCTGAGCTGGCCATTAAAACCTGGTCCAAACAGATCTAAGACAGGGTCTGAATCTTCTTGTAAGGACATCTGTTAAAGTAACTGGTTACTTCCTCATCCTTTCCAGTGTGAAGCTGCTCCCAGTGAAGACGGCAGCCCTTCAGGAGAAGCTGGTAAATGATAGCCAGACGTTTCCTGTCCTAACATGTTGCTTGACCCAGGAGTGAGTAAACACTGAATCAGGACTAACAGCAAGCCAACTGGCAGAGGCACCGCTGGCACTGTGCACAGAGCTGTGTTTACAGGAGAGGGAGAAACATGAGACCAGGAAAAGTAAGAGGGTTGCTAAACTTAGCTTGAGATGTCCATTTAACACACGTAGACAAGTACATTTTATCCATCTGAGATGGGAAGGCAACAATTTGAGTTGTGATAGCTTCAGTAACCTGGAAAGATGCACAGCTGGTACTACTGGATCAGCAATCTGTGCTGATCTGCCAGCGGTGCACAGAAATGCCACTGGCTTAAATGTTCCCTGGAAATATAAGGCATTGGAGGGACTTTTGACAGAGATATTAATAAAAATAAGGAAGCCCCTCAGAAGCAGTATTTCTGTGGATCCTTGCCTGAGCCACGCAGAGCAGGCATTTCTCAGGGTATGGTACTCTCCACCACTTTGCAAATGTGTGTGTTGGTTGTGATTTTTTTCGACCTCTTTTTCTCCCAGTTTCCACTGACAATGGCAAAAAGGCTTAATTAAATGAAATTGCAGCACTAGGGTGCAAGTTAGAAGGTCTCTTCACCAGTTCAGTACTTGTTTAACTCAGCACTTTAGTGACATTTGAATGCCCTTTGAGAGGTTCTGCTCGATGTGGTTAAGAGTCACTTTCAGCTCAGAAAGGTCTGTTCAGCACAAAATTCTATTTAACCTCCCAGCACAGGGCCAAAACAGCATTTGGCAGGAAGACCACATACCCTGCTTGCACACCCACAGCATGGTGAAGACCTCTGCTGCATGAGCAGGAAGGCAACAGTCCACAGAGCATCCCAAGCTTTGTGCTGAGGCTGGGATGAGGGCTACCTTGTGTCCCTGTGCTGGCCTGCATGCACTGCACTTCCTACAGCTCTGTTCTCCTTTCAAGCTCAGATGTGTTCAGATTTACCATCCAGACTAACAATCAATAACAGGCTAAGCGTCTGTGATTTTCCCACTGTGTGTTCTTTGAACTTTGTTATTTTTAGCTCTCTCTGTACTGAAGAAAAGCACGCCTGCATTTCTTCCATTAGAAAAAATGCATTCCCTCATTAAAAAAAAAATCCATCACAACTATTGAAAATGTTTTCCTGCTCTAACACATTTAACATGCACCTAATTCATTTTCTAGCAGATACATCAACAGCATAACTATAAACATTAGAAGTATCTGCAATTATGACTGCTTTTTGCAAGAGGATTCCTTTGCCTTTGAAGTCAGTGGGAGCAGTTCAACCAGGCAGGTCTTGACCCATGGCGGGACTCTGATACTCCCCTGGGGTTTTTCTGAGGTCATCATCCACTATTCCAGATACAGCTAGAAAATCAGCTACATCCTGGGCTTGTTAACTGTAAAAGACAAAATCATCCAGACTAAACATGGAGCCTGATAGTCTGTCCACTTCCTTTTGGGAATTTGAGGATGGGACTTTTCTGAAGAGACCAGTACAGGTCAAAGACTGTCCTACAGAAATGACGGACTCTGTCTGGGCTGACAAGACAACCTCCATCTACCTAGTCCAGGCAGGACTGGGTTCGTCTCTGGGTTTTTCAAGGAAATATTTTCACATTTGAAGTAGTACATGATCTCATCTCCCATGAGATTTAACAGATCTGGGATCTCATCTAATACCTTAAATTTAAAACAGGCATTAATGGCTGCAAATTCCAAGAATAAAATATGAGTAATTAAAAGAGACACAAAAAATACTAATGGCCTAAGTGGTTGGACTTTTAGGGGATTTTTGGTTGGGTTTAGTTTGGTTTTGCCACTCAGTTAAATGGAAATTGGGTCCAGACCCAATTGCAGCATGACACATTGCCCTCTGTGGTAATTACTGGGCTATGTTGGTGTTATAATGGAGGACACCACACACTGACAATTCACAAACACTGGGAAATGCAAGAATTTCACAATAGGTCACATGTCACAGGCAATACTCTTGGCAAAAACAGTGGTGATAAATTTAGCTAAGCTTTCACATCAGACTTTGTTATGTGAGACATTACATCCACTAGGAATGAACAGGAGAGTCATTTGTTATGAAAGTTTAACAAATATCAACAGAAGGCAGAGGACAACAGAAACAATTATTCAAGCCTAAGTGTACTATTTGGTAAACATTGATTTGATTTTGGTTTCAGTGAGTGAATGAATGAATGAATGAATGATTGATTTCCTGTGCCCAGATAAGAGATTGCCCATCTGCTGTTTTTTTTAGGTACCACCAGATCCTCACACGCAGGCTGCTTACCTTGCTTGGAACACCCTCCCAAATGCTCCTTCCCCAATATCTCTCACATATTCAATGTTGTTCCTGGGATACTCCAGGCTGAGCAATTTTGGATTGAGGAGAAGGGGCATCCGCTGGTACATTGGGTTGGGGTGCAGCCGGTCTAGGAGAAGTTCAGAGGGCAGAGTGGTGAGCGTCGGCGTCTCTGACTCTCTGTAATGACAGAGCAGTTTTCAGTCAGTATGTGCACAGCCCCCAACCAGGAGATAAACATCTGCATCTCTGCCAGGGTTCATAGAAATGAGGGTTCCTGAGTTGGAAAGGACCCATAAGGATCATCAAGTCCAACTCCTGGCTCCAAACAGACAAGTCAGAGCATGAGGCTGAGTGCATCATCCAGACACTTCTGGAACTCAGCCAAGCTGGGTGTTGTGACCACTTCCCTGGGGAGCCTGTTCCAGTGCCCAACCACCCTCTCAGTACAGAACCTCTTCCTAATATCCAACCTAAACCGTCCCTGTCGCAGCTTCATGGTGTTCCTTCAGGTTCTGTCGCTGGTGACCAGAGGAGATCAGTGCCTGCTCCTTTGTTCCCCCTCATCAGGAACCCATAGGCCACAGTGAGGTCTCCCCTCAGCCTTCTCATCTCCAGGCTGAACCAACCAAGGGTCTTCAGCCTCTCCTCGTACGACTTCCCTTTCAGACCCTTCACTGTCCTCGCTGCCCTTCTCTGGACACTCTCCACTACTTTTGAGTCCCTCTTGTTCTGTGGTGCCCAAAACTGCACACAGTACTTGAGGTGAGGCACTTGCCCTTTTTAAACTTCACACTGATGGTGATTGCCCAGCTCTCCAATCTGTCCAGGTCTCTCTGTAAGGCTTCTCCACCCTTGCAGAGTCAACAGCTCCTCCCAGTTCGGTGTTACCTACAAATTTACTTAGGACACCCTCTAGTCCTGTGTTCAGAACGTTTATGAAAATGTTAAAAAGAACTGGGCCTAAACTGGAGCCCTGGGGAACCTCATTGGTGACTGGCCACCAGACAGAGGTAATCACATTCACTATCACACTCTGGGCCCGACCCGCCAGCCAGTTGCCTACCCAACGCATTATGACTTTGTGTACTTGTATGCTGGACATTTTGTCCAGCCAGATACTGTGAGACACGGTATCAAAAGCCTTACTGAAACCCAAAAAATAAGATCAAGTTCAGCTCCTTCCAGGTTGTAAACAGAAGGGGAAGCAGGCCTGTTGAAAGATGCAGCAAGGTGTCATGCCGTGTTCCCGAAAATAGTCACCAGGCTACCTTCGGCTCTGTTACAGCAGCTCTCCAGAGCTTGCACTGGGTTGCTGCAGGCAAAGGGAGGTCTGCTCCCCCACCAGGCATTCACAGGACTATGGTCTCAGAAACAGGCAAGACCTCTTTCAAAACAGCACTTGTGGCCTTAAGTCCCACACTTTACCTTTTTTTGTTTTTCCACTGCTTTCGCCGACGGCAGCAAACCAGGGTGACAATGCCAAGGATCACAACGAGGGCAAAGCTGGAGATGATTGAGATGATAACAGTCATGGAGTATGTAGGGGAAAAAGGAGGAGGAGGAGGAGGAGGGGAATTTGAAGTGTCTCCATTTGGTTTTCTTGTTCCTAGTGATAAGGATGCTGTAATGCAAACAAAATCAAAAGGTTATGCCCCTGGTAGTTTGTAGGGCTTTCTCTAAGAGGTATTTACAAAGTCAGACTGATGTCCTCAGAATTACTGACAGATACAACCATATGGCTTCATGAAAAAAACATACTAGGGAAGCCTGGTTTTCAGGAAGCAATACCCCTTTCTGCTTTCCACATGTGAAAACCCAGGATCTGGTCAAGACCAAGACACAGATCCCATTGATCTGGGAACACAGTTTTGGTAAGGAATGTTTGCAAGAGTTACAGATGTAAGATCACCTCTGATGATCTCAACAGTATTCAAATATAGTAATGTCTGCAGTGGTAAAGATCAATGGTCTACCACATGGACCACAATGTGTCCTAAAAGGAACCTGCAGGCATGAGTGTAAGACCAAGTAAGTACATCGTGAAACTGTCCTGAAATATCCCCTTGCCTTAAACAATTTGCATCTCAGTGTCTTTATGGGGCAAAAATGCTAAACTAGTGTAAAATACATTTGGTTGTATCTTAAGGAAAATAATACTATTCAGGTAGCCACCTGCTGAATACTTTCTGAGACATTCTAGAAAATGCTAATCTGTACACACAATGATTGAGCTCAGAAGACATTTAAACCATTGTTTGTAAGGCCAGAAAAACTGGTCCTGACTTGTATTCCTTAAGTCCAGAGCAACCCTGTTCTCTGTGCAAGCAGAATTTCTGACCACCAAGAAATTTTAGTTTTCAGAAACTGTTCTGTTTTCTAAACAAGAAATAACAGAAGAACTTCATTTCAACATCACAAAGTGAAGGTGTTTCCATCCTTTTTAGGTTTATTTTTAGTTAGAATTGGGTTTTATTATTGAAAAAATATTTTTAGAAGCAACTTTGGAAAGTATGCCCAAACCCCTATATTCTCCCCAAAACAGTGTGTGAAATACGTTACTCATAACACATGACACTTTATTTCATCCCTTGACCCTATATAATCTGGGGCAAGGTGTTTGATTAGCCTATCTTCATTTTCCCATGTTAAAGGTACACTTTACACCTTCCATTTAAAGATGCTGAGTGAATCTACAAGAACCAGGACTGACTGCATCCAGAAGACAGAACAGATCGATTGAGCTGTGTGAGCTCAGGATACAATCACATCCAGTGGCCCCAAAACAACCACAGTGGCAGAAAGCATAAACTACAGTTGCTTACCATCTCCACAGGGAGACACACTGCAATATTCCCAGGTCACAGATGGGTCTTTTGTGTAGCACCAGGGCCGTTCATTCTCACCTCCTGGATTGCGGCAGTAATTCTCAGCATCAGACAGCTCAGGGAAAACCTGAGGAGTCCTCCTGTGCAAGTGGGGAGCCTTGAGGGAGGAAACAAACTGGATTAGTGTTTCAGTGTCATTTTCCCTGCTTGTACTAGCAGACGGAAACCAAATAAAACAAAGGAGCAAAGAAAGGCAGAGGTAAAACAGCCATTCAGTAGCCTGTCAGAAACAATGCAGACACATTTTGCCACTGGAAAGGGGAACTTTCAGACTGAAGTACTGAGAGTGTGAATTCAAAAATGAAGGCAACCTGTCCCCTGCTCAGCCCTTCCACTGGGACTGGGCTGCCTGGCTCTGGGAAACTCTTTGGAAAAGCAGACCTCAAGCACGGCTCTCCGTTCGGTGGGTCTCACAGTGATGCGCACCTGGTCGCTCCACTTCTGGCAGGGAATGCCGGAGACTGTGACGTTGGCCCAGCCCTGGTAAAACTGGCCATTGCCACTGTAGCAGGTCCCTGGGGGGAAAAACATGGGGTCAAGGCAAATCCATGTCCTGCAGCAGGGAGTCACGAGACTTCACGAGAGCATGTGGCAATCAGCAACAGATCTGAAATGCATACAAGGACCAGACAACTGCAGGCAGGGAACTGCTTAGTTAGTCCTGTTTGCACTTAAATGGCTTTAGAACTCAATACGTAAGAACAAATCTGGTAAAGCTCCAAAGAGGGAACTGGAGCTCTCCCATAGTGAGAAAACAGGCCATAACCCACTGAAGGTTGGCACTGCATCTCCCAGGTTCACAGCATTTCCATGCAGAAAGTACAGAGCAGAACCACAGTGAAGTCACTCATGCCAAACCAAGGTAGGAAGCAAATCATGGCACTGGCTGCGTGATTCCCACCCTGCACTCCTACAGAAGCACTAACAGGAAGACATCCATGTTCCTGGGGTAGGTAGAGGAGGGATGGGATTCATAAGGTCCCACAGTGCTTAGCTGTGGGAGAGATACCAGACACTCCTGCCTCTGCACAGTGCTTGTCCTCTTAGACTGAATATTTAGAAACAGCCTACAGTTTGCTGCATGAGTGGAAATCATGCACTGAAGGCGACTACAGATCTGAAGGCATAATATCAGTATAAAACAGTGTTCCTTATACTGAAGAACATATCATTCATTTTCCATATACAAGGTTTATCCCAGCTGCAGAAAAACTAACCAGAAAATCTTGAGAGGATTTTTACTGCAGAAATACCTGCCCAAAACATAAATGTAGACACCACTTGTCCTCACAGGAGACTTTATGATGGGATAATCTGGGAAGCAGGAAGACAGCAGAGGAAATGCAGCTTTACACACTTTAACACATCCCAGCTAAACTCTGCTGACCAGGGGATAACATTTTGGTTGCTAGTATGCATTGGGTCCACTGCATTATTAACTTTGTGATATAAATTAATCAGCCAGAAAGCACTGTTTCTATAGTTTTATTTTCTATTATGTTCTTAAACTTGCAGCTCAGAAATAGACAGCAGGGGAAACCTGACTGCTTCTAAAAAAAGATTGTTTTAGTCAAATCTTTTTCAGCTTCATGAAAACTTCATGTAAGTTTAGATCTGAGTCTGAGACAAAGGCTATGTGTTTTAATTTATCCTCAACAGCTTGTCCTGTTTGTCCTGTAGGAGGAGCATAGTAAAAGCATCCTGATCACTACTGCTCTTTTATTTTTGCATCATGCACTGCACTCAGGATGGCAGGCCTTGGTTTTCTTTTATAGGCCCTTGGTTTTCCAAACTTTCACCAAACACTACACATGGGTAGGTAGAAATACCACCATGACAACATTTGCTCCAGATGACTGAGCTCAAGCACAGGATCAAGTCCTGTAAGCTCAAGGCATCCAAAACACCTCAGTGCAGGAATGGCCATTGACTGCAGGGAGCATGCTTAATCCACTTAAACCATCATAAATGCAAAGTAAAATGCTCTAACTTGAACTTCCTTGACTGATATGAAAACTGTTGTGTTATGCCTCACATCTACAACAAGCCAACAGCCCCCACATGACAAGCACCCGTAGCTCTACAGAGGTGCAAAATCTTGTTAAGCTGCCCAAGAACATAGTTGTATGTCTGAGCCCAGCATTCTAAATGTCTTGCATTCAAAGGCAAGGAATGCAAAGCCTGAAACTTGCCTCATGACTGAGCTAGTAACCAACATGAAAAGAACTTTTTCATGGATCCAAAATAAACATCAGTGTGAAACCCTAGAGCAGCAACATGGAGAGCTTTACAGGCAACAGTAACAGTAAGGAAGTATCCCAGTCTTCGGTGGCATGGAAAATGCAGGTGCTCTCCTACATCGTCTTGCTACTGTGAGGACAGAGGAATAACAAAGGTGATCTAGCTGGGCTTTTAATTAGTGAATTTGATGAGCAAGTTAGAAAACTATTCAGTTCATTCTCCCCAAAACTTTGTGCAAGTAACAGCATCTCTTAAGTAAAAAAGAGGGGACAATGTCACTAAAATGTTACTGTTACATCTTCCTGATTCATGAACCAAATAGTGTGTACCTGTGCAATGCCACCTTGGGAAAAAAATAGTGAAAGCTGAACAAATAGGCCACATATTTACACAGGAGACAGAGGCCATATTCTGCACTCAGAAACATACAAGGGGAGGCTGAAGCCACGCCATGAATGCTCCACTCATTTGTTGCCAGCCCTCCCTTGTGCTCCCTTCCCCAGGGAGGTGATGGCTGTAAGCATTGTGCAGCAATTCTGGAGTGCCCATAGCATGCTGAAGCAGTCATCTCCCAGATGTGCAGCACTGTGTGCCTGGGACTTGGGTGACCAAATGGAGTCAAGGCCTTCCCATGAAAGAAAACTCCTCAAAAGTCTCAATTTCACCTTTTTTACTTTCTCTCTCCATGCAGAAGGTGCCTCCTGCTACAAAATCTGCAGGCCTTGCTGCTCAGAAGCATGGCAGGAGGGAAGCACTGTTCTTTCTTTTTCCAGTTGGACAAGGTTAGTGTCTTGAGCTTTAAACTACAGCTGCACATCAGTTGGAACATCTGGATGTGCATGTTCCAGCTGTGACCAGCAGCAAGGCAGGAGGCCAAGTCACAGCAGCACCACCGGGGAAGGCTGGGTCTCATCGTTTGTCATGGAGGTATCATAAGAGACCCAGAGACCCAGTGGCAAAACTTCAGAGAGAATTGGAGGAGCCTGCTGGGGCCTTTTGGGTAACAGAGTGTTGCAAAGCCAGCCTGACATAGGCAACTATGTCAGTATGAGCACGTAAATCTGGGATGACCTTGACAGTAGTATCAGAAACACCAAATATGGTTTAAGCAAAACTAGAAAGAATGGGTAGAAAGAAGGGGGAACAGCTGGAAGGAAGGATACCACCTAAAAGCACCATGCATCTCTAATTGCCTTCAACAGTTACCAGCTCATGTTCTACTCAAGCCCTGAGCTGGAAACATGTTTCCCCCAATGCCATCAATGGGGAAGTTCAGCTTCCCTGGTAAAATCCTGAGTCCAGCCAGCCAGAACCAGAGCAAAACACAAAAATGCTGTGCAAGCTTCATCTTCAACAAAGAATATCATGCCCACCTTTAGAAACACAGAGCCTGAAGCAGTCTACTTACTGGTTATATTCTCCTTCTTAAAATCTGTAAAAAGACAAGACATAAACAGGGGTTGCCCAGGATGTGAAGTAACTGCTGCTTGCTTACGAGCATGCTATAGGAAAAAGCTCCCTCTCAGCGGGGCTTAAGAGAATTGTTTCTTTGCAATGGCACCTGAATGGTGATTTTGCCACCATTAAGAATGGTTTGGGAATGAGGTTGTTAGGACCTTCTCAAAAGAGAGACAGGTTTTATTTGCTTGAGGAATTTTTCCCGCACCCCAGCCAGACTAGCCATGCAGTGCAGCTATCACCGTGCCCTGCACAGGCTCTACCACCATCAACCTTTATTTCAGATGTAAATTATGGATCACACCCTTCCCCCACCCCTCACCAAGAACACAGCTTTCCAGACAACGAGCAGCATGTGCCACCTTACCGAAGAAAGGGATGTGGGTGCAGGCGGTGGGGTCCTGATGCAGGCTGGGCAGCCTGTTGCATTCAAGAAGAGTGAGCAGCATGAGCCCTGGCTTGTAAATCCCCTTCTGAGAGTTTTCCTCCATTGAGAGCCATTCCTTAAAGCAGTAGAGATCCTTTACAGCAAGGCAATTCTCTCTACATTATTTTGCAAAAAACAGTGAAATACAGCAGTCAATGCCTTGATAACAATGGCTGCACTTAGCAGTGGTATGCAGGGTTTATGCAGGATGGCAGAAATCCATTAACAGGACTATGCCTCTTCAAGCCCATCTGTCTGGCTCATAAACTATAAAGGAAACTCTATGAAATGTAACAGCTTCCTTTAGGAAACCCACAAAGCTGTATTTTTAATGAAGCAGGGTTCTCCTCAAAACACAACACCTATCAGACTGTGAGCATTATTTTCCCATCTTTCCCCCAAAGATTGCCATCTTCTATTTATAAACATCATGTCTTGGAGTTATCTTAGCATTTTTCAGTACATTCTAATGTCACCTGTCTTCTGTAATTGTACATTAAAGTATTGTCTCTTAAAGACAGGATGTGAGCAGCAATTCTTAATCTTCTTAAAATAAATATTTGCCTGTATTTTTAATCTCAAAGAATCACACATCCTATTTTCTTCTTTTCTCCACAGATACAATTTAAGTCCCCCCCTCCTTTTTTTTTTTTTCTGTCAGCTGTCTGCAGCAAAACTTTTACAGTATCTGGTAAAACAAGAGACCTAAGTGTTTCCTACCTAGTGTAACTCCATAGTGAGAGGAAACATTCACTAACAAGAAGTGTTTGGGACGTTTAAATGTTCCTTAGATCAGAAACTATTTGTGAAGAAGGCCAAGGCAAAAATACCTGCTCTAGCAAAAGAAACAGAAGGAGAAAAAAAAAATAATCTGGACCATACTGGAAAGTCTGAGGTGTTGCTGTATTAGTCCATTCATCGGTGATTTGCTTATTTATGTACTCATTCTTGAGAGCCTGAGTTGCAAAACTAGCTTTGAGTTTCTGTGTAGATCCTGCTTTTGCTGAGCAGAGCTGAAGTCCTCTGCACACTGACAACCTTTCTGACCATCACACCTTCTGGCAAGTGTGGGAGAGGACACGGTGATGCAGAAAGGTGCAGCTGAGGCCCATGGTGAAGGTTTTAGCTGAATTCATGACTTGGTGGGCTGATACAGTTTCTTTACTTGTAGCCTGACAAGAGTTCTGGCCAGAGCAGATTGCTATGGATTTTGGTGGTGACTACAAACACTGTAAATCTTCTAAAGCACCCAAGGGACAGAGGCCATTGGGACTTATGCCAACATTGCATCTTTCCTGCAACAGCAATGGATGCTCTTCAAGTCTGCAAGCTGAAGCCATCAAAGACCAGCTGCCCCATGCTTGGTTTTAGCCAGTGCTGGTTTATTCCTTCCTCACTTGCTTGAAAGCTAGAATGCAGACAGATGGTATAATTTATCTTTTTTATGTTAAACAGCATGTGGAACAGGAATGACCTTCTGAGTTAAAGAAATGTTTAGCTAGAGAAATGATGAAGTCTTGCAGTTGAAGAAGGCTGACACTTGGGAAATCTGGACTGCATTAGCTTCCTTCACTCATGAAGTATGAGCATCTTTAAACCCCACTATTGGGTGTTTCACCTGAAAAATGCAAAAGATCATAGAATCTTAGAATGTGTAAGGTTGGAAGGGACCTTTAGAAAGCATCTAGTCCAACCCCACTGCAGTAAGCAGGGACATCTTCACTAGATAAGACTGCTCAGAGCCCAATCATGCCTGACCTAGATCATTCCTCTGCTCTTCAATCCTTTCTGCTCCAGCATTAAAGGCAGGTTATCTTTACCCACAAATCCATTCCAGGAGTGTGGTGGGGCAGCCAGGGGAGAGATGGTCCCTCTCCTTGAGCTGAGTTCATACCATTGTTATAACACTTAATCCTGAGCAGAGAGGGCTTGATGAGCTCATATGCAAAGATTGCTTTAGATTATTATTAGAAATTTTATGTCATGTAAATGACAGATGGACAAAGAACAGCAGCACAGCAGCAATGGAAGAGGACAATTGGGACAGTAGCATTTTAGGGACCACAATGAACTGTTTAAGAGGAGGTTGGGGTGGCAGACCCAACCAAAGTGAGACAATTCCCCACATGAGATTGTTCCTTCAGCCCGGTCGCTTCATATCAGCAGTGGTTGAAGCAGAAATTGATTGATTTTCTTCTGCTGTCACAGAAGCATCCAGTGGTAAAAGGCAGATGTAATCAAGAATTATCAGATGAGACATCATTTTAAAAACAGGAAAACTGTAATTTTAATGAAAATTCGTCTTCATTTACATGAAGTTAAATTTTTCCCAAGTTGTTTTCTTCTATTTCACTTAATCTTGTTTTACTCCTGCTCATTTTTATAAAAGCTTTACTCAGTCTGTTTGTCATGTTTTATTCTTGCTAGCTTCCAAAAAATTAACATTAAAAATTCCATAGGAAGAGAAAAAATGGGGCAGAAAATAAATAGCAAGACTAAAACACATGGAAGTATATAAAGAGATATACATCTTTCACAAACTGTGAGAATTCTCCAGCCTCTGAGATAGTTAAATTCTTCTCACGATGTACTGCAGTCTAAACCTGGTGTAGTCTAGCCAGTTTCTAGAGAGAGGTATAAGTTGTCGGTAAAAAGCAGATAAGATAATTGGAAAGTAACTAAGACCATGTGAAATGTGTTCAAGAACCCCCAGAGGTCTCAACTGTTCAAATGTCTGAGTTATCAAAATGAGTATTGGGTTATTGGAGGGACTGTCACCCAGCTGATGTGCTCTGGGAAGGGAAGCATGCCATTCCATGATTCTTGTTGTGAAGAAAACTCCATTTAAATCTGCACTAAAAACATTAAAGGGGGAAAAATATAACATTGACTCAAGAATTTCAAGAAAGATGATGCCCAGCAGGTCCATTAAGATTTAGACATATTTGCAAATGCTGTGCCTGTTAGCTTGAGATCAAGAACAGATTTATGCTGATTTATATCACGCTGACTTCAGAAGTGCCCCAGAAGTGCAGGTCTTCGGCTGAATCAGCACGAGTTCTGGTCCCACAGGGACACTTGTGAGCAGGAATAAATGAAGCAAGACCCAGATCTCACTGAAATGCCTCATGGAGTACTGTGCAAAATCCTTCACTGACAAATGTGCTGTGCATGTGTGGCTCAGATATAAATACTGTCACACATCTTGAAAATAGGCAGAGAGATCATGTACTAAAGGGTACAATGACAAAGAGCAGAACAGCAAGGCATCAGGAAGGAGCCTGCCAACAAAAAGCAAGTTTCAGTGCTTGGCTGTAAGATTTTCTGTGGTTACCTTTTTACATATACTTCTTTCACAGGATTTGTGCCGTTACCACGCTGGAGGAGGAATAGTGAACAGCATAGGCACCAAACAGAACATAATTTGTTGTCAGTCTTTGTACTGGGACTTTTGTCTGCGCTTTTGCTTTAGAAACAGCAAAAGAGGAACAATCAGAAAGGTCCAAATTACAAAGACATGTTGCTGATTGTCCTAAAAAGCCCCTACATAACTGGAAAAATAATTGCCAGTGGACTACATCTGGCCCAAGTCCAGCTGGAAGAGTGCTTGCCATGTCTGCAGAGAGGACTTGTATTTCATTTGAGACACTAGAGCTGGGACTGCTCTCCCATAAACACAGATCTGAATTATCTGTTTTAAGACGTGGTTCAAGGAGGACAACAGCAAAGTACAGCACTTAGACAGGCATGTCATCTGCTGGAACACAAAATGGCTAATGACCAGACAACAGTCCTCCAGGGGCTGAAAATGGACACGAATTAGTTGTGGCCAATAGTTATGTTAGGAAAAAAAAGCTTCCCCCTGAAACATCTATATCAGGTTGTCCTTTTCAAGGCACACCAAGCAATTATCATTCTACTGTAGTTAATTGCAAGAGAACCTGGGCTGGAGGATATATATATTTAGCACTTAAGGAAAGGCGAGGAGCGGAAGCTTCAGAGGCCAGACAAGCCAGAGCTATGAGCACAACTTGGAAAAACCCATATCTAGTCTGAGAAGTTGGGGAAAACTTAAATATCTCACTGCAAAGAGGAAGAGAAGAAACTCATCTCTGAGGTCATGGAGCAATGGTTCTTGTTCTCTGCTCATGAGGTTGCACAGAGAGGGATCCATGTCTCTGTCTCTGGGACGTGTTGCACAAATACCTGTCAGCAATGGATTATCTATAGTGGGAGATGCTTTGGACTCCTTGGGGTCCTGCCAGCCCTGTTCTGATGCACATTTCTCTGCATATGGGAGGATACAAATGCCATATGGGAAGTTTGGTTTAGCAGGTACAATTACACTGGCAGTGTCTCTGCTGTCATCTTCATCTTCATCGACAAAGTGGGAAGTGACAAGTGTATTGCCTTGGCCAGACTGTTGCATGCACTGTGACCATATTTAGTCAAATTCAAAATAAGAAATTACTTTTGATGGTAATAATGAGTACATACTGTCCTAGTAAGATTTAACTGATAGCAAGATGTTAATTTTTTAATCAATTATGTCATTCAAATGGATATTTCTTTTCAACACTGTCCACTAGAAGTCTGATGTAACAGACATCTGGCCCTGAAAATCAGTTGGTGCACTAGCAATGACCACAGAGAGAGCTGGACCAAGTCTTCTTTGTGTATACAGAGGGAAAAAACAACAGGAAAACCCATGCAAATCTGGAGGACCTATTTTCACTCAGTGCTGCTGGAGGCCTGGACAGACCCTCACCACTTCCCTGCTACCTACACATCCCCATGAAAGGAAAGATGAGCATTTATTTCCATTTACCTGCACACTGGTTTTGGAGCTGGCCCTGCTCCCGAGGGATTGCACTCCTGGAAGATGTAGTTACACAGCAGAGACTCAGCGGCCGGTTGGCAGAATGAACTCACCATTTTCAGTTCAGTCCAGGCAGTGTGCACAAGCAGCTCTTGGGTCTCCTCTGGGTCAGCATAGGAGGAGTTGAAGAAAACAAGAGCATTCTTCGCCAAGATAGCACTACACACCTCACCTCTGTATGTGTTGCAGTAGCCTGCATCACCCTTGTACAGCTTGCTGTTGAGAAGAGCATACAGGCACAGTAAGCTCCGAGCCCCAAACACCTGCTGGAACAGGATGCCTAGGCTGTTCTGAATAGAATCATAGAATCATAGGGGTTGGAAGGAACCTCGAGAGATCATCGGGTCCAACCCCCCTGCCAAAGCAGCTCCCTAGCACATATTGCACAGATAGGCATCCAGACGGGTCTTGAATATCTCCAGAGATGGAGACTAAAAAGCTAACAGAGGGTGGAGGAGGGGCTAGATGGTTATAACCACTAAAAAGAGCTAATACCATCCAAAAATGAAACTTCTGCAAGGAAATCTGGTTTGAGTGCATGGCCCTCCTGGGAAGCTCCAGGGCTGAAGCTCCAGCCAAAGGCCATTAACATTGTAAGTGGGCAAGAAGACTGAGGCATCATGCCCAAATGTGACCTAGCATAGCTCCCCACCCTGTCCCCAGGCCCCAGTGGGATAACATTTTAGTCAATTATGCTGCTTCCTTGCTGTAGAGACCAGCCATGCTTCTTGCTGCACACCTGTGGTAACTCTGGATTTTTTTTGGTCTCCAGACTAGCAACAATCCAATTTTGGATGGACTTGATGAACAGGAGCCAGGTGAAACCCACCCAACATGCACCAGGAAATTCTTCTCCGGATCAGAGCAGCCAAGCTCCTACCTGCCCCTCCTCAGCTCCTGCACCCCTCCTGACCCTGCCTCTCTTCCACACTCATTTACATGGCATGCACAGGGAGGTCTAAGTCACAAGCCTCTGCAGCTGTCCTTCTGGTGCTTCCCTGCAAGGTCCATCCTCTCTTCCATTCACATCCCCCACTTTGCAAGCTCTGACAGAGTTATAAAAACCACAGCAGCGTCAGCTCCTTCATGGGCCATTTATTTATCTTTCCTGCATTTTTCACATCTAACAGGAGACAGCTGTCATCCCTCCCTCCCTCCCTTCTTCCCCATGGCCATCAAAAGGGAGCAGCAGGGTGAGGGCCTGCACAAGTCAGCTGTACTCCCAGCAGCTGCCCCACAGCACCAAGGCCTGTGGGCGAGGGTATGCCCTCTGCTCAGGGAACCCATGGGATGCAGTGCCCTCCATGCACGGGGAAACCTCCTCCCCTGTGTGCAGGCAGCAGCTGAATTTGGGAAGGAGGAGGGATAGGTGCAGCTGTTCCACTGCTCATTTGGTCAGTTTAACTGGGGTCAGGGAGTTCAATTCACAACATGCCAACCATTTGGAGCAGCCAGCAGAGCTATTTGTATCTTTGCCTTTTATTTCTTTCCCCTGTTCAAATAATCGCCCACTGTCAATGCTAAGAGTTCTTGCTGGTTTTCTTTGGAAAGCTGTAAGTATGTGGATGAGGGGTTATACAGGATTCCCAAATTTCAGATGACACTCACTGCAGATGAAACTCTCTGGCCCTGGTTTAGCTGCACTACTTTAGACTCCATGTCAAGATTTTTATAATTATTCTTTTTTCCTGTATATCAGATTGGCTAAAAAATACTGATTTCTTGAGGTCCTGCCAAAATGGCAATGATGCTGCAACACTGCATCAGCCCAGGCTCTACAGACAGCCCTTCATGTGACACAGGCCACAGCCCCTGACATCTCCCTGGCTCAGAGCAGGTTTCCCTACAGCCCCGGGCTGCCTACAGCACCCTGCAAGCACTGTTCTTGGCAGGGCAGGGGGCAGGTTATTTACATTATTCACGTTTTCCTGATGATACCCATTGTGCTGAGTCTGAAAGGTAAGCCCTTTGCCGGGAGGCAAAGCAGGGCACAGGCATGCATGGGACAGCTGTGCTGCTGACTTCAGTGGGCTGCAGAAGCAGCCTGACAAGAGGCACCAGCACTAATATTGTATTTCCTTGCTCTTTTAAAACCTGCGGGGAGACATGGACCAGACTGCAGTGCAGAAGCAGCAACAACATGCCTCTCACAATGCCTTGTCACAGACAGGGAATTTCGTGCAGCAAATGTTGAGAACAACTGTGGGGCAGAAGGGCTGAGCATTTGATGGCTGTTCCCACGCCTGTCACACCTACATGGATGTAGGTCTGCCATCATCATTGGATAGTCACTTATAAACTTCCTGAATCTATCTTGCAAGACCCTGTGAGGAAGGCAGGGGCCTTCACAGGGAGCCTGTGTCAGCAGAGTGGCAAAGCCATTTGCTCAAATTTTCTCAGGCTCTGATCTTGCTTCTGAGAGCCAGTACCTCCTAGCTCTCCTCCCAGGCAAATCCTCCTATTTTCCTTCCAGACTGATTTGCCACTACAGCATGTAGAAATATGCTAGACCTCTGAAAAGAAAAAGCCAGCCAAATTGTTCAGTAGTCAAAAAATACAGAGCAAAAGCGCATGCCTGATCACATGCAAGTGGCTTTACTCAACCATAGCTCTGTTTGGAACAAATAAACTTCTCTTGCCCTAATGGGGTGATCACCAAACTAAAATACACTTATTGGCTGTGTACAGAGAGGAGTTTAATTTGCAGCTAAGCTTTTGTCTGTAAATTTACAAGGCCAATGAAGTCTCAGATGTGAACCTGTGAATAGAATTTACTCCAGAATATTCTACCTACTAATGTATTTTAAACACCCTTAGTGATACGTGATCCACTGCTTGCTTGATAGAGAAGCATCCTTATCTGTTTGGTCCAGTATCCAATATGCCTGTATAAAGTAGCTCAGTGTTCCCTTCGGGTGAACCCCATCTGCATGCCTGGAATCCAGAAGCCCATCCACTTCCTCTAAACCAAACTGACCAAATCCCCTTGGTTCATCATTCTTCTGCTTCTTAGCCCAGAGAAAAGGCCTAGGCAGCCATAGAAAGTCATTCTTACCTCCACTCTGTTGAGAAGCACCAGATCCAGGAATTGCGATGAGCCAGGAGAAAGAAGAAATGTAAAAGACATCAGTGATATTTCATTGCCCCCTTTGAGACTGGAAGCTAAGATTTCTCTGCTAGTAAATCTGTCTGAGACCTGTAAGCTGTCTGAAAAGGATGCATCTAAATTTTATCCTTATTTTGCACCTATTCCTGGGGAAGAACAGTTGGGAAACAATGGATGTTATACGGGGAGAGGAAATGAGAAGCAGGAAGTGGATTTTTGACTGCAGTTTTTGCTGAGGTGGACTGTTGCACCCTAAACCCATGCCTCTACCCTTAATCCTTCGGGTCCTACAAAACCAGCGGATAGCATCTTCTATTTATCCACCTATGCACCCATTACTTCAGGTAGTAGCTGTAACAGGTGGGAAAAACCAGGGCAGGAGCAGCAGCACAGGCATACGGCCGTACCCCCAGCTTGCAGCGCCACAGGGATGTGAGCTGCACCAGCACAGGGAGGAGGTGCTGACCCTTGGTGAAGGACTGGGACACCTCTTCTGTCAGACCTTCAGGAGCTGGGCCAAGGCCAAGGAAGGCTCCTGCTCAAGTTCACCTCTCTTGCTGGGCACATATAGCCTGGAAGAGAATAGTGCAGCTTCTCCCACCAGCCTAAAGCACCTGCCCTCCCTACTGCATTTGCAGCTTTCCATTGTGGGACAGACCCTTGCCTGGGCTAAAAGTAGAAGTGGGGATGTGAAATATGGTACCAAGTGCTGCGTGTCTTTCAGGACAGAGTTTGCTTTTAGGTCTCAATGCCCAGTGTAAGAAAGGGCATTGGTATTTTTTTGACAGAGCAGAAGCTGGGGCATAGGGAGAGGCACAGATGCATGCCTGGTTAACAGCAGGGCCAGGGCTACCACCCTGCCTCTGGAGTCCTGTATGGTTTCTTTTTCCTCTAATTAAATTCCCATCCTTGTCCCAAAAAGGAAGGGACAAGCTGCCACCTTTCTCTTGGTGTGATAAATGTTGTCAGCTAGCTCAGACCATTGGTATTTCTCCTCTTTGGATCATCCATTCCCCATTTGGAAGATGTCCCTGGGAGCAGAGGTTACTCCAGGCACAGCAGGGTACTGCTCAGACAGCAACCTCCCTGCTTTCTGGATGCAACCCCTTGAGAAGCTAAAGTACTCATGAAAGCTATTTTCACCTTGCTGTTAGGTGACACCAACACTGGGTCATGGCCATGACTTCCTCCACATGGATAAACTTACCAAGACTGCATCTGGGACACAAAGTACAAGATGGCATCAAACATTCAGGAAATGACAGCTGTGCCAGTCTCCAAAGTGTAAGAATATATGAGGAAATAGTCTGGCGGGGGGGGGTGCACTTGTACTCAAATTTAGCCCCCTGCTCACTATCAGCTCGCCAAGGCTTTCCCTCCTCATCCAGAGTACTTCACACCCCTTTCCTCTCCCCCAGGCCTGAATTGCAAGGGTAAAAAGTTAATGACCCCCTTCTTTCTAACCATACCTGAAACACTGATGGTTGCTGCAGCTTTTGCGGCTCCAAAGGTTTTGCTGTGTTTGTTGGTGGCGAGGCAGGTGAACAAGCCAGGTCGGGTGACATACACCTGCAGCTTGGAGTCAACCACTCTGTCCTTCACGCTTTCCACTACAGACCCTGCAGAAACCTAAGAGAGCAAAAAGCCCAGGGCAATGGTGTTTCCAACAAAGGCAAAAAAAAAAAAAAAACCAAGGAAAATTCTAAGAGATGTAGCCCCAAAGGTTTAAATTGGCAGAGAGAAATGTAGCAAGCAGATGGAAGTGGCAGAGAAGCCAAAGCTGGTTGCATGAGTTTGATGCTTTCTTAGCAGCTTCGCAGACAAAAGCAAGTGTTAAAGACCTCTTCTATTTCACACTTCAGCAATATTTTTGCATTAATTTTCAGTCCCAGAGGGCTGTAATCTCAGTTTTGCTCATGCAATTGAGCTGGTTAATTACTCTGGGATCTCTTCTAGTAGATTGTTTGCCTGTTCATGCCTTAGTAAGAAAGGGCACGGGGTAGTTTTGTGGACCCTGGTTATATAGAAGGAGAAAAGAAAATAGTTTGGAAATTGTTTATTCTGGATTAACATAACCACTGTCACACTTCCAAAACAGTCATGAACAAAGCAAGTGCTCTGGCTGCAATGCATTGGCAGATACATGATAGAATTTCTTATCTCACACCAGGAAATATGGGACTGCAGAGGTGGCAGTTTTGGCCAGCTCTTTTCCCAGGTTAGAAATTCCCAAATAAATGAGCTTGACGTCTGCTGGTTTTGGCCAGCTTTGATTTTTATCCTCAAGTCTTCCCTGCTCATATGAATTAAAGTAAGAGGACATGGTACACCAAAACTCTACCTTGCAAAGGCAGTAGGAAGGACCAGCATTGCCAGCTCTACCCTTCATACTACAGGAAGCATCAAGGTTAATTCAAGGGAAATGTGGTTGCCTATGGATTCCACTGGTGAGACCTTGCCCTAAGGACAGTGAGAGTTGTCTTCCTGGATGCATCCCAGCAAAGCACTCTACCTGTGTATCTATCTGAGAGGTTAGAGAGATCACTCTGACCTCCCTGGAAGTTAATGGAAACATGATTTCAATGTGAGGTTTATCTGCTGCCAGAGGTATTAATGGTGATAAATGAAAAGCAAAAAGGGATGCATTGATGGTATATTACATCTGCAGCAAGCAGATCTGTTTCTCTCTGACAAGAAAATGCTAAAAATCATACATGTGCTTCACGCAAACTTGGCTCAATTTGGAGTTGCAGTGAGGGAATGTGCATGGGAAGAAATCACAAAGTAACCAGACCAGCAGTGTTATTGTAACCATTATATCAGGGATGGGTAGCGTGTTGGTCACTGTGCAAATGCAGGGACCAAGGACATTTTTTGGCTTTATGCTGTGAAGAAAGTCCAGGTGGATGTGAATGCAGGAGATAGTTTTTTACAAGTCTGTCTTTTTAACAGTGCTGGTTAGATTTATTTTTAGATTTTTTTTTTTTCTCCACAGAAACCACTCAGCTCTAAGACACTGCTGGGAATGTCCTGGTGGGAAGGAGGAATTTCTTTACAGGCTGCCCCTGACTCCCAGCATCCACCTGGGAGAGGTGACTGCTCACCATAAGCAACTTGTGCTGATCCAGTCCTCTCTCCTTCCTTACCCCTCAGGTATACGGTTATCTCCCCTCCCAGCAGTCCTGGACTCTTCCTGGTGAGCATGGAGAGCTAGGATTGCTCCTCCTGGCTCAGTCTACAGGAGGAAAAGGTCACTCAGGTAGCTGAGTGCAGTATCAGGAGTATGCACAGTCACATGTACATTGGAAAATCACAGCTGGTTGCTTTAGAAAGCCTTGCACAGCTCAAGAAAGAGCCAGGTAGTTGTAACTAGGACTTCCACACTGGATGGTGTCTGTTTCCTCAGCTGGGAACATCCAGCTATTCCCTTGTGTTAATTGATTCCTTTCCCTTTTCAGCTACACTCCCTGAGATTTTGTTTCCATCAGATCATTTTTTAGCCTTTCAAATGCCACCTCAGCCACCACCAAAGCAGAGGACACCTCTTCAAATCTTCACAACTGGCTCACTTTTTCTTCACAGAGTAGAAATCTACAGTTTAAGGTCAATGACACCCTGCAGTGCATAGCAGGAAGAGAAAGAACTGTGTTTCTCTTTAGGTAGGCAAAGCAGCTGCTGCGCAGAGGAGATACCATCCTCCACTTCAAAAGCAGCTCAATAACCTCAGCAGATTCCCACTCTTTAAACCTCTGGACAATTACAGGTCAGAGACTGTAATGCTGCAGGCATGTTGCATCTTCAAATCATTGCTTGCTTATAAGCCAGCTATCATGCTCATGCACTTCAGTCCACCCCTTCCTGGCCTGACTTTTCCAGTGACGGACTCTGCTTAAGGTCTCCTTGCCGTATTTAAAGTGAGGCAGACTGGACCACCATCCTCCTGGCACCGGGCTTTTTCTTGCAGACAGGAATGGGGCAGGTCAGATTTGACCATCAAAACGTTGGTCCTGGGCATGGGCTAAGCATTGTATCACACACAGCTCCCTGTGGGACTGGCGCTGCAATGGGAGTTTGGCAGAGCAGGGGTCTCTGCTCTGGAAACACTCTGCCCTCATCGGGAACCCCAGATCCCCTGAAAGGTCTGGGGAAAAAGTCTTGATTGACCACCCTCAGTTGTCTTAAAATAGTAATTGCCAGAAACTTCCAAGCACCCACAGGGCTCTACGGAGACTTGGATCCTTTTGCTGTTCTCCCTAGGAATCTCTAGAGAATATAAAAAACTATCCTAAATCAGACTGGAGGACACAGTAAGGCTTAGAGCATATAAGGAAGGCAAGACAGCCTGCAGAGTACACCAGGTTCCTTAATGATGTATTTTAACACATGCAAAGAGGTGGTACAGACCAGGATGGGGAGAGACTCCTGAAGTAAGGAACTAGAGCAAGAGGATGTATTTTTCCTGTGGGACAAGCAAGTCCACAGGAATGGCCGTGGCTAGTCAGTGCCAGAAGGACTTGGGGCTGACAGGGGTCAGTGAGAAAAATGGAAGCAATTTGCCAGCCTGCACACAGCAGCTGCTCTAAATGCCTCCACAGCATCATGACCCAGGACTCACATCATTAAAAAAGCTGATGAAAAACCAAAAGGAGCATACAACCTGTCCACTATAACCAAGTAAGACCGGAGGAAAAACATGGCAAGCTCAGCCTGCAGAGCTGCTGTAACTGTGGTGCCAGGGAGGCATTATCTGGTGTCAAGTGGCTCTTCAGCTCAGCCAAAGAGAAGGCATTGCAATGGACACATGGACATTAAAGCCAGATGAATTCAGAGCAGGCATCTGTTTTAAATGATCGGGATAATTTGACCATAGAACAATTTCCTGTGAGAAGCAGTGGATTTGCATCTCTTGCCGTCTGTTGCTGAAGAGGATGTGCCTTTCTTGAGGATGTGCTTCTAGCCAGGAATAAATTGGTGACATACTTCAGTGTGTCAACTATGTCAGTCTAAAAAACTTCAGATCTTTTTACCTGGAAATATGCAGTGCATATATCCCATGGGTATTTTTCCTCAAGACAGTTTGCTCTGCATGACTACCTTGGTTTTATTATTTTGTCAAATAAGCAATTTTGCCATGTCATTGTTAGCAAATTTTCTATTGTTAGAAAAGAGAGGAGAGGTGGCTGTAGAAATACTCACAATGAAGCCCTAGAAACCTTGGCTCAGAGGAAGGTTGTAAGCATCTAAAGCATCCTTAGAATCATAGAATCTCCTGAGTTGAAAGGGACCCATAAGCATCATCAAGTCCAACTTCTGGCTCCACACAGGGACAAGCAAGTCAGAGCACGGGACTGAGTGCATCGTCCAGGTGCTTCTTGAACTCAGTCAAGTTCATTGTTGTAACCCCTTCCCTGAGGAGCCTGTTCCAGTGCTCAATCACCCTCTCAGTACAGAACCTCTTCCTAACATCCAGCCTAAACCTCCCCTGTTGCAGCTTCATGGCATTCCCTCAGGTTCTGTCACTGGTCACCAAAGAGAGGCGTTCAGCACCTGCCCCTTTGCTCCCCCTCATCAGGAAGCCACAGACCATGATGAGGTCTCCCCTCAGCCTCCTCTTCTCCAGGCTGAACAAACCAAGGAACTTCAGCCTCTTCTTCTAAGAATTCTTCTCCAGACCCTTCCTTACAATTGTTGCCCTCCTCTGGACACTCTCCAATAGTTTTGTGTCCCTCTTGTACTGTGGTGCCCAAAACTGCACCCAGGACTCAAGGTGAGGCTGGAACAGTGCAACGTAGAGCAGGACAATCCCCTCCCTGGACCAGCTGCCAATGCTATGCTTGATGCACCCCAGGGTATGGTTGTCCTTCCTGGCTGCCTGGGAACACTGCTGGCCCTTCTTGGGCTTTCCAGACCCTAACAAATTAACACATGCAGAAATGGAATAGAGTTTTACAGAGCAGAAAATTGCAGCAGGGAGTTGAGGTGGGCTCAAGTTGGTTGCACAGTGAGGTGCTAAGTAAGGCAGGAATAGAAACCACGAGCTCTAGCTCCCAGTCCCACTTTTTAATCCTGAGCTTTCAGATGTTAGCAGGTGTCTGAGGCCAAAAGCATGGAAAAGAAGAGGCACTTACAGCTTTCCCATTTTCCAGCCAGGTGACAGTGGGGACTGGAAGGCCGGTCGCTGCACACCTCAACGTCACCACAGACCCAAAGGTGATATTTTGTGATTCAGGAGCCTTCAGGATTCTGGCAAAAACTGCAGGAGAAGACAAAGGTGCTAGATGAACAGCAGTGTGAAGCTGCTGCTGTGCTGGCATAAGGACATTTCCTCCCCAACAGGTCTTGAAACAAGCCATGGCCTCACAAACAAAAGCGGAGCATAGCATGGGCTTCCTGGTGAGCAACAGTCTTGGGGGAGAGAGAGTTACCAGCATGGTTATGTTCTGTACCTTATAGACCAAAAAATTGACCTCTGGAAATTTCTGCATCATCTGAGATGCCTCAGAGATTGTGACATGCAAAAAGCCAAGGGCAAACTTACCAGGAGCATGCAGATAGGACAGCTTACAGCAAATACACAGCAAGTTACCATGCTGCCCTGACAAGGGTGGCCTCATGAGAAACTTACTCAAAACCATCAAGGGAGACCACCAGTGCGGTTACATGCTGTGAAGGTTAAGGGTCAGATAAGCTCTTCAATATGATCACAGTGATTAAGACAGCATGGAGAGCTGCAAATTCCAGCATTTTCCATGCCACAACATTCTGCCCTAAGGGGAGACAGTCTAACATCGAGTTCCAGTATCAGGGGAATAGCCAGCGAAGACTTTGGCAAGTTGAAATTGGTTTTAAGGTGACTTTTCATGCCTATGGCTCTTGCTTCTTTTGTGACAATATGGTTAGTAAGCAGTTTGAAGATAAGCAAGATAAGTGCTTCCCTTCCCCAATTTTTTTTAAATTTTTGGGTGGGTTTTTTTTTTGTGAAAAGAAGAAATTAAGTATTTTTGCTGAAAATGTATTTTGATTCAGAAACAGAACCCTGATGGTCTTCACAAGCTGTATTTCAGCTGCTATACTTGGACCACATAGAGGAAAGCAGAGAAGAGGGACATTTCCCATGTGGAACATTTGACTCAAAGTTTTTGATGGGGATGCCTGAATGTATATGCAGAAGCAGGTTGAAGACTTCTGTGCCATTTGTTACTCTACTTTCTCATCAGTGATTAATGCTTGTCCTCTACTTTCTGGTCTGCACAGCAACGTCTAAAAATCTCCATCAGAAATTTTAGTAAGCAGAGGAGTTTCTCTTATATTTCTCAGAGAAGCCTGATACTTCTCTTTCCATTCTTGCAATCTGTATGGTTCCCCTTGCCAACGTATCTGATCACATCATGGTTTTCTGTCTCCCTGTTTCCCTGACTATATTGTTGGAATAGAATATATTTATGCTTTCTACATAGTCCTTCCACTCAGTCCTGGCCTGGGCGGGTGCTGAAATTTGTGTTAACAAACTGCGTAACACCAGCTTTTGCTTGTGGATTGGCAACATTAGGAGCACATTTCAGCCATTCAGTAGGCTCCTGGGCAGGGCTTTTTAAGATTAAATCTAATGTCAGTTAAGTGAAAAGGGTGAGAGGATATGTATTATACCCAGCTTCTTAATTCCTCTACAGTCTCCAAGCAGTCTGTCAGTCTGAATTCTTGGTGCAACTTTCTTAAAGTCAAAGCAGAGCAGCATCAGGTCTGCTGCATACCCCCCAACCCCTCCCCGGCCCTCAGTGAGGCAGCAGGTACAAAGTTCCACCAGTAATGAGGAAAGCTGAAGTCTCTGGCCAGGGACTTTCCCGATGAATAATAACTGAAATGAAACCTTTGCATGAAGTTTCACTTCAGGCCATTAACACCAGATGGTTGCAAATTCAGCCCTGAGTACCCTGGGCCAAGCTCATAATTACTTTTTTACTTCATTCGGAGAAATACTAAACTCTTGGGCCTGTCCCCCAGCCGCAGTTAACTGCACATGGCTCCCACTGAAGCCAGCACGTTAACTCCCAGAGCCAGAACACGGCCCTCAGTGCTTTTCTCATGCTGCTGTTGGTTTCTCAGTGTGCCGCTAGGACCCTGCCCACCTGACAGCTCTGCTGCTCAGATCCTGCCCAGCTTAATTAATACCAAAGTGATGAATTAACAGCGCCCCGTTAGCTGTAGTCAGACACAGGCATGTATGTCCTCCTCTGTACTGGCTGCTTTCCCAAAAGCTGCGAGGAGCTGTCAGCCAGGAATAAAAAAGGCACGCTTCAGAAATGATGGCCGTTGCACAGGCCAGAGGCAAAGGCCCAGCGAGTGCTGCAGTTGGCCCAGCTCACATGCGGCGCCTGCAGGGAGGCCAGAAAGCTGCATCCCACTCCCCAGGATCCCCCCACCAGTGCCCATTACAGCGCTTGATTTACTAGCCCAGCATAGTGTTGGTTTGAATACTCATTTGCTAGCATAGGGAAGGCAAAGGGTCAGGCCACTCAAGCCTAAAACACCAAATACAGGGATAAGAAAATCCAGCCACAGCTGCTAAATATTCATGTTTCTTGTGGAAAGTGCTGCAGATGTATGATCTAGCACAGGTAGGGATGGCTAAGTAAAAGTGGGGCTGTATGGAAATAAGCTGATTTCCAAGGTGTGGAAGGATGGAAGCTCCTGCTACCCTAGTGTCACCATGTTCGTTTTCCAGGCCTTTCAAAAATGAAGTCACACATTTAATCCTTTAACATTTTAAGTACTTACATTTGTATGATTTTTAAAAGTATTTTACCTAAAGTTTAGCTATTTAACTTAATTATTTGTGTCTTGATACTGAGAATGGAATAACCTGACGTTTTAACATTATTTTATTTTCAAGTGAGCAATTCCCTTGGACAAGGAATCAACACCATACATCCCAGTGGGCTTTGGGATGCTGCTGACTGGCACATCCAAGGACACATTTTCCAAAGGGCTCTTCATCGCTTTGGAAAATAACATTAAAAAAAATATTATCAGCTATTTCTCAGACCCATTGTCTATGGACAGATGATTGACACACTGCTGTTGCCAGCAGACTCAGGTGCTGCAGGAAAGCCAGGATAGGTTGTGTGAGAGCACCCAGTGTCACCTTTTACTAGTGCAAGAGGAGCAAGACCTTCAAGATGAACTTGAGATTCATTCTGGCAACTGCATCAGCAAGAAAATTGGTCCTGTACAAAAATGAAGGATCCCAGCACCCAAAACTATGACCTTTTTTTTTCCCCCCACTATATTATACAAAGAAAGAAAAGAGGCAAAAGCAACGAAGAAACAGTGACCTTGATGGTGCCAACCTAAGCAACTGGAGGGGAAAGGAAAAGGAAGGAACAGGAAATTGAAATAAATGTTTGTAAAATTCACATTATCTGGTGGGCTCAGGACATAATTTTGTTTTCTTTTTTTCAGTCAGAGTGAAAATTCCCAACAATCAGGCAATTTTTGACACCTCCATTATTTGCCCTCCTTTTCCATAACTCCCAAAAAGTGTCTTTTTGCCAGGACCTTTGCCTGTTTTGCTAGATCACCATAAGGCAAACAACACTCATATCAAGATCCCCCAGGCTTTCAGCACAGGATTTATCCAAAGGTATGCCAAAAATTGGCTAGGGCAGACAGGCAAAGAGGGCTTTATTTATTTATTTACTTGCTTACTTACTTAAGTGGAAAATAAGACAGAGGAGCTGGATATAAAATCCAGGCAGCTAAAAGCAAGCCAGCATGTTAAGTTTCACTTGCAAGCCCCCTAAGAAATGTCCTTTCTTTTACAGCCCTGCTAAATGATGTGCACTGCAGGGCTTGCTAGGAGGTATCTGCACCGCAGCCAGCTGCTCTCATTTCTGAGAAATAGGTAATATCATCCAGTCCAAACAGTAGGTCTTTAATTCAGTCATGAAGTTTTTATACTATAAAAAGATTACAGCATGATGTGTCCCCCAAAGCCCCCGGTTTGAACAGCTAACTCTTTCCAGGTGACTGCGTTCTCCCCATCACCTTTGAGCTGTATTTCATTTCCAGAGTTTGGGGCCCAGTCTGGCAGTCCTGGCAAATGCCAGTCCCCTCTCTGGGTAAGTTCTGTTTTCTTGTTGAAGTTCTCTGGATTGGGACACTTGCATCAGGCAGCAACCTGGGTGGCCTAGGGCATGCACTTGCTTTTGGGAATGGACAAAGCAGTGCCCAGAGCTCACAGGAAACCCTTGTTCATACAGCTCCACAGCTCCACTGCAAGAAGATGCTCTTTTTAGACAGGCCTTCATAAGCCTTAACATTGGCTTTGACACACCAGGCCTAGTCAAGCACTGGTTTTAGGGTGTGAGGTCTTTTTTTTGACCCAGAGCTTCCTCTGGCTTTGGTGAACCTCAGCTTTGAGAGAACACAAGCAACTTTTGCCAATGTACATGAATTAAACGAACCTGTCAACATCTGCGTGCACTCACATCCAGTGATGTAGTCCTGTCATACCATAAAGCATCCCTGGTAGTTCAAACCAAGATAAGGCTACCAAGAGCTAAACCTGTCTTAGCAACCACCTGGAAACAGTGAATGCACACTCCCTCCCCACCGCAGTCTGAGCCTGGTCTAGTATGTGAGCCAGACCTGGAGAGTCCCTACTGCCAGATCTGGTATCTCAACCTTCTCCACTTTCCCTGATTGCTTTGCTTTTATAATGAAAAATTGCCTTTTGGATCATTACAGCCAGGTCTTACACCAAAAATCATTTCCAGCCAAGCTGCAAGGTGGTGGGTAGAGGCAACTCCTGACTGCAAAAAGTGCTTTCCTCTGGTACAGCTGGTGCTGTGTTGGGAACTGATGTGTCTACATGGATGGGGGAACTGGTAAGCTACACATGACCTTGGAAAATGTCCTGATATAAATACTCTGGCAAAGCCTTTGTGCTGCATACTATTCATGTGTAAGCATTTAAGAGCTAAACTGCAAGCAATTTTTTGTTGACATTTGCTAATATTCCCATAGATCTTTTGTACATGAACTGTGACAGATTGAAATGACTCCTTCTTTACAGAGAAGTTCTCTGGGTTTGGACTCTGCTTACTAATCCATAGAAAATCACTTATTCTTGTCGCCTATATGCTCTGAAGAACCACAAACTTGTGCCAATGCATTTGCAGTCTTTTGCCAGTGAGAAGTCCAGTCATCTAAATTCCCATCCAAATTCATTCATCTCACATTCATTCACTATTCCTGACAAGTCTAAACCAGCCAGCCAAGGAGAGGTAACAAGCAGAAGGGCTACCATTCCCTTCCCACTGCTGAGAGATGAGGGGAGGTCTCTGGTAAGTTTATAAATGCATAGAAAGCTGCAACTTTTGCATTTCCTGACATTTCAAATTAATTGATGTAAAATCCCAACAATTCTTGAAATACCAGGGCTGAGACCAGGCTGCACATCACACTCGTGGATCAGTGGTCACAGAAACGGACACACAGAGCTGTGTGTAGCATGCCAAGAGCCAGGGCTGAACAAGCAAGGCACAGTCTCTGCAGCTCCCAGCTCAGAGAACAAACAAATTCTTCAGTAAGCATGGTCAGCAACTCCTCTTGCAGCAGCAACGATGGGCTCTGTGCATGGCTCACCACACACCTCCATATGGGAATGGCTCACGTTGTACCTTTGCCACTTTTCAAGGCATGCTGCCACCCTCTCATCCCTTTCCAAAAGTGCTGGGTAGATGATTAAACCCTGAGATAACTGCGAGGTCAGTTTCACTTTGATCTCTGAGTATTTCTTATCAAAACTGCAATATTTATCTTTTGCAAGCCTACCAAATAATCACAAAGAGGAGCAAAATGCCGCAGGCAAAACTGATATGAGACACTTCCACTTATCTCTATCAAATTGCTTACCTATTTTTATTTAATCCCTGTCCAAACATGCTTATTGCCAGACAATCATGTGTATACAGATTATCAAAAGAAAAAAAAAATGGAGGAAATCCACACAATCACTCTATTATTTCTCAAGGCACAGCACTATTAGGTATAGGAGCCAAAAGAGCAAGCTGCAGAAGCACTGTAAACTAGCAATATTTCATCATCTGCCTGCCTCTCTCCTGTTTAGCATGGTAATCTGAGAGGTAAACCCCCAAAGGCATTTGAAATATCAGCATTTTGTACAACGTTTCAAAATCTCCAATCTCTTCTGGCTCCTGATTCATGATTTGTGATGTTTGGGGCTTACAGTAGCTGGAACACCATATGCAGCACAGGCCAGACAGCATGGCACAGACACTCAACCTAGAGCCTGAGGGTGTGAGATGGATGGCAGGGACAATTCAGCATTGGAGAAACCACATCTCCATCCTGAAGCATATGCCTTCAGATTCTAAGCTCTGGTGTCTAATATCAAAGCAAGTTTTTCTTAGCAAGGCAATAGCTTTTCAAGGTAACCTTATTCTAGGGTTAGCTCCAGGATTTATGGATGGTAGGACAATTTACATCAGGAGGACTCACATAATGTTAAATGCACCAGTCAGTAGAGGAACTTGTCAGCTGTGAAAGACTTTGCATCTCATGTAGATGCCTCTGGAATCCTAAAGGCAGTCCCTGTAAATATGCAAAGCTATAATAACCAGGAGTAA
Source organism: Porphyrio hochstetteri (assembly GCA_020800305.1). NCBI lineage: Eukaryota > Metazoa > Chordata > Aves > Gruiformes > Rallidae > Porphyrio > Porphyrio hochstetteri. The sequence continues at coordinate 13,993,328 of CM036938.1, read as the reverse complement.
AATGTAAATAGATAGCTTATATCCTGTGTAACTATATAAAACCTGTTCTGTACAAGTGTTCATTTCTATATACAGAGCAAACACCAGATTCAAGGACAAGTGAGGATAACGTGTTCAAATTACTTCCCAAGGAAATGAATAAGGAAATTCTTTTCATGTCAATACTAGTCTTATATATGTGTTTGGTTTCTTTGAAAGACCGTTCTAACCATTCTCATGCTCCAGCTTTCCTACATTACTGAGAGGCATCATGTGCTATTTAACTCCACCATTACTTGTTAGTGTATGTGAAACTGGAAAATAATTTCCCAGTCTCCTGAGTCAAAGAGCAATCGTTCCAGTCGTGATCACAACCCATCATGACCATTGCCAGGGCTACCAGTCTGCCTGTGTGTACTGAATCTCTACAGCTGCACAGAGCTGCCTTCTCCCTCACTCTCAGGAAAGAAGCAGGCAATTATGGGAATCACTGGGATATCCAAAACTCAGATAAGCCCTGCAGCATCCTGACATCTGGTCTCCACCAATGGGTAACAGCAGTGCCATAAATTTAATTATATGCCACGTGAAAAGTGCTTCCTTTCACCTGTTTTAAAGTGCTGTTAGCAGTAGCTGCTAGGATGTTTCTTGTTTTAGGGTGATAGCAAGTACACTGTTCCCTGCTGACCTTAACCACTATGCATGTTTGGTTTTCAACACTGAAAATTCTCTTAGTCCCTCCTAACAGAGATCTACCTTCATTCCCTATTCTCAGCTCCTAGTGTGAGATGACCTTTTGGGGAGTTAGGCTGCGTTCAATCTCAGAGATGTGAGAGGACCGTTCCTACAGAGCTGCACAACAGCAGACACTTTCTGTTCCATAGCATAGGCACACACTCCCCAGAAATATTGTGTGACACTAGAACTGGCATTAGTGATAGAAGCAAAATCCAGAGCTGTATGGTTCAGAAGAGTCAGTTACAGGGGTAAGAGCAGGGCTTTCACCTCCACTAGGGCTACTCAAATAAGAAAGATGGAAGAGAAGAAGGATGGAAGACAGAAGGCTTCAGCCTCAGAAAAATTATATTAGTCCATGGTTAACTGGCAACAACAGCTTACCAACAGCTGGAATTTTAAATAGATTCTACAGAATCCCCATGTTGCGTTCCAAACCCTTCCTTCTGTGCCTTCAGCTCCAGCCCTATCTTGGTTTCTCAGTGTGAAAAGACACCCTCTTCAGGATTGTTGTCTCAGTTTGCTCTGCCCTCCTTTATCTGATAGCTATGCATATTCTCTATCTTCAATTCTCTTTGTAGCCATGCAGGAACTAGATGCTTCCTAGGTACCCAACACAGTTTACAAGCTAGTGGGATTTTGTCCACAGTATCTTCTGGTTTGTTTTTTTCTTTTTAAAACCTCCATTCATGCGATAATATGAGATATCCATATACTTTTAAAGTGCCTTTCAAAACTCCTTGTTAGGGGAACACGTTTTTGCAAAGGGAAACAGCAGGCTCAAATGGCCGTTAACCAAGAACTGCTCATATATGCTTTGTCATATAATCATAGAATCATAGAATTGTCTGGGTTGGAAGGGACCCCAAGGATCATAGAGTTCCAACCCACCTGCCACAGGCAGGGCCACCAACCTCCAGGCCTGGATCTACACAAGGTTACCCAGGGCCCCATCCAACCTGGCCTTGAACACTTCCAGGGACAGGTCATCCACCACCTCTCTGGGCAGCCTGTTCCAGCACCTCACCACTCTCTCTGTAAAAAACTTCCCCCTAATATCTAATCTAAACCTTCCGTCCTTTAGCTTTAATCCATTCCCCCTTGTCAGGAACCTCATGCTCCCAGGAGGCCTGCTTTGCCACTCCTCAGTGCGGGAGGCCGTTCTGTGACAATTACTCAAAGGCAGCATGCACCTCATGCCAGTGTCACAGCAGAGCAAGCCTCAGGCATAAATTGAATAGCTCACACTTGATCATTTGTTTGCTGAAGGTTTGGGGCTGGTTTCTTTCTCCTGCAGCTTGCCCTGCTACCCTGTAATTAGGGCTACAGTTGTATCTGCAGCATCTGAGAACCTCGGGATGTCTATGGCGAATGCAGTAGGTAGGAGGAGATTTAATGAGACATTCTGGGCTTTCAGTTACACCCATGCCATCCTGCTGAGGCCAGTCAATTACTTTGGTGTAATTACAGGCAAGCCCGGTACTATTTCTTTCCCTGTAACGCTCCCTCCTCTGAAAACTTTTGCAATTTTTAACAGTGTACTGTGGTATTCACCATTTACTGCCACATGTCACTGCCTGCAGGTACATACAGCAGCATAACCACGAATAGGGAAGGCAATCTTTCCCCAGGTTTTCTGCCTCTGCGCATAGCAGAGAAAAACACTCTCCCTCAGTGTCTGTATCAGAATCTACCTGAGGAAATTTTACCTAGCAATGCAAATACAAAGCTGCAAACTTGTCAGTCTGCTATTTGGCAATCCATCTTACCCAAAACATCCTACCTCAGAAGAGTGGGGTAGATAAAAAACCCCAGATTTCATGTCGACAGCTGATCTATGGACAAGCTAGCAGTGCCGACTGGCTGCTTTGGTGGTCTCTTGGTATCTCCCTTTCCCATTTCATCTGACAAGTAAAGACACGTTGACACAAAACCGTAGAAAACTTTCTGGATGGCACATCTGGAGTCAGTTTTCATTTGAAATAGGGCCCATTTCTGGAATGTGGTCCATCCAAATTGATGATTAACTGGACTAAATACATACTTCCATTCTTTTTTCTTGAGTTATGATGTGACTTTCTTGTTTTTTGATTTATCCACGATGTGAATTTGTCCCAAGACTACATAGGAGTTCTAACAGACAGCTAAAAGAACCTAGTGCTTTACAGTTTTTGGGTGTACTCTGTTAACTACGTAGCCCAGGCACTGCTTTCTATTGTCATCTAGCTTGCTGTGCTCTCATTGCCTCCAAGAAGTAGACAAAACAATTTAGAAAATTAAGGAACTAAAACTCTGGACTGAATCAACCAACGTTTTGGCAGATCCTTCCTCCTGAAGAGATGATTCTCCAAGGAAAACCTTCCTATTTTTAAGGCTAAGGTGCTTCTCACAAGTGGCTTATAGGGGAACATACTTGTGGCCTGTGGCAGGGTATTATTTTAGTAGCTAGTAATAAGAAATAAAATGTGGGCAGGAAAAGACTTCTATCTACCAGGGCTGGAACACAAAAACAAACATCTAAATCCGAGAGCATGAGGAGCATTTCTTCTACTCTTGTTTTGATTTCTTTGCATCATAGGCTGTCCCAGAGTAGCACAGGAGGAAGTGAAGCAGCAACACTTGGACAGCAGGATGAAAGAAACTGCCAGAATAAAGAAAGGATCAATGGTCCTCAATAATTGTCTTGTTCAGCCAATTGGAAACAGCAGAGAAGATTTGATACAAAAATATTATTAAATCCGTAGAGAATTTCTTAATGAGTAGGATAGATCTTCCAGCACTTGTCCTAGCTAATTTGTTTGTTTATTTCCTGACAGATTTATGATTGCTGACTTATAAACATGCCTTTGTACAGTGGTGACGTCAAAACTAAACCTTATCACACAGTTTACTCCAAAATGACTGAATTCCACAACTCTCTGGTGCCACAGGCTGGAGATTGAGCTCAACTTCATCTAAATAACAAGATGGAGGTGCACCTAACTTGGTAAACAACCAACAGGACCACCTGTATGCTTCTTACATTCACATTACAGTTCACATATTTATGGCCTTTTTCTTTCTTGTCCAATATTAAAAATGCATCACTGGACAAACTGGGGACATCAAAGGTTTCACTGCTGAGTGTAACACCTAGAAAGGTACAACAGAAAGGTTGTTCTTTATCCTTAGGGGAAGAAAACACTTTTTTTTCAGGATTTCTGAACACAAAGTCCCAGCATGAAGGCTTAAAAGCACAATAGGACAATTCAGACTGTCTTCCTACAGCAGAAGGCTTCCACACACGTGCTGCATTTGGAACAGAAGGACACCTCTCAAAAGAATGTTCTACTTAATTTATGTTGGTTCCTAATCCACCACAGACACTCACACATTTTAATGGCAATGACCCCATTCATTTCCAGAAAATGCTCTTTCCAGGCTGAGTGAGAAATGTGATTTATAGCTTTATGTGCCATCTATAAACAGCTGTTACTTTTAAACTGTAAGCAATTCACAGTCAACTTTTCAATTTCTTTTGTGACTTTTTTGTTTTGAAAAATGAGGAGCATAGAGGGCAGGAGCCCATTCTACCACTTCATAAGGTTGCATTTTCCTTCTCCAAAGAGAAAAGGAAACAATCTCAAAAATAGAGCAAAAACATCTGCCAGAACATGGAGCCCAGGTCAGGTGATCAGGCCTGTAAGTCATGGCAAAACTTATTGTTTTGCTGCTGGTTTGCAATAGAGGCTTCTTATTTGATGCAGGAGTTGTATACACTTTGAATACTGGTTGTTAGCACCAAATCTGAAAAAGACAGCGAAACAAAACCATCCAGTGGAATGTATTTCATGCTTTAAAACAAAGAGCGAAAAACCAACAGCTTCAGCTTCCCTCTGTGCCAGAGTGATGCGCACGTTCATAACCAGAATGATCCCATGCCTTTTGCCAGGCAAGGATTTGAGTCTTTAACTTTATTCTTTCAGTGTCATACAATGTATACATAATGGGTATGGAGAGTATCATTCTTCCACACATAAGCTGTGAGGACCACAGAGAGTGTACAGTTTTAGGCAGCAGTCCCAGAAGCTGAACACGATGGGCTCTCACGTAGCTTTTGCTGAACTGGTCTTATTAATGGACTGGATCAATGTCACTGCAAATAGCAATGAAAACTAAAATTCCTCCTGTTCTACAGCCTGTGTTACATAAACAGCTGTCCAGTGCATGAAGGAAAAAACAGACAAATGTCTCACTAATGCTGCCTGTCATGCAAACCCTGCAGATTTCAAATGCTCAGACCACGGCCCAGAAAGGCATTCTTGGCACAGCCTAGAAGTCTGTACCTGGCCCTCAGTTTTCACTGACATCAACAGGAATTTCTGCACTTCAGGACAATTCTCAACATTCCGAAAGGCAATAGCTGCTCTCCTATTTGTTTCAAAAAGAGTTATCTTAGGTAAAAGTGGATGAAACAGCCATCTCAGACAACATCTTGTCAATGATCTTCAGCCTTCAGACATCTGTGTGAACTACAGATAAGGTAAGCGAGCAAATGCTTCTGTTCTATCATAGCTCTGAATCTTGGATTCATCCAGGAACTTCTTGGCCACAGATTCACTTTGGGCACCAGTACAGCAACCAATAGAAAAATTGTACAAGTCCATTGGCAAGGTACTGCTTCACTGAGTGTATAAATGTTCTTCTAGGGTTATCAGAAGTGTTCATTATCAAAACAGGTAATGTAGCATCTAAGCAGCTAGTTAGCAAAATGTTTAAGATGACAGAAAATGAATACCAAACTGTAGGTCAGAAATGTTGCCTCCAGGAAATTAAAAACAGAGGTTTTGGCAAATATCCAAGATTATACTATTGTTCCTTTATCTCAATGCACATGTTACCTCCTGTAACCATGTCTGGACATACCTGAGCAACAAGAAGTCATCCTCATACTCTATAAATTTAACGGAACAAGCAAGCTGATCATGGACCATTTGTTTTGCTTTACAGAGCAGCGTGGAGAAGGCTTGTTTCTGCCTATTGCACTTCTGCCTCACACCAGTACTTCTACTAGGTCTTTCTTCTAGACATGGCATGGACTGCAACAAATTTTACAAAGGAACTGAATGGGGTAACGCTGCCTCAATGCACCTTCTGCACAACTGGAAACCAGTGTGCTGGTGGAGGACCACTTCATAGTGACCCCAGCACATGTCAAAAAGAGCCAACCCTGCTTCCCCAAGATGTCCCCTCAGAACTAAATCAAAGGCATTTGTCTTTTTATTGCTACAGCACACACCAAGAATATAAAAATAGTGTGCAACCCTCCTTGAGCAGGCGGGCTACCTACCTCACATGGCCTCTCACTTGGCTTTCTTGGCCAGTGCTTACCTCTTGTGTTCCTCCCCCAGTCCTCAACTCCTGCGCCTGCTCCCTTGTGTCAAATTTTTGGTTTAGTTCTGCACACTAAATCTCATTAACTGATTAGAGTTCACTATTTCCTCACCTGAACTCTGGCTCCCCAAATGTGCCGTGGGAGAGAAAGCAAGGCTTGACTTCAGACCAAGCACCCACAGGATCCTTATCTCCTTCCCCTCGGTCACAGATGAAAGTCAGGAACAACTGAAAAATCAGTTGACTAAGGGCTTTACTGATTGTTGTTTTCCTGTCAAGAATTGCATCTGAATATTCATCTAAAAATGTTGCTCAGATTATTTCAACTTTGCTTTAAAAATTATAAAGATTGCAAAATATTTAAACCTGTGCTTTAAGTATAATAAATAGATGCCAGTATTATAAGTGTTGAGAAAAGCCTACAAGGAATAGAGAAAAAATATGTGGAAAATCACAATAGTGGCATTTTTCAAACCATTTTTCCTTGGACCATTAAACCATACAAGACATAGGTTGTAAAGTACCTCATTGGTGTAAATGTTTGGAACAAGACCATCATTTGTTTCAGTCAGTGGATCTAGCATATAAGATTTCACATGTTACTTGCTGTATTTACTGGGCCCTGCTTCAGCAAGTCATTTAATCATGTGCCTAACCTTACATGAATTAAGGAGCCTGTCAGCATGCAGGAGGTCAGTCTTTCAGGAGATAGACAACTCTGCATGAAACTAATCACAGGACTTCTGAAGCACCCCATAAAATGGCAGATCACAACAGAAAACTACTAGCCTCTTTCAGAAATCAGGGCTTGCCTAATGTAGATTTAGCTAGGCATAAATATTTGCATTGCTCTTTGAATGGACGTTTACTTCTAGAGTTAACCAACCTTGCATAGTCATTTTATTTCAATATTAAGCAAAACTATGCAGGATGATGATTCCAGTGAATGGTAGCACCATGACTTAAGAAAAAATATTGTAATGCTATTACAGAGAGGCAACAAACAGCATATTTTTATAAGTTTTCTGATCATAGCAAATCTCAGAGAAGACTGAATGAAGTGTGATTTTGCTGCATCAAGCAATTTTAGAGTATTATTTACTTGGAGTTATTTTAAAATGCAGATACTAAGGGGGTAGGAGAGGAAGAATGGGAGGGATACTGAAAATAGTTATTGGAGATGTGCAGAGAGCGATGCATGTGTGTACACATACCCACCTGCTTACACAGGTATGTGCATATGTATGCATGCTATGTATGTATGTATTAATATCCATGAGAATTAATCTCAAATAGTGGGATTGGGAGGGATATGTATATACAGTGAGCTGCAGTCAGGATAATTACCTCTGGATTTTGAAAGCCAAAAAAGTAAAACAAACATGCATCAGTCTAGTTTGGGTGGCAGCCTGAAACAAGGTATATTATATGGGTGCCCTACCAGAGAAACCAAGGCGAGCCTGGAGAACAGCATTGCTTTGTTCACCCAAGACATGAATGCAACATGAGGGGATAGTTCCTGTGGGAGCACTGAGCTCCCATTGATTAATTAAGAACTAATCTTCCTCATTTTAAAAAGAGCACATACAGACTCTCCTTTGCAAGTAGGATGCTTGTGGATTATTTTGCCATTCCTTGATTAAGCAGGCAGCTGCGTAATTCTGGAGACAGGGACAAAACAAGGTATCAACCGTAGCAGCCCAGATTTTGGTGGGGCTCCAGCCTGTTTTAGCTACCCTAACTGGCTCTGATAGATCTGGAGCAATAAAATCTCAGTGTCTGAGGTGCTTCAGCATGAAAGGGTTTGGGGCAGATGAGGGGGGAAGGCGGTGGTGCATATGGCACCAAGTATTTGCTATTCACAGTTGTATCTTGACAAGCCTTTAGCTGCAGTCTCAGTGACAGGGCCAAACCAAAACCCTGGACCCAAGCTGTTCAGAGCTTAGCCCCATCGTTTTTTAGTACAGCTCTGAATCTAGAGTAGCTGCCTTCCTGTGTTAAGGATATTTAAGGAATTTCTAACATACTTGAATTCTGTACGTGTAAGTATTATTTTCTAAAAAACAACTGAACAATTAATGCATTGTTTAAGGAAACAGCAGTCATACAGCAATTTGTAGTTGGATCTAATACACCTGATCATGCTCCCAGAAGAAAATTAGTGGTTGCCTTAGAAATGAGATTCCACCCTAAGTAACCTCTGATAGTCCCAGGCCAAATGCAAGGTGCAACCATCTTTTGAAGCTTACTAGGCAAATGGAGACCCTTCACTTTCTGCAGTAGTTATTCTGAATAAGAAATAAAAATCAGTTCGTCTACTGAGTTAGTCATCCCTCCTCCCACTCCACAAAACACAGTGTAACCCACCACGCCTTCTCTTTCAGGGATCAGGAAGACTAAATGCCTCATTGCCTACATTTGGGTTCCCCTGCAGTCCACTACTCTCACCACTCTGAAAATGATTATTTATACCACAAAACAAACATCTTCTGTAAATAAGAGATGGACACTGAGCACATAAAGACCAGAATTTAAAAATCTATCTGGCGTTTGGTTTAGCAGGCAGAAAAAAAATTAATTCCTCAAAGAGAAAAGCTCTGTTTACCTGAAGAATCAACTGATTCAGATGGAGAAACAGAGGAAAAGGAGAGGGACATATACAAAATTTTGCAAAAGGCTTCACTGTGTGCAGCTGCAGCTCTTTCTGATCAGGGTCCTTTCAGCAATTTTCCAGGGCTATTAGCTATCTACTTATCCATCTTCGCAAGCCATAGTGTATAACCCATAGGTCTAGTGGGACTTTTCAAATAAGAAACAAGCTGTCATCTGGGAAACCATAACTCATGAGGAAAAAGTATTTGGCAGTTCTTCCTCAGACAAATGGACAAGGTCCACTCAGCCATGGACAAGGCCACATCAGTAGGCAGTGGGAGCAAGTGTGGGAAAAAACCCTGTTTCTCAATCTCCTTTCATTTTGTTTCCCTTCTGTCTTTTGGGTCACCACCTGGGACATTTTTGTTGCCATCAAGATGATACTTCAAATTAGTTCAAGTTAATCAGGTATGCACATGTTGCTGGAGCCCAGTGCAAGGGTTGGTTACTCACCTTCCACTACCACTGTTGCAGGTTTCGAATAGGCTGCACCCAGGCTGTTCTTCGCTACACATCGGTATTGCCCTGCATCTTCTCTCTGAACATTGTGGATCCTTAAATTCCCCGAATCAAGGACAGCAATGCGAGCGTTCTCCTGCAGGAGGAGGGAGGAATTGAGGTGAGGACTCTACATGCAGGCTGCACACAAGCAGCACCAAATATTTGCTTGCCAAGATTGGGTTTACACACATGAAAATTATTTGTGTTGTCCTACAGCTGAAGGATTTGGGGCCAGCTCTTCCTGCTCAATGTTATGACGTACTCGCCCACCCCTCTTTTTGCAGATCAGTGAACTATAGATTCAAAAGAGCCCTAAATCTTATCTAAGCATCTCAATAGCTCTTATTTATGAGTCCACTCACAAGTGCACGCAGCAGCATTTGGCCACACTTAGAAGCCATAAATATGTAATATAAAATATAGATACACAGAGACTGTTTGGTTTATAGGCAGAATCATTGCAGATGCAGACATTTATGAGATGAGCCTTGGATTTTCCAAATGCTTGCTTCCTAGCAACTTAAATTTATAAATACTGTAATTGGTACTAATATCTTAACACATTAACTTGAGCAAATAGCTACTTAAATTTCATTCTTTACTCACCTTTACAACTGTTTCTCCTTTGATCCATGAAACAGAAGGTTTTGGATTTCCCATTGTAGAGCATGGAAGAACAGCCTTTAACCCTTCTATTATTTCTACATTCATAGGTGGTCTTGTTATTTTGGGTCCTAAAATTTGAAAAGCCAAAAATTAGATTTGAGATACCAGAATAGAAATTACAACAAAATCTCTTCTGCTTTTTATTTACATTGCTGGAATACAGAGTGGTCTTAAGAGGTCATGAGCTGCCTTGGAAAGAAAAAAAAAATTCTCAAGCCCAACATTCAGAATTTCAGTTTATGGAACTTGCAAGGGTTATTTGTTTTCAGGAGTGGAGTTTGACAGTCATTTGAATTAGTGCCTGGGCTAAAATCCAAATCCAGATAAGAGTATTTCCAATATTGAAGAATGTTTGCATTGACATTCTTCACAGCATAAACAGTGTCTTGTGTGAAATCTCAGATCTGGAATGAATCAGTTTTGAAATAGTTTTAACTCAGGCTTGTCCTTAGCTCAGGAAGGGCATGTAAATTCTATAATGTCCCCAGCTGAAGGATTTATAACTATGTTAGTAAAAGGTAGAAAGGATGCTTAAAGAAAAAAAGTTTATATTGGACACATTTAAATTCATTTTACCCATAGAAAAATATGGCTTATCTTACTCTGAGCTGAGATTAACAAAAAAGATCTTCACCTCAGTGTTTTGGAAGATCTAAAGTTTTGCCTCACTTGCATGATACCCACCTTCAGGGAGCACCACCTCCTGGCCCCAAGCTGCAGGTGACTGAGGTGCTGGAGACCCCCAGAATTAGCAGTCCTGGAGTGTCATGCTCATTAGCACAAGCAAGTCCTTTCCTATAAACAGATGCTTTAGCCAGGATGTATCTCAGCTGCCCCTTTAAGAGTTTGAGTAAATAACTGCAGCCATCTGAGTATAGCTTCAGCAAGCTCAGCACGTATATAACTGCTTGCATGTGGGACGATGAGATTTACACTGTGGTTCTCCAGACCTCTCAAGCCTTCTTTTAAGAACATTTGAACAGCATTTACTTGCTTTTGCCATTCTCAGGCATAAACCTGATTAGTGAAATCTTATACTAAATATTCACAAGGGGTTTCATGCAGTGTTGCTGCAGAGGTCTGATCTGTCTAATTGTGCAGCTCTTACAAAGTTTTGTACAAAGGGTGTTCTTCAAAGCATCTGGCTTTATCCTCTGCTATGCAAACAGTTCCTCTGATCCTTGCACAAGTCTGTGTTATTCAATGCAAAGAATCACAACTGCTTTTAATTAAGACACGACCCCATATGCCATGTCTATGCATCAGGGGACTGCACAGCCCCACAGGAGCATGGATCTGCTCTGAACACGGACCCCCCAGGGAGTATACCTGGGGGTCTGCTCAGGCTCTTGATTACACATGTCAGGAAGAAATCACATCCCCACTTACGCATTTTCACTTGGAGAGCCCCACAGCTCTGTGCAGCAGCTCCAACCCCGTTATCCGCCGTGCAGCAGTACACCCCATCATCACTGTCCTCCACGCTCAAAATGGTGAGGAGCTGCCCGTTCCTCTGTATGCTGTACCGGGTGTCGAACAGCCTGCGGGGCACAGCACAGAGTGTCAGGACTGGAGGGGCAGCCGCAGGCAGAAACAAAGAGTTGCATTTGTCTCTGTGGAACACAGATGGCACTACACATGGGATTATGTTTTACTTTATATTTTCAACTTGCAAAGAGAAGGGAAGGCATTGAAAATGTGGAGTTGAGCCTTAAGATTCAGTTTGGTCACCACTCGACCGTGCAGTTCCTGGCTGCCACCAGTGTGGTGACAATTCTTCCTCCAGTCAGGTATTGGCCAAGTAAGGATATATCACAGCTGGGTTTCTGTTTGGCCAAGAACAGGCATGAATACAAGTAATCTTATCCAGCCAGGTCCTGTTTTAGGGGAAGGACTCATTGCAAGGGAAGGACTGCCTATATAGGAAATGGAACTGGCTGAAGTTTTAAAAGAAAATTCAGATTTAATCAAAAAATGAAACAAAAGTTTAGGGTTTGGGCTTTTTTATAACAGATGTTATGGAAAGATTTTTACTGTTGTGAAAAACAGACACAAACAAAAAAACAAGTATTTTTGTGCCTGCATCCATGGGAGATTTTTCTATTGCAGGGTGGGGGGGAGTGGAACCAAACCAAAAAAACAGCAAAAAAACATGCTGAAGAAAATAAACCATGTAAAGACTAGAGGGTGCAAGGGTAGCTGTAGTTCAATGGCAGCAGTCTTTAACCTGGAGACTTCAGAGAAGCCATGAAAAGCCACAAAGTTTAGGCAACAGACATGGGATATTGTAAAACATCTGCGGAGTGAAGACCAATTCCATGTGTGAGTGCGAGGTGTGCATGTGTGAGTGGGCATGTGCGAGAGCAAGGGAGAGGCAGAAAGGTGGTGAGAAAGCAGAGGGCTGATCTCTGATTTTCATTGTAAAACTGGGAAAGCATAGTAAAAACTTCAGTGGAACAAGATTTGCATAACACTTCATACATTCCTCCGTGCTTGATTTTCACACATTTGTTGATACTTTTTTGGGAGCACTTTCATGCAATTGGCTTTTGATTCTGACAAATCCCCCTTAGCAAAAGGGATCTGACCCAAGGATTGCCTTTCAAGCTATGACAAATACCTGACACTTAAGTATGTCCTGGTTTGTTTGTCTTTTACTGTTAAAAATCATACAGCAGTCTTTGAGTAATCTGAGTGTGTCACTTATGTTGTTGCAAGGATGTATTTCCTCTCAACAGCCTTGTGACTTTTTCAGTCTGGTATCTCCTCCTCTTTTTCACACTGGGAAGAAAGAGTACAATGAATGCATCCATCACCTAAAAGACATGCAGGCTCCATCCCCTTCTTTCCCTGAGGAAGGTTCAGCCTGGGTAGACTTGTTTGGGGAGATGGGGCACGTGACCATTTCACTCAAGCAGGGCACCTGCCAGTCTACTTGCACAAGTTTTGATGACAAAAGGAAAGGCAGCCTGAGAAGTGCTGACAAGAGCCTCTGTCCTGGCACTATTCCCACTGAAGATTAATGTTTACGTACTGTTTTATTTTGAAGGTTAGTTTAGCTGTCTGTTCAGGCTGTTGGGATGTTGGCAAGAGAAGTAAATTTTGTAAATAAAATAACTGATATTTATCCCTTGCAGTAACTAGTCCCTTTGAAGTTCGATACATTAGACACACAGAAGCTTTTTTTTTCTTCCCTCAGAAAAACAGTCCAGTGATCTGATCATTTTCCACCGTGCAAATACTTTCATCCAAGTTCTTGGAAAGTAACAGGAACAGTTTCAGCTTATCTATTTCTCTGTCTTTGGACTGAGCTTCTGTATCCAGCAGCATGCACTGTTAATGCCAACAGTCTTCAGGAAAGGGAAATAGTTGCTGTGATTAATGTTGCTCCAGAATCCCCGTAAAGGAATGAAGCATATGAGGTCTCCAACTTCACCATTTTCCTTTTTGGTGGATGTTGTGAAAAAGGCACTGTGTCTCTGAGAGAGTGGGATGACTTTTAGAAAGTTGTATTGGGCTTTGTGAAGAGGGGATTGGAGTGAGAAAAGATCTGATTTTCATGCAGAAAACACACAGAACATAGACTGAGATTTTTTTTGAGTGAAGGCCATGAGGAGAGAATGGAATGTAATCTCTGTGTTCCTGAATTAAGGGCTTCCTTTCCCAGGTTTGACTTTCAGACACGATGTCAATGATGGGGAAGAAATTAGGAGAATAAGTGACAGGATTTGGAAATAAGACCTGTGGAAATTCAGACCTCCATTCTGAAACAAGGCTGGGGTCAGAGGGCTAGGTCCAGGGTTTTGCTGAGGTTCTGTTGCAGGCAATAAAATGAACTATTTCCTAACGCCAGCATATATACATGTAGTAGTCTGCTTTTCTGCTGTTCTAAAATGGTCTTCCTAGCAGTAAGATCTCCTGCTGCTGCTGACTTATTTGGAGTGTCCCAAGTCAATGGTTCAAGGGCTCTTTGGACTGCAATAGCAGGAACAATGCTTGAAGTGACCAGCAGGAACCATGCTTCAAGTGACCAACAGAAACATCTCTTGTGTGGAATGGGCATTAAGCGTAGATTGTTCTGTAACTTTCTCTTACAGAGGGAGTCACTAACAGCGATCCAGAACAAGAAACTGGTGTGAAACCACGTGGCAGACGTAATGTGATTTCAGAGCTGGAGGATCAGGTATACTTCACTTTTCAAGAGCCTGTCTACTAACAGAGCTAAGGCAATGGTAGCAACTTCCATAACATGTCTCCAAGGCTGCCTTCTTGGTAGCCATTGATGCCTGGTGGCTAACGCCTAGCAATGAGAAGCTAGTTTTCTATGGTCAGATCCAGAACTAGAAGCAAACAAGAAAGGCGTGATATGACTCCTTCCACGCACAGTTTACAAGCACATTGCAGACACTTGGGCAACAAGTCTGGCAATGCTCCTTTTAGATATTGTACAGAATATTTATATCCTACTCCTTTGTAAGTGTGTAAGCTGAAGAACAGAGCAGATTGCTTTATCTGAAGCTGGAGAGCAATTTTCTAGCACTGCTTGCAACAGAAACCTACTGTCTCCAAGCTCACACATATGTATCTGCAAAAGCACCCCCCAGGTCTTCCTGTCTCTTCCTAAGGAACTCAGGCTCCTATATAGTTACAGCCAGTCACCCTCTTCCCTGCCACAGTCCCATTTTATGTTTCCAGATATCTCTTCTATCCTGAAGGAAAGCACTGACAGTTTTGGCAGGAGATGCTGGAGAGGGCTGGGGCTGCTCCCTACCTGATGGGAATGCTGTTGCGTGTCCATGTAATCTCCGATTCGGGGTACGACTCCACTACGCAGACAAACTTGGCGACATCCTCTACCAGTGCATCCACAGTTTCCAGAGGAGTGCTGATCAAGGGAGCTGTGCAAAGGGAGACAAAATGAGAAAACCTCTCAGTGCCTCCTGGAACAAGGCACAAAGCCTGCCAGACCACTTTGGTGGAGGCAGACGAGTCCCTGCAGGGTATCCATGGCTTTTTCCCAGGTGCAGAGGTACTTTGCACACTCCCAACACGTTCACTGTAACACAAGTCCCTCTGCATTTGCAGCTGCAGCCTCCTGTCTGCAGCAACTTCTGCATTTTCCCTTGTGCTCTCTCTACAGGGTGCAACTCAGAGTAATCCAAGCATGCAGCAGCTCCAAGATGCCTGATGTGTCCTTTGTTCCTAACCTTCCTCTCCCAGAAGGTGCACAGCACCAGCTGGCATAGTGTGAGGACACAGGTGAGTCTTGAGGCTGTCCCCTGCTATGGGGGCAGCATTGCGTGGGATGGAAGTGCGAGGAACAGCGCACAAGCTGAAGCCAAGCTGACCTGTCCCTGGAGTGGACACAGTGCCTCCTTTTTGGCACATGAGATTTGGGCTTCATCATTAGTACAGGATTTGTTCCACTAAACTACTTCTTTTTTAAAAAAAAAAAGAAACCACCATCCTGCTTTATAGCACTATATTTTTCAAAGCCAGGCTCATAAAGGCCCTTCATGTCTTCCAGATTTGTGACATAACTAGCACACATTCTCTTTTTCTCACCTTTTCTAACCAAGTAGCACCAGGTTTAGAAGTCTAATAGCTGTATCTGATGTTTATTATCACAGACCTGTCATCATACATTATTTCAATGTATCTTGAGAAACATTTTCTGTTGCCCTGGTTAAAGACTTGAAGCACAGCTGGAAGGGATCAAAGCATACATCAAGCAAATCGCTTTCCTTGCTCATGGTATGCATTGCAGCCATTGCCTCCAAAGGCTCTTAAATGATTTTTAATCTATGACTGTGAGAGACCAATATTTGTTGGACTGGATTTCACTGAAAGCTGTGCTGAGATAAGCTAGTTTCGTACCATGTCCCTGAAACACCACTTTGAAAATACACAGTGAACACAGGAATCTCCCTACTCCTCACTAACCGTAGCAGTATCTGGCACACTGTGTTTCTTTTCATAGGGCAATTCTGCCCGCACTGTATCTGCAGGTCCTCCTCAGTATAAGATTTAAATTCCAGCAAAATATGATACATCAATTTTGCCTCTCCCCTTAAAAAAAAAAAAACCAAACAAACAAATAAGCAACAAACAGCAAATTACAGGACACTCCAATTTAAGTGACTGATAATAAAGGAGAGCCTTTGCTTTAATGCTTTTTCAGTTTACATTGGAGTGAAAATTAGAATGCCATTGGAGTTCAGCTGGAATGAATCTACAGGAAGAAAGGACTGGGTTCTGCTATCAGGTTTATCTGAAAGACTGAACACATTTGAAATGTCATTAGAACAAATCTGCCTCAACAGTATTTCTAGATTATATGACTACAGATTTCATAATTGGTAATGACTCTACTTATATAAAAAGATCTCAATACTACAGCTAAGGTAGCACTAAAGATTATATTAACTAAAGTCCAGTTAAAAGACATCTGTGTCAGTTTCCTTGTTTAAGATCACTGCTTCAAATTCTGTCAGACTTCAACTTATTATTTTGAGTCACACTAGATAGAAGTAATGATTCGTATTGTAACCCAGATGAATTGCACACCAGTGAAACCAAATGAAAGATCTCCATAAAGCCTGAATTTCCCTGCTAGGAGAAATAAGGAGAGTAACTTCTACCACTGTCTATCCTGTCTACTTCAAAGGGGACGCTGCTGTTTTCTGGCATGGTTTATTGAGTTTTGAGGCATTAAACCTGGCTGAAATGGATTTTTACAATCTAATTTTATATAGTATGCTTTTATTGCTGTTCTCCATATGCCTTGATCTCTGAAAGGACAGTCTATTAGTCCCAAGAAATGTAAATTTTTACAGTAATGAAAATTCAAAGCAATAAGTTCTATAACTGTGTTGTCATGATAAGCATGGCCATTCTCACAAAGAATGAAGTTAGGATTGCACCAAGAATCAGTATGCATAATGACATTATTTTATTCTTTGGGCAATATGGTCTGTCAACTTTATATATTAAGTTCACTAGAAACAGTTAAGTAGTTTCATGGCATCTCTTTAATTCAGTGCATGACAGACATCCTTAGCAATATTGCCTACATGGGGTCTGATCTGGCATCTCCCAAACACATGCAACATTTAGGGCAGAATCAAGGCCCACACTCCTAGAAAATCCTGTCCAAACCAACAGCACTGCACCTGTGGTAAAAGCGGGAAGAGAACTTTTGTTTCACAGCTGCCTCCACAAATTCTATGTCCTTGAAGAGCAACTGTGACAACAGCCACATGCCACTTTCTCATACACTCCTTTTTACCTTTCTGATATTAAATCTGGTGCTGGGTAAGCAAGGAGGCGAAGGCAGTGTTCCAACAGCCAGTGTGAGGGCAAAGAGGGCATGAGGCCAGAGAACACACAGTGCCTGGAGGGGACAGTGAGCAGTGGATTGTGCCGCCATTTTGTCACGAGGCGGCAAGAGAGACCCAAGATGGCTGAGACAGTGCCTGCTTCTAAAAGCAGTCTAAGAAGCTCAGGTGTTGGTGTCAGTTTGTGCTTTCTCAGAACAGCAAACAAAACTTATGATACTTTCACTACCATGAGTGAACAAGAGAAAATAAAATCCAGAGAATGTATGGGCGTACCTATCAGCATATAGAAATGGCCACAAACCTTTCTGTGCATATCCACTGGGGCTCTCGGCCATTTTTAGGTGGCCCTGTGGATTTACATAACATTGAAAATCAATTAACTTGTATATTGGCCCGTGAGAAAGCCAAATCCCCTTCTGTTGCTAACCAACCAGAAGCTCCCAAATTGCTTGGCTTTGGGTTTGGATTCACACTTTTGAAACAAGACAAGCCAGGCAACTAAAACAAAGCAGAAAACAGAGCCAGTACCCCTTGCAGTACTGCAGAAACCTGGAGATGCTGCCGTTCATCTGGTCCAAAAAACCTGTCACTGGTATTTCCACCTATTGCTGCAAAATGTCTATATGGCACCACTGGGCTGTAGTCATTTCAGCCTCTCAGGGTATAAGGCAGGTCACCACCCATGTCATTTTAATAAAGGATGTGTATCACTTTATTGAACTGTGTCACCAGAAAAAAAAAATCAATGCCTTTGCTCTTTGCTTTTTTTCTATATCCAACCCATCTTACCACAGCTTACTTGAGACCAGGGTTCACCAGCTTACTTGAACACCTTGGGAAAAAATTAATAATTTTAATTCGAAACTTTTTTATATAGAAGATTTTTTTTTCCCATTTTGAGTTCAAGCTGGCTAACAATTGTAAGAGCACAGCCCTGCAAAAGCAGTGATGTTGTCCTAACAGGTGACTACTGGCATCCTACTTGACTTTTTTTTTTGCTTGTTTTCCCGAAGCTGTAAAGTTTCTGGTATGCTTGGAATGGTTCCTGAGAATTGCCGTGCAGCAAAATCTTTCATGCACAGGGCTATCAGGCGGTAAATCCAGAAGACCTCTGTTGCTCTTTATACCTCAAAGATTTTTCTAAACAGATTTTTTTTCAGGTTTTGTGTTGGCTAAAATTATGTGTGCTTGTATCCATGTGAGTGTGTGCACACAAGAGAGGAAGACAGTATAGTAACTTTCGTATTATATGCAATAGAAACCAGGTATATTTGTGTTTATATACATACACTATGTAAAGACCTTATAGCTGTATATTTCTTCTTTGAGGTTTATATATTTATAGGCATATACATGTATGCGGAAAACCACAACTCTCGGATATTGCAACGATGGGTGTTACCAGCCATTACAACCTGTAAACTCCCTTTGACATGAGAAATGTCCATCCCACCCAGGCTGAACCCAAATGTCTCCCCTGCCCATTACAACAGGATTACATGCTCTTCCTAGACAAAGAACCTTCAGTCCCAGAGACAATTATGAGATTAATTTCACTGCTATTCTCCTGAAAGCAGTGAACTGACCACTGAAAGCAGCACATTTTTGCCCTTTTCAGTAACACTGCCACCATTACCAGATACCTTCCCCTTTGCTAAACCTCCCTCCG
The DNA here is from genome assembly GCA_020800305.1 of Porphyrio hochstetteri. Lineage (NCBI taxonomy): Eukaryota > Metazoa > Chordata > Aves > Gruiformes > Rallidae > Porphyrio > Porphyrio hochstetteri. The sequence goes on along the minus strand of CM036938.1, from coordinate 13,974,413 downwards.
CAAGTGGCAGAAGCAGAGCAAAGTAAAAGCAAATCGAAGCAAACCTTTTGGGACAGTCTCAGCCAAGCTGAGGGCTGCCAGGGTGAGGACGTGCACCAGGGGCATCTTCAGCAGGTCGTTCATGTTTGATCCAGAAGACATCCAGCTCCTTCAGGAGAGGCGTGCGGAGCTCCCGGCCAGCTGCATTTCGGACAGTCGTGTGCGAGCAGAGCTTCTCTGCTAATGACGGAGCGGGGTCTGCTGGATCTAAGTATAATCAGGAATTCTCCCACCCGGAGGCAATGATGGACATGGCCAGCTGGTGCGTATCCACTTCGGGCAGTGTGAAAGCGTGGAGCTCATGAAACAAGAGAAAGCAAATCCCTTCTGAATTCCTTCTAAGCAAACAGAGAGGAGTACAATAGGCAAATGCATTTTCAGGGCAGTACCTTGCCCCAGCGCTGTGAAGTCACCAGGCCTTTATTTCAGCACCATGTAAGTGCAGTAGTAGGAAAAAATGCTTGGCACTGGGTTTTCCTTCAGTTTAGTTCTCTTCTTTTTAATTTTTTCTCCTCTCTCTCCCACATGCACTCCCTCTGTCTTATTATAACCTTTCATGATTGGCTGCAATATGCCACCTGTTGCCTTGCTGATAGCATTTCTTTTCTTAACAGATGTATTTGCTGGAGCACGAGAGGTTGGCACTGGGGGCTGAAAGCACACTTCTTTGCCAAGGAGCTTGTGGGTGTTTGAGAATCACTGCACCACATTGGAAAAGCAGAGACAAGTCCTGGAAACAGCCCCCAAAAAGTTAATATTCACAGCAGGAGCAACATTTATACCCTGGAAGAAAAGGAGCGTTTCATTTCAACAGTCATGGGTACTTAGGTGCAGGTAGAGGCATTGCTGTAGGGAAACATGACTGTTGGGAACTGACCTTATTAATCCCTCAAAAATATCTCATTATCTATCAGTTCTCTGCCTAAAGTAAAAGACCAAAAATCACAGAATCATAGAATGGCGTGGGTTGGAAGGGACCCCAAGGATCATAGAGTTCCAACCCCCCTGCCACAGGCAGGGCCACCAACCTCAGGCCTGGATCTACACAAAGGTTGCCCAGGGCCCCATCCAACCTGGCCTTGAACATCTCCAGGGATGGGGCATCCACTACCTCTCTGGGCAGCCTGTTCCAGCACCAGAGCTCATTTACGAGCAAGCTTTAGAGGAGCATGAGACTTGAGGTGATCTGACTATCTGTCTCAGTCATGCCCCATCCTTGCACAGCAGTCTATATCACATCATCTTTTTCCAAAAGTGTCATTTGTACTCCCTGTTTTTCCAGAGTAAATATTGATATGAAGAGCATTTGCAATCAGTCTTAACACTGAGCAGAGGCTGATGTGGAGGCAACATCTACATGAACAAAAAAGAAAAATATGAATCATCAGGCTGGGGAGAATTTAATTGATGATGGTGATGCCCTGGGAACATGACTCCAGATACTTTTCATCACGTTATCAGCAAGGCAGATGTGAGCTTTGCACTAAAAGGCATGGTTTGGGGAAAGGGAATGTGCAGTCATAACATATCACAGTAAAAGGTAGTTTGAGATCTCTGGAATTTCCTTTATTTGCTGAACATCTCAGTTTCAACCACTTCTTAATGGTTGGTTCTGCACTAAACGTACACATTTCAGCAGTGCTTCCTCTGAGGAGTAAAGTAAATGGAGTAAAGCTGGGCAGAGCTGGGCACATGTGAATCCCAGTGGGTTGGCATGTCATGATAATGGCAATGTTACTTCAGGAACTCACAATGGCTGGTTAGGAGCAAAGATGCCTTGACATGTGCTCCTCTGAAGATGCATAAAGGCAGAAGCGCTCACCAAACATGTGGTAAAGAGGTTGCATGAATTCTAGAGCTAGCAACAACAGCAAAGGAAAACAAGACAATCATGAAACAACAGTAATCCTACCAGGGAACACAGAAATCCTGACATAGAACTGAATTTACTAATATTTTCATTGTTGTTGTTGTTGAAGTTGAATCACATCAAATTAATCTGCTTTCTAGAAATGCAACTTGGTCTTTCAAGATAAAATTCTCTCCATGGAGGGATTTGACCAAAGACATCAATATCCCTGGATTCCTGTCTGGGCTGTGTCATGAAAAGTCTGAAAGTTCACAGTCCCAAAGAAGTCCAAAAATCAGTTTTTCACAGAATCTCAGAATTGTAGGGTTGGAAGGGACCTCGAGAGATCATCAAGTCCAGCATTCAAGAGGTCGTCGAGTCCCTTCCCTTTTACTTGCCAATTACAGCATTTAGGAATGACACTAACAGAGATGGCTAGTAAATGTTAATAATGTCTTTGCATTTTTATGATTATCGAACTACCACTAAAGTCTTATTTCCTATGCCTTATTTTTTTTTTATGAAGGACCAAAGTAAGCTATACTGTTGTAAACTGAGAGGATGTAAATTTAGTTTATAAATGGGAGTAGAAAGGTTACATGTACATAAGGTAGAGTTATTTTCTCTAGCTACCCATGCCTTACAAACATGCCACAAACAATATATATGTCAAGCTGGTGATCATCTGTGTCCACCATAGAAAGATAGTTTCTGTATAGATTGAAATCAGTGGAAATTAAAGACACCAAGATTTCTTTGATTCCAAGAATTTTCCAGGCCTGCCTTCTAAAAGCAAGATGCTCCTTTAATTTTTACTCCCCGTAGTTACGAGTTTGTTGGTTGGTTGTTGTGGTGGGTGTTTTTCTAACAAGGCTGAGAGGCATACAGTTTACAGCTAATTGTTATTTACAGCTGTTGTTATTTGTAGTTATGCCCTAAGGCCTTTGCCAAGCTGAGGTCCTAGCAGCCTACACAACTGACAGCAAGAAGCAGTCCCTGGCTTTCAGACACTGCATGCACACCTCGGTTCCCACAAACATTTATGCACCCACTTAGCTCTCTGTGCCATAAATACCTCCACAGCAGTCAGTTCATGAAGGTCAGTGCACAGACAAGGTGGGCTGGAGCATTCATTCTTCTAGCTAACATCTTTTCGCTTCACAAAATGTTTGAAGTGACTTCAAAGAAATAAATTATTTTATAATAAATGCATAAATACAAATAAAGTCAGAATTTTTGAGAGTTTGCTGAATAGTTCAGATAACTGTCTTTCAGTTAATGAATTGCTTGGCAAGTCCCCACCACGGTGATGGGAAATTTCATCTTCTCTTTTTGTGGGTCAGAATAAGGCTGGGCCTTTTCTCTGTACACTTCTTTCTCTCCTTCTTCCATGTGCTCTGCTGCAGGCTGACAGTTTTTCATGCTAATGCAACATGGTTGGATCAGTGAAAACTTTGAAAACTGCCTTTTGCCCTACATGACCATCTGGGATGCCTTCTCCCTGTGTATTCCCATTTGTCCATCTCAGGACAGGTGTTGCCAGCAGAAACTGCTTCTAGAGGGACCCAGTGAGGTTGCTTTGGCAATGCCCCCGGTCACCCAGCACCCAGTGATTCACACAGAAACATCCAAGTCAGCACTAACCCAGCCTGACCATTTTAATGCAGTGTTGTGGGTGCCAGTGCTGGCAACCTAAATAGAGGGGCCACCAGTCTTCAGCTTTGGTGTTGCCAGCCCTGCAGCACCCATTTGAATGCAGCACAGGTGTAATTTCTGAAGCATGAGCCCAGATCTGAGGGCTTATAAAATAGGTCAGGCTATTTTTACTTGCTTTTCAGCAGCAAGAAGAATCCCTAAAATTGACTAGGTCACTAGTATTCATCTCAATTCACATATGTAACAATCAAGCCAGAAAACGAGTTACCTGCCAAGGTAACTGATGGGTACAGATACAAAAGACAAGTGGTTGTCAAACTCCAGGTTCCCATGTAGTGGCTCCAAGCCTCTTCCAGTCAGCACAGAGCCCAGAAGAATGTATACTGTGTGATCTTTCCCTGAGATGCACACATCCATAGGTCCCTGTGTGCACTAACCCTGTGCCTGGTGTGCCCTTTCTGCTTCCCTCTTCGAAGATGCTGGCCTGTGACACACAGGTGTCCTCACAAAACATCTGCCAGTGAAATCCATCTCACCACATGTGCCTTTGTGCACAGAAATAAGTCACGGCTGCATTGCCATAGGGTTATGGGTACACCAATCCTCCCAGTCCACCCTGCCCACGTTGCCAGCAGTCCCTAGATGCATCAGACAGCCCTGGCTGTATGGCGTGAAAAGGACATTTCTGGCAATGCATGACATTTGGGGTTGGACTCAATGATCTCTGGAGGTCCCTTCCAGCCCCTAAAATTCTGTGTGAATCTGTGACAGCTTTTGGGGAGGAGGTAAACATTGGGTTATCTCTTTTATTACATATTGCAACACATTTCTTTACAGTGATCCTGAGTGGAAGCAGCTGTTACAGCTCCAAGGCATTTAAAGCAACCTGCAACACACATATATAGCCAGCAAGGCATCATTGCCTGTGTCAGCAATAAGGAATGCTGCATACAGCCCAGTGTGAGGGAATAAGCTGTGCTGCTGCCACTCTTCACCCTACACTTGGCGGGGCGGGGAGGGTGTCTGTTTGGAGCTTGTTGGGGGTTTTTAACTGTGAAAATGAAGGAAAGATTTTTCTCTAAAGTCCTTTAAGAAGCACAGACCCATCACAAATCCCCACTTACTGTGTTTCAGTGGCAGGGTTTCAGGCACATTGTCTTGGCCTAAGCCCTCAGCCATCTAGACTAATCTCTGATCTCCTACTAATATTTTGACACTAACTGACCTCTGATGCCTAGTCTAAAATGGTCCCCTTTTCTTCTCTAGAGATTTTATTTATTGAGAAATCTAAGATTTGCTTTCATATCTTGCTGTCATCTCGCTGTAATATTTTAGCTGACAGGATCTGCCAGTACGGACCACAGCAAACCTTACCTGCTGTCCTGTGTTTTGTGGTGGGGCAAAGCGATGTAGTTTTACAAGAGGTAATTACTGTAGTAAAACTGAGCAAATATTGCAATGAAAGAGGAAGATCCCTTGTCATGGAGCTAGCTTACTGGGGACTGGTGTATACAAGCACAGAGGGTGAGCTGAATGCTAGTTTCCCATCGTATGTGAAATTAATCTCTCTGCTGGGAAACCTGCTCTCTTACACCACACTGCCCACCACAGCCAGGCCCACACTGTAACACAGGGAAAGCTCTCACCCTCTGTAGCTCCCTCACCTCTGCAAGGATAATGCTGCTACTGTGCTGAGCTGTGGGGAGTCAGAGATGCCCATGTTTCATGTTTCCCCAGACAGGGATGCCATGCTTCTTGCTACCCAGCCTCTGATTTCAGTCCTTAATCCTCTGCCTGTCGTCAGAAGAGTGTAGTCCACAGGGCCAGGGTGGCTGCCGAGGCACAAAACCTGCTCGCCATCACATGGTACCACAATCCAGCAAGCAAAACCAAGGCCTACATTTAGAAACAGAGCCCTGAGTGAAACGCCTAGGGAAGTAGGGAAGGGATGCAGTATGGATTTCCAGGCCATGGGGACCATGCAAAGAAGAACATTCCCCTACAGAATCCCTTCTTGCAGAAATGAGGAGATCCTTCAGGACAGGACTGTGTTAAGGATGTAGCATATCACATTGACTTCAATCCCAGAACACTGTGCCATGTGAAATCTCACTCTCACCAAGAAGTAAATTCAACCTCAGCTTGATCCAGTGATAACCTTAGCAGTTACTCTACGCATACAGGTGCCACAAACCAGACTCGGGATATTTTGTATCAGAACTCCTGTGAATAATTTAATTATTATCTGCATTTCTTTAAAAGAATCAAAATGAAAATACAAGAAAAGCACGATGGATTAAATAAATCTATGTATTGTGATGACTTGTTGGCCAGATGTTCAATTTGCAATGTTTGGCTGTCCTTGTTGTTCTTGATTGCTGGTCTAGAGTATGGAGGAGCAAAAGCCAAGAAGCAGGAGTTTATAGGTATGCAACAAGCAACCAACCAGTTTGCTTTCAAATATACAGCCTCTGGCATGACTGGCTTCAAATGGAATATTGCAGCCCTCTGCATAGTGTAGAAATTAGCTTTCCTGAGTGATTTGCATTCATAGGCCTGTAAACACCTTTCCCACCCATCACTGTGGCATCTCTGAAACACTGCAGCATCTCTCTGCAGCCAAATGGGATCTGGGAGGTGTTACGAGATATGGGCATGATATGAGGAAACACTCAAGTTTCAAAAGTACCCGCACCCATGCAATAGCATGTCTGCCAGTGGAACAGGATGCCTGAAACAGAGCTGCCACGTCCTGCCAGCCAATGGCGGGCTGCCATGACTGGTTGTAGGAGGTGTGCAACACACAACTCCCAGGGGCATCCTATCCCCTTTCATTTCACTGAGCCGTGCTCAGCATGCTGCGGCATGCGGAATGGCTCCTGAAGCTTTTTCTGGACAAGATAGCTTTTTTGTCTGGTCCTGCGATAAGAAGAACTTTGCAGCACGTGTAACCCAGGAGTAACTGGTGAGACTGTACCATGGGCTGAAAAAACATTTTGGGGGTCTTCAGCTACATACATTAAAAACAAGGAACTGAATTCTGCTCTGCGTTAACCCGAGGCAACCCCACTGACGTCAATGGAGTGTAACTGAGAGCAGAAGGTTGCCTGTGATCTTTATTTCTTAAGGGTTCACCTGCTGCTCATTTGAAGCCATAATCCTTGGTGACATCGCAGTCATTTCTATGGGACAGAGGCTTGCACTGCAGAGATCAGGTCCCACTGGGAGCTGCACTCACAGAATCACAGAATCACAGAATCACAAGGTTGGAAAAGACCTTTGAAGATCATCAAGTCCAACCATTCTCATCCTAAACTAAACCATGTCCCTAAGTACCTCATCCACCCCTTTTTTGAACACATCCAGGGAAGGTGACTCAACCCCCTCCCTGGGCAGCCTGTTCCAGGCCCTGACAACTCTTGCAGTAAAAAAAATTTTTCTAACATCCAATCTAAACCTGCCCTGGTACAGCTTCATGCCATTCCCCCTTGTCCTATCTGCTGTCACCTGGCTGAAGAGACCATCACCTACCTCTCTATAACCTCCCTTCAGGTAGTTGTAGGCGGTGATAAGGTCTCCCCTCAGCCTCCTCTTCTCCAGACTAAACAGCCCCAGCTCCCTCAGCCGCTCCTCATAGGATTTGCCCTCCAGCCCCTTCACCAGCCTGTTTGCCCTTCTCTGGACTCGCTCAAGGACCTCCGTGTCCTTCTTATGGTGAGGAGCCCAGAAGCATCAACGCAGCATTCTTGGCTATAGTGTTTTGGACCATCCTGATATCTACCTGCTGCATCAGCCTCGCTGCCAGCTACTTGAACACTGCTGCCTATAATTTGCAAGCACCCCAACTGGCATGGCAATATATGTGGATGTGTGGCCTTAATCTAATGGCAGCCAAAAGGAGCATCGAATGCATCCAGCACATTTCACAGCACACAGCACGGTGGTGATGTGCAGCAGGATGACTGATATGAGGCAAGCAATGAGGGCAGGAGCAAAGACCCCAAGCCTCAGGAAAACGCCCTTAACAATGCACAGCTCCCCATGAACGATCAGCCCCAGCACCAGATGTAGGGGGATCTGGCCGTGACACTGCTTTCTGCAGGAGCCGCAGGGGGTTCTGTGCCCCAGCAGCACACCTCTCCACAGCTTTTTCAGCACTGCAGCAAAGCCCGTGGAGCACATGGGTGTTGAGAAAAGGGAGCCCAGGAGACCCTAGACTGCTGCACAATGGCATAGGTATGAGATTTTGCACATGCATGACAAGACGGGGTAAGGATACTAGACAGTGAGAAGAAACTTCTGCAGGCTCTGCTCAGCAGGTGGCACTTACGACCATCCAAGTGATGCTCATGTTTTCCTGCTCCATGTTTATAATCACTGTCCAGTGTTTTTCCTTAGAAGTTGGTTTAGTCCTAAAAAAAAAAAAAGAGCTAGCACATCCACAGGCTTAGTCCCTTAACTTCATTGGACTTGGCCTGAGGGTCCTGTCCCTGCCTGTTGTTGATGTAGCAGCATTAAACCTGTTTGAAGCAAGGGCAATGGCCAATCTGTGAGCCTGGTCCTACAGCCCACATGTTTGGCCAGTGCAACGTGCTTCTGTCATCTGAGATCTTGTTTATAACTAATAAACGGTGGATCAGCAGTACAGATGGTCAGGAGATAATACAGGTGGAGGTCAAAGGGTTGCAACAAAACCTAAACTCATATTTCTCTTTGGCTAATTGCTTCACCATATCCATCTGTTTGGGAGGGAGTAGCAAAGGCCAGAAGTCACCTTATGCCCTGAAAAGATCATAATAAAGCAAAACACCTTGACTCACAAACCGTACAGGACAGAAGCTATCCTGGGTAGCTCTGCAGAATGCTGAGACTCAGAAGATGGGCTTAGAGCCCTTCCTAAAAACCATGGCTGCTGCTACTTCTGAGGGCCAGGTCACTTCTACATAGACCTTTCCCTGATGTGTTGTTCCTAGAGGGGAACATCTGTCCGGATGAAGGTCCTTCCTCCCTTCCCCCCAGATGGAGAAGGGATTTCTGGTCACTGCTTCAGCACATTTTCACCTTGGACCTTCTTCCCACACCAGTGGGCAGATTTTCTGTGGTCAGGTGCTCTCTGGAAGAAGCCACAATTACAGAAACCCACATGGGTTTATCATGCAGATCTTCCACAAGAGTGGTAAGATACCCAAGCATCTTTGCAGCAGCAGTGACAAGGCTTCACTCCGTTCCAGACATCACACTTGGCAAATAGCACCAGGGTCTGGTCCCCAAAAACAGCATGCAATCAGCCAGTTGCAAGCATCAGTGCTTCCATGGAAAGCTTTTGTCCAGGGCGTTTTCATAGTATTTTCCTGTTTTCCATAAGCATCAGTGCCAGCTCTGGTGTGCCTGGATGCATAAAAAATGCACCAAACTCAACTAGAAGGTGTCTTCTCTGACAGCAGCAAGACAGGATTTCCCCCTCCCCAGCGCTGTGCTTAATGTGTCTCAGCTGCCAAGTGGTGGCTGTGGTCACAACTGGAGCAGGCAGGGCCTTTCCTACAGCAAGTTCCTTGCCTCCATGCAGACTGGGTCCACTGAACTGCAGTCCTGTCTGCACTCAGACAGGCCACACATCTCCACAGGATGCCATCAGCTGCCCCAGGGTCCTCCCTGCCCTCACCAGGGACAGATCATCACAGCCTCAATCCATGACACCTCCACAGCCATTTGGGGACACAGGAGATGGTCCATGAGGGATGCACAGAGACCCACTCCTCTCAGCAGGGTCTGGAAATGCCAGTTTTGCTGACACCAGGGCCCCAATTCCCGTTGTTATTGATAAGACAGTTGAAGATGCAAGACAAAAAAAGCAGGATGGACTTGTATTTCCATAAAATGTCTGCAGATTTCCACATGGTGTAAATTGTTACTCTACCCTTGGCGGTAGTGGAGCTATGCCAGTTTGCCCTCACTGGAGAACTTCATGTGTACTTCATATTTGATTAGCATCACTGAGACCACAGCTGTTTGTCTTGTCCGCACATCAGAGGTTCCCTGTGCAGCTGCTATACTCTGTAAACCACTCTGCTCCCCAAGGCCTTATCTCCAGCTGAAAAAGAAATGGTTTAGCCCATGGAGATACTTTAAATTAAGCATCTGTGAAGACTTGTTCTACAGAAGCTGTGTAGCCTCTAAATCACTACTTTGGTGGATATATCTTCCAACTTTAACCAAATCATACCAAGAGCTGGATTCTCATCTTGAATGTGAAATTTCTGTTAAAAGTCTGAAACTGTTAATCACGTGATGGTTCCATGTGTAAAGCAAAATGCAGTTTCTCTTCACCCAACCAAGAAGAAACGGCAGGGCTCTGTCAATAGCAGCAGGCACCTCCCACCAGCCTACATCCATGCTGTCAGACCACGCAAAGTAGACACCCTTCTGACCACCTGCTGGCAAAAGCCTGTCCTAAAACCCAAGCCACCCTTGGGAGCTACTTTAACATGGCCCCAAACTGTCCCAAAGAACTTGTAAATCACCGAATATATGGACCTTGAGCTTCCAGCGCAGAGAAGGTTTCCTGCTGCTGTGCAATTTAGAGGCATACCCAGGGCTACAACATCCAACCAAAGTCAGGAACCCTCTTTTAGTGAAGTGGAGAGACCCTAGAATTTTAGTCCAGGCAAAAAAAAAATGGTTTTGGGGTATCTGGGTGTTTGGCTCTTCCCCAGCATATGTGGACCCCAGAGCTGCTTTCCCCACTCATGCCAGAGAGTGTTTTACACCAGCAAAGGCAGTCAGGACAGCCTTTCACAAATGGCAGCCACTTTCCTCTCTACACCCGGCTGAGTTATTAGGCAACTGTCTACAGCTCTCTGTAGAGAGCCTAGGCCTAGCTCTGAGTGCTGCTGTCACCAGTGCCAGCTCATGATGCTTGTCCTGTGTCATGAGTTTGTCCCGGTTTGTCCCTTCTAAACACTGTTGCCTATCCCCTTTAACCCAGAGCTGTAGCACAACAACTCCTGGTGTCACACTTCAATGGAGACATTGTCTTCTTCCCACACAGTTCTCTCCTTTGCCTCCTACGAGTAGGGAAAAGCACTGCACAGGCCATTAGTGACTGCAAATGGCAACACCACCCACCACAATTGTCAGGGGCAGGCAACAGGGGATGCCTTTTCTTCCAGGAGCCACCTCAGGGTGAGGGGGGACATGCTCCTGGGGCAATAGGTGATGCTGTCTGCCCAGATATTCAGCCAGCAAAAGGTGGAATCTGATCCTGTAAAGTCACAAAAGCATGAGGGATAGCTGCACATCAAGTCAAGGTGCACACATGGAACCTGGCACCCGTGGTGTCTGTGCTTCCAGACACTGGAAAAAATAAAGATCCCTGATATCCTTCAGGGAATTTGCGTCCTGAAAAAAAGTTTCATTATGGAAATGGTGCCAAGAGCAAGCACTTATTTTCACAGACAAGCATGGTTTTGAAGCTGTAAACGTGCTGTAGGACATTTGTTAAGGCACCTTCAATGATAGATGCGTGACAGAGGCTCCTGGGGGCTTGCTTCCGGAATGCCAGAAATGCAATACAGAGCTACAGTGTTCAAAACATTCAGAGAAACTAAAATCCCTGAATTAGGCAATGCTGTCAGGCTGAGGAAATAAGAAATCAAGCTGAAAAGCTGAACAATAGTTGTATTTTTGAAAATACACTAGTGTCCCCTGGGCGTTCAAAAATCATGAGTCAGGTCTTAAAAAAAAATCATAATTGGCTTAAACATAATAGTTGAGGGGTTAGTAACCTTGCATTGTCTGCACTATTAAGGGTCACATTTCCAAGTTATTCTGGAAAAACTGGAAAATGAACTTTATTTTGTAACAAATGCAGAGATTCTTACATAATCTTATAGCCCTAGGGGCTAATGCATTAGGCAGAACATCAGATAATGTGATAAAATCCAAACAGTTGGAAACACTGGAGCAAAACTAACTTGTGTAGCCCTGGCAATAGGTTTGGGACCTGGTTCAAAAAACCACATCCACAGGAGTAGCATGCTCTGGTGGAGTGATTCACAGCTGTAATTTTTCCAGGCTGCAGTTTTCAGATGGTGGCTGTCAGAAATTACATGATAGCCCTGTTCCAGTCAATGGAAAAAGTCTCTGAATAGGATAAAAGAAAAGCCCCCGAGGGACAGACTTCTGCACTGACAAATTAACTAGCACAACAAAGTGTAGAGTTTCAAAGGACCTTATGAGGTTTTAGGGGCTTTACCAGGGAAGATTGAGTCCCGCTGTATTTCAGTAGATGCAGTGGGTTCCTCTAAAACTTGTCCCCTGTGTATCACATTGTGGTGACTTTCATGTGTGGCATGAGGTTTGGCAAAAATACTTTTTTTTCATTTGCTAACATCTTGGCTTTTAAGGGGACCTAAAGTCTGGTTCAAAAGCAAGAAAAAGTCTCAGCTTCCAACATTCCACAAGCCTTTACAGATGCCATGCCTCTCCTAGCACAGAACAGAGCTCTTCCCATCAACCAGTCTTTCATGCTGGGAGACAGCCTGAGGGCCCTGGGTTTCCACCACCACACTGAGGATGAACCTGGGATGAGTTCCTAGTCTTTAAGGATGTCACCATGCACTTCATGCAAAGACAAACATATTTGATGGAGACAATTCCATTTTTAGATTCAATTGCAGAAGCACAGACTCAACCTGAATATCACCATCCTCCACATCTGGGTTTTTTCTGGAATGCAGGTAACTGTCATCCTCTGACAGACCTTTCATTCACACCCCTTGGATCCACCCACCCTTGGTTTGTTGTCATACATCACACAGTGACCAAATGCACAGCATTTTTCTCAGAAAGTGTCTATCAACAATTCCAGCAAGTGCACTTCATTACACGTGATGCTGCGTCCAGCCATGGCTCTGGTACACAAGGCAGCACCATATTCATTTGCTAAGAAAAGGATTCTGTGATTCTCTGCAAAGGGATGCAGCTCTTTCTCATCAGACTTTGTCTTAAAATCAAAGGTGCTGTAGGTAAAGCACGTCCCCACCTTCTGCTCCCTGACTGTCAGAAGGGCAGTCCTTTCCATGCAACTAGTATCTGACCAACTGTAGGAATATCTAGACCCTCCTCTCTCTTACTTGAGCTCAGAAGCATCATGGACACAGGCTTTGCCCCAGTCCAAGCTCCTAAAAGGTTTGATAAAAGTATGTGGCTATTTTTGTGTGCCAGCCATCCCTCCTGTCCTCCAGCATAGCAGGATTTAGACTGTGACACACAGTACCTCACATTCAGTTAGGTAAGAGAAGCTGATGTGAGCACTATTGGAGACCTGCTGTGCTGTGGCAATGACCCTGCTGTTGTCTCTGAGGCTGTAGTACCTGTGTGTTACAATGTACAACCTTTGCTGATGGCCAGGAGAGATGAAAACACACCTTTGCCTCCATCCTGCAGCTGTTTGACCTGAACATCAGTGCTGGGGGAAAGGAACAGGGATAAATAACCAGAGATTAAGTTGGGTAACTACTGATAGTGACATAGCACAAGTGACATAGCATGGCAAGGAAGGGGTTAGCACAGGCAGCAATAAAGAAACGGAGAAACCAGCCCAGCCACTGCGGACAGAGGAGGGGAAGTGATGAATCCTAAAAGATGTGGAGCTGGCCAGGAGTGTAGGAAGAAGCAGAGGCTGGCCTTGAGAGATGAAGGTACTTGGTGTGGTCAAAGTGGGTCTCACAAACCACAGAGGACTATGCTTGTGGAGAGGATCAGCACTCAGTCTGGCTGCAAGAGACTTGGTGTGGTTACCCTGAGTTCCCCAGTGCCTGCAACCTGCCTGCTCTGTTTGGAAAGGCATCCCTGCAAGGCAAGCAGGCGTACACAGACCTTCCCAGCACGAGGCTGCACATCACACATTTCCAGTGCTGCGTACACCAGGAGAGGTCAGAAACCCTCACTCTACACCACAGCTAGAAGAGCAGCTCGATTTCTTCTTAACAAAAGGTCAGGGTGAAGTGGAGCACCTTTCTTTGTTTGCTGCTCATGAGCTAAAATGCATAACATGGGAATCTCAAACTGAGAAGCCAAGGCTGAACCAAGGGTGCTTGAAGTCAGTGGAAAGTCTGTTAGAGCACAAACTGCAATACACCTTCTGCCTCTCTCACCACCCTTGTGCTGGCAGCCTGAGCCTGCTGTCGGCCTGCTGGCTTAGTAACGAGCTTTAAACCCTTGTTCCAGCACAGAGATGTTAACCTGTAAGTGTCCACATCAACCTTCGGGCACCAGCAGCAGCCAAGTGACTGTGCAGTCAGTCAAAGGGGCAGTGATTAAATCTCAGTTCTCCATTTATTAGCTGCTGTCCTGTAAGTTACTTTTTGAGGAGGTATTTTAGTGGTAGTCAGAGAGAGAGGGATAAGAAATCTAGCCAGAAAATCCCTGGCTGCTGTAGCCTAAGGCATGAGGGCATCTCTGTTCACCAGGGAGTGCGGTGATAGGACAAGGGGCAATGGCTTCAAGCTGAAAGAGGGCAGGGTTAGGTCAGATGTTAGGAATAAATTCCTAATAAGGTTGGTGAGGCCCTGGCACAGGTTGTCAAGAGAGATTGTGGAAGCCCCATGCCTGGAAGTGCTTAAGGACAGGTTGGATGAGGCTTTGGGCAACCTGGTCTAGTGGAAGGTGTCCCTGTCCACAGCAGGAGGTGGAGCTATATGGGCTTTGAGGTCCCTTCCAATCCAAACCATTCTACAGTTCTGTGATTTCCCTAGTGGTGCCCAGCACTCTGAGACAGCAGGAGCAGAGGGTACAGAGAGCACCCATCACACAAGGGTGGGCGGATAGAGCAGCAATGAACAGGTCCAGTAGATTTTAACCCTGTAGGAGCTAATGGGTGACCTGGGAGCCAGCGTGAGTGGGTTGTGCCCCTTGCAGGATGTCTCAGGAGAGACCCTTACACCCAAATGGTGTGGCCATAAGGGTGTGAGGCCCTGCAGTGCTACCCAGCGTGGAAAGAGAAATACCACATATAAAACACTTGGAGGGAGCAAACTGACACCTGGACAGGATAGTCCTACAATGCTATCAAGGAGCCAAAGATTTTCTTCTAATGACAGACCTTAACTTTGTTGCATTTTTCATTATAAGCATATTAAAAAAGTTAAGACAAAACTGTGATAAAAAAAATCTAAAAATCTGTCCCACTTATTTTGCAGAGATAGACATTCATTTCAAAAGGCTTTGAATTTCAACTGGGGGTCATCTAGAGAAGCTTTTCTTATATAAGTTTTTCTGTGCACTGAATACTGGTCCTATAGATCCACATATAAGTAATTGGCAATGAATGAAAATGTATGGAAATCTGATCTTTAGTTGGATTCTTATCCAATCTTCAGATATCCATTCTTTAATACTGTGTGAAGTGTCTGATTTTATTTAAGAGCTATTACTTTTTCAAGTCAGTTAATAGGGATCTTTGAACATTGCCAAGTTAAACTCTCCCAAACACCAGAAAAGTAGGTGAGGCCTTAAAAAGAAAAATACAGCCTGGGACTAATTCCCAGGAGCTTTTTGGCATACAAAGCCTCTATTAGATTCAAAGTACTGACAATTCATAGGAATAAGCCATGGATAATCTTCCTTTGATTTAATTACAGTCTGATCCATGGTAGTTCAAATACAACAAAGTCTGGACTACTAAAACATCTAGGAGGGAGCTTTCAGGTTTGAAAACCCACAAACTGGATTCTGTGGTAGAGTATCCGTTTGCTGATGTGAGTAACACCCTCACTTGGTACAAAATTCAACATCACTTGTGGTCTGGTTGTAAATCTTAGTCACTGACAATGGCAAGTGCAAAGGCTGAAGTGACTCACTCGGTTCACCGCAATGAAGTAGCCCTTCAGGCACAGATCTGTGCCTCCAGCGAGCTTGCTCTTTCAGCAAGAAACTTCTGTGGTTCACAGTATCTGAATTTCCAGGGACAGAGGCTCATATGAGCAGAATCTCTGGGATGTGCTAGTTACTGAACTAAATGTCATTGTAAAAATCATTGAGGATAAACTTGGGGGGTTGCCACCAGGTCAAAAGCAGGTGAGAAATTTAACCATGCAGTAAGGTTGATTTGAAAGGAAAATTCGGCATACATCCCAAAAGAGGCATTGCTGTGTGAGTTCCCTCTTGTGTCCCTGTGTGGGCTAAAGACACAAGTGCAGAATAATCTGCTTCCTTTGCACACACTCTTCACTAAAACGACAGGAATAGGCCTTGGATGTTATTTAATATTCATTAAACTCCCAGAGAGCAAAGCATCCATTTCCAAAAGAGTCAGGCTCCAGCTGGTTGAAGACATTTCATCAGGGACATTCAGGCTGGTGACATTTTTACCCTGTGCTGAGCATCACGGTCCTTGAGAAATATTGTTCTGTGCTGTGAAATTACATACAGTCTGGTGGGTGTTATAAATCTCTGTTTGGAACACAGAGTCCTCCAGTGCTCCTAGAAACCAGCATCTGGCAACTCTGAGCTCTGGGACAGGCTGCCCAGAGAGGCTGGGGAGTCCCCTTCTCTGGAGAGATTCAAAACCCGCAGGGACACAAACCCACACAACATGCTGTAGGTGATCCTGCCCTGGCAGGGGGGTTCAACTAGATGATCTCCAGAGGTCCCCTTGAAACCCCACCATTCTGTGATTCTGTGAACTGGTTAACATTTGGTGTCCACGGTAGAAGAATTAAATCAGAACTGTTAAGATAATTGGTCTGGGGCCCTTTTGTCTCAGAATTGGTCATTATGACATTTCAATAGGAAAGTCTGTTTTCCTCTGACAATTTCTTTGTCAGGGCACGTTCTGTTTAATTTCTTGCTGGATGATCCTGAATACTTTGGTATGAAACCACAAGGAAATCCATCTGCAGGCTGAAGCAGATAATGCTGTTCCTCACAGCTGAAGAGCCAGGACACCAGTAACACAAAAAACTGTGAGAAATTAATACAACTCAACATGCCTAATGGGGGAAAGAAAATCTGGGCTGCTGGGGCACCAATTCTTCCCAGTCTGCCACCAGAATGACATGCAGGAAAAAAACACAGGGTTGATTTGGACTGGATGGGACTTCCTTTGTGGTCCTACGTCTGCATTCTCCATCTGTGGTGAGCCTGGCGAAACAAGTCCATGACCTTTCTGGCACTGAACATAATGCTGCTGAAAACCTTGCGCAAGTCCTCACCAGGACTTTTCATGAGCTGCCTTCATGCCTCCATCTCTGATGTCTTTCACAAGGCACGATTCTGTCGTGGGCACAGACAGGGGAAAAGTCCATTCTTTCAAAAGCGGACAATCTGGTTTGTTTCTGTATTACTGTTTATTTTATGACAGTGTAACAAAGCCCGTAAATGTTGTGAAGCCAGAGTCAGTATTAGCAATGGAAATGATTACTACCGCTTTAACTGACATTTTGTTAATGTTACTGTGGCGCTGCCTCATGAGTCATGACAGGATGGAAATTAATTTGTCACTGCTGTAGGTCTCTTTCTTTAGTATAAAGCCAGTTTCTCCTCTTACATTCATCTACTCGAGTGTCTGTAACAGAACTAATAAACCAAAAACATGCTTGAACATCCTTGTACGTGCTGCCTTCTCCATGGCCAAGAGATTTTAAATGTCATTTTGCTTAGGTAATGGAACAGTCATGCGAAAACTGAGGCCCTGGAGAAGGCACCTCAGAAATCCACAGAAAGGCTCTGGACTCCTTCAGCCTTTGAAAAGGCTTTGTATTTTTACCATCTCCACAAAGAAATTTGCTTCCAAGGACTCTGTGGCATAAAAGTTGTGCTTCCACAAAAGCGGAACTCATTTGCCCTCTGCCCAATCTCACCTGACAGTATGATGGTGTGTGGAGCCTGTGTGGTCCCCTTGGCAGCTGACAGTTGTTCTTCATTCCTTCACATCATTTCCAGGATACCACCTTCTTGTGCTTCAAAGGCTTCTTGATGAAAAACTAAAACACAATCAGAATATATATAAAGAATAAGGAAGAAGTTACATATTCTACCTGGTGACCACAGGAGGTCCTTGTAATGGCTGGGCCAGGAGGATAGGGCATATGAGGGAAGGCAGAGGGTCCTGGGCTGGTTCAGCCTGGAGAAGAGGAGGGGAAGGACAGACCTTATGTCCAGCCATTCTGTGGTGTGCAAGAGGAAAGACGACACAATTTGCAAAAAAGGATCATTCTGGTTGATCTACTAAGGAAAGGTTTTTACCTCGAGGGTGGTTGGTCACTGGAAGAGGGCCTTGGAGATGTCGCAAGAGCTCCAGCCTTGGAACTACTCAAATTTTGACTGCACAAGGCACCCAAAATCCTGTTCTACCTGCTTCATGCAGCGAGTTGAATAGCTGGAGGTCCCTTCCCACCTTACCTATTCCAGGAGTTAGTAAGTCTTTGGAAGGTTTGTTGTTTTGCTTTTTATCTGAAGAACTGGCTTCTAATCCCTGTTTAGAGTCTCTGCCTTGGATTTAGCAAATTCACAACACTTCAAACAAGGTGTTTGGCTGGCTTTCCATATAAGGGCTTTTTATTCTAAAACATCCAATAGGAGAAAATAGATTCCTACACAAAATACATTTGAAGAGGAAATTTCTATTCACTTTTCCTCTGCATGTTGAAGAAGGAATTTGTTCTGCCTGTGCATCCATTTTGCCATTATCTGTGGCCTTTCTGCAATAATACACCCAGCACTGAGCAGCCTGTTCAGTCTTTAGCCGATGCTAAAGCCTGTATTTCACAGAGTGGAATATGACAGATCTGCTTCCAAACTCTCTTTCTGAAGAGCAAATAACTAGCCCCTCTACTGAGGAGCTTTTTCTCATTTTCAGAGCTCAGAGAAGCCTTTCTCTGTGTTAAGTAATGTTATATTATATATTAAAATATTATTCAGCCTTTACTGAAACTTGAATTTGTTGTAAGTTGGAGGAGCATACTTTGCCAGGGGTGGGGAGGGTGATGTTTTAATGCCTGAAAGTGATACAGTCAGAAAAGCTGGAAGAAATTAGACTTCTGATGAAAAAACTTTTTTTTGTAAACAGACTCCAGCAGTGAGGTCTGAGGAAGCCTGAGGCTCTCATCCACATGTGCAGGAATCCAGCACTGTCCCTGGGAATGTACGTCTACTTTCTGTGGCCGACAGTGAATCATAACCAATAGCTTTCCTGGAACTTCAAGGATAAGACCTGAGTCCACAGCACACATCCACCTGATCCCCTCACCCAGGCTGGTACCCTGCTCCATGGCTCAAACATCTTTGGGAAGATGATAGTTCATTTCCAGCACCATGTGGTACTCACCCAGCAACTTGCACAAAGGGCATATGCATCCTACCCATGGAAGGACCTGTGGACACAGGGAATGTCAGGCTGCTTTTCACTGCTTCCAACAGGTAGTTTAACACTTAAATATTTCACTGTCCCAGGATGTGCTTTGACAATACAGAGGAAATGACAGCGGGCTTTCCATCTGTAAACTCCATTTTTCAGGTGAAATTTCAGCTCTTGAAACCAGATCCTGTTGTGAAACTCCTTCCAAGGGCTTTCTGTGAGCCTGATCCATATTCCACAAGTTCTGAAACAATACAATACCCTGCTCATGACACGAGTAAACTACACCATTTTCCTCACTTCACCACGGATGTCTGCTTTCCAGCACAGCAGCAACACAGATGCATATTTAAAACTTGAGAAAAAACAGCAGATTGATAGCCAGCACGGTATATTGGTTGACAACAAGGCACTCTCTTGCATCAGGCAGAACAGTCTTACCAGAGAAGGGCTTGGGTGGAGGGGGACACAGACTATAAAAGGCAAAAACACAGCTGCTTACCTCAGGGGTTGGGAGAGTTTGGCGTGACTTCTTTCTACCCCAATAGCAGTTTCATTTAATTCAGCTCTACTCAAAGATGTTTGGACCTTGGCTTTTGCTCCAAAAACTGCACAAATTTTCTCTAACCACTGCCTGAGAAAAGCATGACTACAGTGTCAGTATGCCATCCACAGCTTTCAGGGTGCCCACAAGTTAAGACTTGAGGGGCATTTTCTCAGATTGACTGAATAAGATGTCAAATAGTTGGTAGAAAATTTGAAAAGATGTCATACCCTGGCTGTTTCCTACCCCTTCCTCCATCTCTCAAAACTCCAGTCTCTTGACTAATGACTCTACAGCATACATCTGCATATATTTTCCAAAATGAATGGATCTTATTATCTGGCAAAACAACACATAGCAGAAGCAGAGGGAAGCTACAGATTTATTTCAGCAGATGTTGCATTTTAGCATCTGGATTTGTCACAGATCAAATGCTATGTGGCAGTGCCAGTGGAAGCCTCCCTGACAATATGAATATTTGCTTAATAAGGTAAAATGAGAAAACATAGATTCTTCTTGTACATCACAGATTATTTCTGTTGATTTAGCATGGACTGCAACAAAACAAGATTTGGCTCCTAACAGATTATGCAGGAATGTACCATCTTGCCTCCTCCAAATATAGAGAGGTTTAGCCACTCATACAGACCTAAGCAGTGGAGATGAGCACACTCGAACTGAGGTAGTTGCTAAAGCTCTTGAAATACCTGTTTTTCAGAGATGCTTTACTTTTTCATGGGTGTATAAATGCTGTCACTGAATGATATCTAGAAGGATGTCCAGTGCATGATTCAAGTCAGGGAGAGCTCTCTCACAAGTTTGACTAGGCAAATAATTAAGTCCTGTTTGTTTCCTTTGATCATATCAACTTACAATATTTTTCTCCTGGGTGAGAGAGAATTGGAAGACTGCCTCAGACATGAATAAGGTCTGCTGTCATCTCTATTGCTTCCTCAAGCTACCTGTAGGTGAACAGCTTGTTGTGACCATCACTTCTTGGGTTCTTTGATGCACTTGTTTCGGGTGTTGTTAGTAGTGTTGATTTATGAGATGGGGGATGTCTGTTCACCATCAATTGCATGGGGATAAGTCAAAGGCACAAAACACTTGTCAAATGTGAACAGTGTGCAACCAATAAAGTCTGAGACAGGTGTGAGACAGCAACCTGGATGTCATGAGCATTTTCAGTAAAGACCAGCTCTGATGTTTCTCTTTACTTACATCCCCTTCATGGAGATGAGCTAGAGAAGGGGAATGAACTCTTCAAACAGGATGACCACTGCCTGACTTTGTCTATGAGCAAAACACAGGTGCAGGCATGCTACTAGCATTCACATTCCCATGTGTCTATTGAACAATTTTCGTTCTCCTAAACCAGGTCATATGTAAAAGATATCATCCAAACACTAACTTCTCAAGGGAAACCAAGGATCTGTTTCTGATCCTTCTGCATTATTAAAACCACCTCCAGCCGTTTGTTCTTTGTGAGCATAGTGACATCTCCTGGCTGCATCTGAAACCTTGACCAGCTTACCAACAAAAGCTTATTTTCTCCAACGGATACTCTCATAGATCGCATTGTTTGAGCTGATTCCAAGGCAATAGATCACTGAGAGGAGAAAAAACTTAGATGTGACAGTTGTAAATGGGAAGGGTGGTGGGTTTTTTTAAGAAGCTGTTTCCAAAGTGCCTGAGCAGATTCCTGAAGCCTGGATCTTCTGTCCTGGGTTTCACAGTTCCTGGCAGAGCCACCAGTGGCAAGACTCAAGTCTCATTCACTGCTTTCACTGCGCTCCTCAGATGGAGACAGGCGAAGGGAATGTCTGGGGGATACTGACTCCACACCCGTGACCCAGCCTTGTCCTTGTCCCCAGAGCCCTGCGGGTGCACTGGCCCAGACCCTGGTGTGACCATGCAGGCCCAGCAGATTCGTTCTGTTCATGCCAGAGAGCATTTCTGAAAAGTTGCCTAAGTCCGGACAAAGGACAGCTTAGACACATCTGAAATTCAGGCCAAAAAGTATTCCTTATATCACTAAAAATCTCAACTGTCCCAGACAAGGGGCTTTAAAAAAGTCTGTGGTTAATATGTGGAGACAATTTTTATTGTCGTTTTGGTTTCAGAAGGTTCCAAGAGAAACAAAACTCCTAAGTGTGAACACCTGAAGTATGTTAATCAAAAATACTGAAAGATGTTCTTTTTGTCCTTCCTTTCCTTTCTGCATTCCTCATAGCAGAGCTCTTACTGACCTTCAACGGCTTTTCTGATAAGAAAAATGTCCAGACTTTTCAGCTGCTTTGTTCCATTAATTAATTTATTTGATAAGTAAGTATCATTTATTTGATAAGTATCTTTGGCTTCTTCGTAAAGCATTGTTTAGGGCTGAACCTTCTAACTATGCCTGACTGTTGAATTTTCTGTAATTCTGGTAAATGAAATTCTGTTATGCAACAATTATACTGGAATTGAGAAGAAAGTGAGAAATATAATTTTTAAAAACCCCAAATGAACAAACAAACAAAAACACCAAAACCAGCTCTCTGCATATAGTGACATGTTGTGCTCAGGTAACTAGTTCCCAGTCATTCTGTGCAAGATAAAAAGTTTAGAGCAGTGCTGAAGGGCACTGTGGAAAGTCTTCTTGCATTTAACTTCAGTTAATTAAACTGCTTCAAGCAAATTTAATGCCAAGAGCTCATTCTTCCCTATGTCCGAGGGGTGAGCGCTGCCCTGCTTAGGGTCCCAGTGGAAAAGGAGGGAAGACCAACATGGGTGTGTTTGCTCCCTCCACAAAGCCAGAAATAAATAGAGCTGGGACACTGGGGAGGGCTGAGGAGGGCAGTGGAGGCAATTTTGAGGCTGTACCACAGGCAGCTCCACGGGCCATGTGGGGAGGGTTCACCAACGACACGAAAAGGGAGGCCTGGCTTCTGCAAGGAGCAAACCTGGGAGCCAACAGTCCCTGCATAATGGCTGACTCTACTGCAGGTGCAGCACAGGGAGCGGCACGCACCAAGCAGTGACACAAGGGGAATCTCATGGGAATGGCCAAGCTTCCCTGTCCTCACCCTTGGCAAGAGATGGACTCCCGTCCCAGTCAGAAGAGGCAACACAGCCCCGGCACCAGTGGAAGCTGTCACAAAGGGAACAGACAGGGATGTGAAGAGGAAAGCCAGCAGTTGTGATGCTTGGCTGTGGAGACTGTCCATATGCTGTTGCTTTGCCACAGAAGTACTCCAAGTCAGCCACGCAAGCTGTCACTTGTGGGCTTCATGGAAAAAGACCTTCTTTCCCCATAAGAGTGGTACTCACAGGGAGTGGGAGAAACAAGAGGCAGTGATGCTCTTAGCACCAGCAAAGGTTGTGTGACCATTTATAGCTCTGTAAACAGTGAAAAGTGGGTCAGGTGTTCGCTAAGTAGTCCATGCAAACACCATATAATAACAGCTGCTGTGTCCATGTGTGGAGCTTGTGTCTGTGTCCTGGGTTTGGCAGGGACAGTTAATGTCCTTCCTAGCAGCAGGGACAGTGCTGTGGTTTGGATTTAGGATGAGAATAATGCTGATAACACACTGATCTTTCACTTGTTGCTGAGCAGTCAAGGACTTTTCAGCTTCTCATACTGCTCTACTACTGAGAAGGTGGGGAACACCCAACAGGCTGGGAGGGGACACAGCCAGGGCAGGTGACCCACACTGGCCACAAAATATACTCCACACCATGTGATGTCATGCTCTGTGTAAAACTCGGGGTTAGCTGGGAGGCAGGGCAGCTCGGGAAGTAGCTGAGCATCAACTTTGGATGGTGAGAAATTGTGCTGTTGATCACTTGTTTTGTATATTATTATTGTTACTGTTGTTATCTTCCTTTTCTGTTCCATTAAACTGTCTTTACCTCAACTAACAAGTTTTACTTTTTTTTCCTTTCATTTTTAGTACTGTCCCCACCTGGTGTGAGGGGGAGCAAGTGAACAGCTGTGTGGTTGCTTGAGCCACCGGCCAGGTTAAACCACAGCAGCCTGGTAAGCAGCACTTGGCAAAGGCCAAGCTGGGCAGGCTGAAGCCACTTGCCATGGGGCACAGTGACTCCCTCACAGGTTGGGGTGCCCCACACACCCACAGACTCTGCCCAGGCAGCTGCCTAGCCCTGTCCCTGGCTGGTCTCCACTGCTGTCCACAGGGAAGTAGCATCCAAAGCACATAGGGCAAAAAAGGACTCATTTGGGGATGGGCTGACATTGCTAAACCACCTCTCTGCTTGAGACAGAAGAGAGGTAACTGGGACCAGACAGTATGCTGGGGAGCAGGCCAAATATTCATCCCTGTTCATCAATGCAGGCAGGAATGTCTTGCCTAAAGCCAAACCAGCCTTTGTGGATAGCTGGGGGTGAGGGTAAGTTTGGAGCTCAGGCTGTAATGGTCATCCAGGTACCTGCAGTGATGCCTGTTACACTGCAACTTAAATTCCCCCATAGAGGCAACCGTCATGAGCCAGAGTGGTTGTACAGTGCAGTACAACTGGGGGAGAACTGTTGCTTGCTCAGTTTGGTGCCTCCTGAAAACGGAGGCAGGGGAAAGGGGGGGGGGGGTGGGGTGGGAGAAAAAAAGTTTAAAAAATTAAAGCAGAGGCCTTATGAGGAAACTCTTTCAGTTTTCATGTGAGCCCAGAGATGACAGCATTTAGCAATTAATTACATCTTTTGTTAGAGAGGAGGCATTGCCTGCCTCCCCAGGAAAGTGTATCCGCGAGGCAGAGTCTAGGTCAAGTAATCATAGCTGGAAACTTCAGAGTATTTGTCCCAGAGGAAAAGGATGGAGATTGTCCCTCTGGTCATTCCTATTGATGCTTAGGGCATATTGTGCTGCAGTCCTCAGAAAGATCTGTGTGGTGCCCCAGCTCACGTGAGGCCTGCTGCTTTTTAGTTATTTTCTGAGAGGTTTCCCTAAAAGCACAAGAACTTGGGCTCAGAGAGGTGACAGCAGCCTTTAAAGGATGGGGAGATTTCCCTCAAAAACATGTGAGACTTCAGGGTTTACCACTCCTGTGTATAAAGTGTCATAAAATCCATGCTATCCCTTCCTCCCTGTTTTCCTTCCCAGCTTGGCTGAGCCTCAGTGATGCCAACACAGGAGAGGCTCTGGCAGGGCCACCCGCAGCAGAGGCTGCCACGTGTGGGCTCCTTTGATCCAGATGGCAGGCAGACTTTGTGACAGAGGGAGCAACAAGCAAACCTTGAGCTGTCAGCTCTGGCCAGAAGCAAACCTTGCGAGGAGTGGCATGTGTAGCCAGGTGGAGAGGCTGCCCTGCATTTAGGATCTCTGAGGTGCGCCACCCAGCTCTGTAAAGTCTCTGACAAGGGGAAAATACGAACAGCAAATGAAGTCATGCAAAATTGAGACTGGGAAAAGATCTGCTCCAATGGATTTTGGATCAGCCCTTTAAAGCCTTTCCTAATTAGATTTTGTTCTCATTGCTTTCAAAGTTATTCTCTGCCCCTCCACCTAAAATGCTGTTGCACTTCTGATGGATATCTCTGCTCACACATCTACCAGGGCCTCGACTGCAAAGGCACGTCCCATGGCTCAGCTGTGATGCAAGTGATCACAGATGCTGCAACTCAGCAGACAGAGGCAGGCATCAGAAAAGAGACGGACAAAATATTGCTTTCTTGCCTCTTCAGCTTACAAGACTCTTTATTCTTCTACTATCCTGAAATGGAGAGGAAAAGATCTCAAACTTCTGGGAAAAAAAAAAAAGAAATACTGGGCTGAAATAGAAACAAAATCTTAATGATCTTTAAACGAAACTGAGTATTAATGGAGTCAGACTTCCTTTGGATAAACATAATTTTGAAAGTGTTGAAATAGCAGAGTTTGACATTTCAAACAACATGCATTTCTGAGGAAGATGCTTTAAACCATCTATTTTCTTGCAGTCTCAGTACAGACTAATCTTTCTGGAAAAGAGTTGTGCTGCCTATTTCAAACCACATGTGGTGGGTACTCAGATTTTGCTCAGAATCCTTGGGCATGAGAGCAGTTTCAAATCTCATTACAACTACAGAATGCAAATATTTGTAGCCTGCATAATTTTAAGCCTTTCCTGTATCCTTCTCCAAATATGCTAAAACATCACACTGCATGCAAGAATGTCACCAAAAATGCTTCCTTTTTTGTTTAGTTTTGTTTTATTTCCAGGTAGAATCATAGAATCCTAGAACACCTGAGCTGGAAGGGACCCATAAGGATCATCAAGTCCAACTCCTGGCTCCACACAGGACCAGAGAAGTCAGAGCATGGGACTGAGAGCATCGTCCAGGTACTTCTTGAACTCAGCCAAGCTCAGTGCTGTGACCCGTTCCCTGGGGAGCCTGTTCCAGTGCCCAACCACCCTCTCAGTAAAGAACATCTTCCTATGATCCAACCTAAACCTTCCTTGTCACAGCTTCATGCTGTTCCCTTAAGTTTTATCACTGGTCACCAAAGAGAGGAGATCAGCACCTGCCCCTTCACTCCCCCTCATCAGGAAGCCACAGACCATGATGAGGTCTCCCCTCAGCCTCCTCTTCTCCAGGCTGAACAAACCAAGGGACTTCAGCCTCTCCTCATAAGACTTCCCCTCCAGACCCTTCCCCATCCTCCTTGCCCTCCTCTGGACACTCTCCAACAGTTCTGTGTCCCTCTTGTCCTGTGGTGCCCAAAACTGCACACAGTGCTCAAGGTGAGGCCACAACAGCGCAGTGTCAAGCAGGACAGTCCCCTCCCTGGACCAGCTGGCCATGCTGTGCTTGATGCACCCCAGGGTATGGTTGTCCCTCCTGGCTGCCTGGGCACACTGCTGGCTCATGTTTAACTTGCTGTCGACCAAGACCCCCAGATCCCTCTCAGCATGGCTGGCCTCCAGCGTCTGATCCCCCAGTCTGGATGTGCAGCCAGGGTTGCCCCTTCCCAGGTGCAGAATCTGACACTTGCCCTTGTTAAACTTCATGCTGCTGGTGACTGCCCAGCTCTCTGATCTGTCCAGGTCTCTCTGGAGGCTCCTCCACCCTGACAGACCTCAACAGCTCTTCTCAATTTGGTGTCACCTGCGAATTTACACATACTTTCAAAGCACAGCTCTGGATTACTCCTTAGTTTTAATCAACGTTCACCAGTAGTTTTCGAGCATGCTCTGTTCAACAGAAACACAATGGGCAACCACAGAAATTGGTAATTTTCAGGCCTGGATCACGTTTTAAGAGAGCGATCATGTTTGTGTCCGTCCAGGAAACTGCGGCTGCCTGGGAGCTGTCTGCAGTTCCACCAGAGCATCACCAGAGGGTAGCAGGACGCTTTGTTGAAAACGTTTTTCCTGGGGCTTGATGCAGCTTTTGCACTGCTGAGCTTGTATAGACTCTTGCCCTGCATTTGTTCTCTTGATCCACAAGAGAAGTTAATTTCCTAAAACAGTAAACGTTTCAAGGAAAGCCGAGACTGAAATCTCCACCAGAAGAACCTTACTTGCCTCTCTTGCACACTGCCCATATCTAGTGGGAAGCCTAGACTCACTCCTCTCACACACCAGCAACAGCTGTTACTGTTCTCTGGCCTTCTTGCTTCAAGAGCAATATCACTGAAACAGGGCCCTGTCTCCCACACAGTGCTGCCCCTACGGATAGCCGTTGCTAAAATGCTAGCTTCCAGGATGCAGTTTGCCACAGCTTGGGACAGGTGCTGCTTAGTTTGGAGCTCTTGCTGGACCCAAGGTGCATGATTCTGCACAAAAGTGCAGGCTTATTCTCTTCTTGGCGTTGATAGTCTGTGGGAGCTTCCCAGCTAGGAGTGAAGTGGTTCTTTTCAGGGGGAAGAAAGTGAGCAAAAAATCATGTGTGTTCCCCAAGAACTTCAGAGTCATTTAAACCCTTTCCACTTGTTGATACAGAGATGAAGAGCTACTGTGTTCATCGGTGCACTGGCATGGTTTTCTTCACTGCAACCTTTGTAGGCTTAATTTGAGACTGTCTAGGAACAGCTCTGCAGCAGGAGAGGACCAGCCAGGGTGGAGATACTCAGCTGATCCAGCAGCTACTACACCAGGCTGTTTCTGGTTTGTCTGGACCGAATTCTTGGTCCTACTGTTCTTCCTAGGTAACCTTTTGTCCCTGGAGGAAAGGGAATAGTATTTTCTGCCCATGTTAAAAACGGTATGGGCATGAATTGATGTTTGACAGCTGGATCACAGTCCCATGACCTGAATTATTATGGTCAATTTCCACTAGATGATGCTGTAGCCACTCCAGAGAACAAAGGCTGCTGCTGTTAGAAGGGGGAATTAAAATATTTTTAACTACAAATCTGTCTGGTAGCACTGTTTCTGCTCATCAGTTCACAGCAAAACCCTACTCTTCAATCTTATATCCTCAGGGTACTCTAAGTGAGGTATTTTCCACACATGACAACAGAGGCTTCAGCCCAGATGACCACCCAGCTTAACGCTAAGGATAAGCAAACCTGGGTGGCAACAGACTTCTAGTGGTAGCCTGCAGTTCCAGCTTTCTTCTATCTCTCTCCTCCTTTCTTCTGCATGGGACATTATCTAGGGTATCCTAACATCAGAGCTGGTGGTCTCTTCCCAGAAGATGTCTGCCAGAGCCAAGCAGGGCCAGTGTCCAAATATCCTGCCTCATTTAGCTGGAAGCTGAACCAGCTCTTCTGGTAAATCTGTGATGTACCAAAGGGGACCATAATTTTAGGAAAACAAACCCAAATTGCCATCTTTCATGCTGCAGTGGTTGAGAGAAAAATGAGAAGGAGGGAAGTTGTGTACATGACCTCTGTGAAGTGACTTTCTTAATGACATTTTCATTAAGAGTGACTTCTGCCAAACACTGTTTACTTTTTCTGTCAGATCTGCCTGAATTAAAAATGAGTCTTGTCTCCTCTGCTTGCTGAATGACAGACCAAGTTTGAGAAACAGTCTGCCAATGGCTCCATCAGTACAACACACCCTGCTTCAGTACAACATCTGAAAAATAACATACTTTGCCAATCTCCACCTTAGCCCATTGCCTCTCCTACTGCCCTCCCATGGATGCCGTTACATGGCCATGGGGTGGAGAAGGCTTCACTCTACAGTTTTCTCATCTGTGGAGCTGGTCTTTCACTGCCATCACATTCAAAAGCGAACTAAGGCAAGAATCCTACTTAATCCCAGACTGGCCACCAACATTAGGACTGAGAGAAATCAAGCCTGGATGGCAATAGATATGAATTTGGGAAGGCCCATGAAGCCAGACTGGCAGACTAAAAAATATGAGGAAGTGGTACACCAGATTAAATTAATTGTGCTTGTGCTCATTTCCAGCATCACAAAGACTGCTACAGGCATTAATGCAATGTGTTGATGGGATAGCTGGACTCTTGAAGAAGCAGTCCTTTGTTTTCTGTCTCTCACCCTGTGACCACCTCCTCTACAGTGATGTGTTGGTGGTATTTATTCTGCTTTTACAGATTACTTAGGGAATTATTCTTACCACACTTAGATACTTACATCACATTACGTCCCTTTCCTACCTGCCTGAATCCTTTCTTTAAGAGAAAGGAACACAGAAACTTCATAAACTAAGTTATGCTAAGCCAGGAACATTGCCTCTTCGTCAAGTTTATCCTTACAGTCAGCAAGACCATGCACAATTGTAAAAAAGGTCCCAAGTATCTGTCAGAAAGGATTTCCGAGACATATCAGTGTGTGTCTGCCTGTGATTAATTAAATCACACCCGTTATGTTACTGATTTCACATATCAGCAATTTCGTGGTAGAACTACTGCAACAGTCCTTATAACAGGTTGCTTCATGAGCTGAAGAACACCTGTCTTGGTGCTCTGTGTCCTCTGGAGGGGACCACCAGCACATCAGAAATGCCTGCTGCAAACACCCTGTGCTTTTTGTTGCTGGGAGTTCCCTCTGTGCAGTCTGGCTTCCCTGGTGTCTAGCAAAGGTTAAGCTAGCACAGCTGTCTTTCCTTCTTAAGGTGTCTCTCTCCACAGTGCCTGGTTGTTACCACGAAGCCTGCTTTAACTCGGTGTCTGTTTGTGTCTTTGAGACTCACCAATACTCCATCATGACTAGCTGTCCCCAGGTTCCAAGACTATGTGAGATGCACACATCACACATTCACTTAGCTTCCTTATGCTGAAAAGGCAATAAACAATATATTAGAATTAGTTATTGACTTGTTTATAAGCAGATCAGTTTCAAAGATATGTATGTGAAACCAAGAACCTCAAAACTACTTATGACGCAAGAAGTTAGTCACAAGAGCTGATTCTTGCTGTGGTAGCCCAGGGTGGAACATGGGAGCTACACCTGTGCATGTGGGGAAATTAACTAACTACTAGTGAGTTCGTTTCACATGCAGGATTTTAGGTCTGCAGCCACACTACATCTGAAGTTTCACTGTTGAAGTTGATAAAAGTGGAATGGTTTGCAGCGGAAGCTGGATTGTTTTTACAGCCCAAGACAGCAACCAGCCCACCAGTTCCTTTGCTTGGGCTGCACATGAGGGGGGCTGAGTAAATTCCAGTATGGTAGCCCTTGGTTCTTGTCACAGGGATTAACTGTGTCACAGCCTTAGAAATCCACAGGATTTTGCACAGCCATCCTCTGCCTTAGCACTGCTAATGCTTTGTCTGAAACATCCTTGTCAGTTTGACAGAAAAACCCAATTCTATGCAAAGATACTTTATGATTTAACTGACACTCATATGGTGAAAGTCTGTCTGTTCTCTGGCACTTTGAAATCCCTAAGCCAAATCCTGTGGCTGTGATGGAGCCATGCATGCCTTTAGTATGAACGCATGCCCTAAGCACATGCATTGCCTCTGTATTATCAGATGCAAGCTGCAGCATAACCGAGAGCCATCGTAACAGAAATGTGCTCTGGATTGCACACATAGGAATTAATCTCTTCAAAATGGATGTTGGATATCCTCTTTGAGTGTAATTTTCATTGTTTCTCATCTTGAACAGAAAGTTTCTTTAAGAATCTTATTTTGCAGTTAAGGAAGTGGGAGCAAAGGGAAACATTAAGAAATGCCCCTGCAAACACGAACAACGACAGTTTCAAGTTACTGTGAACTTGTATACAATCTGAAAAACTTTCATAAGCTTGCATAGTGAGGCTTGTTTTTGCATTATTTTTGGAAGCTGGGTGGGGTTCCTCCTCTGCCAGACATTTCCAAATCTCCGCTGCTCTCTGTACAGGGCTCTCAGGCTATCCCATCTCTTGGGTGGTATCTCTAGGTCTGTCTGCTGTTCCAAGTCTCTGACCTAAGAATTGTTATGTTTAAACAATGCCTCTGGGAGTGAGCTTTCCCTTTCTGTCTGTCTTTAGGATGGGTGGGA
Organism: Porphyrio hochstetteri; assembly: GCA_020800305.1. Classification (NCBI taxonomy): domain Eukaryota; kingdom Metazoa; phylum Chordata; class Aves; order Gruiformes; family Rallidae; genus Porphyrio; species Porphyrio hochstetteri. The sequence goes on along the minus strand of CM036938.1, from coordinate 13,943,585 downwards.
AACAGGCTTTCGGCTCTCAGATATGCACTGTGCTCTGTTCTTGATGACTCTGGCCAGGTTAGCAGGATGCACAAACACACTCAAGAACACAACTCCTGTGGTGACAAGCTAGATACGGCTTACAACAGAGCATGTCCTGCTGCATTACTAAGTGGCTTGCTCTCTGATAAACTGTAAAGCTGCTCTATCACGTGTTTGTTGTGCTTTGAGGTACCTGAAGGAAACAAGATTTTCCATCTTGGCACTGTTGAACAGCCATGATAAAAGTATTGACCTGCTTACAAGTGGGGAAACATTCCAGTTATGTAAACAGTAGGGAAATATTTTTTTCCCTGCATTCCTAGAGTAAGCTGGCTTTAGCCACACACACTTCTGTGTGTGCTGTTCCTTTTGCTGCCTCTGCAGATGTAAATTGATTTTAGAACCACAGGCTGTTAGCCACTGAAACAAGGAGTTTCAATGCATTCTTGGAAAAGCCAGTAAAAGATTTATAAAACATAGGGTGAACAGCTCTAAATGCATTTCTAAAAGATGCAAAAACTACTATGCTGTGTGAGGCCAAAGGCTGCTTAGAACAGTATTCATTTCCCACTGTGGATGCTAATGACAACAAATAAAGTTAAAATGTCTTCTTTTTCTTCCTGTAAAAAGTCTCAGTTTCCAGTGTCTAACAGCATAAGAGCTTTCTAGCATGGCAGCTACAGAGTTTAGACTTGAAGTACCAAATTCAACAGTGTTTAATGGCTACCCATAGTTTTCTTCCTTGCATCTATTTAACCCATTACAACCCATTCATATCACTGCCCTCTACATCACCATCACCAGTTTCAGAGCCTAACTTACGTAGGGTGTGTATTGGAAAAGAGGTCAAAAAAACAGGGAAATAAGCTATTTTTGTTGGTTTGAATTGGCTTCCCGGTATTCTTGTATTTCAGGTCTGTTCATTGTACCCCTTGAATCATTAAGATCATTAATTCTCAATCCTCTGTGCTTATGCTTATTATGGTTGCATTCTCAATCATCACATTCCAAGGACCAACAGTTCTTTCACACATTTGATGATTTTTCCACTCTTTTGTTTAGTTTGACTTTCAGATGAGGCAAAAGAACAGGCACATAGTAATATTGATGCGGCTACATGACCAGTTTATATACTGGTGCAATGCTTTTTATTCCGTTCTCTCTCTGTGTCTCTAAGAGGAAGCTGAAAGGATTCCTTTCTTTTTTTTTTTTATGACATATACAGAGACTTGAAATTCATGAAGTGCAAGAATACTGTCACAACATAATGCAGAGTGGGTTCTATTTTTCCTTCGTTTGGACTGGACCTCCATCTGGACCGCAATTTCCATCTGGCAGGTGGAAATGATGCTTGACATAGAAGTACAAATCTGGTACTTGTCTGGGTTTTCATTTCTTCTGTACCTCAGTTCCATTTTTCACTCACCCATTCAGGATTGCTGTTTTGTAATATACATTGCAGCCATTGCAATTCCACATCCATCCTACTAAACTGACTGCACCCTGCTGACAAATATGTCATAAATTTGCTGGTTTATTAGCTGTTGAAACTCGGTTTTAATTAATGACTGATGGACTTTTAACCTGGAGTGCAACTGCTTCACCTTGTCCTGATTCTTTCAGATGCATTTCAGGCAAAGGCAAGCAAGCAGAACAGACGGCTCAATTCACCTATTTGCTAACTAGCATCAGCACAGTCCTCAAAGCAAGGCTGCTCTGGAATGCCAGAGATAGTGAAAGCCCCATATAACTAAACAAACAGCTCAGCATAATAAACTGATCCACACAATTTCCTGCGTTGTCTCTTTGGAGTCAGTGGGCTCACGAGGCGCCTATGGGAGCAGGAAAAAAGACAACTGGCTAAGCAAAAAAAGAAAAAGAAAAAAAAGAAAAAGAGGTACTGCCATAAAACAAACACTCTGCAAGAGTTGTGTCAGCTTCAGTGGGTACTACTTCACCTTTTCAACCTGTGATCAAAATGGAGATTACCGGGTAAAGGCAGCAGCCCGGGAAGCCTGATGGATGTTGGTGTTAGATCACACTCAGAAGTGGCAGCTCTACTTTGGCCCCATTTACAGATTTTCTTCTGTAAATAATTCCAGACAGCACATTATTAAAATCTACTTTTCAGGTGCACAACCGAGTTTCATTTCACATAATCATATGGAAGTGCGAGCCATGCTCCCAAGGGTTGAATATTGCCCTCTTTCTGCTGAAGGCAGGGAGAGCTGCAGTGGTGGGTGTGTTACATTATGTGATGTAGGTAACCTTTGGAGCCCAACTGAGCAGCATGTAGCATTACTATATATGCTCCTGTTTGGACTAATTATTGTGAAATTTGTGGATTTGTGAAGGAGCCATGAGGTGCCTCCTCCCTATGTTTCTTCTATTCCTAATGTGGTTTTGTTTCAAAACAATTACATGACAAAAAAAGACTGATCCCTTTTCCAATTTGGACCTGAGTTCTGACGCTTTTTATAATTAGCAGTAAATACATTTTTTTTTACTGCAGTGTGTTTAGTAATTGGGGTTATGACAGCAAACCTGATATTTATCTTAGATAGACTTTGAAGTGCTCTGGACATGCATATAATGCTGACTCTTCACTAAGGACAAGTTTCTGAACAAAGTTAGAAGAACAGCATGAAGCCAATAGACCTGCAACCCCCTTGATCCTGTTTCTACCAAGATATATGCTTGTTAGGTGTTTGGTTAGCCATTGATAATAGTTGGTGGTCCGTTTAAAGAATCCAGCAATATTTGTATGGAGTAGCTGTCCAGGTGAGAGGCACAGCCTTCATTCAGACTCATCTGTGTGTGTGTGTGTTTGTGGAGCAAGACTAATTATGTCAGGACTCCTCATTCATGATACTGCTGCCTGGCTCAGTACAAGCAGTTGCATCCAAAGGGTCAAAAAAACAACCTAACTGTGTTCTTTCCCAGCCTCAGAGTAGCTGCTTTTGCAACCTGAACATATCCCTCAAACTTTTCAAGTGGTCTTAAATATTGGATTAAGGTAGCAGACAGAGATTACATGTCTCCCATGGCGCTCCAGAAAAATGGTATGCTAGACACAATATAAATTTCAAAATATTTGGAAGGCAAGAATAGCAGAGCTTGCCAGAGGATGACTGTTTCACAACAGCTCTCAAGGTTTCCAAACTTGTTTTCAATGTGTGCTAGAGGAAAAACAAAGCTCCTTTAATGCTTTCAGGAAGCAGAATCATGACAAAATGGGTCTCCCCAGACACAGAAGTCCAGGGCACATACTTTACCCATTTCAGCAGCAAATCTCTTGAGTTGAGTTCAAAAATCCTCTTGAGTTGTATGTAAGACTTTATAAAAAAGTAGGTTTTGTTAAATGAGGACAGTATATTTTGAAAGCCTTTGAGTAAACCCAGTGGGTCTATCAGCTCTAAACCAAGTATCACCTTGCAGATCTGATGGAAGCAGAATGTTCCACCACAGAAGCCCTGACCCAAAGGCTGAGGTGACAGTAGAAACACTCTTAATAACTGTTGTAGGCTATGATTTTTTTTTTACATATTACTTTCTCAGTCCTACATTTATTGCCCAAATACAATTCTTCCTATTTTTTTTACAAAAAAAACCCAAAACCAAAAGGAAACCCCAGAAAGTGCTGTAGCGAGGAGAGCATGTAGGGAATCACGTCAGAAGAGCAGAGCCACAAGCTTTCCAGAGGGACACATGCTCTTCATGCTGCTTTTATTTGTTCTTTAACTGTAGGAGCACAGTGAATAACACATGCATTTTGTATGTTCTCTGTGTTCATCCATGCTATGCCAGAACCTTTACTGGTGCACTAAGTATCTTGCCATTTAACCTTTTGCCACAACTGTGCAGACGATTTAACAACCCAGGCCAAGGCAGTTAGTTTCTAGGCACACTTAAGCAGTGATCTTAGCATTTTAATGTGTAAGTGGTCAAATCCTTCCATATTCAAAGCCCAAAAAAATAAATGAGCTTTGCCATTTTGCTTCAAGTGACTGTTTAAGACTGTTTTATGAAACAATAACCAATGTGACTTTCCAAGGTCATGTGCATGTTAGTGACAGAATTTAAACATAAAATGTCAGTGCACTCTTAATTAGGTCAAGATGTCTGAGTGAAATTCCTTCTGTCCAAAGTATCCTCTTTTTCCATGTGTAGGATAATTAAAATAAATGATGCTCATGAGAATAGCCATGCTCTATCATCACAATCCCATTTATCTAGATAAGGTTCAAATCCCTCCTTGTTTTGTTCAGATAAAGTTCATCTGTCTTTATTTGCAATTGATCTGGCTTTGCTTGAGCTTTATGTAGTGGGTTGGGTTTTTTCCTTGTCTAAGCTCCATGACAGGTTTACATCATTGAAAAAAGAAAGACTTAGCCTCTACTGTTTTCTCACTGCCTTCATACTCTTTCTCTAAACCTTTGTTAGTGACCTTATAGGCCTCCATATTTGGATATCTTTAAGAAGCAGCAATCCTAAGAGCCATAAGCAGGTCCTTTTCCACCATGAGGTTATAAAGTGAGGGTATGGTTAGATGGCAGAGAAACATTACACCTTTCTCATAGGTATAGCGGTGGACAGTCCACATCACTCCAGCTGTGCACTGGTGAGATGTCTTGAGAGAGGCAACCATGTTAAAGACACAACAAGATGTGTAAATGATCCAATATTTATTTTTGTAATACACAAATATGTTCTTCCTTTCAGTATTCACATTAGAAAGTACTTCCAGCCCCACTGCTTCCTATAGGACAGTTCTTCATATCCACAGATAATGGTATTTTCAACACAAAAAAGGATGGTCGGCCATAGCCTTTGAAACTGGAAAGACACCCTCCCTTCTCCACTATCATCTGGAGTAAGAAAACTAGCCTCCACACCTAAGGGCAATAGTTTCCCTCGCAGGTTTCCAAGAGGGAAACTTCCCATCATCTTCCTTCTCCTCTGGCTCTTTCTAGGCTATTCTTGGGGGAGGGGCAGTTCCCCCAAACTTTTCACACCCTGTGTTCCCTTACTTCAAACTTCTAAATGTGCTTGCAAGAGAAAGAAACATAAGTAAAAAATGAAGGGGAAGGGGTGAAACAATAGAGAAAAGACATGTTATTCTATCTAATGGAGGAGAGGAAAACCCTAATTTTCAACTAGGTCCTAGCTACATCTGTTATTTTCACAGAATCCTAGAATCCCAGGCTGGTTTTGTTCGGAAAGGACCTCAAAGCCCATGTAGTTCCAACCCCCTGCCATGGACAGCCTCCACACAGGTTGCCCAGAGCCCCATCCAACCAGACCTTGAACACTGCCAGGGATCCAGAAGCCACAGCTTCTCTGGGCAGCCTGTGCCAGGGCCTCACCACCATTCTAAACTTTTTAAAAGGTCCTTGCTTGCTGCTGTGTCACCTATGCAGCTGGTAATAAATTAATAAAATTTAGTACATTTAATTAGTGAGATTTAGACCTCACACTACTTTTTTTTTTTGTGGAAATGGGCATTTAGGGACATAAAGCAATTTCCATTATTACCTCCCTTTCAGTTCTACAAACCTTACTTCAGGAGTTGAAACCTTCCATTCTTTTTCTAAATCACACTGTTTATTGACTTAAGTATGCATTTGAGCTGTCACTGAACTTCGCTTTGGTTTTGAGCTTTTTATGATGCATATCTTTCCTGACCAGGGTTACATACCTGAACTGGAGCATAAATGTATATCAATTTCTTCATTACTTTCTGTAGGCATGTACTTTACACTTCATTTTTTAATAATAAAGCCTTCAAAGCTGTAATAAACAATGTAGATTTGTGATATACTGTTTTCCTTTTTCTTATATGTATGTATTGCAACAATGATACACTGCTAATTCGTTTCTTTCTACAAGTGGAACATGAAAATCTGCAAAAGTTCCCAGTCACGGAAACTGGAAAAATCTTAGAGGGAACAAAATGCTTTGACTTTCTATAGTTCTTGAAGGGCTTCTTACTTAATGAGAAGAAATCTCCACAGAAGGAAAGATTTTTTTTTTTTTTCAGGGACTGGGGTAAGATGTCCAGAAATACATTTGGCGCCCAATCACCATTTCTTTGTTCTTCAAATTTAAAGTAAGTGGGATTTTTCCTAATTTTTTTCTACCAAATCACCATGTCTTTTCAGAAATGAAAAATCTCTTTAACAGTGATGAAACAGGGAAAGTGAGAGGAAGTAAACTTCTGATAGAATGGCTCCAGTACACAGAAGCTGAGGAAATATATGACCCTTCCATATACAAGAAGGGTCGGAAGGAGGATCTGGGGAACTACAGGCCTCTCAGTCTGACCTCAGTCCCAGGGAAGATAATGGAGAGGGTCATCTTGGGAGCTATCATGCAGCACATGCACGATGGCCAGGGGATCAGGCCTAGTCAACATGGGTTTACAAAAGGTAGATCCTGTCAAACTAACCTGATCACCTTCTATGACAAGGTGACCCGCTTAATGGACGAGGGGAAGGCTGTGGATGTGATCTACCTGGACTTTGGTAAAGCCTTTGACACCGTTTCTCACAGAATTCTGACTGAGAAACCGGCTGCCACTGGCCTGGACAGGTGGACCCTCAGCTGGGTTAAAACCTGTCTGGATGGCCGAGCCCAAAGGGTGGTGGTGAATGGAACAAAATCCAGCTGGAGGCCAGTCACGAGTGGCGTCCCCCAGGGCTCAGTCCTGGGTCCAGTCTTGCTCAACATCTTTATCAATGATCTCAATGAAGGGATTGAATGCTCCCTCACTAAGTTTGCAGATGTCACTAAACTAGGAGGAAGTGATGATCTGCCTGAGGGTTGGGAGGCTCTTCAGAGGGATCTGAACAGACTGGACCCATGGGCTGAGTCCAATGGGATGAAGTTTAACAAGGCCAAGTGTAGAGTGCTGCACATGGGACATAACAACCCCATGCAGCGCTACAGGCTTGGGGGAGACTGGCTGGAGAGCTGTCAGGCAGAGAAGGACCTGGGGGTGTTGGTTGACTACAGGCTGAATATGAGCCAGCAGTGTGCCCAGGTGGCCAAGAAGGCCAATGGCATCCTGGCTTGTATCAAAAACAGTGTGGCCAGTAGGTCTGGGGAGGTGATTGTGCCCCTGTACTGGGCATTGTTGAGGCCACACCTCGAGTGCTGTGTCCAGTTCTGGGCTCCTCACCACAAGAAGGACATGGAGGTCCTGGAGCGAGTCCAGAGAAGGGCAACCAGGTTGGGGAAGGGGCTGGAAGGCAAATCCTATGAGGAAGGGCTGAGGGAGCTGGGGCTGTTTAGTCTGGAAAAGAGGAGGCTGAGGGGAGACCTTATCACCACGTACAACTACCTGAAGGGAGGTTGTAGAGAGGTGGGCAATGGTCTCTTCAGCCAAGTAACAGGAGACAGGACAAGGGGGAATGGCATGAAGCTGTGCCAGGGCAGGGTCAGGTTAGATGTTAGGAAAACATTTTTCACTGAAAGAGTTGTCGGGGCCTGGAACAGGCTGCCCAGGGAGGGGGTTGATTCACCTTCCCTGGATGTGTTTAAAAAAAGGGTAGATCAGGTACTTAGGGATATGATTTAGCATAGGATGGGAACGATTGGACTTGATGATCTCAAAGGTCTTTTTCAACCTTGTGATTCTGTGAAAAAACCCAGATCTTATCCTCAGCAAAAAGAGCCATTTCATGTCTGGGTCCTAGGTGTGCATTAAGACAATTAGGTTACCTAAGTGCCTAGCTGCTATGGGTACCAAGTCTGTCAATTACCTGTGTTAATTTGGAAGGGCAGGAATGGTCACTGCTGGGAATCTGTCCATCCTTGAAGATAATGATTGTGTCTGCCCCCAATATATTTATTAAGTAATAAAATAATTGTTTCAAAAAAAATCTCAGTCTTTCCTTTTGAAATGTTGTGATGTGATAAAACCTGTACATGCCTTCACCAGCACCAGAGGGGTGCATGGACTGGCATTGCACATGCACAAACAAAGCAATATAGCAACCAATGAAGAGGGAAACAGTTCTTGTATTTGTGGAGGGGAAAAAAATGTTCCCTGAGGAATAATTTTGCAAGTATGTGTAATTAACTCTAAGTAAATAGACAAAGTTGGTGTTTATAAACAAGAAGCTTTGCATGTAAAAGATAGTTTAAGCTGGGATGAAGTAAACCATTGCTTTCATTCACAAAGAGACATTTCAAGCCAATTACATTCTCCTATGCTTCTGTCAATTAATTTTATAATTTTGATGGCTCCTGCTGTAAATAATGGTGTCTTAAGGATACGAACAGACTTCATCTTCATTTCCTTACGAATAGTCTGGGTCTGCTCCAAGTAGAAGCCTGTGCAGGTACAATCTGGTATCTGAAGACCTGAAGAAGCTCTTTGAAGATCTGCAATCTGGTTATTGAATTCTGATATCGGGGTATTGCCCTGGTATGTTAAAAAAGGGGGGCAAAACCAAGAGCATAAATTTTGTGTCTACATACAAATGAAGAGTGAAAATGGAAACAGTAAATTTGGAAGAACTGAAATCACCAATGAGCATGAAAGAAAAAACCAAGAGAGCCAAGTACCTCTTTACACCCAGTGCATGAGCCATGACCTTCAATTCCTACCTAGTGTCTACTAACAAGTGCTTGCATTTCCATCCTAACATGTGAGTCATTATTAATAAAGGCTGTTTATATTCTTTTGGATATAAACAACTTCAACTACTGCCATAAGTGATTCCATCCCATGTTTCCCTTTTTTTCCCCTTCTACTCTGCCCTGGCAAGGCCACATCCAGGGTACTGTGTCCAGTTCTGAGCTCCCCAGTTCACAAAAGACAGGGAACTACTGGAAAGAGTCCCGTGGAGGGCTACAAGGATGATGAGGGGACTGGAGGATCTCTTGTGTGAGGAAAGACTGAGAGAGCTGAGGCTGTTTAGCCTGGAGAAGACTGAGAGGGGATCTCATCAACACTTACAAATACCTAAATGACAGGTGTCAAGAGGATGGGGCCAGACTCTTCTCAGCAGCAGGACAAGGGGCAAGAGGCACAAACAGGAACACGGGAAGTTCCATCTGAACATGAGGAAAAACTTCTTCCCCATGCTGGTGACAGAGCACTGGGACAGGCTGCCCAGAGAGGCTGTGTAGTCTTCTTCTCAAGACTCAAGAACTTCCTGGATGTAACCCTGTGCAGCCTGCTGTAGGTGAACCTGCTTGGACTAGATGATCTTCAGAGGTGCCTTCCAACACCTACTGTTCTGTGATTCAGGTAAAAAGATTTGCTTAGATCTTCAGTCACACGATTTTAAGAGGCTTGATCCAGCTTAATCTAATCCATTCTTTTAGATGTCCACGAGACAGGAGACTTTTATCAGGATCCACCAGGCTACTGTAACTTATCTAGAAAATGGGGCTGTAACATCCTTGCAATGAAGACTACACAACTGCAAACAGCAGTAGATTCTAGCTGACACCAAGTTTGCTCATGCAGTGGTATCTAGTGCATGGTCCTGGTAACAGCATTGCGATCTGGAGTATCTGAAAATGAAACACTGTTGAAGCAGAATGAAGGTTCACACTGCTGGCTACTCTCAGCCAGGGCTCTTCCCTCCCTAAGCCTCTCTCTCCTTCCTCACAGCACTTGGTACAGAGAAGGCCTTTGTCTTCATCAACGACACAGACAGTAACACAGCAATAAAATGGAGAACCTTAGACCAAGTCCATGAAGAATTGGTGTCTAATGCAAAGTAAATCAGCAGCTGAAGTCACATAAACTTCAGTGAACACAGGACTGAAGGCCAAATTGAAATCATCATTTCTTTAAAACAATTTCAGTTAACTGTGCCTAGAAGAACAGAGCACTGAGGTACACATAAGAAGAGCAGCTTTGTAAAATGGAAAAGTACTAGCACTGAGTTGACTAAACATGTCTCAAACATGACAATTCTTGCATACCTAGTAATTACAGTGGAAAAAAATTGTTTATGACAAATATAGGCATTGTAGAGTAAAATATACCCACCAAATTTATTCTTTTTCCCAAGATTTGTCTATGAGTTGTGATAGCACTGAAGTATACAGCAATTTTTCAAAGTACTATGTGAGTCCTTAGTACATGTTGTCCATTGACAAAAAAACTGCACAACTCATCTTCTATCACACATTCTGTAAAGAGGTAGTAATTCACTTCTGTTTGCTTTCTGGTCATAATTTTCCTTGCTTCATTCATGATAATGAGGAAGGATGGAATCTTGTGCTTGGACTAGGAAAAATTTGGATCATGAAGAAAAAGACCTGGATGTCCTTTAATGGAAATTATGAGAAACAGAGGTAGGCAAGTTTACCCATCACAATACTCATTAACATAGTTCTCTGAAGGCTGGGACACAGGCAACGCATGAGCAACCCTTTAGAACACATCTTCCCCTTCTGCTTTTATTAAATTGTAAAAATAATCAAAGCCTACACATTCATTTCCAAGTTATACATGTGTTGATGAAAAACGAGCTGGTAGTAAAATGCAAAAACCCAGACATTTGTCATAAAGACATGGAAACCAAATTAAAAATTTGTCAGTTTCTTTTATTTCATGTGAGGATCATGTTTTACTTCTTGAGAAAGATCATCTAATGGCAAGCATCGACTGCAATAGAAGTGAGAGCATAGGTCGACTGAACTAGATTCATCTAACTCCCTCTTCCTTTAGAGTCATGCAGCACTGATATGCTGACATGTGCGTAAGCCACACTTTGTGACAAGTAGACAAAAAACAAGACCATGGAAAAGGTAAGTAGCAAGATAAAGAGCCAGATCTGGTTATTGTGCAGAGTCCAGACAATGAGAGAGGGGAGTACAAAAAGCATGAAGTTCATCAAGGTGCTAATGTGTCTTCATGCACCAGACAGCCTCAGAGCTATCACTTACAGGGAAAGGGGTATGTGAAGAGAGGAAGGCATTTCTTTCCTCTATACAACAGAATACATGTATGACATTTAGATCTTTTCCTTCAGTCTCAAATACAGGGTTCTGAAAAGGTGTCAACTGCCACGGTTCCTTTGGTTTCACTGATTTCCAGAGTTAGTCCAAATTTTGGGGTCTTTCTTCACCCTTACTCTGACAAAATTTCCATCAGTGATAAATAGGAATTATGCTTGACTATGCATGGAAGGATTAGGCCCAGCACATTCAGCCTCAGATTGAGTTTCCTGATGTTGATTTCTGTTTTGCTGAAATTTTAGTATTACCTAACTTTTGTTAACCAGACAGGAGACACATTGAACTGTTAAAAATAAGAAGATATGACCTGAATGCCACTGCAACCAGAAACAGAGTCACAAAAACCAAATGGGTCAGACTGCTAAAAGAAGTACTGTTTACTCCAAGCACTTTTTCATTTCAGTGCTGCAAACATGTATACCTTCAGTGTGATTTCAAGTGGGCGAGGGAGTCAAACCCAAGACACAGCACGTCCTCTTTTCTGTTCACCATATCTTGATATGTTGCCAAAATGGACATGTCAGGGTTGTGTGCATGACTTCTAACATGGGTTTGTAAGGTCTTGAGGTGCTGAGTGTACCCACTGTTACGAGAGGAAAGATGCAGCAGAATCTTTGGAAAAAGGAGAGGATGGTGGCTGACACTTTTCCAGGTATTGTGACATGACTGTTGGCTGGGATGTCTCACTATTGTACTCATGTTTGTGTAAAAGAAGAGGTAACTGGACCTTCCTACTGCTCTAACTCTCATTTCAGGTTTTTTTCTGCTCCAATATTAACATACTGAGCTCAGTATTTATCAATCCTGCTGCCCCTGAAGTAGTGACCGAACTCATACTTTTTCCTGTAAGAGAAAAGAAAGCCTCCTTCTCTTTCCAGCCTTGTATATTTTCCTTCTCTTGGTGCTGTTTTTTTTTTTAAGAGCTCTTTGTCCTAGATATGTACCACCATAATTCTGAAAGCATTTCTATTTCTCATGTCTTCAGTCCTGAGCTGGCTTCATTTCAAAATAATATTTTGAGTAACGTGCATATGAACCCTCATAAAGAGGAGACTGAAGTAATATGAACATAATATGGTCCATACCAGACAAGACTAAGGATCTGTCTTGAATCTTCTTTTTAACTCACACATTTTAGGAAGCAGTTCAAGGCTAGGTAAGTGTAGTTAATACTCTTAAAATCTGGGATACACAACTCAACTGTTCAGAGAAGGAAGAAATACATTTGTACTGCATTAAAGCACTGGATGCCTTTTTTCACAGTTTTTCTCAATACCAACTTTCAGTATCCACTGCATTATTATATGGCTTGGAGTTCAATTGCTTAGGTACACACTGTTGTGTGAAGCATCTCCTTTTGAAAGAGGCTCCTGCCATTTTCACTTAATGCCATGTAATTTGTCACCTCTATTTTCCCTCCTATCGTTTTTCCTATCACATCTGTTTTCAGTTATCTCTTTTTTTAGGCTGAAGATAATTTCTTGTCTGAGGGCAGTATTTTCATCATAATATGTGAAATGCATATCTAATGTCTTTGACATTCATAGGCGATATTAAAAATTGTATGAATTTTAATGAGCAAGCTATATTCCTGAGGACTGGAGTCATCCTTTATCCACAGAGAATCTGCTGATGAGTTTCATTTGCAATAGGTAAGAATTGCTCCACATGCCCCAAACCTTCTCTCCTTGACTCCTTAAGCTTTCGTACCTCTGGAAATGACAGAATTAAAGTTTCCCTTCAGGAAAACAGTTTCCAAACATGTCCTTCAAGACCATTTCTTAAGTTCACTTGCAGCTTTTTGATAGAGGAAAGAGAGTTTAGAAACTCTTACTCTCCTAGAGCACCATCCTACTTTTTTGGGTTAGTGCAGAACACCCTGTGAAGCAGATCGTCATGCGCAGTACCTCTGCACTGTAAGTGAGCAGAGTTAAAGACTGTCAGTGGTTTTTGTCTCAAGGCTACAATACAGAGCAAGTTCTGAAAAAGCAACCTGGAATAGCCTGTCTACCAAACCCATTTTTAAATTGTGTCACCCTATTCAGGAGCGAAAAATGCCCTAATCAGACTTCACCCTGCAGACCTTGCCTGTATCTTCTGTCCTGCCACATCAGAGCTTTCAGTGTCTCCAGTTTCCCTGTATTTGAACCCACCTTTTATGATCAAAGAAGGCTTTCACAGTTTTGCCTCATTCAACGATCTTCCTAGGTCTTTATAAAAATCATATAGCACATACTTTAGGGTATAGAATACAGCAAAATATATGCACTTCAGCATGAATGCACTAGGCCAACAACATACCAACTTTGTGCTTACAGACAAAGTACATTTCATGAACTCTCATAAGCTGAACTTAAAAGTATATTCAACATCTGCTGTGCAGACGGAAACCAGCAGATGTTTTGATTTTGCCTACAATATGAGTATGAATCTTGTTTTTCTTTTTTATATCTTGAACTAATAACCCATAGCTTGGATCATTCAAATGCTTGTTTGCTCTGCTGAAGACTAAAACAGTCAGACCTCTGCCTGAAAGGAGGAAATTTTGGCAGACTGACTCTTCTCCTCCTACGTAACAATCTTTTTCCAAAGTCATGTGGACAGATATTTTGCTCTCATTTAAGGGCCATGTACTCTCTTCAGTCTGTGTCAGAACTCCCAGAGGTGTCAACAGGATTTGCATGTATAAATCAAAACTGACTGCCCTCAATTTGTGTGTGTTTAAACAATTTATGTGGGAAGTTTGAACTTCAAGATTCTAGCCCTGAACAATTCATTTAAAAATAATTAAAGCCAGTGAATTACTGCTATTTGAAAGAATTGCAAAGTATCTCAGCTTTTTAATGATAAAACAAGTGATAATTTAAGAGATGAACCTCTTTTTTTCCCCCTTCTTTTTGGAAGTACTCTTATTTTTACAGATAATTCTTCATTTCATCCATGCATGTTACTTCATGTTCTATTTCAGCTGAGTGCTGAGGTCTAAAATGTCCATAAGATCCCACTCAGTTTTTATGACTAAAGTCTTGGTTACCTCAATTTGGTATCTCAGGACTGAATTATCATCCTGATCTCTCCTCCATGCACCTTTCACTACTGCCACTAAAAAAAATATGCCACTGTCAGAAACTGCTGAGTATTTGTGTGCCAGCACCCCATTCTCCAGCAAGGAGCTATCAAGGGAAGACTCTGCTCTGCAACAAGGCTGCAGCCCTGCCTGCTCTAAGGCATGGTTTGGGAGCAGTGAATGAAAAACAGCTAGAGCTCCAGGCAGGCAAGGCACTGACAGCACTGGGAGGTGAAGGTTCTCAGCGGTGAGGAGAGAACTTGTGTTCCAGGACGCAGGAGCTGGATCTGTTCTCTCTGACCTTCCTCCCAAAAGGTACAGGATCAAAGAGGAAGAAACAACTTCCCAAAACCCCTTCTTTGTCTTTCTCCCCATCTCCAAGATTAGCTCTGCTGCTTTCATTTAAAGTATGAAGAATCAGGGTGTCACTTACCCAGGACTGACACTCCTCCCCTAATTCCGTAATAATAGCGTGTGGGTGACCATTTCCAGAGGACATTTCCTGAGAATGCAAGCACCTTCTCACTCTATAAATACTATTCCTGCAAGCTTTGCTCCTCATAGAGAGACTTAAACACCTCTGGTTGAAATACTGCCTGACCCGTGCAGAGAAGTGGACAGAACAGAGCAATCCTGTACACTGCCAATGGCTGACATGTCAGACAGAAGTTGGCTCTGCTAGCTCCGTAGTTCATGAGGTTTCCCCAGATGGACACTCTGTGCTTGGGCACAAAGAGAGTCTTAGAACAAGCCCAAGTAACATCAGGTTCTGATTTCTGTTCTTAGGCTGTCACTTTATCTCTAGTTTAGAATGCTGCAAGATTCCTGCAGAAGGCTTAACGTTTCAGTTTGTGGCTGTGTTTCTACTGTGGCACGAAGTCGCTAACAGAACAACTGTACTGCAAAAACAAAAATGACCCACATTCCTCCAAAAATTGTAGGGTATGTGATACTGTGGTGTTGTCTCTGCAGGCACGAATATTATGTGGATTGAGTACAAGGTTGTATTCTGTCCAGCTGTATTTGGGGGAAATCAGGGGTGGGGGAGGGGGAATATAATGCTTTTCTTCTCCATATTAGGAAAGATGCTTAGACATGTTTCATTGTAATTCAACCAAAAAGCTATTTGGCTAAGGGACAACAATCCTCAGACTGTTTGCAGAAGGGTTTTTAACTGGGGGTAAAGATTTCCCTTTTGTTTAGTAAACAGGGTGGTGTTAAATGACCATATGATCTTGAGGGGAGACTGGAATTCGTGAAGTCTGTGGATTTTAATAAGACAACTAAAGAGATACAGGAATGTGATTGTAAAAGCAACTGAGGTGCTACTCCTAAGCTTTCCTTTTCAGGACCAGTCAGCCCTCTTCTGTCATGTGACAAAGGTGGTTTATTCACAAGACCTAGTGTTGTTTGTAACCTGCTGGTTTTTAATGGAATAGTGTCACAGTTCAGCACCACCTTCTCGTGCACATTGTCATCAGAATCCACACGAACCCTGCATTTTTATGTTCAAGTAGTGAAGCCCAGCGCAGACACTTTCACCTTCAGGGACATCTAAAGTAGGAAAAATTCCTTCTGCTCTCCACTTCCCCATCTGCTACAGATCAGTATGAACCAAAGCACAAATAATATGCATGAATACAACAGGGAAAAGACCATCAAAAGCAGAGGGCTTAAGCACATCAACATGGAAAGGATTTGTAAAGAGCTGGCAGGCAGGCTTGGAGAAGGCAATTTCATTACAACAGAGATTTCCCCTGGAAATGGTGCTTTCGGGAAAGCTTAGTGAACATGTAGTGAACAGAATGCTTGCTGCTTACACACACACACACCCCCTCCTCCACCATCTGCAAGAAGACTTTTTCTTTTGCAAGCGCAACCCTATGGATAAAATACCATCACTGGTGCTAACTTCTCATAGATGCTTTATTTAGCATCTCCTCTCTGCACATCTAGGTTGAATGCCAGTGATTCTAAAGAGAGTTACCTGTGTTATACACAAGGGAGAATGTGTGAAGAGAGTTGTTCACTACTTACAGGTCATTAGCTCTTTTTGAAGTCTTTTGCATGGGCTGAAAGGAAATTTCCCCTTACCACTTCAGTTTTCCTGGATTTCGCTTCACATCAGTACCATGATAGGGTCTCAGTCTTGCACCCAGTCAGAGCTTAGCTGTTCACCTATTTACTTCTTCTGTGAACTCCCCGTGCAGCAGACTGACATGATCTCCTGTATTCAGCTGGGATAGAGTTAATTTTCTTCCTAGCATCTGATACAGTGCTGTGGTTTAGATTTAGGATGAGAATAATGTTGATAACACACTGATGTTTCAATTGTTGCCAAGCTGTCAAGGACTTTTCAGCCTCTCCTACTGCTCTGCCAATAAGAAAGTGCAGTGCACTCGAGAAGCTGGTGACCCAATCTGGCTAAAGAGATATTCCACACTATACAACACTATGCTCTGTTTATGACTGGGGAGTAGGCCAGGAGGTGGGACAGCTTGGGGTCTTGCAGAGCATTGACTTCAGGGGGTGAGAAAGTGTGCTGTTCATCACTTGGTTTGTATTATTGTTACTATTACCATTATTATTGTTGTTCTATTTTCCCATTAAATTGTCTTTATCTTAATTCATTACTTTGTTTTTTTTTCCCTTTTCCATTTTCAATTCTCTCCCCCATCCCACTTGGAGGAAGGAGTGAGCGAATGGCTCATGAACAGTACTAGTGGTGTGACTCAGATACAGTGGATGCAATTCCAGCATCATTTCTTTAATCCTCCAAAGACAACAGTGCAAATCAACTTGCTGAACAACTTCAATCCACTTCTTTCAAGACAAAAATGTTGCCTGTTCTTTCAAAGGAAAAACAGAGTAACCCAAGCCTGATGTTGTAGCATTTATTTTGCTGTTGCAAGAGGAGAAACAGTTTGACTGATCCATCCCATCAGCTGCTCACCCTTCAGTACCAATACTAGTTTTCACATATGCCTCTGTAAGAGTATCTGATTCTTATCTTCTCTTCAATCACCATGCAGCAAAAGTAGACCCAAGAAACAGATTTTTGTGAAGCACTTAGACTGCTAAATAA
The DNA here is from genome assembly GCA_020800305.1 of Porphyrio hochstetteri. Lineage (NCBI taxonomy): Eukaryota > Metazoa > Chordata > Aves > Gruiformes > Rallidae > Porphyrio > Porphyrio hochstetteri. Next base: position 13,926,426 of record CM036938.1, on the reverse strand, counting down.
ATGTAAAACCATGCTGGAACTGTGTATCAAATGCATCATTTCCCTAACTAAACAATACCTTCTTGTCACTTCATCTCTTGTCATTTGCAGTGGAATTTGAGTATTGCTGGAAAGTCAAATTGAATCAATTTTCCATCAGCTGACACCCAAGAGAAGAAAGAGTAAATAATTCAATTACATTTAAATGTGAAGTTTGACTTGCAAATGTACCAATGTACCTGTGTACTCCATGGCACTATGAAATTTCCACAGAAGTAAACCAAAGCAGAGTGGGTGACTAGAAAATGAATAAAGGGAGGAAAAACACAAAGGGGAAGACTTGCAATCAATATTTTTACATGGCTAATCCATCCCAAGGGAATTTTTCCCAAGACAGAGTCGTTTCTGTAAAATGGAGTTGATTAGCTAGAGAACTGTGTAACACTAAACTAGTGGCTAAAATAACACAAGCTACTGCTACATGGCAGTCTAGAGAATTAAATCTGTGCAGAGGTTGGTTGAAGGGGGAGTGGGTTCTGCACTTGGGCAGCAGGTCTCTTAGGGGAGTGTTTCTCTCTCCCATAGTGGTTCAGACAGGAAGACAGCTTGGGACCCCTTCCAAGAAACGGTGTGCAATCTCACAACTTGGCTACCAGGGATTTTTTGTAACAGGCATAGAAGGCAGTAATATTGTCACTTCTGGTACATCCACACACGTAAATATTTACATACCCACATGTGGCTGAAGGTATGCAGGTGCTGTCCCGGCACTCACCCCACACACCCAGACACCTCGCCGCCACTCCAGTGAGGCGCTTATCAGTCAGGTATCGCCACGGCTTCAAAGTTGGGAAACTGACTCCACAGGCGGGTGAAGTGTCCCCGTGAACGCAAGAGGATGACTGTGACAGAGGCAGGCGAGGGACCAGGACATAACCCCCGTCAAAAGCCGCAAGCGCATCCTGCCCGCAAAACAAAGGGCCAAATTAACCACGATTAATTCAGCACGTGTCAGTGCAAGCCCTCGCTCCGTCCCTGCGAGCAGCAGCTCCTGCTCCGGCGGGGGAGCGGATAAGCCTCTCCTCGCTTTTGGGGGGTTTTCCGCCTTTCCCCCCCCCCAACTCCCCACCCCGCCTCCGCAGCCCGGCACCGCGCCGCTTTGGCTCGGCGCGTTTCCAGGGACCGTCGGCCCCCCGCCGCCCGGCTGCCGTGCGGGACCCATCGGGGCGGGACGGGGCGGCGGGGGACAGCGGGAGGGGGAGCAGGGGAGAGGGCGGGGAGGTAGTGGGGAGGCGAAGGGCGGGGGTGCTCGTTACCGAAAGGCGCCGGGGGGGAGGGCAGCCGGGAGGGGGGCGTGCGAGGGGCAGCGCCTCAGCCGCGGGGGAGGCCCGCGGGGGGGATTAAAGGGCGCGGATACCTGAGGGGAGGCAGGCGGGCCGGTCGGTCGGCGGCCCCTCCGAGGAGAGAGAGGGAGAGAGAGGAGGTGGGGCGTCAGGGGGCGACCAGCCGCTCTCCTCCCGCGGCTGCCGGCGTCTCCCCGTGCCCGCCGCCCCGCGATGTGGCCCCTGGTGGCTCTCTGCTGCTGGGGCGGGCTGTCGCTGTCGTTGTCGCTGTCGCCGTCGTCGCCGCAGGGCCGCGCGGGCGGCCCGCCGGGCGGCCTCTCTCGCGTCCCCACCTTCGCCTCTCCCGCCTTGGCGGCGCCGCCGCTGCCCGACACGACGGAGAGCAAAGTGGAGAAGCTGGGCCGCGCCTTCAAGCGCCAGGTGCGGCGGCTGCGGGCGCGCAGCGGGCGGCTGGAGCTGGTCTTCCTGGTGGACGAGTCGTCGAGCGTGGGGCCGGCCAACTTCCTCAGCGAGCTGCGCTTCGTCAAGAAGCTGCTCTCCGACTTCCCCGTGGTGCCCGCGGCCACGCGCGTCGCCATCGTCACCTTCTCCTCGCGCAGCAACGTGGTGCCGCGCGTGGATTACATCTCGCGGCGGCGGCCGCAGCAGCACAAGTGCGCCCTGCTTGGGCGCGAGATCCCCGCCATCGCCTACCGCGGCGGCGGCACCTACACCAAGGGCGCCTTCCAGCAGGCGGCGGTGAGCCCTGCGCCGCGGGCGGGGGAGCGGGGGTGGCGCCGTGCCGTGCTGGGGGGCCGGGGTGCGGGGGGCCGTTTGGTGAGGGGGGCCGTGAGGTGAGGCGAGGGACGCGGTGCTGAGGCGTGAGGCGAGGGGCGCGATGCTGAGGCGTGAGGCGAGGGACGCGGTGCTGAGGCGAGGGGCGCGGTGCTGAGGCGTGAGGCGAGGGGCGCGGTGCTGAGGCGAGGGACGCGGTGCTGAGGCGAGGGGCGAGGGACGCGGTGCTGAGGCGAGGGGCGCGGTGCTGAGGCGTGAGGCGAGGGGCGCGGTGCTGAGGCGAGGGACGCGGTGCTGAGGCGAGGGGCGAGGGACGCGGTGCTGAGGCGAGGGGCGCGGTGCTGAGGCGTGAGGCGAGGGGCGCGGTGCTGAGGCGTGAGGCGAGGGCCGCGGTGCTGAGGCGAGGGGCGCGGTGCTGAGGCGAGGGGCGCGATGCTGAGGCGTGAGGCGAGGGACGCGGTGCTGAGGCGTGAGGCGAGGGCCGCGGTGCTGAGGCGTGCGGAGAGCGGTGGGCCGCGAGGTGAGGTGAGGGGTGCGGTGCTTAGGTTAGGGGAGCGGTGGTTCCCTGAGGTGGGTGCGTGGTGAGCGCTGCCGTGTGCTTGTGGCGCTGAAACGAGGGGCGCGGTGGTGCCCGAGGTGCGTGTGGCGGCGAGGCGCGGGGTGCTCGCTCTGTGGCAGCAGCGGGGGGCGGAGAGGCGCGGTGGCACGGTGAGCAGCGCGGTGCGGGTGCGTGGCTCCGTGTGCCGTGCGAGGGTGCGGGGTGTCAGCGGGCGTAGGGCCGCGTTGGGGGGGTGTGGAGCGGCGTGGTGTGGGACGGGGGGCTGCCTGGTCAGGGCGACCAGTCCCCGTCTTCCCGCGCTGCCGGCGGCTCCCCTGTTTTCTGCTGCCTTTGCAAACAAACGTGTGAAATTCGCTGTCTGCGGGAGCGCAGAGCCAGTGTCCCGATTTCAGAAGTGACACATATGAGTCAAGTCTGGCATCCGAAACGTCTGCCTTGTTTCTTGGCAGCGGGTCTTGGGTGCCCGGTAGCTGTCAGCAGGCAGAGAGATCTACATGCTGTCGCCAGGTGACTATTTTAATTGCTGATGACTGACAAAGGTGCCCTTAAGCTGTGTGTAGCGTACCAATAAATAGAAGCGTGTCCAGGAACGTTTCCAGACACTGTAACGTGATCATTTATGGTGTTAAGTTGTTACTCTGTCCCATGGCACAGATGTGGTCTAAGGCAGCTCCTGGGCGTTCGCTGGCACTTGAGCACGCTGGGGAGGTTTCCCAGTAAATGGGTTGTGGTCAGTCAGTCTACTCTGGGAGCTTTTTTACAAGGCTACACCAGGCTGCTCCGTGCCATTTGGCCTCTGTGTGCGGGAGCACTTCCAAAGCAATTCTATTTTTTATGTCTAATTTCTATTAGTGTCGAGAAACTAGGCATTGTGTGTACTTCTCTTGAAACATCTTACACACTCTCGTTTGGAGCTGGTGAGTGAGACTGCAAAAGGGACATCGGTGCTGGGCATACAAAATTTGCAAAGATTGTCCTCCTCCCAGTTTGGCAGAGGAAATCAAGGCTGTTGTCAGATGTGCTCAGAGCTGCACACGGAAATCCCGTTTTAGGGAAACACATACCTGTGTTCCATCTTCTGCTGTGAAGTCAAGTTTCAGTATGGATACATCCCAGAAGTGCTGTGTGACAAAGTTAATTGTATGAGTTAAAAATAACTATTACAAACAAAACATAAGCTTAGGAAATGCCATCTGTTTTCTTGATATGGAGTCTTGACTAATCATACCTTTGAAATAGAATAAGCAAAAATTCCTCTCAGAAACCTACAATTTAGTTTTATGAGCCCAGCTAAACCCTGTGGCTACAACAGCATCACTGTCATTTTACGCTGTGGTCTCATCAGAATGTGGGAAGAAAAACACTCACATGGTGGCAGGGAGAATAGCAATACAATGGCAAGGTTAGATTTGGCTGGATCTTGGTTATGTACTATACTGTGGTTTCGTTCAGCACATCTTCATGAGACAAATTACAGCTTCAGACAATACTCCCCTTTCTAGAGACTATTCAAAAAATGACTGTTCCAAGTTGAAAATGCCACTATTAGGGAAAAAATGTATAGGAGTATTTTATGTATAACAAAATCGTTGATCCCTCTGGACTCATAACACTGCTGTCCTTTGTTTTTAACTGTCTTTTGGTACAACTGTAACTGTTTCTCCTTCGCTTTCCTAAAGTGTCTCTTTTTTCTCTTACACTTTAATGTGGAGTTTCTTCCACTTCTAACCTGAATTCTCTGCTTCTTTTCCAAAACTGAAAGTGTCTGCAAAACATGACAAACTCCCTGAAATAGTATCAGTTATATGTCATACTATGAGAAGACGAAGGAAAGTGCTTGGTTAGAATAATCCAAGCACTTAAGTCATTGTACAGTGCTCTTCACTGGTAGATCTCCAAGTGATTGATTGAAGCCTGTGACAGTTCTAGAGAAACTATGGAGCCAGAATGGTAAGGGAATTCTGCACGGTGATCAGGGGAATCAGTGGCTGACCTGGGAACATCGGAGAACGGGAGCAAGATTTTAGTTTGACATCATCCTAAAAGCAGAGCTACTCAGTTTGGCGAGCTATTGCACATCCATGGAATGTCCATCTTTCAAGAAATAAGGGAGTTGTGCTTGGCACTGCAGTTTTGCATCCTCTCCAAAGGTACTTTGCAGAAAGGTCTATTGCAGACTTCCTGTCTTTTGTCAGAGATGTCCATGGTTACCTTTTCCACCTCAGCCACACTTTTCCTCACCAGCAGATGAAAGATCTATTCTATGAGGCACACAGAAATCTGAAGGATGTACCACAAGAGACAGTGGCAAGAGGCAGCACCCTGATGAGCAACTACTGAAGCTACCAATGCTCAGTTTTGCAACCCTCTTTGGGATCTGATGACACACTGGAACTAGGAAGTGTTAGATAGATTTCCTTATGTAAAAAAGTCTAGGTATTTGTTACTTTTCTCAGTGATCAAGTAGTCGCAAAAAGAGTTTCCACTGCCAGGTCTTTTTTCTAGAGCTCCAGAGTTGGGACTTAATTACAGGTTTGGGGAAAACTGCTATAACTTTTTTATTTACTTGATTCCTGCTGTTCATATTGTCAGGTCACTAAAAGTCTGTCGTTTTCAATTCCCTTGTTACTATATGAGGTAGGAGTAGGTTAGGAAGCACAATAGGAAACTGAGTACTGAATCTGGACCTTTAGAGGATACCAGTCAAACCCCCTGTATTCTGCTTCTAAAGCTAGAGGACAGCTGTAGGCCAGTTTGACCATAACATAAGATGTATCAACATCTGCTTCATCAATCAGAGTGAGTAACTGTTTTGTTGCATATACCTTTTCCTGTGTCTTGGTTTCTGAAGATGTTAGCAGTGTTCGTTCACTGACAGTGAAATATAAGATGTTACAGTTCTCACCTTACAGCAGAATGAAAATTTATTTGATGTTGTCTTCCATGCAGTGAAATCTTATATGGTTTATAGCATGAATATGTCTTTTATGGTATCTAGAGTATTTAATTTTAAAATAGGGAAAGACTTTAGGCATGAAGTTCTTTAGAATTCAGTTTAAGATCCACAAAATATCCCTCAAAGGATATTAATATATGTGGCTTGAGACTCTTGCTCTGTGTTTAGATTGTGCATCTTAGGAAGAACAGATGCTGAGTTATATAAAACACTTAGCCAAACAAAATATCTGTAATAGCAGTTATTTAATGGTATTAACTTGTGCTCATGTTCAGCAGTCTTTCTTTTATGGCACATGTAAATAGTCTAAGAAAAGGGAAGAAGTGGAGCTCACTCATTCAAAACTCTGGCTGTAGTTTTTCACATGCAGCGGAAATTTTCCTGCATTATGGAAAGCTGCAGAGCTGACAGCAAGGAAGAACTGAAGCAGAAGTGAAGAAAGTATGGACATGTTTGAGCAAGTGTTGAGCAAGTGTTGAGTCTGATAATTAAGTGATGCATCTAAAGCCCAGAGAGCTCAGTCATATTAAGTGCTGAGATTCCCACCTGCAGGCACCTGGATTGGAACTCCAGATCCTGAGAGATAACCTCTGCTAAGGGCACCCATTGCACCGGTGGGAGGGATGCGCCTTTGTTGCCAGATCCATCTTGAAATAGAAATTATACAGTGATGGAAGTTTAATGGTGTCTCCTTGTCTTAGCACCCAGAGTCACAGCTGAGTATGTGCCAGCGCTGATGTGCGGTCTGTATTGTTGGACATTTTAAACATCCTGAAGCTGCACTGATTGTTGTGTGCTAAAAAAAGATGAGAATGCAAATTATTAGAGCTACTTCCTGTGCAGCCTCTTGACAAAGTAGTAGCAATAGCTGCTTCTAAGAAGACAGGTAGGTTTCAGTCTTCCGCTGGAAATAAAATGGGAAGTATTTCTCTTCAAAACTGAACCTGGAAGTTGTAGGTGTGCACTGCTCTGGAGCTGAAGTCAGGAGTAGCCCAGCCAGCCTTAAACAACTATGTCAGTTCTAAATGACTTGGCAAAGAAGTAGTTGAGGAAGGCTTTGAGAGTTGCTTGGTGTTGTTTTAAAAATTGTTAACAAGCTGGGCTTTTTGCTTTTCCAATTAATCTTGACTCCATTGAAAAGTCAGTGAAAAGTCAGTGATGTATGTAAGTGGAAGGTCTGTCACCACACCTACTGAATCAGGTGACACATTGTCTGAATACCTGGTTTTTAAAATCAGGCATTTCTATCTAACCTGACTTTGAGGGAGCATGACAAATGAACAACCAGCATGGCAAATTCAGTCTTCTGTTGTCATTCTATTAACAAACATGAAAAAAATGGCCCTTCAAAGAATGTAAGCACATATCAATTTAGAATAAACAGTTCTAATGCTTATTTAATGCTTGTTTAAATAAGTAATGGTGACTTTGTTTCTTCTCTGTGTCAAAAGCATGTAAGTGCAAGATTCAGCATTGTTACCCACTAGGATAATTGGCTTTTAATTTCAATGCATTTTCAGATTCAGAATCTCATTTTGAAATTAAAACAAAAAATACCTGAACCAAAGGAAATTGAAAATCTTTTCTTAACATGCAGGTGGTTTAACCAAGTAATTGACAGCAGTGGGCCCAAGTTCTGATACAGCCTTCAAGCCTGTATTAAAGATGATGGTGAGAACTACAACCTGGCTTACCTCTGTGGTGATGTGAAGTTGCAGAGCTGGTAGTTAACGATTACTGAGCAAATTGAGAGTGGAGTTCCACTCAGCCATCATTAGTATCAGCTCTAAATCACCACTTTTAATCAGTGTAGTGTTTGTGAAAAGTATTTGTCCTGCATACTGCAGTCTTGCAAAGGCTTTGCTCACAAGATTAATACAGCAGGGTCAGAGGCACGATACACATCTGCCCACTGTTTATTGTCTTCAGACCTAGCCTGAAATGGGGCTACCTTAAGAAGTTATTAAGTAGCTCATTTTTCCTCTGGCTTTTTGGTCGGGACAGGCAAAAAGTGCTCTGTTTAGCATCATGTATGGAGCTAAGCAGAGATAAGAGGTTTTTTGGTTGTAAACCTACTCATTGGAAATTGGTTGTTTGTGCTCCCAAAATTCTGTCCTGTATTTTGGTCTAAGCAGAAGTATGTGATTTGGAGGACTGGTATTTAGCAGATTATCCATTATTATCTTCCCTTTAACCCGAGTGTAATTTGTTCTTAAAATGCTGAAATCTGTGTCTTACGAAAAGCACTGGAGGGTACTGCTACACACTCTTTTGTGTTGTCAGTTCAGTGAGGGAAACTGAGTTCATCAATGGGAGGTACAGGAGGGAGATGGCTTGGCTTCAGGTGCAGACTGAAGTGCCTGATCCTGGGGGTCTGCATCCCAGTAGAGACCACTGGTATTGTTGTCCACACACACAGTGCCTCTCTATCAGCTTTAGGCATGCTGAAGCCCTTTATTCCAGTGCCTCCCTGTCCTCTGAGTATCTAGGAAGCTGCAGATGCATATAGATCCACCACCAGACTATAGACCTGGAATTAAATGCCTGCTTTCCTTATTCTCCATCTTCTTCCTTCTCCAGTACCCTTAGAAGGGGTACTGGAGAAGGTACTTCTGATTAAAAAAGAGGCAAAAAACACTAGTGAGTTTTCTGGTTTTCATTGTTTTTTAAAGAACCGGTTTCCATGGCTTGAAAAAGTTACTTGTCAGTTCTCTTAACACTTTGGACTATGTGTCTTCCCAGACAACAGGTTTTATAGCTTTGAATATACTCCCAATATGTTCATCGTAGTACTAGTAGGTAACACCAATGTAAAATGTTGTATAAGAGAAATTGTTATTGGATAGAATGGTTTACAATATTTTTCTGCAGATTTTATGGCTTACTAAAACCTGGCTCAAAGGCATTTAAGTGTCCTTGCACTTTTGCACAGCTCCTACCCAAGTAGTTTATTCATGCACATTGGTGACTCTGAGAATGGTGAATCAGCCCACAAAGAGCTTGAAGTTACAGTTCTCGTCTTCAATTTTTGAGACTGTTATTATGACGTATTGTTTATTGGTTGTTGCACTACTGTTAGACAGCAGAAAGAAGAACTCTGAAGACATGCTTGATTAAATCTAAATCGTGGTCTCCATTAAAATCTTGAGGTCCTGTGCATCAGTTTCCAGTTGGCAGTGGTTTTTTTCTGAATGTCCCTTACGAAGTTTTATGGCTAGAGTGATCATTGTGGGTATATTTTTTGATCCTCCACATAACTGTGTAGAGTGTTTTGTGGCTTTCCACTTGTAAAGACTACCTGTTGGTGCTGATGTGTAGGACATAGTTGAATGATGCAGTGATAAGCTGACATTTTGACTTGGCCATTTAGTCTGAATCGACATGCCATGTATGCATGTGTCCTTTGGGGGCCTTTCAGAAGCAGAGAGACTGTTATAGTGTTTAAGAGAGATCCCAAGGAACTGTGCAATAGGCAAGTGTCTTTTAGTAATGGATTTTACTGAAGTTTTGGAAATTCTACTGAAATTTGGAAATTAGTCATCTGAAGTCTGCTTTTCATTTGTATAAAAAAGACCCTGTCATTTTGATCCCTTCTGGCAATGTTAACCTACTCTAGTCTCACTGATGTCCTCGAGTTGTTGTCACATGCTGTGCATAAACAGACAAAGGCACAGACCTGTAATGTTCTGGAGAGAAGGACACAGCCATAAAAGAATATACTCCTTTCAGCACAGAGAAGGGTGTTCCGTGTCTCTCACTGTTGAGTTGGCACTACCAGCAAGGAAACTCATATTCCTAGGTAGTTGTTCCTTGCCTTGACATCATGTACTTATCTCAGCCTGTTTCCCTGGGCTGCAGGAAGCTGGTTTAAATCTAAGCCTTACAAGGTCATATGATCAGAGCATGTCTGACATTTTTCATAACTTCCAGGTCTGAGAGCTAAGATGGATGTTGTTGCCTGGAAAGACCTGTACTGCATAGTGTACAGCAGCCTTCCTGACCTGTGATCTGTCAACCAGCTCTGTGTGAAGTAAGGGTGAGAGGAGGTTTAGGAATGCAAAGAGGGAGAGGTGTGCCAACACCCATTGTGTTGCATATCTGCCAAGACAGGCCTCCCTTAGAAGGCACATTCTTTATTTACAGCATAATACCACAAAGCCATTTCCCAGTGTAATATACAGAGGCAGAGAAAACATGAGAAACACGGGATACTGTGCAGGGATTAAAAGAGGATAAAAGAAATTAGTTTATTTTTAATTAATTTCCTATACTTATGAGAGGCCTTCCCAGCAAAATGCATCATATTTAGCAGTGTTTCCTGGCATGAACCTTTGCATGAATAATCTGTATGTAATATATTTTCCGCAACCTTTTAGGAGCTATCCCATGGGCTACGCTGTTAGAAGGCAAGGGAGCCTGTGAGAGCTGGCTACCATTTAAACAGCACTTCTTCCAAGCACAGGATAGGTGCATCCCTTTGAGTAAGAAATCGGGAAAGAGAGGCAGAAGACCTGCGTGGATGAGCAGGGAGCTAATGGTAAACTCAAAGGGAAGCAGAGGGTTTATGAACTGTGGAAACTGGGTCTGTGCATCTGAGAGGAATATAGAGATGTTGTCAGGGCCTGTAGGGACGCAACTAGAAAGGCTAAAGCCCGCTTGGAGTTGAAACTGGCAAGGGATATAAAGGATAATAAAAAGAGTTTTTTCAGATACGTGAATAGTAAGAGGATGATCAGGGATAATGTAGGTCCCTTGATGAATGAGGCGGGTGTCCTGGTATCAGGTGATGATGAGAAGGTGGAGATACTGAATGCCTTCTTTGCCTCGGTCTTCACTCCAAAGGCTCCTCGGGACCCGCTGATCCTGGATGAAAGTAGGAGTGTTTGGGGAATGAAGAGCTTCCCTCTAGTTGAGGTAGGGGTGGTCCAGGAGCGGCTCAAAGGGATTAATGCACACAAATCCATGGGCCCGGATGGGATACATCCACGTGTGCTGAGGGAGCTGGCAGAAGTGATTGCGGAGCCACTTGCTATCATCTTCAATAGCTCTTGGAGAACAGGAGAAGGATTGGTGGATAGCCAATATAACTCCGGTCTTCAAAAAGGGCAAGAAGGAGGACCCTAACAATTATAGGCCAATCAGCCTCACTTCTGTCCCTGGAAAGGTGATGGAACAGCTTGTTCTGGATGCCATTACCAAGCAACTGGAGGAGAAGAAGGTCATGAGGGGTAGTCAGCATGGATTCACCAAGGGGAGATGGAAGGAGAGAGGTGGATGTCATCTACCTTGACTTCAGCAAGGCTTTCAATACTGTCTCCCATGACATCCTGATAGAAAAGCTGAGAGATCATGGGATAGATGAGTGGACAGTGAGGTGGGTTGAGAACTGGCTGTTGGACCGGCCTCAGAGGGTCATGATCAGCGGAACAGAATCTGAATGGAGGCCTGTGACTAGCGGTGTTCCCCAGGGCTCGGTGTTGGGTCCAGTCCTGTTTAATATCTTCATCGACGACCTTGGTGAGGGAATAGCATCCACCCTCAGCAAGTGCCGATGATACAAAGCTGGGAGGGGTGGCTGACATGCAGGACACTGCGCTGCCATCCAGCGAGACCTGGACTGTCTGGAGAGCTGGGCAGGGAGAAACCTAATGAAATTCAACAAAAGCAAGCGTAGAGTCTTGCACCTGGGGAGAAATAACCGTCTGTATCAGTACAGGCTGGGGGATGACCTGCTGGAGAAGAGCTCTGTGGAGAAGGACCTGGGGGTCCTGGTTGATGACAGGTTGGCTATGAGCCAGCAGTGTGCCCTGGTGGCTAAGAGGGCCAATGGGATCCTGGGATGCATCAGGAAGAGTGTGGCCAGCAGGTTGAAGGAGGTGATCCTCCCCCTCTACTCTGCCCTGGTCAGGCCCCACCTGGAGTATTGTGTCCAGTTCTGGGCTCCCTGGTGTAAAAAGGAAAGGGATCTCCTGGAGAGAGTCCAGAGAAGGGCTACGAAGATGATTAAGGGCCTGGAACATCTCCCATATGAGGAAAGGCTGAGTGAGCTGGGGCTGTTCAGCCTGGAGAAAAGAAGACTGAGGGGGGACCTAATTAATGTTTATAAATATCTTCAGTATGGGATGCAGGGGGAATTGGCCAACCCCTTTTCAGTCATCTGTGGAGATAGGACAAGGGGCAATGGCTGTAAATTCGAGCACAGGAAGTTCCGCACCAACATGCGGCAGAACTTTCACACAGTGAGGGTGACAGAGCCCTGGGACAGGCTGCCCAGGGAGGTGGTGGAGTCTCCTTCTCTGGAGATATTCAAGACTCGTCTGGATGCCTCTCTGTGCAATATGTGCTAGGGAGCTGCTTTGGCAGGGGGGTTGGACCCAATGGTCTCTCGAGGTCCCTTCCAACCCCTACGATTCTGTGTTTCTGTGATATTTTGCATGTTCTGTGATACATTTTTAGCCTTTGTCCTCTAGTTCCTCATTACTAGAATTTGAAAGTTAGATTTTGCAGGCAAGACAGAATGTTTGTGGTGCTGAGAAATTTCTGAGTGTCCTAGGCCAGAAATTAAAAGCACTGTTGCCTTTAGCAACAGGTAGGCTTCTGGCTCACCAGGACCCAGTTCAAATCTGTGAGCTACTGATTTCTCTATAATGTTAACACAATTCAGAACAAAAGCTCCTGTTAACATTATGATGCTCCCTCTGTTTCAGGATCTCTCTGGTAGCCTCAGCCAGGAAGACAAACGTCCTTGAATCTTACAGGCAACCTGTAAAAAGCCTTAGCATTCAGATCTGTAGTGCTCTGCTGAGTGTATGCAGCACAAACAATGAAGCTGGAAGTCCAGTTCTCTCTCTTATTTCTCTCCCAAACACTGCTCCACACCCTTTTGGGATGGAAGTTATCATGATAACTGTGTGTTCATGTTGCTTGGTTCTAGCAGTTGTAAAGCAGAAGATGACATTCAGAGAATAATTGAGCAGTGACAGCTGGCAATAGATAGTTCAGGTCATGAATGATGTTTGTGCTTTTGGAATTACTCTGTTTAGCTTTATTTTCCTGCTTTTTTAAAGTAATGCATGTTTAAAACAAACACAGAAGAAACAAATATTTGGCAGATGCACTAGTCAATCGTGTTGTAAATGCTTGGTCCGAAAAGACATGGATGTTTATTACATATTCAGTAAAATATTTTGGAGTCCCTTTTTTATTACTAGTGAAAGACCAGAACAGTACTAGAGAAATCAAGAAACATCTTGGTTATATAAATGATGGAAAATACTCACACACAATTAAAACTCTGATTTTTTAATGTTTAAATCAAACTGAGAAGTATTAGCAAGATAATATTTTGAATATAGTACACCGCATAGCAGCATATAAAGCCTCCAGCAACTTCTCAAAGCACTGATAAACTATTGCTAAATGGTTGTACAGCACCAAGAGTTGAGGAGATGACTATGTACATGCTTTGTCTTTTAATGTCCAGTTTAGAAGAAGCCAGAGCAACAAAAGATTAAGGTTATGTGTTAGTTGTTTCCTGGAAACCAGATGCAATGTGTTTGTCCTAATATGGAGCTCAAAATTTGAGGCCACCCAATTTTAAGGCAGCAGATCCAACTGTTTCACTCATGTGAAATGAACGTGTAGATCAAAGTTCTGTGTAGTAAGTAGCTCCTGTCATTGCAAGGGCAATAGTGGGTTTTTTGGCAGGTGGGGGAAGAAAAATACTTTATGCAATGTGAAGAAGATTGTCTTAGACTTGGGGTGCATAGCTTTGCTCTCTAAAATACAAATGGCTACCTCATTTTTCAAACTGTACAAAATGCATAAAATTGCACTTTCTAACTGTGCAACAGTACTTGAAACAGTTAAAAATGTACCACAGGCTTAGAGGCCAAATCTGTGCTGTAGAAAGAAAGAAAATGCTCAGGTTAATATGCTTGTCCTCTATCACAAAGCCACAGAACTGCTGAATTGTTGTGGTTGGAAGGGACCTCTGAGGACCACCTCATCCAACCTCCCTGGTCTAGGTGGGGTCTACAAGATTAGGTTGCTCAGGGCTGTGTCTGGCTGGGTTTTGAATATCTCCAAGGATGGAGATCATACAACCTCTCTTGTTTCTTGAAACAGAAACCTGATTCAATTGTTGATCACCCTTTTATTAAAAACATTGTTTCCTCTAAGTGGAATTTCCTGTATTTTGTATCTTTCGCCTCATGCTGCCAGTTAGAATAGTCTGAATCCATTGTCTTTACTCCACTCTTCTTCAAGCATTTATATAAATAGGTAAGAGGACCTCAAACCTTGTTTTCTCCAGGCTGAACAATATTAGTTCTGTCAGTTTTTCCTCAGATGACGTCCCTTCATTTCCTGGCCATGAATATGCCTGGCTTTTTTACCTTTATGCTCTGATCCTTAGAAGTGAGGATGTCTGACTCCATTGTAACACTTAGGTCCTACCTGCCAGTTACTTACAGATACTTTTAAGGCAAGTGTTGTGGCTAAGGAAAAAAAAAAATACCAACCCTAGTATTCTTGCACTTTGTCATTGACAAGGGATTGGAAAAATCTTTTTCAATTATACCAAAAATGCATCTAAGTTGGAAAAGGATAAAAGAAGTGGAAGATGGCTAAATGCAGAGAGGGTGACACTGCAGAAATGAAAGTTGAATCTTGAAGGTAGAGGGGATAAAAGGGATAAGAGTACTGATAAGATACCTAGATGAAGGACACGATTTTTGATGACCCACACATTATTGCATAAACTAATAATGAGAACAGAATTGGTAGAGCAAGTATATTATTTTAACTGAAGTGAAAATCACTGTAATACAAGAATCCCCCCTGTACTCAACACTGGTGAGGTTGCACCTCAAATACTGTGTTCAGTTTTGGGTTGCTCACTACAAGAAAAACATTGAAGTGCTAGAATGTGTCCAAAGGGCAGTGAGGTGAAGGGTCTGGAGGACAAGTCTGATGAGGAGTGGCTGAGTTGTTTAGTCTGGAGAACAGGAGGCTGTGGAAACCTCTTAGCCCTCTGTACAAGTCCCTGAAAGGAGGTTGTAGCCAGGTGGGGGTTGGTCTCTTCTCCCAAGTGCAAGTGATAGGACAAGATGAAATGGCCTCAAGTTGCGCCAGGGGAGGTTTAGATTGGATATTAGGAAAAATTTCTTCACCAAAAGGGTTTTCAAGCACTGGAACAGGCTGCCCAGGGAAGTGATGGAGTCACCATCCCTGGGGGTAGTTTAGATGTGGCGCTTAGGGACGTGGTTTAGTGGTGGACTTGGCAGTGCTAGGTTAACAATTGAACTTGATGCTTTTAAAAGTCTTTTCCAACCCAAATGACGCTATGATTCTGTGATTCTAAGACTAGACAAGCATGAAATCGTTGCATTTTAAACAAGCTCTTTTTTTTTCTTTTTTAAAAATTTCACTTGTTATCTTCAACATCCTATTACTTGTAGCACTATTTACATATTTACATATCCAGATTAATCCTATAGATATATCTTTAACCTGAATTATGTATGCAGCTCCTGGTAGGGGAATATTCAAGGAATGCTTTTATATAAGTTAATTTAGTCTATGTAGGTAACAGCTCATTTTCAAGACCTTATGAAGCAGAGTGGAAGAAGCTAGTGAAAGGTTACAATTGCAAGCCAAAACCTGTGTCAGATACCTTTTAGTTCCTATCATGACAGGGGCAACAAAACCTAAAGAGGGCATAAGATTCCTTTGAGTAGAACAGTGAAAGTAGCAGTATTCAGTGATGAAAAGAAAATGTGATGAAATCAGACCTATGCTGTTTTAAAGAGGGCAGAGGAAGCATAGCCAGCCCTTTGATGTAAAGGAATAATGATATTTGTGTTGTGATTGGGGGAACAATATTTGCAACCCCCTAGCTTTGCATTACTCTTGTGGGATGACCAACATCTTTAGGATTGCTCAGGATTCAGTGATGTCTCAACTTCACCAAAACCTATGGCTAATCCTAGTGCTACTTTTTTCTTCTTTCCAGAATATTTATTTACATAAAATTTCCTGAACAGATTTGGACATTTTTAACTGCAGGAAAGATGAAAGCAGAGGAACCTTGAAACAAAGATTGCCATTTCCATTTCTGAAGGAGATCTGCTTCTGAAATCATCCATGAGAAATTTAAGACATACTGTTTTAATATTCTGTTGAATATGTAGGCCAAATCTATGCGGTGGTTTTTGTAATAAAGTATAATTTAGCCATTTTAATGTAAGTTTAATAGTGATTATGTTGTATTACATATAGTTATATATACTCTGTAATATTATATGATGCTAATTATTTCTTGTCTAGGGAATAAGGGATCATCTAGAAAAAAAGAACCATCTTGTTCTATACAGAACTCATCCCTTAGCATACAGGTTTTATTTCATTCCTAGGGTGAAAACAAATTCATTGCAAGTAGTCTACTCATATAGCAGAGCTGAATGATTCTTTAATGGAGGGCTTTCTGTTTCACTTCTGAGGTGCAGTGACAGTTCTTCCTGGACTATAACAAATAAGATTCCTTTTGTAGCCCTTAGGTAGTCCATTCCCTTCAAAATATACAAGAAGCAGTATAATCTTTGTGATGAATGTTTGGATAATGTTACTTTGAGAGCTAGGTTCCAACTTAAAACTTCTAAGGCAAGCTTGTCCTGGCAAGGGTTTTAGAGCAGACTGATGTTATCTCAGGCTTAGATTGTAAAGTGAGACAGATAAACTAATTTCAGTTTGTTTCCCTTTATGTGGATATATTAATAGCCAATTCTCTGTGGTCAAAATCCTCTTTAAAAGCAAAACATTGAGTAAGGACAGAGATTAGGCCCAATATCAAATGTTTACAGATTAGATGCAGAATATGTAATTGAGGCACTAACAAAGAACCTTGACAACATCATTGCTCTGACTGTCAAATGGCTGAAGAAGTCTTTGATCTTGGATGCTACTCATATTACAAACTCCACGGTAATATTAAAAGCACACAAGTTAGAAGTTTAGCTGTTTTTGTGACTACAGGTAGGATTTGCCCAGAGAAGCTGTAGCTGTCCCTTCCCTGTCAGTGTTCAGGGCCAGGTTGGATGGGGCTTTGGGCAACCTGGGCTAGTGAAGGTGTCCCTGCCCATGGCAGGGGGCTTGGAATGAGATGGGCTGTGAGGTCCCTTCCAACCCAAACCATTCTCTGAATCTATGATCATGTGATTTCAGTAGTGAATTTCTAAAGGAGGATTATGTGCAACAACTTTTTTTGTTGCACAAGACTTCATTTTTTAATTCTAAGGACTGTTACTGGCACAGAGA
Source organism: Porphyrio hochstetteri (assembly GCA_020800305.1). Classification (NCBI taxonomy): domain Eukaryota; kingdom Metazoa; phylum Chordata; class Aves; order Gruiformes; family Rallidae; genus Porphyrio; species Porphyrio hochstetteri. Next base: position 13,909,499 of record CM036938.1, on the reverse strand, counting down.
AAATGGGGAGCCTGCCAGATATTTGTACACACTCAAGAGAGACTGAATACAATGCAGATGGTAATAACCTTTTGCTAATGTGAAAAGAATGTTTTCATTTGGAAGGATTAATGATATTTACTGATCTATCACTCCTGTGAAAGAAGTGTAGGAAAGAAAATAGGGAATGAAACCATCAAAGGTGAGGTGTTTCTAGTGGCCCCATGCATTTCTTTGTAATCATGAAAAGCATTGATTGGTTTGTTCTGGTTTTTACTTATCCCTTATTACTAATTTATAGTAGCGACCAAATGGGTTGTGTTCTCAGATGAACAGGTCATTCAGCACCTTACTTTGAGTTATGTCTGGTGCTTAGTTTCATTTGATGGTAAAATCAGAAGCAGATGTGGATATTAATTCCAAAGAACAGGTTCTCAGGGTCCTTTTAACTTCCAAGCACTGTTTAGTGAGCTTTTAAGCTTTATTTATTGAAGAACCTGACAATATATGAAAGGACTGTGGAGCCTTGTCACAAAAAAAAGGCCATCTTTACATAGATGCAGTCCACAAAGTTGATGGGAACTGGGTAAATACATGGACCCACCTCTGTGTCTGCTGACAAGCTTAGGGGATCAGTGAACAGACATTTTAAAATATATGACATTTCTGTTGGGGCGGGCAGGGAGGGCTTTCAAAAGGGCTTTCTGGAGAGGGATGGAGGATGGGTGTCTCAGAATAGAGGAATGTGAGTCAGGGTTGAAGGAAACAAAAATTATGTTAAATGCCACACAAATATTGGAGAGGCAGAGCAACTCAGGCTGTTACTTGGATTATCAGCAGCTCTGGATTGTTGCCTGTCCCTTATGTCACTGTGCTTTCACAGAAAGAAACAAAACACTAACTGGACCACCAGACGTATACAGATGATTTAAAAATAGACTTCTGTATCTCCTTCTATATTTTTTTTCCTCTCAAATGTTGAATGTTTCTTTCTTTCCCTTGTTCTTTTCCTCTCTTGTTATACAGCAGGGATTCTGTGTCTAGAGTTACAGCTGCAAGACAGGAGGGCCAAGCTGTTCAGTGGCTTTGTTTTGTTTTGATTTCTAGGGGCAATATGTAGCAATCCTGTCTGTTCATCTGTTTCTCTACTCATATCCACTGGTGCCTGAATATTGAGCCTGTCAGTAGGAACTCAGCATTGTGCTCTTATGCCTTAGCTCAATTTGTGTCTGTATGTGGCAGAAGTGCTGCCCCAGAGAGATGGCTGTACTTTCAGATGCAGAGGTCAGAAAAGCAAAGATCCTTGATAATTTGCTAATCAGAATTAAATATCTTTTTCTGAGATCCATGTTGTCCTGGCTAGACTACCTCAAGCTAGTTTGTTTACTGGCCATGCAGACATGTCCTTGTTTTTAGGGAAAACAGCGAGGTTTTATTGCTACCTATTGTGAGTATCACTTGCTGAAAAACTAGGGCAGTGGGTAATGCCATCCTCTACCTTCATCTGCAGAGTTTGTGCAGATTTGTACTATGTGCGGAGGGAAACAGTGCTGAAAGTGTATTACTTTAATTGCAAAGCCATGTCTGCCAAAATTAAGTTTTGTTCCCCCTTCTGTACATATTATGACATAATAGTGAGTTGAAATCATAGTCTGCTAGAGCAAGCTGTGTGCAGGTGGGATCTTCAGAGAATTTCACTGGCAATTTCTATTATGTCTCTTAACCCTGTGCAAGTTGTGTTTTCTTCCTCAGATGTACAAGTTCCAGAGCCTGCATATACTTGGGGCCTCTTTTTCCACCTTTATTATTAAAGTTATCTGCAGATTAAAAGTTCCTTCTGAAAAAAAAAACAAACCCCACCCCAAACCCAAATAAGTATGGATGGAACATATGTTTTTCCTCATCTTGTTTTTCAAAATGAAAGCCATTTTCACTGAAACAGCTTGAGACATCATGAGTGGAAAATTTCAGCCTGAATACTTAAGAAGTTGGACAGAAGTTTTTAAGTTGCTTACTTTAAAATAGCACAGTTAACACTAACTATGTTAATTACATGCATTAATCATAAATAGCACTACCCTCTCTGCCTGCAGTGCCACTTGTCTTAGAGCATCCCTTTCAGAATGCAATTTGAAATGAGGCATTTGTGTTTTTTCCTACCATTTGTATTCATATTGTGTTTAGCCTTGTCTTTATCTTCCCGATTCTTTTCATTCTACTTTTCCACATCATTCTGTTTTTTCACTTCATTCTGGTTTCCCACTTACAACTTTAGCAACATGAAGAACAATAGGTTTGGTTTGCGAAGGAGGGTATTTGTGTCTGCAAGAGAAACTGGTTTCTCTCCCTTTGGGTTTTGCATACAAGTAGTAATAAAATAAAGCCCAACAGCAACACATTGCTTGGCAGACTTTCAGACCACGGTGCCAATGGTCTGTGCTTTGACTTATGGTGTGTGTGCTTGTTTTTATTTTGTATCTATCTGAAATCAGTGACTTGCCAAATCAAAATCAAATTGTTTTGAAATGCAGCCTGGCTTACTGAGAAAAGTTATAAAATCTCTGCAGGTTCTTTGGACTGGCCTAACTTGTAACCGTGTAAGCTTTTGATTGAGCTGAAAGTTAATTTTACTTTATAAGTCTACCTGTAAGATTTTGTAATAAAACCACTCAACTCAGATAATCTCTGATTTTAGAATTGTATTTGTTAAGGGTAGCTTAAGGATAATGTATTGATGAATGACATGATTTTTAGAGTAGTATTTGAAGGTCTGTCGAATGTGTTCTGTTTTATTGATTTTAGCATGGTACAATCTATTATTGAAATGAATATGGTAGTAATTTGTACGCTAACAAGTTAAAAATCTGTATCTAATTCATTCTGTGTAAGCTCACGGAGGAAAGATAAAGTGCACCTTTGCTGTCCCCTGCTTTAGGGCTGCAGAGGGCAGCACCCAAGGGGGGAATGGTGATGGTCCTGTATTTAGACTCACTCTGACAGACCGTGGCTAATGAGAGTGGTAACTCCATAGGGTGTTTTCTAGTGCAGACCACATTAACATCACGGGTTTGCAGGTGCTCTACCTGTCACCCAAGTACAAATGTACTCAGTAGTTGGTCTACTGAAATGTCAGACTGGAAGGATGAAATAGTCAGAAATCTGTGGGGCATGTCCTCACTCAGGTACTACTAAGTCTTGTCATGAATGCTTTATGTGAAGTATTAGAAAGAATGATCATTAAATCTGTAGATGGCAACAGGGTGGAAGGAACTACAGGCAGGCTTTGAGCCTGATGGACAAGCTGAAGATCTTGCCAAACTGTGGGAAGGGTGAAGATTTAACAGGGACTAATGGGGATGCTATGCTGGGATTATAATAGCCAACAGTCCAAGTACTTCTTGGGAGGAGAATAAGAATAAATCAGAAGTGGGCCTTATAATTTAGTGGATCAAAACATAAGATTACATTAAAATATGTTAGATGATGTTTCTTACCTCAGACTTGCAAGAAAAACAAAAATCTATCAACAGAAAAGCAGTCACCATGGTAGGAGATACAGATAGAAGAATTTTGGTCTCTTTGAAGCAAGCAGTTTGCACACCATAAAGAAAACTGAGTGTTCTTTTAGTCACTTGTTTTTCTTCAGCTGGTTACCTAAATTTCATAACTATTGTCTCTGGCTTGACATTCAATCCTTGAATGCATAATGCCATAGGAAAATCTAATGATTATTGTCACATTTTGGGTTTTGTTTTCATGCATGAAATTACAGTTTTGAGGACTGCTTATTTTTCCATGTTCCAATTTTCTATTGCTGCTAGGCTATTAGTAAAGATCCATTAGCTGACTGCAGGAGGCATACTGAGGGTGTTTAGGGAAGCAAGTCACCGTGCGCATGGTCATTCTTTTGAAGCTTATTTAATAGGAGATATACCCAAAAATTCTTGGCTAGCAATTAATATGAACTTGTTTCTGATTAATTCCATGTTCTTGCCTGTTTCTAAATCCCGTTCAATTTCCCTTCATGAAGAGGCTTACGAAGCCTCATCAGGCACAGCTGTATTTTTGCATTGTACATCAGGTATCCAAGATGCGCTTTGTTTGTTGTTATTTTTTGGGGTGGGTTTTTTGGTAAGACTGCTGTCCTTACAGAATCTCTTCCATCTCACAGCCATTTCCCTCACACCCTCGCACATGTATGTACATGTTCTGTGGCATGTTCACTGTCTCTGCATACACTACTAAATCTTTTTTTCTTTCTTCCATCTGCCTTGTATAGGAAGAAAAGAACACAGACACTTATTTTCTACAAGTTCAGTAGATTTCACCTTTTAGACAGGGAAATGGGAGAGGGATGGTGGGAAGGAACATGTGGAAATAAAAATATCTTGGTCTATGACCAGATAATCACAGTGGAAGTGTTAATCACTCATAAATTCCTTATATAAAAATTTGATACTGTCTGTGAGAGCTGTTTTTAGCATTTACATCTGTGGTTTTGACTGATTATTTACCTTTCATTGGTCTGTCAGTGCCTACAGTTTTTCCAATGAATCTGTAGGGGGTTTTTAGCAAATTAATTCCTTATGAAATACTTTTTCTTACTTAGTTACCCATTACAAACTGTAAAGGACTTTTCCACAAGTCATATACTGAAAGCTGTGATAATGAAAGTCAATGTGCCACCATTTCCAGCACATTTTCATGGAAGGATTTGGTGAGCTTTCACCTACCTGAATGTTCAAGCAAGTTTGGAACCAAATGGCATGTGGAAAAGCAATATAGATGAAACTGGCAGCTGGTAGGCATCTACATCACTACCATGGCACTGAGACACCTGGCAGCATCCAAACTTTGGTCCCATGGATTTTGCACTAGATTTTCAATTTTTCTATTACCTATTCAAACTGCAGTCTGAGCAAAGCTGCTGAAAAGCACTGGTCAGGGTCATGGCAGTCTGACACATGAGTGACTTTACCAGTCAGTGTGAAAAGTGTCTTGTTTCAGGTAATGCCATGATTTGTGTGATGGTGCACACTGTGACTATCTGAAGTGTGACTCTGTCTAACCACAGGCTTTATTTGCAGATGGTTGATCTTTGTTACAGTGAGTCATTTTGCATGGACTTAATTTAGTTGTATAAATCAAGTAAAAGGAGTCACGGTGTGGAGCAAGGAGTGTACAGATCAACCACAGCTAACGTTTTGCTGAGGTGTGCAATTTCATTTTCTCTTCCAGCAAATATTGCGACATGCCCGTGGAAATGCCACAAAGGTGATATTCCTCATTACTGATGGATATTCCAATGGGGGGGACCCAAGACCCATTGCAGCGTCCTTGCGTGAATTTGGAGTGGAGATCTTCACCTTCGGGATATGGCAGGGCAACATCCGGGAACTGAATGACATGGCATCACATCCCAAAGAAGATCACTGTTACCTTCTTCACAGTTTTACTGAGTTTGAAGCTCTGGCACGCAGGGCTCTTCACGAAGGTATTAATGTATTAACTTCTAAAGTCTACATAGAACAGAAGTCTGAATAGGAGGATCTCCAGTACCATCTTGTAATTACATTTCATGTAGCATTGATTCTTTTTATTATTATTTTTCCTGTTACTTACTAGTAGAGGTGTTAATACCTCAGGTAAAGGGATCAATTGTTTGTTTGACTAACTCATCATCAACAAAATGTAAGCCAAATTCTCCTCCTTAGTGTACACATATGTATCCCCCATTCAAGTCTTCATTTTGTCCACAAACAACAGACTGTGGTCCTGGGCACAATGTAACTTTTGCTTGGCAGTAGGTGAAGCTTGCAGACAGATGCATGCATGGCTGTCTGAGAGGCACCTAGTACACACCTTGGACCTATCCTTAATATTTGTTGGCATTTTGCACAGCAACAAAAGGTAGCCTGGTCTGAACTGATTTAGGTCTCTGTGCAGAGGGGTAAATACAATTTATGTTTATGACCATACACCTTCAGTAAAACTAGAAAGACAGCTTGGACTGTGGTTTTACCCTTTTTTAATCTATTGTATTCTAAAAGCAGAAAGATCTTCCTGAAAAATAGAGTAAGTTCAGACTGGCAAGTGGCAACACATGACTAGATCTTCATTTGTAAGACAGTGCTTTTTGATTGAGGCTTAAAACATGCCCCAGACTAGCCATTAACATTTATTAGCTACATTTCATTTTTAAAAGCATGTTACTTTTATCTAAGTAGTGTGCTTTTCTACCATTCTGTTTGTTCCAGGTATGGTCTGATTGGTCTATGTGAATGTGCCAAAGGAAAGATTTTATTTTTAATATGTATGCCATAACCAAATGCTCTTCTGATACCAAAGATGGCATACACCAGAGCTGGGAAAAGCTGTCTCAGCAGCTTCTGTTAGGAGGGAGACTGCATTCTGGTTTAAATGAATCTGCATGAGAAAACCTAAGGGTCTTTGCACCATGGATTTCAGTGAGCCTTTTTCCAGAGTAAGAATACTTTTTTTTTTTACATTTTGAGTGTAGCAAGGCTCTGATTTGTGCTGCCATCACTACTACTTAGAACTGGAAGCTAGGGTTTTTAAGGAACATTTCACTAATGACATGAAATTAGTGTCAGGCCTTTTGTTTCCATTTTTTTGTTAATTAATTTATACCATTTCAGACCTACCCTCTGGCAGCTATATCCAAGAAGATATATCACATTGTTCGTATCTCTGTGAGGCAAATGAAAACTGCTGCGACATTATGGCAAGCTGTAAATGTGGCACTCACACTGGCCAGTTCGAGTGCATCTGTGAGAAAGGATACTATGGGAAAGGACTGCAACATGAATGCACAGGTGAGTCTCATACCAGTGTCTGGGCTTGTCTGCATACCCTGAATACAGGGCTAATCTAGGTAGGAGTGAAAAGCTCGTCTTGGAATTATGGCTACGAAACTGGATCAGGATGCATTTGAAGCTGTTCTCTGGCTGAAGACACAGAATATCTCTAGCAGCCAAACTCGCCTCGTACCTTGTCTCCAGCAATAGCCCAAACAGATGCACAGAAAAGAGGTGAGAATGGGGCTGGTGTTCTGACACAGTAAAACTGTCTTAACACACAGCTCACCAACAATGTGTGACTAGAGTTTACCAAGCCTAAAGTAATGTCACTTGTACTTAAGTGCTCTTAGTACATTTTTCCTTTGTGAATTTTGCTGGTTGCTTTCTGAACTTTCATACACTCTTCTGTTTGTAGAAATGACGTATATGTGGATTTTTGCAGAATAAATCCTTGGTGAAACTTACAGGCAATTAATATCTTTAATTCTCTCATGTTGACTTTAATTTACTAAAGAGGAAGAAGGCATTTGGGTGACTACAAAGAAACTTGATGTCACGTTTTGCTAAGATTGTTGTTAATGCTTTTTGGACAAGTCCTTTTATTCGTACATGTATTTCAAAGTCTCTAGTTGAAATAACAAAATTTTTCATTCTTTATTGCAGAGAATTTATGTAGGTTTTACTCAGTTCTATTAATTTTTCTACGACAAAAGTTGTATTTGTTTACAGATATGGAAAAAAGGAGTACTTCTAATCACACATTGACCAGCTAGAACAAAATACAGTATTTATATTGATATTTATATTCTCATTTTCTCACTTAGATTCTGCATATGTAATCACAGCTCTCATGAGATGTGTCCTCATGAAGTGTGAACGAAGTGGCTATATGGATTGTGTCTATATAGCTGTTTATGAGCCACATGCTGCCTTTAAAAATGTGATTTTCATTATATACGGAGGCTTTCTTGATGTAACTTTTAAAAGTTGGTAGTTCTGTTTAAAGAAGGGACAGAGGCAGGTTTGTGACTAGAAGCCGAAGAATTCACAGAAGCACTAGGTTGGAAAAGACCTTTAAGATCAGGTCCAACCATATCTGTCCTCTACTAAATTATATCCCTAAGTACCTCATCTACCTGTTTTCTAAATATATCCAGGGTTGGTGACTCAGCCCTCTCCCTGGGCAGCCTGTTCCAGTGCCAAATAACCCTTTCAGTGAAGAATTTTTTCCTAATGTCTAATCTGAACCTGCCCTGGTGCAGCTTGAGTCCATTCCCCCTCATCCTATCACCTGTCGCTTACATGAAGAGACCATCGCCCACCTCTCTACAACCTCCCTTCAGGTAGTTGTAGGCGGTGATAAGGTCTCCCCTCCACCTCCTCTTTTCCAGACTAAACAGCCCCAGCTCCCTCAGCCGCTCCTCGTAGGATTTGCCCTCCAGCCCCTTCACCAGCCTGGTTGCCCTTCTCTGGACACTCTCTAGGACCTCAATGTCCTTCTTATGGTGAGGAGCCCAGAACTGGACACAGTATTCGAGGTGCAGCCTCACCAATGCCCAGTACAGGGGCACAAATTCCACTTCCCCTGAATTCCTTCAGAGGAAGGTTTAACAGAAATTGTGGTGACTATATGCCTGCACAAGGAGGATTCTAAGGATGCACTGAGGGATCCAGGCTATACACACAAGCACGTTATGTGGGAAAGTGCCTGTCACCACTGCAAGATAATCCAGTGTTTCTGTTAGAGAACTGATAAGTTACATAGTACTCCCTGCCAGTAATGGCTATATAATTCATCTTCTGCCTCTGGAGCTTACTTCCTTTGCTGTGTATAAAAAGAGAAGTACACAAGCAGGAATTCATTGGTTTTTGAGTGCATGAGTAGAGGAATGTAGTTGGAGTCAATGACAGCTTTGGCACATTGGATCAGAATCTGAATTTATGTCATTGCAGCTTTCTTGTGTGCTCCATTAACTCTGAATTAAGATACGCTATTGCATTTTGCATATTTTCAGTTGTCATTCTAATTTGTTTCAGACAAAATCAAATTTTTATCTTGATTTTTCTATTCATGTTAATTTCTTCTACCTTGAATGCCCTAGTAACCTATTGAATGAAAGAAACACAGCATTTCTGCCTCTGTCAGTAGCTTGTGGTGTTGATTTGCGCTATTCCAAAAGATAGTGGCCCTGTCATTTTAGAGTTACCTTTTCTACATGAAAGGATCTTTTGATAGGGTCAGCATAGCTTTCAAGTGCCACCAAGAATGCTGAAAGTCTCATTTCTTTAAATGGGTACTCTGCAGCTGCAGAAGAAAGTTTTGTTTTGACATCATTAGTAGGTGTTTGTAAAAATAAGTTTTTAAAAGGAGTTGGTATTAGATACACTGCAAATAAGCTGTTCATTGCAGCCATCAGCTGTATATGTGAAGATAAATGAAGTTGTTTACATTTAGGGAGAATCTGACCTGAACTCAAGCCTGCTCTCTAAAATGTGTCTACTCTGCTCAACTATTGTATTCTTCTTTAAGACAAACAGAAACAAAATGCAACATGAGTCTTTTAAGAAAAAGTGTATTTTGAAATCTTTTATTCTGAAAAGGATTCCAATCTTTTTTTTTATGTTTCCCAGCTGAGCATAGCTGTGGATTTGTAAAGCATAAGGAATCTTAAGAATGCATCTTAACTTTTCTTCACTGTATAATGTTTAGGAGGACCTCTGGCAAGTTTACAGCGACAGGACTTAAAATTTAATTGTACTGCTTTTAGCTTTTTGATCAGTTAAAGTTGCAGATACTGTATTAGCCTGTGTTTACATAATGCACTACAGTAGTTTTCATTAAGATCAGAGATTGTTCTTCTGAGAAATATCTGGCCTTTTTGCTATTTTTGCTCTTTTGGTTATTTTCTGTGTGCTTTTGTGTTTATGCATTATACCACCTTACTGTTTTTGATGGTTTTAAATGTGAGGCATCAGAATAGCTATGTGAAAATTGTAACAGTTCTTTGCTAATTACCTGAAATCACCCTCTAGGAAGCTTCTATACAATAAAATAAGAGCCACATGATTTGTGCCAAAGAGAGCAGAACTTGGCTTGGATTTCCCCTCCTGTTCTTTGTAATGTTGATGATGTGCCACAGAAAGAAGAACAGACTGACTGTTTTCTGCTTTAAAAAGTAAACCAAATAAAAGCATCTTGGCCCATGTTAAGAGCCTCATGCAGCCAGAGACATCTGTGACAATCGTGACAAAGGAAGGGTAAAAGAGGAAGAACAGAGGCAGTATCATAACCAGTCCCAAATATTGGCAAGTTCATAAACACCACCTCTTCAGTAATGCTTCACTTTTTTTTCTCCATCCTTTCCTTGATTACAAACGTTGAGTTTTAAACTAGAGAGAACCAAACAAAAATAAGATGTCAGCAAAAATAAATCTGTGATTACCTCTTGTTGTGGTTTAACCCTGGCTGGAGGCCAGACACCCACCAAAGCCACTCTATCATTCCCCTTTTCAGCTGGACAGGGGAGAAAATATATATTGAGAGGCTTAGGAGTTGAGGTAAGGACAGGGAGAGATCATTCTGCAATCAGAGTCACAGGCAAAACAGACTCAACACAGAATAAAGGAAAAAAACTCTCTAATTGATGACACTGCCCTGCACACCCAGTGACACCAGAGTCGGTCAATGAGAAGTGTGACCAGATCTTAAAGCATCTCCCCCACCCCTCCCTTCTTAGCAGACTTCACTTTAGTCAGGATTTTTCTCCCTTCCCCCTGCCCTGCCCCCCACACCATTGTGGCACCCGGAGGGGCAGGGAATGGGGGTTTCTGTTGGTTCCTCACAAATTGTTTTCCTTCTTAGTTGCGGGGGGCATTCTCACACTCTTCTGCTACTCCAGTGTGGGGTCCCGCCCATGGGAGACAGTCCTTCACAACCCTTTTCCCACAGGGCAGGTCTTCACCAGCTGCCCCAGCATGGGTCAATTTTAGGGGGTCCAGTAATAAATTGTCTCTCAGTCTCTTAGGCCCAGACTTCTCCAGCCTGGTCCTCCACAGAGTCACAAGCCCCCTCCCTGGCCCCCCAGCAAACCTGCTCCATGGTGGATCTCTCTCTCTCTCTCTCTCATCTCTATCTCTGTCTCTCTCCACGGGCTGCAAGTGCTGGCAGTCTTGCTCCAGCGCAAGTCACAGCATCTCCTGTATGTCTCCATGAGCTCCAGCATGGGGCCTCTCCACAGGCTGCAGGTGGGGTCTCGGCTTTTTCCATGGGCTGCAGGGGGACACCACAGGTTTCTCCATGGGCTGCAGAAGCATCTTTCTCTCTGGCACCTGGGGCACATCCTTCCCCCCCTCACTGGCATTGGTGTCTGCACAGTTTCTTACATATTCTCAATCCTGCCTCTGGTGGCAAAAAGCAGCTGCTTGTGGGTTTTCTCTCCTAAATGTGATTCCCAGAGGCGCTGTGACCATCCCTGATGGCTTGGCCTTACTCTGGCCTTGAGCCAGCTGGTGGTTGCTCTGGTGGACCTTCAGAGAGCTTCTGGCTGCTTCTTGTAGAAGCCACCCCTGCAGCTCCCCCTGCTCCACTAGAACCCAGCCATGCAAAACAACATCACTACCTAAGACTGTCATCCATTCCATCAATAAAAAGATGAGCTGTTCAGATCAACTGCTTGTTCCATGGCAAAGAAAATCAAATTTCCTTATCTCCATTTGTATCTTCTCTGTCCTAGGAAGCTTGGGAATATGCCTTTAACATAGACTTTTCACATAGTTTTTTCAGCAAGACTCTTAAGAGAAACTTCTTTTTTAAGTGGGCTCTTGGGTTGGTTTTAGATTCATGATGATACAACTAAAGGATGATACCTATTATGTTCATCTCATCACTTACCACCTAAGCATGACCACAGTTACTGGAGAGGTCAGGAAACTGTTCTCTTAGAAACAGTATTTTGTTTTGTTTAACATGTGAACCTCATTTTTCTGCAGTACAATGGATCCATGAAGGTGATGTGAAGTTAGCAGGGCAGAACTAGTGAATGAAATACTTCTAGTCTATGATGGTTATTCCTTGTTTGGTTTTTTTCCACTACTTGGGTATAATTATTCAAGCGTAGAATTTCACTGTATGTATGAGTACTCAGTGGGTTGCCTAGTCTTCAGTGTAGTAGTATGCAGCATATCAGCATCTGCACAGTCAGTAGGGCAAGAGTTTTGCCTACTGAACAGCATATGGAATAGATCTGTAAAGAGCCTTTCCAAAGAAACCTGAAATAATGTGAAAACTTTGACTTTTTTCTTCCAAATTCTAATTTAGAACACATTCACTGAGAAGACTTTAAACTTTGAGGAAATGAAGGTCCAGCAAGGCAGGGGAGATTTGCATTTTGTGGTTTCTTGAGTTTTGGACCCAGTTTTCAGCTGAGCATTTTTTCCATGAGATTTCCAGGATTGTTCCTGTTGAGAATGCAAAACAAAACCTGATGTTCATGAGTTGGATAGCTTCTAGTTAGAAAACAAGCTATTTTTGTGTTTAATATATTACTAGCAGTTCTTTTGTTAGTCAGACAGGAAGAACTTTTAATTCCAGGGGTGATTCCAATGGCCTAGTCAAAGGAAACTAAACATCTCTTTTGCCATGCTGTGTCCTTCCTCCATTTCTTTTGATAGGAGCTTCTACTTTCCTGTAAGGAGGGACACCCTTTCTCAATACTCCTTTTTTCGGAGGTGTTTCTTTAGCTACTCTGTAGGAGTTACTGGCTTAATGAAGCTTGGCCAACCACCTTGAACGTGTCATACTGTATGTGGAAATTTTCACTAAGTTTACAAGGTCCCTCTAAGACCCAAGGCATCCCGAGTCACCAACACATAGAACACTCTTCAGTTGGTGCCTGTCATGAATCTGGAGAACCACCAGCAGCACTCCTGAGGTTCCACTAGTAATTGGCAGACAGGGAATGGAAAGAGAGCAAGAAAAGGAGTGTAAAAAAGAGAGTGTACAAAATGTCTTCAGCCACAGTAAAATCTTGGGCTGAATTTGCCCGTTAAATCTGAAGGTTTGAATTGCAATTCACAGAACTGCAGATTTCCAGGCTCTTAGAACCTAGTTTCTTCCTGTCTCAGAAGGCAGTGCATTTTCATGCTTTCATCTGTTAAGTCTGAGTCTTAAATCTGGATAGGAGTTTGTTTTTGTCCCTCTTCTCTCCTTTCTTTTTAATTTCTAAATCAAAAAAAAATACTCTTCAGTTCTAGCTTAGTTCTCACTAAAAGAAGGCTTCTTTTGGGACCAGCTGCCATTGAAAACTGAAATTGAGCAAGGAGCATCTTCTTGAGGAAAACATCAAGTGGCTACTAATATGTTACCTTGAGCCACATAAACCTGCAGATTTTGATAACTAAAAAGAAGAGAGCAAATAAAAAAAATTCAATAAGTTGGAAAAACTTGGATTATAGCCAGGCAAGGAGGTACATGTTTAATGAAGCATTAATTAATGCTTACAAAACCTAAGCAGTGTGGAGAGACTTGGACTTGGACTTGGAGTCATCTACTGTTGAGACAGAAGGCTTGATGGAGAGTCCTTGCTCTGTGAACACCACCTGTCAGTTAATGATTCACTCTTTTGTTTAATCATGAACCCCTTTCTGTAACAATATCCTGGTAAACTTTACTCTTTTATTTGTGGGTTGTTTTTTGGGTTTTTTTTTTTTTAAACAAAAAAGCAGCCTCTCCTGAGTGGAGCTGCCTTCTGTTACAGGCTCTCTTCACTGACTTTTTGCCTGTGCTAATATGCAGATGTTCTATTATGTATATACTGTGTGAAAATGACTGGCTGTCATGCAAGAAGAGAAAACAAGAAAGCAGGGATCTAAACCAAGAGAAAGGATGCAAAATACCTGTGACTAAGCAGTGGTGAAATGGTGCCTAATTAATACTGGCAAAAACATTCCTTAGTTTCTTTCTGTGGCTTTTTTTCTTCTATATCCTGTTTGACTCATTATAGGGAACAATAACATCATGATGGTTAAATACAGAAGAAATGTAAATGAGTTTGTTTTTCTAGTGAGAGTATCATGATGGGTAAGTACAGGAGACGTAAATTGATCTGGTTTTGCACTGAAGCTACTGGAAAACTAGTGGGTGAGGAAGATGGGTATAGGAAGCAAGTGCTATAGACAAGGCTATGGAAATCTAGTGGGCTAATTAGCTTTATAAAAGTCCACTTAAGACTCCAAAAAGTAATGCAAAAGCATACATAATTGTTGTTTATGTAAAGATTAAAGAAAATGCTTTTACAGATACTTTGTGTGGAAAAAAATACATCTGGAAACATGCAGGCACACTCTTCTAGACTGCACTGAAATCTAATTTCTAAAAAAATAGTCCCCTGAAGCCCAGTATTTCCTGGTTTGCTTTTGGAAATTTAAGTACAGATCCTCCTGCTTGAAGCAAAGGCTGAGTTAAAAAAAAAGGATATGGATGCTGCAAGATTTTTCGAAATGGAGTACACAGTAGAGATAAATACCTTTGATTTGGTAGTTGAAAAGGATAATATCAGTAAACTCTTTGTGTCAGGAGGGGTTTTTTAATAGGAATGACTGACAAAGATGATTGTTAGCCTGCGTGATAATACGATAGCTCTGTTTGCATTTTAAGTGGCTTCTGGCACCAGAGTAGTTTGTTTTCCACCTCTACAACCTGCTTTATGAAGATGAGGCATTTCTAGCAGTGGAAGCTTCAGTTCACTCCTTGAAGTCTTATGATCTTGAACCCACAGACTGATACCAAAAAGATTCCTGAGGCATATTGTGTATGAACTGGAAACAGGCTTTGTCAATTAAATAATTACTTAATTATGTGTTTCTAACAGTACTGCAAAACCTCTGTAGTTTCCTCATGCAAAACCTTTGAAGGGAAACAGAAGCTAAACAAAAAATTTGGTTTTTAAAGTATAGATTTTATAAATACAAAAAGGAAAAAAACTAAACGAGGTTGGGATTTTGTTTGGTTCCTTTTGTGATCTAAATATTCACAACTTGTTGAGGCAGTTCATGCAGACTTGCTTGGTTTTTTCCTGTGTTTTCGTAGAGGATTGTTGTTTTGTTCAGGATTGTGTGAACTTCATCATTTCCAAAGTGGATTTTTAATGGAGATTAGCCCATCAGAAGAGTCACACAGTGATCTTTCCAAGCCACCACAGAAATATTAAAGCCTAAATGGCTTCGCTTGCAAATTTGTAGAAAATGAGCTTTCTTGGTCAGTTTGGTACAAGTTCTTTCACATAAACAAATGCTATGTGCAGCTACTGCTTTTTTTTACCTATATCCATAGCTTTGATAGGTCTGTTGAAGTGAACAAGAGCATTTCTAATATTGCACATGAGTTTTGGATCAACTGCTTGGAAATTAGTCCCTCATTTTCTCTCTTCTTCAATCCCTACACATCTTCTGTTGCAAAAGTAAAAATTTTAAGTAATACAATAGCTAATACTATGATATTAATTAATGATTTTTCACCATTTTAGAATTTTTCTAACTCTGCATCAAGCAGCTTGTTTCTTCTCACTTAAAACTGAACTAGTGGAAAAAGAAAACCCTAAAACTAACTAAAAAACATAAATGGGAAAGTTTTCTGTGTACACCGGCACCATTTATGAAGAAATTCTTTGAAAATGAATTTTTTGGGTGAAGATGAAAACCCAGATTCCATTTTGACATGTGCATCCCAGAAAAGCAGAGGTTTATCTTACTTCTGCATGCAGTATTGAAAAGCATCTTATCCTTTACAACAGGATATTGTCTGAGGCTTCAGAAAACAGGTTTCTGTGCTAAAACAGACTGTTTATTTTATATTAAGTACCTAGCTATTTCTGAAATAAATCTGATGGAAAGTTGTAAAGTGATGCACAAGTGACCCTTTTTTCTTGTCTCAGGAGTGACTTCTTCTGGTCACCTCAGAATGTCATGAAAATAAAGCCTCTGGCCTACGTTCATATCTGGAGAGCTTGAAAGGAGCAGAAACTGTTCTCTGAGTAGAAATAGCCATGACATAAAAATATCTCCAGTTTTGTGTGCTGATCAGAATTCATCTCTCCCTGGAGCACTGCAGCTGTCCTTTGGCCACAGTATAAATATTGCAGGTGGCCATCACAATGAAGAAGGCTCCAAGCGTAAATGCAGCACCAGATAGATTAAGACTTTAGTTAAATTACTGTAAAACCTTTACTGTTAAACCCGGGCCTTGTCTTGAGTCTCTAGATAAGTTAAAAAGCAGGCTGTCTGTCCTACTTTCTTTGGGATTTTACACGGCTGTAAAACATCCTTTTCCAGCTGTGCAGTCTCAGGCAAAGTGGTAGTTTACAAAATTTGTGCTGAACATATCTTTTCTTAACTGCCTGAAACATTCATCAGCCAGTTGTCAAAAATTTTTCAGCAGTTTAGACTCATACTGTTTTAGCATAGGCCTCTGAATAAAATCTTGCAGATTTAAGAATAATTTCAGGACTGGCACTCACATCATACCAGACATTTACTGGAATAATTGTCTGTCCGTTGAAGCTCTTAATTAAATGGTTTTTACTACAGCATTCTTTGATTACCCCTATGGATTACATGGTGTCATCTTGGCTTCACTGCATTTTCAGAAACACACAGCCAGGATATTTTCATAGACATGTGCACACACATATTATTCCTGAACTTGTGCCAGTCTTGCAATTTAAAAGCAGGCATCTTAGCGTTCTGTGAGCTTTTAAGTAGCTTTTGTCTTAGGGAAGAAAAATTCAAGTTCTTGAAAGAGTGCATCAGGGATAAAATAGATGGCAGTATACAAAAAAGAGTGCTAATTATTGAAATGAGGAGAGAGGTTAGAGACATGTTAAGAGACTTACAGCTTGTTTTAATTAACTGGTTTGTCCCTAGTGTATCTCTAAGGCTCCAAAGCATCATGTTTAAGTATTTAAATCATTTCTAGGGCATAATTTCTGCTGCAATGAACTCTCAAGGTTTAGTCTTAGTGCCTGTGCCTGTGAGGCTGTGAATAGGTATCTAGATTCCTAGCTTCATTAAGCTGCTCCCAAAGTCTTGTCAAGGCCAATTCATCTAACCAGACTAGAGTGTAGCACTTTTAGTGTGACAAAATCAGGCAGTCACTGTGCCTCTGCATTTTGGTTTTGGTGGATTGTACATGGTGTGTTTTTCACTTGGTCAAACAAATTTGACTCTTAGCTCAGTGTGTAGGACTATTTTAATTTTATTTTTAAATCCTTGATTTGATATATGGTATTTACCCAGGCCAGAATACACTCCAGAGTGTGTTCTCTGCAAGAATGAGTACTATTCCTTTCAACATTTTTAACAATGCTGTCTACTTCTCTTCCAATATGAATCAAGTGTGTTGTATAAAACGTGGTTTGCATTGTTTTGCAAGTATTCAGAGATGGTCATCTGTTAATTGCCCTAGGTTTGCTAAGAGAGAGAAGAAAATGTAGAATCACAGGAGCATGAAGCTCGTCATGTTACAACTGACAGCTACAGTCATTTGTTTCTAGTTGTTTACCTAAAGTCTTTCAAGGTATATTTACCCAGAAGGCAATGTAGATGTTAATGCTGTCCATTTGACTACCACCATCATAGGAGAGGAAAGATAGTAGTGAGAAGGGATGGGATGGATGGCTTTTCTGTTGCCTCTCCTGTTCAGTCCGGTGCAGCTGATTTCTCTGTATTCTCTGGAAAATTGTCTGGCATGTTCCTCCAATCATTTCACAATCATTTCTTCCAGTGAAGAAGCCCTCTCTCTATGTCTTCTGCAGCTATGCTCCTCACTTTATCCCCCTGTACATGTTCTGTTTCTTCTGTCACAGCAGTCCAGAAGCACTTAAGACTCTGGTACTACTCCAGGAAAGGCAATGGGCAGCAAGAAGAATATGCTGGAAAAAACACTATGATGAAAAAGGGTCAAAAGCCCCCTCACCTTGGATCAGAATTAGGGCACATAGGTTGCAGACATTTTATGATAAGCTTAATCTATTTGCCAGCTGTTTAACAGCCAGAATGGATGGGAGCAGTTTGGTCTGCTGGCTCGTAAGCACCCTTGTTTTCTTCTGTCACCCTAAAATCTACAGCAGATGGCTGAGCTGTCTCACCCAGAAACAGTGCTGACTGCATGGTGCAGTGTTACCAAGTCCCTTGAGAATGAGAAAACAGCAACACAGATCAGTTTCATCAAAGAGGAAATTGGTTTTTCCTGGTTTTGTTGGTGTTTTGATAAAAACAAAATTCGTGACTCTGCACAGAAATGGGAACCTCTTCAGCCAAAACCCTAGAGTTTAATTTGTTACCATGCAAAACAAAGTCAGACCAGCAACTCACACTTCCAATGCAGATGTTTCAGCAGGGCTGACATCTGAAGGTAATTTGAAGAGTTGATTTTTTTTTTTCTCCCTAGTCTGAACTTTTTTAACTATGAAGTGTTTTCCCCCACAAGAATGGGAAGAATGAATGGATCTTTGGGGGTGGAGAGGGGAAGTTGGGAGACTAATTTTACAGAAGTGTGTATAATATAGTTAATCATATAGTCTAAATCTAGTCATGTCATTTATTTATAGTTTGGACCTGACAGATTTGAAATAAATCTCAATATAAGTAAGCACTATCTTGCAGCTTTTCATTCGTGTAAAGCATAGAGGAATGGCAAAATCTCCATCTGTCTGGGGGTGTACAGCTGTACTGATTTTACGCAGAACTGCACCCTATTGTAACAACCTAAGATCTGGCTCCTTCTCCTGGCCATGAGGCAAATCTGATGGGTTTTTTCCATGAGAGAAAAAAAAATATGTCTTGAGGATAGCTAAGAAAAAAATAAGTGGATTTTTGGCCCAAAAAAGTTCAAAGCATGTTCCCTTGTAAATGCCATATAAATACCCATGCAAAGTTTCCATCTCCCTGTGGCATGTAGCTTGTTTCTCAAACAAGAATGCCAGAAGATAAAGTAGAAGAACTTTCTACATTGTGCCCACTAAATGCTGCAGTATTTTTCTTACACAGATTATTGCTGTTCGTTTCAGACCATTTGCTGGTTAGGGCTTTGCAGGACAGACTGGATTATGACATTCCTATTAATATTGTCAGGGCTCCTTTCAGCTCCAATTTTTATGGTTTTATGACAGAAAGTGCTTGGTATGTTCTGACTGTGCTCCATTGCAAAGACTCTTATCTGGAAATACACATAGGTGGTATTAAAAACTGTATTGAGATAGAGACAGGAAACATCAGTGTTCAGTGGCACACAGAAACATCTGCATCTGCACGGGCTGGGAATACTCTTAAGTTGCATTAATTTAAAGGCATATTATCTGTATTCTGAGTTTAATGTCTATGCAAAAATGCTTGGAGCTTTGGATGAAAATGTTGGCCTGTTACTGTGTTCTCTCTCTGTCCCTCATTTCATGCTTTGCCCATCTGCTGCTCTCAGAGCATCCTTTGAAGCCTATGTGTGCCTGAGAGCAGCGGTCTGTTACAGCCTGCCACAGTAACTTCAGCGTCATAGGGGATGAGCCCAGTGTGTCTTTTGGCAGCATGTGTGGTCATTCTGAGGAGTCCAGGCCAGTGTAGAGGTGCTCTAGTACCTTAAAATACAGCAGCTAACTATTTAAATCTTCAGCACTTTTTTTTTTTTTGACTCTGTGGCACAGTGGTGCCATAGGTCTCAAGCCAGAGGGTATGGAAGAGGAGGTTGCCTGCAGGATTATGAAGTTCTGCAAAAGTTATTCTTTCAAGTGACTCAGTTCACAGCACTAGGGGTTTTTTTCTAAGTAGAGCAAGCAATGTGGGAGGCTGAGTAGCCTTATTGTGAGGAGTCTTCCTGTCAGCACAGAATGTAAGGACTGCTTGCCAAACCTCATGGTTGCACACCAACAGAGCTGTGTGTAGTTAAGCTGGTGTTTCTTTTGTACTTCCATTATTATCTACGTCACAGAGGCATTAATTTGTATACCTAAAACTACTCTGGTCCTCTAGCCTTATTTTGGCAAAGAATGTCACCTGAAATGCAAATATTCAATTTCACTTTTCAGAGTCTAAGCCTTTCCCTCAGCATCGTGAGGATCAAAATATTCAGTCACTTGCAAATCCCTTCACTTCAATTTTTATGTCATTATGAACTGTAGAGGAGTAGAACACATGTATAAATTTTGCTGTCTTGCTCCTGAATGGAAATGCAAAATACAACGCCTTACAAAATAGAACACATTTTTTAAAACATAGCTGTGGTTGTTTAACCCTGGCTGGAGGTCAGCTGCCCCCCAAAGTCACTCTACCACTGCCCTCCTCACATGGTCTGGGGAGAGGAAATACAATGAAAGTCGAGATAAAGACAGGGAGAGATCATTCAGCAATTAATGTCACAGGCAAAACAAACTTGACAAGGAGTAAAATTCATCTAATTTATTACCTAATTTAAACAGAGAAGTACAAGGAGAAATAAACCCAAATACTAAAACACCTTCCTCCCCTCTCCCCTCTTCCCAAGCTCAATGTTACTCCTGTTTTTTCTACCTCCTCCCCTCAAGAGGCTCAGGGAGACAGGGAATGGGCGTTGAGATCAGTTATCATACATTGTCTCTGCCGTTCCTTCCTCTTCACACTCTTCTCCTGCTCCTGCCTGGGGTCTCTCCCACAGGAAACAGTCCTTCACGAACTTCTCCAACATGAGTCCTTCCCATGGGCTGCAGTTCTTCATGAATTGCCACAGTGTGGGTCCCTTCCACAGGGTGCAGACCTTCAGGACCAGGCTGTTCCAGCATGATCCTCCCCTGGGTCACAAGTCCTGCCAACAAACGTGCTCTGGCATGGGCTTCTCTCTCCACAGGCTGCAGGTCCTGCCAGGAGCTTGCTCCTGTGCAGGCTTCCCACCTGGTCACAGCATCCTCCATATGTCTCCACCTGCTCCAGTGTGGGGCATCTCCACAGGCTGAAGGTGGAATCTCTACTCCCCATGATCTTCCATGGGCTGCAGGGGACAACCTGTTTCACCATGGTCTTCTCTACAGGCTGCAGAGGAAACTCTCTCCCCCTCCTTCTGCCCTAACCTTGGCATCTGCAAAGCTTCTCACATCTTCTTACTTCTTTCTCTGGCCACAATAACTCTGCCACTCAGGTTTTTCTCCTTATATGTTCCCACAGAGGTGCTACCACTGTCACTGATTGGCTCAGTCACGGTCAGCAGTGAGTCCGTGTTGTATACAGCTGGTGTTGTCTCTGTCAGGCCTAGGGTAAGCTTCTCACAGAAGCCACCCCTGCAGGTCCCCCCACTACCAAAACCTTGCCACACAAACCCAAAACAATGATACCTCAGTGAGCACCTGTATTCTTCTCAGTTGGCCAAAAACACTTCATAAAACTGTCAAAATGACAGCACAGGGATGGTGGTTAGGTTATGGCACAGAAGTACCCACACACAAGGACATTTGGTCATTATTAGTTACTCAGTTTCAGTAATGGGAGTAGCCAAGCTGTGTTTGTATGTGGCTTTTTCAGATGGACTGGTAGCCCACCTTGTGGCCACAGTCCAACCACACAATAACAGAAGTAATGTCATCACAGAAAATTGGGACTGAGATGGAGCATACCAGCAGTTCTTCAGCAGCTTTCTGGGCACTTTTCACTATGCCTTGCAACTTGCACTCTGGGAACTTGCACCCTGGGAACAGGTGGGAAGCCCCTTACTGCCTTCTTGTTCCCCAGTTTCTTTTTACCTACCTATTCCTCAAGATAGGTGATCACCCTATCGCCATAGGTGATGGATTATAGCTGTTACTTGTCTGATTTTTGCCTCAGGGCTGAAGCATGGACAAGTATTAGAGGTAACAAGTTCAAGGTCCGTTAATAATGATGCTTTGTGAAGTTGTCTCTAACATTGAAATTTCACTCCCAGTGATGTTAGAGATTGATTTATTCTCACTACTTTCAAGGTCATTTTTGGGAGGCCTCCTGTGTTGAAAGTGCAGTGCCTCATACATTCCTACATCTCAGAGGTAGTTTATCATCTGTCACTTGCAACTCTCACTGTTTCACAGTCTGCAAAAGTGCGAGAAATTAGCCCAGAACTTGGCACCAACTCAGGAAAAACTGGGATATTTTTAGGCAATATTAATTTTCCTGTGAACCTAACTAATTAGAATCAAGTGCTGTTTAGGAATAGATTTTCTAGCTAAAAATCAGTGGTTTGGTAACTGTAAGTCTTAGGCCCATTAAGGAGTGATTTAATCACAATTGCTGATTACCTTTTTTGTTTCATTTTGCTTCAAATTGCTGTTAAGAACGTTCCCTCCCTCTCTGCAGGTGTAGATCACCTTACATATAGAAAAAGAGCTCAGAGGAAGGGCATGAATTTTGAAAAGCAGGTAGGACCAGTAGCGTGGCAGACCTTGTTCCTGCCAAAACATACAAAAGATCCCACTGCCCTTTACAAAGAGAACAAGTGATTCTGCTTGTTCAAGGTGGGAAAAAAATCCCTTGAGGCTGAGAAGAGGATGGAGAAGTGGGACACAGAGCGCAGCTTCACTCTGATGGGTGAAGAGGCTGAGCACTTGACCGTTCATGAAATAATCTCACTCTGCTGTTTCCCAGCTCCCTTCTGGCAGCAGCAGCAGAGTATTTCATTCTAGTTTAAAGAACTGCACTTCAGAAATGCCTTTGGATGCAAACAGGTTGCTACTTTAGCACATGTTTGGTCAATACAGATAGGAGAAAGGAGCCTTATGAACATATTAGTCACTAGCCAGGGATTCCTGCTTGATGGGAGAGCTCCTGCATTACAGAAGGTTCAGTCTTTGCCGAGCAGCTGAGGTATGGAGACCAGGTTAGTGCCGTCTAGTGGGGGATGCAAAGGTGGTGTTCTGAAATGTTTTAAAGGAGATTCCTCACAGAAAAAAGCTTGGTTGACTGAGGGCTGGGGCTGCACATATGGTTATGTACCGCAATATTTATTTTTTTCTATCTTTAATCTTTTTTACCATAGCTTGTTGTCAGGCTCAGGATGTAGTACTTGAAATACATTCTTTCAGTTGAAGTCTAAGGTGACCCTTTTGCTTGCAACTTAAAATTGATTTTGCAAGAGTCAGATCCATCTTTAAGGGCTCCCTTTATCTCTTGCAAGGAAATGAAAGGGGAGAAGGACAACGGAGAATGAGGGAAATTAGGTATAAAGCAGTCAATTCTCCAAATGTTTCGTGAGCAAGCAGCAGTTAATTGAGCGTAATGATCTAGTTGTTTTCTCACTGCTCTTGCTTTCCATAAAAGAGACTCTATTTTGTTCTACACATTTCGATGAAAGATTCAGGAGATCCTGTCAGTTTCCGTAAGAGTTTTGCATGAGGAATGGAGTATGGGATTTATGGCATTTTTCACAGTAAATCATGGGTATCAGTAGTGATTCCAGGAATTAAGTGGAAACTCTAACATTGAGATTAGAACAGTTTACTGAACTCTACACAGGAATAGCTGGGATAGTTTCACAATATGTAAAAAAAAAATTGGCAAACCCACCACGTTTTCTTGTCTGATTACTGGCCTGAGCCATTGCATGTGCTTCAGCTCTCTCAAGTTAACCAAAAACTGTCTGACTCTCACCCTGGGCTGCTAAGTAAATAAACATAGAAATAGTGACATGTGTTCTCCATCTGCACAGTCATGTGCTATATCTTCAGTGCTCAGAAATGTTACTTAATAGGAATATAATCACTGTTGTTGAAAAGTGTATTTAATGATAAAAATAAGTGATGTGGAAAAGATGCCAAGTTTGGCACCTAATGCAGTAGTGACAGTTTATGGAGGGTCTGGCAGAAATAACTTCACTTTCCTGTTTATAATAGATTTTACTTGCTGCATTCCCCATCTGTGATTCAGCAACTGGAACATCTCTGATATGCAGAAAAAGGAGGCAAAAATAGGTGTCTTTTTTTCTTTTTTTCTGCATTTCATATGCGTCAACAGCTGGGAGTGGGTGTTGGAGGCAGCAGCAGAAAGGCAGTGTTTCGGGTTAGGCTAGTAAAATAATTTAGTCCCATAGAGTTCTGTTAATATTTTGCCAGAAAGCAAATGCACAGTTTTTGCCTGAATGAAGAGAAGATCAGAGGATGTGGATTCCTCATGCCGTGTGCTGCTCTCAGGAAAGCCAGTTTGCTCACTCAGCATGACCAGAGAGTCATTTTTATTTTGACTCCTAAGTCTCAAGAATGATTAAACCCCAAACTGTGTTTCAATTGCTGAATAGGTAGACACAATAAAAATGGATCTTGAACCACGAGGCACGTTCTTCGCTGCAGAAACCTGTCAGTGCTGTGAAGTTGGACTGCATGCTTTGTGCACTTCTCTTATTTTGTTTAAAATTACCTGTGAGTTACCCATGTAACATGAGAATCTTGCTCCCTGCTTCTGGAATAAAGTGTAGACTGTGCTGAGCAAGCACTGTCTGAGCAGTGGTGATTTCAGCATGTCCCACGAGTAGCAGGCAGTGCAGTAAATTCTCACTTCTGTCCAGCTTCCTCTGGGTGTAGCACATGAGAAGTTGTAAAGGAACCAGTTTTCTTTGCCCCAGCTGAGACTTCTCTCTGTCCAAGTAGTCCCTCTTCCCAGCTGTGGACAAAGGAAGACTCTTTATTGCTTTCTAGTGTGTGCCTCTAGCTCACAGGGAAGTTAACTGCGCAGCATATAGTGCAACCCAGATGGAGCTAACTACTCTGATATGTTTAACTGCCATCACCTGGGATTTGGTCTAGGGATAATTTTGGCTCTTTGAGGACCTAGTAGCTGCTGATTAGTCCATCCTGTTATGGAGGTGATGGATTGCTGGATTTGTTTATACAATGAGTAGTAATGAGAAAGTAGGACAAAGTATGGAGTGACTTTGTTCCCTGCATCTGATTTGAACTGATCTCTGCAAATGTGTCTTTTTCATGGCCCTCCCTTTTCCTTCTTGAGCCAGAAACTTTTCTGTCATTGGAAAGGAAGAGCAGAGCTACTCAATACATGGTACAGTGGTTGGACCAGGCCTCAAGAAATTGTGGCTTCCAGTAGTCTGAAACAAGTATTTGCTTATCTGTGTGTAGCACAAACTAAACAAAATGTTTGGGTCCTTTTTAATGGTATTTGCTTTACTTCAGACTGTCTGGGGGTTTTTTACAGTTTTGTAAAAGCAAAAATGCACTTTCATAGCAAGCATATAAAGGCAAATAAGTGCACCTAGGACAGGATGGAGATGTTCCTTTTCATTGTTTGTGTATGTAAATAGCAAGAAGCTATTCAGAGATGAGGAGCACTTCAAACAGTACTATTTACTGCATGCTGTCACATCAGCAGTGATCAGGGTTTACTGAGGAATGCCTCTATGTGATTATGGTGAAGATCATCTCCAGAGAAGCTTAGTACTGTATAGTGGTTTTGCTCTGAGAAAAGTATTTTCAGAATTGATTTTATTGAAGTAAGGGTCTGACTGTGTGCAAAGTTTTGAAGACAAAACCTTCACTTGCACATAAATAATCTCTGTTTGCATGGCAAACTTTATACAGTCAACTAAGTTAATTTCCTAAAACACCTTTTTGTAGTTTCAGAATTGGTTGTACACTTTTATTGTGATGCATTTTAGTAATATGCAGGGGCATGAGGACATAAATCATTATCCAGGCTCTAAAAGTGCTAGCCTAAGCTGATATCCATAATTGATAGGCAAGTCTATGTTTGCTTTGGACATAAGCTCCAAATGCATCAACAAGGCTAGGTTTGCTGTCTACTGTCGTGGTTTTGCCCCGGCCGAGGGCCGCACCCCACACAGTCGCTTGTACTTTTAAAAGAAAGGGGGAAGGAGAGTTGGGGGAGGGGGAAAAGGGAAGGAAGAAAGGAGGAAAAGAAACCACAACCTAGAAACCAGAACCACGCAGGTTGGGATAAGGATAGTTTACTAAACAATAACAGCAAACTAGATATAACAATAACAGAAGTTTAAAGCACAAAATAGATGAAACTGGTGATACACAATGCAATTTCTCACCAAACCACACAACTCAGGCCGCACAGCTTAGAGCCCGTCCCGGACAACCCGACCGCCCCAGAAACCGCACGTCCTGGCGTTGTCTCCCCCTCTTCCCCCCAGTCCCCCCTTAAACTGAGCATGACGTAACTGGTATGGAATATGCTCTTTGGCCAATTCGAGTCACCTGTCCTGGCTTCGTCCCCTCCTTTCTCACTAGTAAGGAAGTATGCAGAGCTGAGAAAGGTACTTGATTGCCCGGCAACAAATCGGAGACATCAGGGTGCTATCAGCACTATTCTCATGCTAACACCCAAACATGGCATTCCATTCACTGCTAAAAAAAAAGTTTAACTCCATCATAGCTGAAACCAGGACATTATCCACCCCTTATTCCATACCATTTACGTCATGACCAGATCCAACAATTTTCTTTGGGTACAACCAGTTTCGTGTTTCACACACCCATATATGTATGTACACATGTATGCACACATACGTGCATACAGATCTTATTCCCTCAGTCTGTGAATCATCCCTCTGAAGTTGTTGAGTTCATTTAGTTCATGATTTTCAGGCTCCATTTGTCGTAACAGTTTCTCAGGATAGTTGTATGTTCCATTGGCTCGTTGCATGCTGCATCTCAGGCTCTTGACTGATACACCTGGCATGGTCCATGCTCATAGTCTGTGGGTCAGAGTTTATTTTCAACGGGAGCAAAAAGTTCTTGAGAGGCCAGGCTTTAGTTCCATCATCATGGCACTCATTCTTCATTAACTTGTATGACTCCGGCTATAATGCTATGGTACAACATACAGCAATCATAACAATAATGAATATACAATAATGGGTTATTTGGCAATTATTATAATTTCTACTTTATTAATTATATTGGCTATTCTCACCCAAAATTAAATCCCCTTGAGGTACACATCGAACTTCTCCATCCCTCTGCATTACCCACCAAGTACAGCCAGGTCCTTGAGCAAAAACAATTCCAGACATGGGTTTACCTTTGCCTGAAGCAGGGATGACCCAAACTCTCTTTCCCAATACACTCTTCATATGCACTACTGGCACTCTGTCTCCCTCTACAGTACGTGGAAATTTTGACTGGGCAGGGCCAGCCCGATTGGTAGATCCCCTAGAGTTAACTAACCACGTGGCTTGGGCCAAATGTGTATCCCAATGCTTGAATGTCCCACCACACATTGCTTTCAGTGTAGTTTTTAAAAGTCCATTATATCGTTCAATTTTCCCAGAGGCCGGTGCATGATAAGGAATGTGGTACACCCACTCAATGCCATGCTCTTTGGCCCAGGTGTCTATAAGAGTGTTTCGGAAGTGAGTCCCATTGTCTGACTCGATTCTTTCTGGAGTACCATGTCGCCAGAGGACTTGCCTTTCAAGGCCCAGAATTGTATTTCGAGCAGTGGCATGGGGTACGGGATATGTTTCTAGCCAGCCGGTAGTTGCCTCCACCATTGTAAGCACATAACGTTTGCCATGGCGGGTTTGTGGGAGGGTGATGTAATCAATCTGCCAAGCCTCCCCATATTTATATTTCATCCACCGTCCTCCATACCAAAGGGGCTTTAACCGCTTAGCTTGCTTGATTGCAGCACATGTCTCACATTCGTGGACAACTTGTGCGATGGCGTCCATGGTCAAGTCCACCCCTCGATCCCGAGCCCATCTATATGTTGCATCTCTCCCTTGATGACCCGAGGTATCATGGGCCCATCGAGCCATGAATAATTCACCCTTACGTTGCCAGTCTAGATCTACCTGAGCCACTTTAATCCTAGCAGCCTTATCTACCTGATGGTTGTTTTCATGTTCCTCCATGGCCCGACTCTTAGGTACATGGGCGTCGACATGACGTACCTTTACAACAAGTTTCTCTAACCGAGCAGAGATATCTTGCCATAAGTCACCAGCCCATATAGGTTTGCCTCTACGCTGCCAGCTGTTCTTTTTCCACTGCTGCAACCACCCCCACAGGGCATTCGCCACCATCCATGAATCAGTATAAAGGTAGAGCCTTGGCCACTTTTCTCTCTCAGCAATGTCCAGGGCTAACTGGATGGCCTTCACCTCAGCGAACTGGCTTGATTCACCTTTTCCTTCAGTGGCTTCTGCTACTCTTCTTATAGGATTCCATACAGCGGCTTTCCATCTCCGATGCTTACCCACAATGCGACAAGACCCATCAGTGAACAGGGCATATCGCTTCTCATTCTCTGGCAGT
The DNA here is from genome assembly GCA_020800305.1 of Porphyrio hochstetteri. Lineage (NCBI taxonomy): Eukaryota > Metazoa > Chordata > Aves > Gruiformes > Rallidae > Porphyrio > Porphyrio hochstetteri. The sequence goes on along the minus strand of CM036938.1, from coordinate 13,881,427 downwards.
TCGTTGTAGGGTGGGGCTTCTTCAGCGCGTGTTACCTCCTCATCCTCTGGTGACATCCCAAAATCTTTGCCTTCTGGCCAGTCTGTGATCACCTCCACAATTCCTGGGCGATTGGGGTTTCCTATTCGAGCCCGCTGTGTAATTAGTGCAACCCACTTGCTCCACGTAGCATCAGTGGCATGGTGTGTAGAAGGAACCTTCCCTTTGAACATCCAGCCCAGCACCGGCAGTCGGGGTGCCAGGAGGAGCTGGGCTTCAGTTCCAATCACTTCTGAGGCGGCTCGAACCCCTTCGTAGGCGGCCAGTACTTCCTTTTCTGTTGGAGTATAATTGGCCTCAGATCCTTTGTAGGCCCGACTCCAAAACCCCAGCGGTCGACCTCGAGTCTCCCCTTGTGCTTTCTGCCAGAGACTCCAGGTCGGGCCGTTCTCCCCAGCTGCAGTGTAGAGCACATTTTTAATATCTGTCCCTGTCCGGACAGGCCCAAGGGCCACTGCATGGACTATCTCGCGTTTGATCTGCTCAAAGGCTTGCTGTTGCTCAGGGCCCCATTGGAAATCATTCTTCTTTCGAGTTACATGGTAGAGTGGGCTCACAATGAGACTGTAGTTTGGGACATGCAGTCGCCAAAAACCTATAACACCTAAGAAAGCTTGTGTTTCCTTTTTGTTGCTTGGTGGAGACATAGCTGCTATTTTATTAATAATGTCCATTGGGATCTGACGACGCCCATCCTGCCATTTTATTCCTAAAAACTGGATTTCTCGCGTAGGCCCCTTGACTTTACTTCGTTTTATAGCAAAACCGGCTTCTAAAAGGATTTTAATTACCCTGTTTCCTTTTTCAAAAACTTCCTCTGCTGTGTTGCCCCATACAATGATGTCATCAATATACTGCAGGTGCTCTGGTGCTTCACCCTTTTCCAGTGTATTCTGGATTAGTCCATGGCAGATGGTGGGGCTATGTTTCCACCCCTGGGGCAGACGATTCCACGTGTATTGGATGCCTCTCCAAGTGAAAGCAAACTGTGGCCTGCACTCTGGCGCCAGTGGGATCGAGAAGAAAGCATTCGCAATGTCGATTGTGGCGTACCACTTGGCTGCCTTCGATTCCAATTCATACTGGAGCTCTAACATGTCTGGCACAGCAGCACTCATACCTGGAGTGACTTCATTTAGGCCACGATAATCTACTGTCAGCCTCCACTCTCCATTGGACTTCCTCACTGGCCATATGGGACTATTAAAGGGTGAGTGGGTTCGGCTGATCACTCCCTGATCCTCCAGTTGACGAATCAGCTTATGGATGGGAATCAGGGAATCTCGGTTAGTACGGTATTGTCGTCTGTGCACCGTCGTCGTAGCAACTGGCACTTGCTGTTCTTCACCCTTCAACAACCCCACAACAGCAGAATCCTCCGAGAGTCCAGGCAAGGCACACAATTGTTCAATTTCTTCTGTTTCCAAAGCAGCTATTCCAAAAGCCCATCGGTACCCTTTTGGGTCTTTAAAATACCCTCTACGTAGATAATCTATACCTAAAATGCACGGAGCTTCTGGACCAGTCACAATGGGGTGTTTTTCCCAGTCCTTCCCAGTTAGGCTCACCTCAGCCTCTAGCACAGTTAGTTGTTGGGATCCCCCTGTCACTCCAGAAATACAAACAGGTTCTACCCCTTCATGATTCGATGGCATTAGAGTACACTGGGCACCAGTATCCACCAGAGCTTTGTACTCTTGTGGGTCTGATGTGCCAGGCCATCGGATCCACACAGTCCAATAAACCCGATTATCCCTCTCCTCCACCTGGCTGGAGGCAGGGCCCCTCTATTGCTGCTGATCATATTTGTTTTCCACTGGTTGCATAAAGGACTTAGAGGTCCCTTCAAAAGGATCAGGCACATCAGACATATAGGTAGGCCTTCCAGTTGGTCTAGGGAACTGCCCAGTAGAAACTGGTGCAGCCTTCTTCCTGGCAAAATCTCGTTGTGGGAATGTTTTACCCCGCAGCTCATTTACTCGTGCTCGAAGGGCTGAGGTGGGCTGCATATCCCATTTCCTCATGTCCTCTCCATGATCAAGCAGGTAAAACCACAATGTACGTCGTGGTGTGTATTCTCCCTCTTGGAACGATGGACGCTTTCTCCCAGTAGCTGCAACATTGCTCCATACGGGTTGGGAGTTGGACACATTGTTGTCAAGTCGTTGAACCAGTTTCTCTACTGCTGCAATGACGGAGAGGGAAACATTGTCTTGGTATTTCCGGAGTCGGCAGGCCACCTCATTTACGGTTGGCGGATTCGTATCATCCCAGTCAATTGCTGCCAGTGAATTGGTATACCCTGCTGGTGCACTTCGTACAACCTTACGCCACATATCTGGAGTGCATAGGACTTCATCGGGATCAGCGGGAAGCCGTGAATTGTCCAGATCATAATAAATTATCTCCCGTACAGCTAATTCTCTCAGGTGCTGGACAGCTGTCTCTATGCTGTTACACTTGGGTGTCTGGCATGTAATATATTCCTTTATGGGATATCTTTCCTGCACACTTGACAGTAGTCGCCTCCAGAGGCTGAGGATTTCCGGCCTCCTCCCAATTGCTTTGTCAATTCCTCCTTCTCTAGCTAGGGATCCCAACTGCTTGGCCTCTCTGCCTTCTAATTCCAAACTACTGGCCCCGTGATCCCAACATCGGAGCAACCAAGTGATAATGTGCTCACTTGGGTGGCGAGTGAAATCTTTTCGAACCTCACGCAGCTCACTCAGAGTCAGGGATCGGGTAACAATCTCTGGTTCTGCCTCATCCTGATATCCTCGAGATGATCCCGGTTGATCATCATCCTTATCCGTCACTATGCGAACTGATTTCTTTGTGCCTTTCCTCTTTTGTACGGGAGCAACAGACACTGGTGTGGGTTGGTTTTTCTGATCATCTGCAGTGTCTGCTGTAGAGATTACAGTAGCTGCAGTGTCAGCCCCAGTGGTTGCAGCAGCTATAGTATCTGCCAGTCTGTTTCCTTTCCCTTCTCCCTGACAGTGCTGACAGTGCTGACAGTGCTGCCTGCTATCAAGCAGTGTTTGATAAATAGTGGCCAGAGCCCAGCACAGTGCAGTAAGGTGTCCATCTCTGGGAAACCTACAGCAATTTTTCCTTAGGTATGCAGTCACTTGATCGGGGTCTTGTAGCTGTTCAGGAGTGAAATTCCAAACCATCGGGCGTGAGAAAGTACCTAGGTACTTGCCCATACTTTGCCACATGCCCTGCCACTCGTGATTATTCTGTCTCGGAGAAAGCTCTTCAGTGGTATTCATAAACCTATGCTTGATATATAACAAAAACTGAACCATCTGCACCAAACCTACCAATAGCAAAATGCTAGTTTGAATATCCCAGAGATATTGAAGATTTTCAAAAACTGCCCTAAGAGCTGTTGTATTTAGCCCAAAGGAAAAGAAAGCAGTGCCCCCACCATACCGGCTGCTGTTATTAACCCCTCCCTGTCCAAAGAATGGACAGGACAGCAAAACCTCATACAAGTACCAGATTAAGCTCATGATCATCGATATTATTGTATCATAGACCGATATCATAAAATACACTATAATGAAGTATGGGAACAAATACGGGAGCCACAGACCTGAGAGAGTAAAGAATCCTGCCAGGATTGTATACAGCATGCGGTGGTTTTGCTGCCACAGCCTTGTAAATAAATACCACAACATCGTGACCAGAGATTGCTTAAACAACAGTGCTTATCTTAATTGCGATAGTTAGGGTCAGATCTACCGTTATCCCAACCGTTCGTGCCCCACGTTGGGCGCCAAAATAACTGTCGTGGTTTTGCCCCGGCCGAGGGCCGCACCCCACACAGTCGCTTGTACTTTTAAAAGAAAGGGGGAAGGAGAGTTGGGGGAGGGGGAAAAGGGAAGGAAGAAAGGAGGAAAAGAAACCACAACCTAGAAACCAGAACCACGCAGGTTGGGATAAGGATAGTTTACTAAACAATAACAGCAAACTAGATATAACAATAACAGAAGTTTAAAGCACAAAATAGATGAAACTGGTGATACACAATGCAATTTCTCACCAAACCACACAACTCAGGCCGCACAGCTTAGAGCCCGTCCCGGACAACCCGACCGCCCCAGAAACCGCACGTCCTGGCGTTGTCTCCCCCTCTTCCCCCCAGTCCCCCCTTAAACTGAGCATGACGTAACTGGTATGGAATATGCTCTTTGGCCAATTCGAGTCACCTGTCCTGGCTTCGTCCCCTCCTTTCTCACTAGTAAGGAAGTATGCAGAGCTGAGAAAGGTACTTGATTGCCCGGCAACAAATCGGAGACATCAGGGTGCTATCAGCACTATTCTCATGCTAACACCCAAACATGGCATTCCATTCACTGCTAAAAAAAAAGTTTAACTCCATCATAGCTGAAACCAGGACACTACGCAAACAACAAACCTGTAAACAATGTCTAAAATGCCACAGAGCTTCAGTTCAATGCATGAATGCCATTTTGATGTATGACAGATGCAGAACTTGTCAGGATGTGTCTTGTGAACTTGTAGCTTGAAGAAGCATGGGTAGACTTCTTTTAAAGTTACAAAAGAGTATATGAAAACAGGATTTTATTTTTTTATTCCCGAGTAAGTGACATGCTTTAAGACAAAGAGAGAAGTTGCCTTCTGTAAAAGTATATACAGTAGTCTTTATTTTTATGATTGTAAAACTTCTAAAATACTTTTTAAAGCTCTGTGTCCTGGCAGTGCACATGTGGTTCAATATGAACCTGTTTAAGGCACTCACCATATTTTTAACATATAATAGTCGGTCTGCTTTTTAAAAAGTTTTAAAACTGGGCATAAATGGATTTTCTGTATATTCTTAGTACTGTTGCTATTACCGAGGAGAATATTTTACAGTCAGAATTGTTGCTTTGCAGTAATCCTCTCTAAATGTGCTGGCCTCAAGCCTATCCAGGGATGTTCAGTGCAGCTGTGGCTCATGGCCAGACCTTCCTGTTTAAGAGGGTCCTTGTAGGCATCCTAACTTTTACAAACTGTAATAGCTCTTGGGCTTATATTCTTCAACCAGAAGATTGTTCCCCGCACTGTGTATGCTTAGGGTACAGAGATGGGACGTTGACCCAACAGATTGCATCTTCTTCCAGGCAACTTTCCAGTTCTTCTGCCCCATGGGAGAGGATCCAAGATTCTTGTTTTTGTCATGAAGAAGTTATTTCTGTTGAAAGTTTGTTATGACTGCTTGAAGTGCTTAATGATGTAGAGCTAGATCGTGGCAAAGCATCATTCCAAATGCTGCAGCCTACTTGATAGTGGAATATTGCAGTTTTGATACCTTTAAACTCAGTAAAAAAGTTCGAGTGTACCTCTCCCTGTGTATCATGCACCGAAGTAGCTAAACTTTGGACTTGTTTTTGCCTGCTCTCCCTGATGAGAGGAAATTTGTAAATCTAATAAAGAGATGGAGTAAAATACATCAAATAGCAACAGAGAAGATGTCTAGCTTGTTAAATTGCTAATCATATTGCTGTGCGAAGGATGCTTAAGGAATACTGACAAAGAGCAGATGGATGAACAGGTTCAGTGCTGTCTGAAATTAATGCAGAGCACATGCTGGGGATAACAGAAGATACTAAAGAGTTGAAGAACACGATGAGACTTAGCAGAAATCCTTTCCTGATCCCTACACTCAACGACAAGCTCAAGGTTTTCTTTTGCAGTCTTTGTACAAGTCATACATGTCAAATGTTTAGCTAAAGCCACTTCCTTGCATATTTCTTGTAATCGTAGCATGCTCCTGGCTCATGGGTATTTTATGGCACCAAACATGTTCCAAACTGCAGAAAGGTGGATTAAAGTGTCTGCCGTAAGTTTAGATTTTTTTTCTCCTTAGCTTTCCAAAGCATTTCATGGGCACAAAGTGCCTGTTCTTACAAACCTACCATATAGGAGCTTTTAAAAAAACCACAAACAACACCTCCCCAGATAACTTAAATGTGACTACAAAAGCTGTAACTTCTGGAAGCAGTCTCTACCACAGAGACTCAGGGTGTAGAAGGTCTTTAAGAAACAGGCTTAATGATCATCGTGTGCAGGTCCAGTGAGGTAGGTACATTTCACGGTCTGGGAGACAAATCTGATTGTGTAGCAGTTTGTCACAGTGAGAGATGCAGATACCAGGATAGAAAGATAGGGTACACAGTAATGTGCCATAGTCTCTTTTTATTTCCTTCCCCATGAAACTTTTTACTTCTATTTAGTAAAATAATTAAGCTTTATAGTCAGGCCCATTCATGGCTGCAAATTTAAAACATGACTTATGGCAGATACAGCTGCTACAACATTTGCTTCACACATATGAAGGTCAGAGTGACATCTTTTCTTTTTTTTTTCTTTTCTTTTTTTTTTCTTTTTTTTTCTGTAGTTCTCCACCAAGGACATAAATATGAGTTAATTTGAGAATTTGTTTGACCAGATGTTGTGGACTATAACTCAAAGTAGTTCCAGGCACACACTGGATCTTTCATGTAACTTCAAATGAATGAATAAAAGTGCAAGACCGCATACGCCAGGTCAAGCATACATAACCAACAGTCTCCTGTCCATGTATGTTCAGTAACAAAAATAAATGAGGAAACAGTGAGAGAATATTTTTAAGGATTCTGTGCCCTATGGCTTGCATCATTTTTAGAAAACAGCACCAAACCAAAATAAGAGTAGTTAATCATGGTATACCTGGATTCTGGGGTGGATTTACCACTTGATTATGTTGAATGCATACCTATATAATCAGTATCACAAAAGTAATTACAGTAGCATAAAACCAGATTGACTAAAGGGAAAAGAAGGCTTTCTTTCCTCATTCAAAAAGTTTGGGGATTGAGCTATAAAGACTATTTATGCATTTGTCATTTGCCACAAGGCGTCATTCCATCTAGGCTTTACACAAATGAGAAGACTCCAATCATCACAGTAGCAGTATACAAATAGAGCTCAGGTTGATGCAGGAGAGGCAGGACATTGCCTAGCTGATTCCTGCCACATCCTGCAGAAGATAAACCTTTAATCGGATCCTTCATTAGCATCAAGTGTGGAAAAAACAGCTCATGCCAGGGATTACTTAGTAAATACAGTTAGTAGGAGAAATTATGCATTGAAGAAAATACAAAATCCCTCAAATTAATCTTTGAAATACATGGAGTTTTTCTGTCCTCTCTCTTGCACTGGGATAAATGAAGAATAATTCCATTTCAGTGATTTCGATACACTCATATAGTTGGAGAGGAAATTGAACTTGACTGCTTTCCCAGGATTTTAAAAGATTTACATTTTTAAGGCAGAATTGTTTGTAATTCAAAATTGTACTCATACATTCAGAGGAAGCATCATGACCCTGTGTCACAGAGAGGAACCCTTTGACACATGAGCTCTGTGTTTTTAAATCCAGGCTGGGCTCTGGTGCTATCATGTGGCTTCAATACCATTTAAGCCAGTGGCTCAAATTTGCCACTGGCTTTAATATTTGCAGTGAAAAAAGTGCCAAGCTGGATAATACATGTGAAGTGTTCAGTGAATCTCTGAAATATTTCTTGGTTTGTGTTGTCACTTTTACAACATTAAAATCTTGCTTGAAGGTTAAAATATTGAATTTGTCATTATTGTAGGCAGGTAGAGAAGAAGAATCCGTACTGAATTTTAAAATCTGTCCTTTGATTTTTCTGGGCTTTCCTAACTTTCTCTGTCCATTGTACAGGTTCAGGCAATGTCTTGACATACAGTTACGTTGTCAATACACAGGTGTTGACTGAATATTTTTAGGCCCATGGATATTTGTTTCTAGCAAACCTGCATGATATTTCCCTCCTAGTGATTTGTTTTCTGTGCACAACTTTTTTTTTGTAGGTGAAGGAGTAAGAAAGTGTGTTCCATTGGTGATCTAAGAAGTCATTAAGCCCTGTAGTATGAAAAAACAAAAAGACACCCTGTATTTTCTTACATTTATTGTTAGCTGTGTACCCTAGGAAAATGCAGGAGGCATGCTGAAGTAAGCATGTATTATTTCATTCCCATTTCTGATCAGAAGGTTATTGCAATGTCATAATCATGAACAATAGAATCTAAATGTGAATTGTGAATATCCACCATTTTAGGAAAGCAGGTTGTCATTGATGATAACTTTAATGTGAGCCATCTTTGTGTGCTTGGGGAGTTTGGGACCTGTGCTTGTTTGAGTTAGCACACTAATCCCAGCTTCCAGATATCCTTTCATTCCTGTAACAAAGAGGTAATCCTCTGGTGTAACTCAGGATTCAGTATTCTGGTCTCAAGAGGAGAATTACATTAAACAAAACCATTTCCTTGCTCTTCCCCTTGCTTCTGGGCAAAGAACACCGTGGTTCACATATTGGCAGTAGTTGAGTCTACTGTTGAGAAGATCATACATGCAGATGTGCACATAACTGTCCTCTGTGTTTAAAGGCTGATTGTGTAAAAACTGTTTCCCCATTTTAAAGTTCTTGCCTTTTTTCTCATGCTTGTCAGTGCCAGATTGATGCTTATTTACACTGTGGTTCATTCGCACCATTTTGAGCCTTTTTATACCATCAAATTGTTGGCAAGGGGAAGCAAGCCTTGAAACAGATTTAAATTGATTTCACAGATTACCACTGGATAAGATGATCTCTCCCTGCAGTCAGTTTTTGTGTACTTAGAGGGTATGTTGGTGAGTGCAGGCTGATGATTAGAATGAAATGAAAATTTGGCACAGTTAGATTCTCAGAACAGACCCCAAAGAGACACCTGTAGAATCAGTCACAGCCACGTGTGCTCTTCAGATGTGCTTGCCCCTCAAGTTGTCTGTTGCATCTGAAGGCATTGCTGTGTGTAGACTTGGGCCATGCTGTAGTGCTGACCTAGAGCTGCAGGGAATGGGTCTGCAGTGTAGCTGAGACAGGTGTGGACAAGTCCAGTCTACAGCAGATGGTCAAAGATCAGTTCTTGCACAGCTGATTTTGGATGTTTTTAACCTAAGCTGTGGCCATGGAAACGCACAAAGGTCAGCATGCTTATGCGCCGCTGTTAAACCATGTCTTGGCATCACAGGACAGACTGTGGTATAACACGCTTGGAAATAGCTCTGTAACCACATATTGTGGACATCTAGAAAGTAGCTTGTATGGAGTTTTGTAGCTGAATATATATATAGGGGCGATGTGTGGGTCAATGATCAGTTCAGAGACTCAGGCTTGGAAAAATTTCTACATAAAAAGCATATATAGAGTGTAGCTCAAATTTTTAGAAAGGCAGTGGGAAGCGTTTGAAGCATGGAAAAGGAATCAACATTTGGGGGAAAGTGTCTTTCACAGTAGAGACATTAATTAACCATTTTAACAGTATCATTTAGCTCCTGCTGCTTCACTGGAAGGAGTAAACTAAATGTAATTTCAGAATGAACCATTTATGTCAAAGCCAGACTGATACAACAACCCTAAGCAAATTACTAGGTTTGCTGCTAAAAACACCCACATCATAAAATGGGTGATTATTTTTATCACATAGTTCTCAAAACAGCAATAGAAAAGAGCTGCTGCTTCCTCGTTTAAGGTGAGGTTGCAAGAAAGAGAGAAGTTAGGTTGAGGTTTTGGGTTTTTGTTGTTTTTTTCAATTAAACGCTTCTTACAGATGTTGTTGTATATGCAGCACATGAAACAGACCAATTCACTTTCACACATGGGAGGCAGCTTCATCATACAGCAGGTCCCCTGTGGTATGGATGCATTTTTTCACTGTAGCTTTTTGGATGCATTTCATCACTTCGTGCTGGATACAGATTAGTTTTAATAATGATGCACAAAGACTTCCACAAAGTGCCAGAGGGAAATATTTCAGAGATTTCAGAGTAATACCTCTGGTATTTAGGCAGTTTTGAGGTGATCATATGAAGCAATATGAGAGTATTTCAGAGAGACCTAATGTCCAGTGAGGGGATTTCTGCATAGAAGAGAGGAAAGAAGCAGTTACAGTCCAAGAGGCATGTCTTGTGTGGGAACAGCAGGGGAACTGTAGGAAAGGGATTTTTTTTTTGCAAATGCTTTTCTGAAAGTCCTAAAGCAAGAATTAAAAATTCCCAGCCCCAATTCCAATTGGATTTTTCTGCCTGTTTTCCTTCCTAAAATGATTTGTACTTACATCCTTTACTGCTCAGGCATCTTTCACAGATTCACAGAATCTTAGGGTTTGAAAGGGACCTCCAGAGATCATTGAGTCCAACCCCCCTGCCAAAGCAGGTTCCCTAGGACAGGTCACACAGTTTATTGTCTATCGAAAAGTGTGTTTAAAATATGGATTTATGAAGCCAATGTACAGCATCAAAATCACCTCTTCACTGCTAGCCACTCAGTTGCTTTCTTCAAAATAAAACTGCAATATTTTTTTCTGAAAAGAAAACAAAAATATTCTCTCTGGAAGCAATTCAGAAGACTGTGCTCCTTCTGGAAAGTGCTAACTGTTCATATGGGTTGTTTTTTAAGGTATCATGCATAAAATGAGGCTTGTTATAGTACATTCTCCCATGACATGTTGTGCAAAAGGAAGCTGGGGCTTCCTATGGTTTGGGCAAAAGGAGTCTGGAGTTTCCTATTGGTTTGGGTTTGGGCTTTGTTTTTATCCCCCAGCTGCCTAGAAAGCAGGAAGTTATTTTCATTAATAAGACAAGAGTCAGAGTATCTTAGCACCAGCCTCACAGAACAAATAGATCTGGTCCAATATCTATCAAAGAAAAGACCGACACGTACTACCAGAACCTCTGAACTCCAGGAAATATACCTCAATAGGAGAGATTTGCTCCAGAAGCAGAACTCACCTGACTATGTAAGGAGAAAGGCACTTGATGTGTTTACAGTGTAAAGTTCTTTATACCATCTGGAGCTACACCAGATGGTGCAAAGTGATTGAATTGAGGAGAAGAAATGAGACTTATGGTATGCAAGAAAAAGTGTGGCCTTTAGGAAGATTTGTAGACAGTGAAATGAATGAAAGGAGCTTTTTTTTTGTCTGGCTTTCAGTGCTAAGTAACCTTCTCAAAATATTTCCTGAACTTTACATCAGGAGGTATGTTTTTCAGCACTGTCTTACAGTTCTATTTCAAGTGGTAATCTGGCCAACCAATACTTCACTTTATCAGCACCTGTAGATTAGTCACTCCCCTGTTTCTCACATCATCCTTGTGAAATAAAGATAATTATGTTTGATTTCTGAAGAATAGAATTCCAAGCAGAGAGGTAAGAATCAGACTTTACCCAACCAATCTGAATTTCTCAGGTGAGAGGTGCCTTTACCCATTACCCTATGCATTTTCCCTGCATCTCCTGAATCTTTTCAAGGCTTGGGCATGTAGATGCACAGAATTCAAAATATTACATGGGATACAAAGGAATGCAAAAGCTTCAGTTGCTTTGATTAATTGATTTATTGTTTGTGGCTCATACATTTTAGCAAGTATAGTGGCTAGTTCATACATAATCATAATATGTAAATCAAGGCCGGGGGTTTTGTCAGCTTGTGTTAGCTTGTTGCTAAGGATTTGTATGCATAAACTTTTGTGTAGTTTTGAATGGCAAGGATTTTGTTCGAACTAGTTTTTTACACCTCCAAATCAAGAATGTATTTGTGAAGTGAGCACAGGTTTTATCAGTGAAAATCTGGTGAGTCTTCTGCAGTTGGGTTTCTTCTCGAGAATATTAATCATGGGCTTAGTATCAGTCCCCAGGCAGTCACTGGAGAGACCTCCACTGAGTTTGGTGGGCCTCAGGTCACCCCTGTGAGAACTCTGAAGTGGCGAATGCCTCTGCCCTAAGTGATGCAGGATGTATGGGACAGAAAAAACAGTGTAAAAAAGTAAAGCGCTGCGCCTGAGAAATTATGCTAGCTGGGAAAGGTGGATATCCCTAACTCCTTTCTGTCATGTTTTCTTTTTATCAACAGCTTGTCCACCAGGAACATACAAGCCTGAAGGTTCTCCAGGTGGAATCAGCACTTGCATTTCATGTCCCGATGAGAATCACACTTCTCCACCAGGAAGTACCTCCATTGAGGACTGTACATGCCGGGATGGATATCGTGCTGTAGGACAAACCTGTGAAGGTGTGTCCTGTGTTCCTGTGTTTCCATCCAGCAACAGGAAACCCTGCAATGCCCAGTGCAGTGCCAGGACAGTTTTGTTCTTTGTGTTTGCACTGTGAAGGACAGGTCAAATTGCATGCAAGTTTTCCTGTGTCATTCCAAAATGCACGTCAAGTTGGGAAAACAAAAAAAAGTTTTCCTTCAGTATCCTGTGGCACTCCCACCTATTAGCATAACTACATTGTGGTTGGTTGTAATTTTTCAGGTGTTCACTGCCCTGAATTGAAGCCCCCTGAGAATGGTTACTTTGTCCAAAATGTCTGCAACAACTACTTTAATGCTGCCTGTGGGATCCGATGCAAATCTGGATTTGATCTTGTGGGGAGCAGCATCCGGCTTTGTCAGCCAAATGGCCAGTGGTCTGGGTCAGAGGCTACCTGCAGAGGTATGGATGTCATGTGTTTGAAAACTCTTTTTCTGTTGAATTGATTTGTTCTTGACAGTGGTTTTCTCTGCTGGCTGTGTAGCTGGGTGTGTGTATCTGTTACTGTTAGTTCTTGGATGAAACAATGTTCCAAAGGTAAGCTCCTGCCTCAATCACTCCTTCCCTCCTTCCTAAAGTGGAAGGAGGATATCTACAATAGAAATAGAGAGTAGTATTTACTGGGCAGACAGTATTTTGCAAGTGAATCTACACCCTCCTTCTTAATCTTCTCTTCACCTAATTTCTGTGAATTTTGTATCTTCATTATATAAATCCAGTGAACCTACAAAATATTCAAATATATAACAAGACCTTGCTACATGGCTGTTTTAAGACTATCTGCCAGACTTCTGGCATAGATGGGCATTGGTTCTGGGAGACATTAACCATGGAAGAGTGCAATTTTGTTTTGTAACAATTTATTCTTATGAGAAATAGGAAAGCTTGGGCCCTGAGCATAGTCTTCAGAAGACTTATGAGTGGAATTTCACTAAGGAACAAATGTCAGGACCCTAGAAGTTCACTGTAAGAGAATGTCAGCTGGAGAAGAAATAAACAGAAGGTGTGAAAGGGAGGAGACATGGGAAAGAGCATCCTGAAAAACATTCTTTCTCTTACACAGTTTCGCTTTATTATCCCTTGTCTCTGCCTGAGATTGGGTTCTTGATGATTTAGAAGGGAAACTGCATCCCCATGTAGTCTTGTCTGGTATGTCTTCCAAGGAGGGACTGGAAAAACAAGTAACAGCCTTTATCCTTTATCTCCTTGGCAGCCACAGGTTTTAGTTCAATGTGTTTAACTTGAGTTGACATTAGTACACTTCATCGAAGCTCATAAATGGCAAGTCGTCAGCTCCTTCTGTAACTCTTGCCCTGGCCGTGAGTTCAAGGAAAGATGCAGGATAGATGCTTGGAGGCATTAGCTCTTTGTGCCACTACAGCAAACACCGACCCCTTAAAGAAACAGTAAATCATGGTTCCGAAAGGAGAGATCTTGGCTCTGGACATACTTATGTAGCAGTTCATTTCTACTTACATTGCAGGATGACTCTTCAGATAATCCTGGAAAACTTAGTCTACCTTTATAGCTTCCAGTGACAGAAGGCAGGAAGAAGAAGCTTTCAATAGAAAATAACTTGCTGGCCAGTACTGTGAGGCTATCTTGAGAAGCTAGACTTAGGGCTACTGACTTTTCAACAGTCAAAACACAGACTGGAGATGTATGCTACCTCAGAGTGCTGTGCACCTGCCTGTCAAAGCTGCTGTCACACAGGAGCCTCCAGTGCAAAAAATCTGGGGAAAGCTGCAGTCAACCAGAAAAGATCTTCCATCTTCACTCTCTGTAGATTTAGAATCTGTGTGATTCTAGTACTTAGAAAACTCTCTGGAACATGTAAATATTTTACCTATTGGATTTTGGATCTTCCTTTAACAGGGAATCTGTCTGGAAGGTAGTGGAAGAGAAAAGTCTGCCTTGCGATATTGTCTTAATGTTGAGTTAATATCCTTTGAAGCCCCCAAATTATATATTTATTGCTTCTCCTGTGCCATTCTCCATCATATTGAAGACTTCCAATGAAAAAAAATATATTTAAACATCCTACCTTTATATGTACTGATCTGCCACTCTAAATTCATTCAGACTATAAAATTGAGTAAGATCAAAGACATAGTTTATCACTGTTTTGTTAATCCTAGGAGTATTTTATCAAATAATTTAGGAAGGGATAGTGAGGGAAAATCCCTTTACACTGCTTTGGATTTTGACATTAAACACTCCTCAGTTTTTCTGCTAGCTAAAACCTGCTGTGCTGTTAGAAAGTGATTAATGCAGACATGCCATGCAATTAACAGTGACCCATGGAAAAAAAACTACTGCTAAGCATGTATTTAATCTATAAAAATGTATTAGGAGAGAACCCAGAGCAAGCAGAATGTACTGTTGTTGTTTTCAGTGTCAGTATGCTCATGGAAATGCCCTGTTGACTAGAGAATGGTTTTATGTTTAATGCATGGAACCATAACCAGGGTAACTGGCTGAGTTGCATGTTTCTGCCAGAGCCATACAGAGACACTGTGTGAGCATGGACATTGAAACACCAGGGAGGCAGGAGCAGTGCAGCTGTGCAGTCCTTCAGCAGAGGTGGCTAGACGTATGGGTGGAGGAAGGAAGAGAGCCTTCTCTGTAGGCACATTAATATTGCAGACAGCCTTCTCAGTGCTCTTAATTCATTCAGACTTCCTTAATAATGCCATACGGTTTGGTAGCATTTGCTTCCTGTTACTACAGATTGGGTATTAAAGACTTCCATAGAAACCTTAAAAGAGAAAACCTGTTCTCTTCTGTATGAAGCATATGTGATTTAGCTGTAAACATGTCTTTCTTACTCACTCTACTACAGTTAAGTTAGAGCATGTTAGGGAACTGCTCTGAAGCTCAGAGTGCATCTCAAAAGATGAAAGTTTCAAGACCTTCTTTATACTCTTAAATGCACTTCCTAGAGGATGCCTGTGTATATAAAAGCACAAGAGGAATAGTACTTTGAGAGAGTAAACATGGCAATGCAAGATGTATCAAGTGCCTCTGAAAGGCTCGATTTCTCTCTCACTTTCTCTCTCTCTCTCCCTTATATCTTACAATATACGTAGGTTTAGCTACACTTTTTTTTTTTTCCAGTTAGGTGCCACTTTAGCTGGTTTCAAAATAGACATTATCTAACTTTTTTTCTTGTAGCTTTGAGGGGTTTGTGATTATACATCTGGCTTTCATTTGAAGAAGCACTCAAAGTATCTGCCCATTTATTAGTTTGAGGGCATATGTATAGAACAGATGTTCAGTCCATGTGTTCACTTTTAGGCATATCCTGTCTCATCATAGTGCAGAGTGAACAACTGCTGGGGAAAGGAGAGACAGTTGCCAAGTTGGCTCACTTTGGAACGCATTAGGAGAAAGGCTTGTGGTTTGCCTCTGATCCAGTGCCAGCAAAGACAGTAGTTGGTAAAATGAGCATCCCAAACCACAGTGGAGAAGCTGTCCAAATACCTGAAGCCACCTGTCACCAGAGCTTCCCCTGCCCCACCACCAAGATCAGCAGAAGCTATGGAAAACAATCCAGAGAGAACAGAGCTTAGGGAACTGTAGATCATTTTGAGCAGTCTCACCGTTTGCCGTTGTGTATTTTTTCTCCCCCAGTAACACTGAGCATATTGGACAGTGCCTGCCAGCTTTAGCTGGTTTTCAACCATACAATTTTTCTACTGTTTTTTGAAAAATCACTAGCTGGTTATAGAAGAGGGATGTGAATTACCGAAGGAAAAGGTGCATTAGGATCCCAGCAGGCAACTACAAGTTTGGGTTTCCAGTCAACTGATGATACATGTATCATCATCACCACATAGTCATGGCCTGACAGCAGGCATGTCCAGCTTAGTTATTCAAGGGACCCAAAGGCCAGGCAGTGTGTATGTCACTCAGAGTTTGTTCTCATTAGGTTTGGGATTTAGCAATAACACACACATGCTCAACAAAAAACTAATTATGTTACACAAAGCAAAAATTTATTTCCCTAACAGCAAAGAAAAACTGGCTACAAGTTATATATTACTGTTACAAAAAACCCACAAACCCTACACAGGTGTATGTACACTTACAGAGTTATACTTATCAACCCACACAGCTGAGCAGCCCTATTGGTGTGCAAGATCTGGGTCGAGCTGACAGGCACAGGCTTGGCATTGTCCCTGTGGAGACAATTTAGGCCTTGATGGTGCGCATCTCAGCCTCGCTTCCGTGCCATCGGTCTTCTAGGCCTGGGCGTTCTGCCATGCAGGGCCAGTACATGTCAAAAAGCGACCAGTGCACAGACAAGCTCCACCTTATAGGTTGTACGGGGCCTTCATCATCTTCCTCTCCCTCGTCGGGCATTTGACCTCTATTGCTCGAGTAGAGGTCTTTTGTGGTCAGGTTGGTGACTGGCTGAGTTCTACAACAACAATGTTCCATTATTGGCACCAGCCAGGCAAGCCCGCATCCACAGGTAGAAATGTCAATTTCCTGGTTTCATGTAAAAATGTCAAGTTTCTGGTTTCACAATGGCCTCATGACCTCTACAGATCAAGTATTTTTCCATCCACAATACACTTGTCCAGGAGAACATGGGGACAAATGCAGAATACTGGCTGAAGAGCAGGAGACCTGGAAGCAGTGCAAAGGAAGGAAGTCATAGTAGAAGAGCTTGAGGTCATGACACTGAAACAAAGGACATAAATTCAGGCCATATCTGAATTTTCTATCATTCAGCTATTCTGGCATCATTCTTAATTACAGCATAGCTTTGTGTTGAACTGAACCATCAAGACGTAGTAACAA
This sequence comes from Porphyrio hochstetteri, assembly GCA_020800305.1. NCBI lineage: Eukaryota > Metazoa > Chordata > Aves > Gruiformes > Rallidae > Porphyrio > Porphyrio hochstetteri. The sequence continues at coordinate 13,864,428 of CM036938.1, read as the reverse complement.
AACCATAAGACAACCTGAGGCTGATGCTCCATGCCTCACTTCCCTTTCTGCATAGGACTTCAAGGAGAACCTTAGCATTACACTGCTTGCAGTGCTTGTGAGACGTGGCAGTAGAAGGGCCTCTGTGCTGAGCAGCAGCCAGAACTGCCTCCACGGGAACCCTTACACCTGAAAGCATCTCTTTTGTCTCAGCAGCGGCCTAATTTGTTCCTTGTCATCTCTCATGGTCATCTTGTCTGTGAATACCTTGTATTCCTCTTGCTGTCTGCCACTATAATGAATGTCTGATGTTGTGATTTGTGCAAGTTCACATATGTCTCTGTCTACCTCAATACGCTCCAGAGTGCCTGAGAATTTTCCTGAGCAGTGGGACACTGTCATTTGCCCTGTTAATAAGCTTTTAGCCTTTTCCACAACATGCACTCAGCATGACAGACATTACTAGCACGGGCCACACACTGTGTGCTAGATTTCTTCAATGACTAGGACCATTTCTGAGCAGGGTTTGCTAGCCTGAACTTATATCAGAACTCAGATGAGCTTGGAAGCACCTGCCCAAGCTCATACATACTGTGTAGGACTGTTTCAGGAAGAGGGAGGCATCCAATCTTTGAAAAAAATCGGCTCTATTCCCTAAATCTGTACAAACTACTGTAATTAGTACCTGTACCAGTACCTGTTCCACCCATGAAAACCTGGGAAAACTAGTGTGATTCCACTGATTGTCAGTGATGCGCAGTGAACTTTGGGTCTATTTTTCCCCTTGCAGTTCGAACCTGTCCCAGACTTCGGGATCCTGAAAACGGACACATTAATTGTTCAACAGCTGATATCTCCTATAAGACAGTATGTTATGTGACCTGCAATGATGGCTACGAAATAGAAGGAAGCAGAAAACTCACCTGCTTGGGAACCTCACAGTGGGATTCAAAGGAACCAAAGTGTGTGGGTAAGTATCTGATCACACTCTGTCCATGATAAGGGTACACCCTTTTCTGACATGTTGTTGTGAGTGAGACACTCTCCCTGGTTTAATATCTAGTAAAGCTAGGTGGAATGAGAATTTGTCTATGCGTGTTTCATACAGATCTTGGAAGTTGGGGAGGGGCAGAGGAATTTCTAAATGCAAAAAGTGGACAAGAAATCCAACACAGACAGCTGATAATTGAAAGGTTGTTGCATCTGATGAGGGTTAAGACATGTCACACAATGTGTTGTAGAAAACATGCAAGTTGTAGGTGTATATTAGGTGTACATTAGATGTGAACAACCAGGGGTTTGAATTACTATGTTAAAGCTAAAGACCTCCAGACAAGGACTAAGGTCCTTGGCACTCAGTGCCTGTTAGTCAGGCACTGAGTGCCAAGTAGAGATTGGCAGTTGTCACTTTTCCTGAACTCCCAGCAGGAAATAAGATTTTAGACAAAGTAAGGACCAGGTACTTCTAAGGTAGGATTCAGGTGCCACATCAGCATCAGCCTTGTAGGGATAGGTAAGCATATATTGCTATTCCAGAAATAAGGGATTGTAGATGTCAGAATAAGAGAACGTTAGAAGTTGGGAGGGACCTTGAAAAATCATCTAGTCCAACCCCCCTGCCAGAGCAGGATCACCCAGCCTAAATCACACAGGAATGCGTCCAGGCAGGGTTTGAATGTCTCCAGAGAAGGAGACTCCACTCAGTCTGTCCCAGTGCTCCGTAACACTCACAGTGAAAAAGCTCCTCCTTATGTTCACATGGAACTTCCTATGCTCCAGCTTGCATTCATTGCTCCTTGTCCTATTGCTGGCCATCCCTGAGAAGAGCCTGGCTCCATCCTCCTGACTCATGCCCTTTACATATTCATAAACATAAATAAGGTCACTCCTCAGTCTCCTCCAGCCTAAAGAGGCCCAGCTTCCTCAGCCTCTCCTCATAAGGAAGGTGTTACACTTCCTTAATCATTTTGGTGGCCCTGCACTGGATTTTCTCAAGGTGTTCCATGTCCTTCTTGCACTGAGGGGCTCAGAACTGGACACAGAATTCCAGGTGCAGTCTCACCAGGGCAAATTAGAGGGGGAGAAGGACCTCTCTTGGCCTACTAACCACACCCCTTCTAATACACCCCAGGATGCCACTGGCCTTCTTAGCCATGAGGGCACATTGCTGGCTCATGGTCATCCTGCTGTCCCCCAGGACCCCCAGGTCCCTCTCAGCTACACTGCTCTCCAACAAGCCAGTCCCCAACCTACACTGGTACCTGGGGTTGTTCTTCCCCAGATGCCAGACCCTACACTTGCTCTTGTTAAATCTCATTAAACTTCTCCCCACCCAGCTCTCCAGCCTACCTAAGTCTAGCTGGATGGCAGCACAGCCACCCCTAGCAGTTTCATGTTGTCAGCAAACCTGCTGACTGTACCCTATTCCCTCATCCAGCCCATCAGTGAATATACTGAATAACACAGGTCCCAGTACTGACCCCTGAGGGACTCCTCTAGATCCAGGCCTCCAGCCAGACTCTGTCCCATTGATCAAAACTCATTGGCTTCTTCCCTTCAACCAGGTCTCAATCCACTTCACTACTTGACCATTTAGTACCCATTTAGGCCTAGTGTCATGTATTAGGTTAACTTAGAAAGGTAAAAGGAAGAATTATAGTTGAAACACTCCCAAGGGTAGACTGACAGAAAGCAAAAAAAAAAAAAAAAAGAGGGGAAAAAAGCACCCAAGCTTAAAGTCCAGCAATTCAGGACTGATGCAGTGCTGACCGTAGTCAGAGTGAAGTACATGTCACCTGGGTCCAGTAAATGTGATGCCAACAGGGTTAGCTTGAACCTCTAGCTATTTTTTAATGTTTTACTGCAGGTTTAAAAATAAGGACTTCATATGAGACAAGAATTAATTTCTAACTGTAGTTATGTTCTCTGAAATGATGAAAATAATCCACAAGTATTAATTTATCAAGAGAGTTTTTTAAGAGATCCTAATCTTTCTTCTGTTGAAGTCAGTGGAAAAACTTCAATTAACTTCAAAAGGAAGGGACCCTGAAATCCTGTTGGAAGATTATAATTGGAAGATTAACTATATTCATCAGTTGAATTCATCCTTCCTAGCTTAGCATTTTGATTATTAAAATCCAGCTCCACTCTGTATCTGAAGATTTCTTCACAGCATGCAATATTGCCTCCATTCCTGGATTACCCACAGCAATAGCTTGTTTTGCTGAGTCTGAAAATCTAGAATAAATGTTACCTTTAATTGTCACAGAGGGAAGAGTGTTAGCTGGAAAATGTATCAGCTTCTTTTGACCAGCTAAACACCAGTGGCTGGTGTTTAGAACAAGTTTGCTGAGACTCTTGTTCAATATAGATGTGTGGTGTTTTATTCAGAGTAGGATGCAGATCAGAAGACCGATACTGTGTCTTCCCCAAAAACTACCCTTTGTGCTCATTTTCTGATTGTTCAGCATTATCATGGAGGTATTTACCCATTTACTTTTAGTCTGAACAGCTCCTAACTATTATTTATCTACTACAAAAAAAGGTAATAGAAATCCTGCTGTATTTAGGCATTTGCAGTTGATGATTTATTAACTTCCTACCCTTCTGTTATAAAAAAGAAGTGGAATTGGGTTCAGTGTCTTACCTTGAAAGGGATTTCTCCAACCCCAGGGTACTCTCCTAGCTGTGTGTCTGAATGTTTCGAGTTGGACTGTGCATCGGTTCAAAGTTTACTGTATTTAAGTTACCTCACTGAAACTGTACTACAGTCATCTGTAACCATAACAACGCTGTACTGTAACATAAACTGGATTGTTTTCAGACACTTTTGTGAGGTCTGTTGCCATATGCATCTTTTCCAAGAGACTGGAAGTTAATGCAAGTTTGGGTATTACATATGTTTTAAATTTATGTATTTTTCATGTAATATCCTCTTGGCAATGAGTTACTTTTGACTAAGTTACATATTGTTGTCCTGCAAACTAAATACCTGCTGATAAGGAAAACTTTGCAATTTGTCCAATTTGGGAAAAAAAAAATAAATCCCACAGTCATATTCTTGTGTTTCCTTCCCCACTGGTGAAATGTGAATATCCAGCACGCTGAAGTGAACGCGGTTTTCAGGATACCGTTCTCCTTGCATTATTCAAGGTTTGCTGAGGAAAGGTGGAAGTACCGATGTCATCCGGGGTGTTGATGCCACCTAGTGTCGGAAGAATTACTGCTCCACGCTTACTGCAGTTGGCAAATTCTTTCCCCGAAGCATTCTGTTTGCAAAGGGGTTAAAGAGGCATGATCTGCTTAGTTATCTTTTGTTACAATATTGAAGTTCCTCTCCATGTTAAGCATTACAATAGTGTGGTTCATCACCGGCACTTGCAGATGAAAGCAGATTTTTGTCTCTCCTTAGAAGTGGTTTTATCCTCTTGCTATTAATTCCCTGTCCATGTGACTAATACCGTGGCTATCACTCTGCTCCTTATGAAGTCCAGACTTCCTGGGGCAACTCGATCAAATTCTGGAATTGAGCACATGTAGAAAAGATAAATAACACTACTAGAGTTGTGGGGTCTTTTCTGTCCCACCAAAGGTTATCCTGAATGTTTTTCAGATGCTTCAGCATTGTACTCTGCTATGATTTTGCTAGCATAGTTAGAAGCATGTCAATCAGGGGGCTGTTACTTCTTCACAGAGACACAGAATCTCTCTGGTGTTCATGCTTACAGTTTTTGCAGCCTTTCTTCTACTTGTTACCTGATTAGTGTACATTTTAATGCTTTTAGCTTGTCTTGTCAAGCATTGTTTTTTCAAATTTCTGATCTGTTATTTGTCGGTTACCTTCCTGTGGAGGTAACCAAAAGTTAGGGGGTTGTTTTGTTTCTGATGGATGTGCTTTACATTGCATAGCCATTCAGGGGCTGCCTGAAGTGAACAAATGTGTCTTAACATTTTCTAATCTTAGTTCTTTATTGTTTGGACTTTAAACACAATTTCATTATCAAGAGTTTAAAGGGTAGGAGGTGCTTCCAATGCTTAAACTCTTTAAATACTGTTTCATGCAGAAGAAACAGTTTTCAGTTAGTCGACACATATTTTGGAAGAGGAGAGGAAGGAGGAATGAAGTGCTCTTTCTGATTGTGGATCACTTCAGTGTCATTGAACTATTGCTAAGCGTTGAACAGAGCTTTCCCTTCTGTAACTGGGTTGGGTTGTTCATTGTGTGTCCCTTGTGTAAAGACCTGTCTGCTTTCTTCACTGGCTAGCTTCAAAGTCTTCAAAACTGCATGCATGGGATATCCCTTTTTGCTCTGTTAATGTATTCATGTTTGAAGTAAAAATAGCATTCCTTGCCTTACATAGTAAAAACAACAGCGCAAAAATGAAACAAAGGTTTTGTGACAACTGAACCTGTTTAGCACATTGTGGGTTTTGGAAATTTATACTTTAATGCAACTGGTTTTCAGAATATATGGTGAATTACAGTAATAAAGTAGTTCAAAACTCCCATTTTCAGACTTAAAGCAACCATCACCCCTTCCAAACTTTGCAGAAATCAGCTGCTGCTTAGGACCATCCTGACTCTTTGCATCTGGGTTTGAAAACAGTCAAAACTGAGACAAATTTCATTTGGTTTGGAATGCAGTGGGCAAAATCACATGCCATGTCCTTAACTATGTCCTACAATGAGCTCATGACAGGCTCTGCCTTTTCTTCTCATATGTCAAGAGACAGTGTAAAAAGATGTAGACAGCGACAGATACAAAGCTGTTATTCCTATTTTGAAAGGTCAGATTTCCATACAAAGCAAGGGAACACAGCTACAAAGTGATCAAGAAAAGTGAAGTTGTAAAAAAGAAGAAAAAAAAAAGAGAAAGAAAAAACAAATCAAAACAACAAAAAAAGCCCCACCCACCTCCCCAAAATCCCCAAAAACCGAAACCCAGAAAGATACCAAGCTATAGAGAAGCCACACAAAAAATGTTGTATTTCTGTCCCAGAAAAAAGCATGAGCAAGGAAATAGAAGACCCGATATCATGGGTGCATTTATTTCAGTCAGCACTGGAGTACAAAGCTTCAGCAGGTCTTACTGTTTTGATGAACTCATAGTGTATGCAGATTCTTAACTGTGTATTTGTCTTCCCACTGAGTTGCAATGTGACTGTATTTGCAGATTTTTTTTAATATATATTTCATATATGTCAGTTAAAAGACAAATCCTACTGATCTCTTGTAGAAATGTGTTGTCCCATCCTCCAGAAACCAGCAGGTGTAACAATTCTCCCTCCCGGATGTGGGCTGGAGCCTGCTGCTTCTGGGACTGTGTGCCAGCTGAGCTGTCCCCAAGGATTCATCTTGTCTGGAGCTAGAGAAGAACTAAGGTGCATTTCATTTGGGAGATGGAGTGCAAACATCCAGGAGGCTCTGTGTAAAGGTAGAGACCAGCACAAAATCATTTCTGTGTACACTGTGCAGGGCTGAAAAGAAGCACACAGCAAATAACTGGGTGAGGACAGATTTGAACTGGGAAGAACATGATTTAAACAGTCTTTAAGATGTGCTGCCTGTACCGTTACAGCTTGAGAGTCAGATTTATTTGTAGTTCCTAATAAAAATGAGGAGTTCAGAGGTTACCTAAGTGCCATCTTATAGGGCTCATCACACACTCCTAGTGAAACAGTGATAGTAATACTATTACTGGTTTAGCACAGGTAGTTGGAGCAATCTGTAACGACTGTGCAAACCACAGCTGATAGAACTGTAGAGATCATTTCAGTGGTCTTCGAACTTACTATGGCTTTGTCATGCCCCAAGCAACAGTGCACAGGAGTTAAGGCCAAAACTGGGTGACACAAGTGCATAGAGTATGAAGATAGGCAGAAGATGGTTCCATGCATTTAAGTGTGATTCTGCCACGTTCACCTGCCTCTTCTGAAAATCTTAGAGTATTTATTCCCTTACACACATCCACACTGAATTGGAAGAAGTTTGGCTTTGGAATATAGGAAGATACAATCAAAAGTGCAGTTTGTCTGGGAATATGCTGTTCACCTCTTCATGAACTGTTGTGCTCCTAGAATTAATGCTTCCACCATAAACTGGGGCCCTCGACAGCCACTGGGTGAAAGAACAGTACAGAAAACAGTTATGGCAGTCATCATGCCAGGTCACTACAGAAACTGAGGTGGGAGCTTTTTTCTCTGTAATGGCCAGGAAGATTTTATCCCTCTCTTCAAACATATTATTTCCCACTCTGTGATGTAACGTATTGTTTTTCTGAATCTTTCGTGTAAACCTGTGCCAAACCACAGTTTTTAATATTTTATGGTATCCCAGCGCAAGGCTGCAGGCTAATATGTTTGGATCAAGATAAAGTAGTGTGGCTTGGGTTCAAGCATTTAAGTAGTACTACCAGTGCATAAAACCCTAAAGTACCAAGAAACTCTGAAGGTTATTCTTCTCTAGTAAAAGTGAACAATTGCGTTTCAGTTGCTTTCATTCTTGTTGTTGTTTCTCTCTATTTTGCTGCCAACATGTTTGGCCAGTTCAAAATAGTAATTTTCTTTCTGACTTTTTTACTAGTCCTTTTACAGAATTTCACTTTTAAATGGAATTTGCCCCAGCTTAAAGGCTGTGGTCAGGAGAGTGAACCATGACTGGTAGTTATTTTAAAGAGTGCATTTCTAATAAAATTTTCATCAGAATGAGTTCAGAGAAAGGCAAAATCACTTATATTTATTGCTTTGCACTCTTAATTACAGAGGTTTAATTGCCTGAGTTATGTCCTTACTGGAACTATTTAGTAATAAAAATATTAGTGATATCAGTTCTGAGTTGTTTTAAAGCCTCCTGGGCATAGATGAGTTCAGAGCTTGAATGCTGTTGTCCTTTGTCTCATGAGTCTAGATACCATTTATCACAAAACACTACAGCAATAAAATAACTTGACCACAGATGTTTTGGGAGGCTCTGTGCCAGGGAAATGAAGAAGTACTTTTAAGTTTGCCAGAAAAACTTGAGGCTTAAATATTGGTGGTGACATTACCACCAGTCCTTTGAAACTATCCAGCATTGTCATACATGTCACAAGAAGACTCCATTTCTCCAACATAATACCTCGTAGCAGGAGCTTACTAAGGAACATTTCCAGCAACTGGTGCCAGAAATCTAGCCATTGTTTCTTTCAAGTAATTTCCACACCATGTTCCAAGGAATTTGAGAGTCACTACTGTCTTGTTCATAGTACATATATCCTATGACAAATACTTCTTTAAGTCAAGTCATTGATTATCAGAAACAAGTGTGTACATCTGTATGTGTTGTGTGTGGACAGTGAAAGGATAGATTCTAATGAGTATATGTGTGTAATGAATGCATGAATATTAAGAGAAATTCATCCATTCTGTCTTATTTGTTCCATGTTTTATGGTTGCATGTAGAAACCAGAGTCTTATTGTGCTAAATGATGTACACAGAGAAAGGAAAAAATAGTCCCTTCCCCAGGAGAATTTACGGTTTACATGTGAGCCTGAAGGCAAGAATCAAAAAAGGGCAGAGACAGGAAGTCTTTTGCAAAAATATGTGCATTTATAACCCAGGCAGCACAAAAAACAGTGGTTGTAACAAGTTGTGGTCTAACCACTATGGAGGTTCTTTTTCTATAATCCCACATAGAAAACTAGCTTGCCTTTTTCTGGATTAGATATTGAAGCTCCTCGGATCCACTGTCCAGAAAATATTGAGACTGAAACTCTGGAACATCATAACTCTGCTAATATCAGCTGGCAGGTGCCAACAGCTGAAGATAACTCTGGAGATGAGGCAAGTTAATGTCCATACATTTGACTGAAGGCAGTATTGCTATAGTTACCTATTTTAAAAAAATGTTTTAACCACTAGAATTTCTTTCTTCTGATAAGCAAGAGTAAAAGAAAAAATCTGCTGAAAGTTTCTGTTTCTGTGTTGAGAATTCTGCATTTTCCATCTGGGTTAGGGTTATGCAGTCACAGGACATTCTGCATGGTGTTTAAATGCATAAAATCTCATATGGTTAATTTATGTGGTCAAAAGAAAGAATGTGCCCTTGTTTATAAGATGGAGACAGCTGCTTTAAAAATGAGCTCCTAGAATGTGGAGAGGTTTAATAAACTCTTCACAGAAGGAAGTAGACCAGTTCATTAATCTAAAAGGCTAACAAGAACACACTGTGATAAGTAAAAACTCAATTCAGCTTCCCAATGAGAAAGAAAAACCTCATTTTCCTATCCACTACAAGCTTCAAGTCTGTGCTTTTGCTACTATGAGTACCAGAGTTCTGGAGATGGAGTTACCAGGAAAATTTGCTCCTGAGCTGTTTTGTAAGGAGTAACATTCTCTACAGACTCAGACAAGCCTGAATTAACAGCAACTGAATGGTTTGTCCTGAGTCAGCAGAGAAACAGTGGCTGTGTGTGCTTTTAATTTACTGCAAACGGGGGAGTGTTTTGGCTTGGAAACTGTGAGCTATCCCAGTAAAAGAGGTTTAAGCTCACACATTTTTTTGCTATAGTATAGCCACAGTCAGGTTCTGTAGCTCTGCTGACACAGGGTCATTCATTGAACTGTAGAAACCAAGTGCCTTAGCAGTTCTTTTAAAGAGAAGTTCCTGAAGGCAATTCTTAACACATATGACAGAGACATAGACAGCATGTAAGTGTCATTTAATCCAAATGTAGGTTTCCTTTGCAGTGCCAGAATGTTTTGAAGCACCTGTGGGCTACAGACTCATAAACATATGTAGATTAATACTTGATATGTAAGTACTGACAACCCACAACTGCCTGCCCGACTCATCTCCCAGGTCTGCTGTCCTTGCAGCTGGAGCTGAACTGCAGACAAAGCAGGTTCTGAGCCAGCATGGTGTGTGTTCAGTGCAGTGAGACAGACAAGAGCCAGTTTTGAGTTTTCTTAATGTGCAGGGCTGTTAAACTGCAGAAAGTCACGGTCCAAATCCTGACTGAGTACATAATCTGTTGCTATACAGAAAGCAGGCCTGAGAAGGGGAGCAGAGCACTGTGTGAAGTCTGCTCTCATTACCTGAAGGGGCTATTTGTGTTAGGATGAGTAGGCTTGACAATGAACAATACTGTTTGGTGGCCATTTCTTGAAACATGACTGTTGTGATTACTGACCAGGTTTGTTTTTTAAATAACAAGTGTTTCCCTGTGAAAGGTCTCAGTTCACGTAACCCCAGCTTTCATACCACCATTTCTTCTCCCAATTGGTGAAGTTGCCATCACATACACAGCGGCTGATAAGTCAGGCAATGAGGCAAGCTGTACGTTCAGTGTCAAGGTTATTGGTAAGTGCTGGCAAAAATCACTGGGGAGAGTCTGTCATAGTTGAAACCTTCTAATTTTGTGCAGAAGAGACTGTGAGTCACTGTGGCCTTTTGTGTGCAGGTATAAACCCAGGTGTAATATAATCTCCACTTTGCTGATCTTGGGGCATACTTTGTATAGTCTGCAGCCATTGTTCCCAGATGTTCAGTTTGGGTTGTGTTTTGTTTTGTTGTTCTTTCTGAATGTTAAGATATATCCTCATACTGGTAGATTAAATGCTTTATTGTGCCTCTATAATACTGATCTTTTTCTTCTTGAAAGACTAACAAAATTTGCAAGGTTCTCCTGCATTGCTTAAGCAAATCATTGTTCAAGTATTTGTCCAACAGTTGTGTTATTCAGCTCTGTAGAAAGCAAACACAATGCAGAAACCATGAGTACAACATAAGATTTGATCTTGTCCATTCCCTCAGCATCCACCAGTTGCAGGAGCTTACAAGGGTGCACATAGCTTAGTTGTATCTTTTGATGTGAACTTGAAACTGTTTACTTAACTTCTTCTGATTACAGATTGCATTCAGTAAGCTAATGTCATGCCATCCCTTCAAATTCTGCAGATGCAGAACCTCCTGTAATTGACAGGTGCAGATCTCCACCACCCATGCAAGCAGTAGAGAATGAGTACCCAGCAACATGGGAAGAACCACAATTTTCAGACAATTCAGGTGAGTTAATGCACCACAAAACATGCACACAACAGTGGAAGGCTAGGGAACTCCAGCCTTTTCACCCTTGATCTTTTAAGTTCAAGATTTTGGGGGGGTATTTTTTACTTACTTATTTTTAAGAATACATTACTAGGAAGATGTGCTGTGGTTTCCTTCTCCGTTTTTCAAGGTTGAGTGTGAGCAGCCCTCTTTCACCTAGTGATGTTTTAGGTTGACTTTTAACTCTTCTAGGTGCTCCACTGACTGTTATTAGGAGTCATGCACCTGGAGATCTTTTTCCCAAAGGAGAGACAACAGTCCAGTACACAGCCATGGATCCCTCTGGCAATAACAGGACCTGTGAGATCCACATTATCATCAAAGGTTTGTTGTATTAATCGTTTGGTCACAGAATCACAGAATTGTAGGGGTTGGAAGGGACCTTGAGAGACCATCGGGTCCAACCCCCCTGCCAAAGCAGGCTCCCTAGCACATATTGCACAGATAGGCGTCCAGACGAGTCTTGAATATCTCCAGAGAAGGAGACTCCACCACCTCCCTGGGCAGCCTGTCCCAGGGCTCTGTCACCCTCACTGTGTGAAAGTTCTTCCGCATGTTGGTGCGGAACTTCCTGTGCTCCAACTTGCAGCCATTGCCCCTTGTCCTATCCCCACAGACCACTGAAAAGGGGTTGGCCAATTCCCCCTGCATCCCATACTGAAGATATTTATAAACATTAATTAGGTCCCTCTTCAGTCTTCTTTTCTCCAGGCTGAACAGCCCCAGCTCACTCAGCCTTTCCTCATACGGGAGATGTTCCAGGCCCTTAATCATCTTCGTAGCCCTTCTCTGGACTCTCTCCAGGAGATCCCTGTCTTTTTTATACCAGGGAGCCCAGAACTGGACACAATACTCCAGGTGGAGCCTGACCAGGGCAGAGTAGAGGTCAAAAGTGTATAGCATGGTTGCAATTGCATATGATGAAGGATGCAATGCTACTCCACTTCTTAATTTAGTCTCCACATTTTCTTTTATTTATTCCCATTTTATATTGATTCACAGTCTTCTACAGGCAATTGGCCTGTCAAAGATATCATAACCAAGATTTTACAGTTAGTCCCTCCTAAGATGTTTCTGACAAATCTGTGTATTGTTCCAGTAATGCTGTGTGGATAATGTTTCATTTCAGAATTCAAGATGTGATGCAGTTCATTGTAAATAATTGTATGAAGATTCATGTAAAAATTTAGATTAATATTTTGTGTTATTTTAGTAAGTACATGCTTGAACATGCACCTTTGAAGCAGAAGTGGGTTTGGCTATTGCATTTCTAAGCTTTTTTAATTTCTCCTGTGTGTTGTGATTTGTTTAAATCTTCACATTTCTGGATTTCAAATTCCAGTGGAAGAGTTGGAGAGTAATTTCACAGTAACCTGATCCTGCCTTTATGGAAGCAACAAATAATGCTTCTACAGACTTCAACATAGGCAAGATCAGGTTGATACTAGGTACTTTCAGAAATCCTATCAGAGCTGTTTTCCTGTGTGCTTTCTTACTTCACCACTTTTATCAATATATAAATCTTTGTCTTTTTCACAGGTTCTCCTTGTGAAATCTCCTTTCAGCCTGTGAATGGTGATTTTAGATGCACATCAAATGAAGCTGGAGTTAATTGCACATTGCACTGTGCAGAGGGTTACAGCTTTTCAGAAGGATCAAGTGAAAACTACTATTGTGCATATAAGGATGGTGTCTGGAAGCCAGCTTATTCTACAGAGTGGCCTGGCTGCTCTTGTAAGTCTTACAGTTATTACAATAAATCTGTAAGAAAGTATCACTTCCATTTAATGATAGCAAATTTTCTCTGTCCTCTGCCTCCAACCTTTTACAAATATTGTCATAGAATGCCTGAAAGTCCCTAAATGCATTATCTCAGAAGCTGTCAAAACCACAGAAACAGTAGTGAATCGGAATCCTGTGAATCCCAAAATAGTAAAGATGGCAAAGTAGGCAAGGTCTGTCGTTATTTTGAATTGGTATTTGAAACTGTTTCCATCACTACCAGTGTCTTTTCAATAGGAATTTCTATGGTATTTGCAGCTTACTGGTCCAGTGCATGCTGTCCCTTACATATCTAATTATTGACAAATCAGAGGTGTTTATGGATTTTCTTTGAGATGGACACATGCAAAAATTCAGCTGTGTAATTTCTCTGCTTTGGTAACATTTTAATGATGAATATATTAGAGCTACATAAGAATCCAGTCTTGGCACCACATTGCATCCACTTCTACCAGAGTAGATTCCTTGCTTTCATCAAACAAGAGCAGTGTTTCAGCTATGAGCAAATGAGAGTTATGTTTCAGAGTTATCAATCAGAAATCCATAACTTGAACACTTAGGAGCTTTGATTTGCTTGAATTCTGGATAAGAACTTTTCATAGCCTAGCAGAGTTAGTAATAGGACTTTTAGTACCCATGGCTTCTCAGTAGAAAGAAAGATGAAGTTCAGTTGGCCACTCATAGGTTTCATCCATTAAGAAAATACTGAAATAGGTAAATGGCAGACCTGTTTTTTAATGTCTGTTAGCTTCCACAACTAATATGATACCTGTGGAAGGGTCATATTCAAGTGTACTGGCTGAGTTGACCCAGGGAAACCAGTTGATGTTATTTTTTTGGGTTTCAGTAAGGCTTTTGATACTGTGTCTCACAGTATCTGGCTGGACTGTGAGACATGTTTCTGTACAGCATACAAGTAGACAAAGTCATAATGCGTCTGGAAGGGCAGTTAGATGAAGGGTTGGGCCCAGAGTGTGATAGTGAATGTGGTTATCTCTGTCTGGTGGCCAGTCACTAATGGGGCTCCCCAGGGCCCCAGTTTAGGCCCAGTTCTTTTAAACATTTTCAAAAACAACCTGGACACAGAACTACAGGGCATCCTAAGTAAATTTGCAAATGACACCAAATTGGGAAGAGCTGTTGAGGTCTGTCAGGGTGGAGAAGCCTCCAGAGAGACCTGGACAGATCAGAGAGCTGGGCAGTCACCAGCAGCATGGAGTTTAACAAGGGCAAGTGTCAGATTCTGCACCTGGGAAGGGGCAACCCTGGCTGCACATCCAGACTGGGGGATCAGACGCTGGAGGCCAGCCATGCTGAGAGGGATCTGGGGGTCTTGGTCAACAGTTAAACACGAGCCAGCAGTGTGCCCAGGCAGCCAAGAGGGACAACCGTACCCTGGGGTGCATCAAGCAGGGCATGGCCAGCTGGTCCAGGGAGGCGTTGTCCCACTGTGTGCTGCATTGGTGTGGTCTGACCTCAAGTACTAGGTGTGTACCTTGAGTACTGAGAGATGTGAAACTATTGGAGTGTCCAGAGGAGGGCAAAGAGGATGGTGAAGGGTCTGGAGGGGAAGTCTTAGGAGGAGAGGCTGAAGTCTCTTGGTTGGTTCAGCCTGGAGAAGAGGGATGATGGTAGATGAGGGGAGACCTCATCACAGTCTGTGGCTTCCTACCAAGGGGGAGTGAAGGGGCAGGCCCCAATCTCCTCTCTGTGGGGTCCAGCAATAGAACTTGAGCGAACAGCATGAAGCTGTGACAGGGGAGATTTAGGTTGGATGTTAGGGAGAGGTTCTTTACTGAGAGGGTGGTTGGGCACTGGAACAGGCTCCCCAGGGAAGTGGTCACAGCACCCAGCTTGACTGAGTTCAAGACATGTCTGGACGATGCTCTCAGTCTCTGACTTGTCTGGTCCTGTGTGGAGCCAGGAGTTGGAATTCATGATCCTTATGGGTCCCTTCCAACTCAGGAGATTCTATGATTCTAGGTGTGTGATCCATTGTCATGTGTAAAACACTGGGAATTTAGATTGCTGATTTAAGGACAATGCTTATGACCGTAGTGTGTTGCAGTTTTAGCCTGAAGGATTTTGTTTTTAGCTCTGAAACTCTTGGAGTGATCAGTAAAAATTTATTTCTCCAACATTTTTCAGTAAATCGCTTTGCAAACCATGGGTTCAAATCCTTTGAGATGTTCTACAAAGCAACACGATGTGATGACAACAGTCTTCTAAATAGCTTTACTGATGCATTCCAGAGTGCACTTGGTAAAATGGTAGGTTAGTAAATGCTCCTTCCTTTTAAATACCTTTTAAAATGTACCTCATTGTTACTTTTCCCAGCTAACTAATTTAATACAAGGAAAATAGAGCAGAAACCCATATATGAAATCTGTGCTTTATCAGAATTAGATGTCTCATTTACAAGTAAAGATGATTCACTGGCATTTTAATGTAGTTCAATTCAGTCTTCAATGTGGAGTTACGTAGGACAGAATTCATAGAAGTGTCCAAGTAACTTCAGAATTTGGCACTTACAGATTTTCAGTAAGGTACCAAAGAGAACCTGAGTAGTTTTGAAAACCCCAGTCAATTGCCCCCTAACCTCAGTGTTGGTTTTGAAAGTTGGATGTAATTATAAAGTGTATGTGCTTGATATAAGAATATAACATATATATCTATCTCAGATAAAAGATTATACATATATAGAAATACATAAAATCCACATTTGTTGCCTAAGTCCAGGCAATTAAAAACAGTAGCAGTGATTTCAATAGTTTGCTCATGTTTCTTGAGTTTCTGAGTTCTCATTCCTGCCATTAGGAACTGTATATCACTGCATTTGAAGGGGTAGCATGCTCCTTCCCCTCTATGTCTCTTGCTTTCCACGTCAGTATACCAATCTCCCCTCTTAATCCATGCATCTGTCCCCAGCTGCGGAGTAGTATCTACAGGACTTTGAGCTGTGGTTTCAGGACTAGATGTCCAGGCCCTGTGTGACAGCATTGCTCCAAAAATCTGGACAATTACAGATTTTTTGCAGGACAAGGCCCATATGCTTAAAGGTTCTCTATAGACAATGGACAAACTCCTGAAAATTTGCAATGTATGTTAGTAGCCCTTGTCAAGTGGCTGAAAACTTACATAACACTTCAGGCAATCTCTGGCACTTGGATTTCAGTATCTGTTGCGCTTTTGCCTGACTTCAGGTTTGTTCTCTTCCAGCAGAGAAATATTGGCTGGTTTATTTGTGATCCTTTTCCCAAAAAGCCAGTTACCACAACGTTCCAGTGCTTAGGCTGTTAAAACAGCAGCAAAAGATAATATGGAAAAAATGCTTAGTGAGCTGCCCAAGCATTTACATCACAATGCAACAATCTGAGATAACAGCCAAAAAGGCTGTTTTGAATATACCTGTTCCCAAGAATTTGAAATTATAGCAGAGATCTGAAAAGCAGAGGATGAATAAGCAGGAGCCATCTTTCCAATGAAAATTGATACAGAAAATACAAAGCAATTCCAACACACAACGCAGAGTGCAACTTGCTTGAAACCTTTCTGGAAAAAGCAAGAGATACAGACTTTGCAAAAAGTCAAGCATTCTTTGGTTTTCATCTAATTTCCACTGCCTTTGTGGAGAGAAGAAATCAACAATACTAGAAAGGTTTCTGTCAAGTTTTCTGTTCTGTGGTTTCTGTTCTTCTCAGATGGTTTTCTCTGTCCTCCGAGGTCTCTTAATAGAGTGCATGACTTCCTTACCATGGGTAGAGAGAGGTGGTTATCAAGAAATAAGGTTTGAAAGCTAGAAACAAAGTGACAGCATTGTTGTAAACCTGGCAGAATGACAAGTTATGTAGCTAGAAAAAACACACATGTTTTTGAATGTGTGGCCTCTGCAGTCATCTTCAGCAGAGTGAAGCAAGCCTGAACTTACTTCTGCATTTTGGGATCTCACGTAGAAGAGTGGTTTACTGAATGGAAATCTTCTCTTACAAAAAAGATAATCAATTACAAAGAGCTTGTATGTCTATAAGCTGCCCTCTTACTTCCCAGCTGTATCAATAGAACATTCTTCTTTCAGGAGACCTTGCCAGCATTATAGGAGAAATAAGGAAAGATAAGGAAATCTACTGTGACTGGCAGGCTTTACATTTTCACTAGAAGTTTTTATAAGTTGGGAGAGGGGGGGCTCTGTGGTTTTATTTTTTTAATGTTATTCTTCTTTATGTTGGAAGGTCCCATCATTCTGTAATGATGTTGATGATATTGACTGCAGATTGGAAGATCAGACACAGAAACATTGCTTGGAGTATAATTACGATTACGAAAATGGATTTGCCATTGGTAATTATTGATTCCACAGATCCTTAGCTGTCCAGGTTTAATGTGGCATAGTTCCTTCTGTTCTGAAGTGTTGTGTGAGATTTTTTATAAAAAATAACTATAGAGCTCTTAAGATACTAAGCAATAGCATAATAGGTTTTGTAACAATACCGTGGAACAGTTTGCTGTCTGGTTTTGACACCGCTTCCTTTATAATGTAAATAGAAATTTACTGAGATTCCTCATGGTGATGAGGAGGAAAAAAGCACACGTGCAGAGTCCTACAAACCTGCTTGGTTAGCCTGGAAGAAAACTTTTTAACAATATACAATTCCAAATCAAAATACTGAAGAAGTACAATAGATTGTTCTGGAGATTGTTAAGATAATGAATGTCAGAGTGACTGTTCCCACTTAGCTGTATGCCAAGTAAGTTGTCATTTTCAGTCCATTTCTGTGCAGGTTACTGTCCATGTGTGTACTGTACCAAGTTGTCCTTGGAATTTCTGAGTCCTGTGGGGTTATTCAGAGCAGTAGGGCTAAAAACAGCTAAGTCACATTACCTATCTTAGCAGGAGTCATTTGGGCAGATCAATATCAGAATACATACTGTGGCTCTTTTACAGTTTTATAATGGAGTTTTTTGGTAGAGCTTCCTGCTTACTCTCACCCTTCCAACATACTTCACAGAGTTTGAGAACACACTTGTTTGTAGTTGGGAGGGCTGGGTGTTCAGTTTGTCATCAAGGTAGGGATGAATATTGATGATAGCTGGAGACAGCTTGTAAAGGCACTTGGAGGAAACAGTGTTGAGGTAGAATGTGTGGTCCCATTATCCTCTGGTTCATGTCAATCTTTAATCAGAATAAACTTGCTACTGTTTTTCTGGAGTTTCTCATAATTCTACCCTGGGGACTAAAGAGAGGAGAACTCTACTCAGGTCACAAGACAGTTAAAAAAATTATTGGTATTAACATGGTATTAACCACAAAGCTGTGGGGTTAACTTGCCCTAGTTTCCACTGTAAATTAAGCATCATTCAGGTGGCTGCTAATAGGTAATGGGCAGACTTTTTTTTAATATTTTCATGATTTTAGAAAAAGAGTTAGACCAATGAAAAAGACTGTGTACCTTGAGATTTAGTCATTCTGAAAAGGCAGATAATGTGCAGAAACATGTTTTTAACTTTTTCTGGTAGAAAATGTGTTATAGATGGAGCACATTATACAGGGAGTGAATTTGAATCACTAAATGTCACAGGAAATGTCTGCCTGGGAGGGAATAAGCATATACAGTAGTACCACCGGCTTTTCCTGAGAGGGCAGACGTTGGAAGAACTCTTCAGGAGTTGTAAGAAGAAACTGCAATGGAAACACGTGGCATAGGCCATGCTCACTATAGTTAAGCAGGAAGAGAGAGAGAGAGCAATATGGAATTGTTTCAGAAGAGGTCCATGGTGAGGGTCAATGCAAGACAGAGTAAGAAAAAAATTGCAACCTGATGCAAAAAAATTGCAAAGCCAGCATGCATCATCTGGGTCTCAAACAGACCCTGTTCTGTAGGAGACACATTTTGGAAGTTAGTCCAGACACTTTCTACGTGATGTTTCTTCTCTTTTTCTTCTTTCTTAATGCCTCTCAGGACCTGCTGGCTGGGGAGCAGCAAACCAGCTGGATTATTCCTATGACGATTTTGTCGATGCAGTGCAAGGAGATGACTTATCCAAGCATCTCTCTGCCTCTGTAAAAGCAGCACCTGCTCGAGTCAAAAGGCATAAGCTGAATGTTCCAATGACCGACCACAAAATCAAGTTAATATTTAATATCACAGGTGAGAGAAGTCAAAATAACATCCTTCTCCTATTCCTTCTTTCTAAAAAACATGTTTCTAATACATTCAGTAAAACATAGCCTTCAGTTCACAAAGTTTGCTCAAGATGCAGATGACAGTTTTCTGGAGACATTCATAGCACCATTTCATCACAGACTTTCTGTTCAGGAGAAAGATCACAGCCTTTATGTTCATGGAGAACGCTGTGCACATGGCCTGCTTTCCACTTTCCACTGGCAAGCTGAAGTGTTGCACTCTTGATATACTCCAGAGTACACTGGAAGTGCTGACTGTAAAATCTGTGTGCTTTCCATGTTTTCTGTTTATATCCCAGCTAGCGTGCCACTGCCTGATGAAAGGAATGATACATTGGAACTGGAAAACCAGCGACGGCTCCTTAAAACTCTGGAGGCAATCACCAACAGGCTGAACAGGACTCTCAATAAGGAACCCATGTACTCTTTCCAGTTTGCATCTGAACTCATTGTAGCTGACAGCAACTCCCTGGAGACCGAGAAGGCCTTTCTTTTCTGCAGGCCTGGTTCTGTGCTGAGGGGGAGAATATGTGGTAAGCCAGATGACTTGCACTTTACATGTATTTAGAATCCTTTTGAAAAGTGAGATTTTAGAGGACGCTTGCAGAGGGTTATGGATTGACACAGTTCAGTGCTTGTGGTCTCCCAGAACAATAAACTGCAGAAATGCTTTGCGTAGTTTGACTTCCAGAGGATGTTTATGTTGCTAACCAAGGCCTGTGGAAAAAGTATGCTTTTGTACCAAGGATTCTGCTCCCATGGGGAAGTGAGGCACATCCACACTTGGTGATAGACAGGAAAACAGTGCTTGGTATGCAGACTTTTAACCCTATTAGTCTTGTGGGTGATGTGTAGCTAAGACAGGGGATTGGATTCCATTTTCTGTATGTAGTGATGTCGTTTCAGTATTCCACAGAGATACCTCATTTGATGAGGAACAGAGTCACATTTCACTTAAACAGGGTTTGACTAAAAGGGAACTCCAGAGGCAAGACAAGTATGAGTGGTTGCACATTCTGAGGGGACCCTTATATTTCCAACATTACAGTCAACTGCCCTTTGGGTACCTATTATTCTCTGGAGCATCATACCTGCGAAAGCTGCTGGACTGGATCCTACCAAGATGAGGAAGGACAGCTGGAATGCAAAAGTTGTCCATCCGGTAGCTATACTGAATATCTACACTCTAGGAGCATCTCTGAATGCAAAGGTGAGAACTTTATCTTCTTGGACAGCCACCTCTGAATGCCTGGTGGCATCCTTTTGGTCTTCATCGTGGGAGTATTGGAATAAGGTTAGCCTGTGAAAGGAGCAGTCCTACTTCCCGCTGATTCATATGTAAAAAGAAGAATGCAGCTTTTCACCACTGCCATGGCGTTACAGGGTTCCTGGGCAGATAAGCAGAGATAGCTTTTGAAGCTTGTTTTATTTCTGTCTTCATTCTGTGAGATTATGAACCCATTTTGCAGAGACTAACACACTTAAAATAACGCCATTCTTGTCCTTGCCAGCCCCTTTCCAGTGATCAAAGAGTAAATGTCTGCATCCTACACTACAGTGCTCAGTACTGAGCACCTCAGCACCACTGTCTTTGTGACTTCCTCTGAAAAAGAAGTTGCTGGGTTTATTTCCTGTTTATTTTGTTGATTAAAAATGAGTAACTGAGTTTAAATAAATCATCTGTGAGTCTGATTGGAAGAGAATTAACTGATTAATAATTGACAAATTCACTATCAGTAACTTACCGCAAGTTCTTTTGTTTTTTGCTCTTTGTACCCATGAAGTCCTTCAGAGTAGAGTAAACTCTGGAAATAAAAGTCCCTGAGACATGCATCATGATTGCAGCATTATTTTCAGAGGTTAGGAGCCATGTTTCCTCTTGGATATTGCTTAATCTTTATGAATTCTGCCTTATAGCCCAGTGCAAGCAGGGAACATATTCAGCTAATGGTCTTGAGACCTGTGAAACCTGTCCACTTGGCACATACCAGCCAGCATTTGGATCCAAGAATTGCATCTCTTGCCCAGAAAATACATCAACAGTAAAAAGAGGTGCAGTGGATGTCTCAGCTTGTGGAGGTTTGTAACAAAAGGGGCTATGAATTTTTTTTTAAATTGAATTCTAAAAATCTCTAGATGTTGCTTAAACATCATCTAATATATTCAATTCATCTGCCTAAGATTGAATTCCACTTCTGTTATAGTGTGGACAAAGCAGCATTTCCTAGAAATATGATAAGTCATTTCCTGGTACCCTGATTATTTCAAATGTCCTCCTTCTCATTTCCAAGATGGATTCTTATCTAAAGATAAATAAAATGAGATATGGGTGGGCACCTACATGAAAATAAAACTTGTTTCCATATCGAAGAGAAAGGAAATTACAGGATGTTTGTCACTATTTCCTCAGAAACATCTTCCACATCTTCTGTGCAAAAATGCTGAGTATTAATACAGTATGTTCCATAACTTGTTTCAAGAAATTGTCTTCAACTGCGTTTGGGAAGCTCTGCCAGGAAGAGTCCCAGGGGGAATAGTCTGCAGGGATTAAACAAAAAAAAAAAGACTTATCTTTCATTCTTATTCCTTCTTGAAGGAAAAAAGTGTGAAAGAAAAAAGAGAAAGGAATTTACATTTGAAAGCTGTCCCCAGAGCAGTAAACGAATAGGTAGAAATACTAGCCAGCTGTTTCTGTAGGCCTTTGAGGACCACATGTCACCTAACAGGACATTTTAAAAAAGCATCTCCTAGAGTGGTGAATTCCTGGCAGATTTCAGCCTATTCCTTTAAGTCTGAGCAGGAGCTCTGTTTGGAGGAGAGAGAATGACCAGGAAGGTATGAGGGATAGAGTGGGAGTGCAAGTCATCACTCAAAAAAATGTCCATTTGTTCTTGCAGTGCCGTGTCTTGCAGGCGAGTTCTCGCGTACAGGTTTGACACCTTGTTACCCATGTCCCAGAGACTACTATCAGCCAGACCCAGGAAAGTCCTACTGCTTGTCCTGTCCCTTTTATGGAACAACAACTGTCATTGGTGCCAGATCCATCACAGATTGTTCAAGTAAGTCAAATTATCACTGTTGGGGAAAGCAAATAAAGGGAACATCTAAAGGATGGCCAGCAATATCCAAAACAGAAATCATCCCACTTACTCTCTGTCCTGGTTTCAGCTACGATGGAGTTAATTTTTTTTTAGCAGTGGATGGAATGCCATGTTTGGGTGTTAGGATGAGAACAGTGCTGATAGCACCCTGATGTTTCTAGTTGTTGCCAAGCAATCAAGGACCTTTCTCAGTTCTTCATACTTCCCTACTAATGAGAAAGGAGGGGACGCAGCCAGGACAGGTGACCCGAATTGGCCAAAGAGGATATTCCATGCCAGTTACATCATGCTCAGTATAAAGGGGACTGGGGGGAAGAGGAGGAGACGCCAGGACGTGCAGTTTCTGGGGACGGTCGGGTTCCGGGACGGCTCTAGGCTGTGCGGCCTGAGTTGTGTGGTTTGGTGAGAAATTGCATTGTGTATCACCAGTTTCATATATTTTGTGCTTTAAACTCCTGTTATTGTTGTATCTAGTTTTCTGCTATTGTTTAGTAAACTATCCTTATCCCAACCTGCGTGGTTCTGGTTTCTAGGTTGTGGTTTCTTTTCCTCCTTTCTTCCTTCCCTTTTCCTCCTCCCCCAACTTTCCTTCCCCCTTCCTTTTATAAGTACAAGTGACTGTGTGGGGTGTGGCCCTCAGCTGGGGCAAAACCAGGACACTCTCCTAACAAATATGGACCTTCTGTGGCAGCCAGTGAAGTTCACAGCTACTGGTGTTGCCTCTCTATTATGTAGAAGGAATGACTGTGTGATTGCAAGAAAGAAAATTAATTCTGTCCTAGCAGAATCCAGGATAGTGATATGTGCCAAGGCTCAATAACAGGGTATACATGTACGAAGTGTGTGTATGTATAAATATATACTGTATATAAATATGCACTGCGTATGTATAGAGTTATACATGTATACACAAATATGTATATGCATGTATGTGTGTGTATAAATACACATAAAATATATATACTCACACATATGTGTGTTTTAGAAATTTATACGCTTGCAAATATATATATAATATATATAAATACATATAAAATATATATAAAATGCTATGTGGTGGTTACTGTAAAGTTTGCTCTTTATTCCCACAATTTCACTTTTTTCGGCATATCTTTAGATGCATTACAAACATGCAGTTGTTATGCCCTCGTGGAATAGGGAGGAATCTTGCCATCCAGTATTAACAGCATTTTTACTTCTTTCCTCTTTAGGTTTTGGCTCTACTTTTTCAGCAGCTGAGGAAAGTGTAATGATGGTACCGGCCTCTCCAGAAAATATCAGCAAGCAGTACAAAGTCAGCAGTCAGGCAAGGACAGGATATTTTTTTCAATGTTATCTCAAATGAAAGAAAGAATGCATTCTGCAGCAGTAAATCTTAAGGCCTTTTTGAATGTAATGTTACGCTGACTATCTTTCCTGAAGAGATGAGAGTGATGGTCATCACAAACTCTCTTTGTGATCATAGAAACACTTTCACTGAACAAGGGAGGCTGCCCTGAGCTATAGCCAGTCTTAAATTCTGGACATGAAACCTTCACCAAATGTATGAAATACATGTATGATACTTCCAAAGAAATGTAAAGTCCATGGAGGACATTCAGCCCATCTGTAAAAAGTGGATTGACATCACTTAGTCATCTGATGTCTTCCTTATGCTCAATTGCAGAAAATGCTACCAAGGCATCCAACTCCCAGTTGTAAAATCTTTGTTTTATTTATTGAAACATAGACACACTTGAGAGGAGGTAATCAGACCTCCCTTCTGCTGTGAGTACCCCCTTTGAAATGCAGGCAGGTCCTCATATGATAGAAACTACTCCAGTGATAATGTTTGCCAGAGATGTGCCCTGACCCCCGTGTATTTGTTTGAATCTAAAGTTAAATTACTGCATAGACAGGAGCAAAGTTGACAGATAGTAAATTTGGACTGAACCATTGTATGGCATATGGACAGGTGGCAAACTGATCTCCTGTGGTTTCAGTTGACCATTTGATGAATTCAGGTTTGCCATGTTAGAACACCATACAGTGAAGTTCCCTACCAGTTCACCTGCTGACCAGTAGCAGGAAGTGGTTAGCCAGTGTAAAGCAAAGTGGAGAACTCTTACATAAAAGTCAGCATAGTATAAAATGTCACCTGTGAATCATAGCTGAGAATGTTCTAAGGGAAAAACCACTATGATGACATTTTGCTAAATAAAAGGTAATTTTAAAATAATATTTCAGATTCCTGATATTTCTCTCCAGAAAAAAAGAATGGTTGATGTGCTGAGAGACAAAGGCGAAGAGCTGGGAGTTAATACTAGTGAATTCCCCCTGCCCCAGCTTTCCAAAGTGGCTATAGGGTGTGCAGTTTAAAATCAGAATCTTTTGTTCCTCTTGTATTCCCACCTTTTCTGTAATTGTATCATTCTTGCCTCTGGCAGGTCTTTCATGAGTGTTTCCTGGAACCCTGCCACAACAATGGGACATGCAAACAATTGGGAAGTGGATATATTTGTATATGCCCACTAGGATATACAGGTAAAAAAAAAAAAAAGAGAAACACGTGGAGGAGCTAACATTCTCCATGTTGTTAATATGAGCATATGCAAAGCAGCAAAACATTTCAGTGCAAGAGTACAGCTTAACTAATTGGGAGTATCCATCATAGATTTACCATACATAAGTATGAAAGAAATAGTTCCTCCTGTTCTCACTGAATTATGTTGTGTTCAACAGCAAAGGGTTTGAATGGGGTTTCTTTTAGTGGAGTTAGTGGATTTTACAATTTTATCACTTGGCAATATTTATTATTAGCAAAAACTAGAAATTTGCACTCTAAACAGCCAATTCCATGACATATGCCTGGATTTCTCTTCACTAGTAGCTTCTCAGTTGCTTCCAAGCAAACAGATGACTTATTATTTAGCTATTATCAAGAAGTAATCTCTGTTATTTTTGGTGGGTATTAAATACCACTGCCTGGAACTGATCAGGCTGTTGCCAGATGTGCATCGTACCTTTCCAGTAGTTTTTTGTCTCAGGTCTGTGTTAAAACACAATCCAAAGAAAAGATAATAAACCCAAATATCTGGTAATGTGTGCAATTAATCAGCCATGTTTTCCTACATTAAGTAGTCATGACTTCTGTGTTTCTGAAAATGTTGTATCCCTGTCCTCAGTCCTTTATTTTGCATTCTAGGCTTGAAATGTGAAACAGAAGTTGATGAGTGTAAATCATCTCCTTGTCACAACAATGGAATATGTAAAGATGGCATTGGGACTTTTGTTTGCCATTGTCAGCCAGGCTATTCAGGTAAATTGTTTCACTTAGTAGCTCTTCTGCAGTCAGGAGTTGTTTCTGTGCCATGCAGGTAATACAAAACCCAAGAGCTCTCTAATTCCACATCCATGGAATTATAACAGGAAAACAACCTGATCTTCAGGTTAGAATAGGTTCTTCTGTATGTGAACAGGTTTTGAAATAAAATGATGGGCATTCCAGGGTAGTCTGTGCGTGTGTGTATGTGTGTGTGTGTGTGTGTGTGTGTATTTATGCTTCTGTTCTCTGGTCTGAATAAAGGGAAGACTGAATTTAAGGGAATTATTAAATACTCACAGGGAAAATGTTTGTGAGAGTGAATATGACATGATAAGACAAAGTGTTTATGCTTTACTACAGCACTGGGGGTGAGTGGGCTCTTTGTTTCCTCCTGTCTTTTTAACTCTCATCTGCATGCATATTGACGGTGTCAAAATCTATGGAAAAACTGACATGATTGAGAACTTTGCCAAAACATGGTGTTTTCCATCAGAATTGGGCTCCTTCAGTTTTCACCTTTGTGGCTATATAATTATCTACAGCAACACTTGCTGATTTTTTTTTAAACTTTATAATGATGAACCATGGACTTTGCATCTTCCACATCCCAACATCTAAATAACCCAGATTATCTCTGTAGGTGTTTGCAGTACTGCAGTCAAACATGGGATTTTATCACCTGATCTCTGTAGCCTTTTGTTTAGCATGGAGTATGACTGCTGTTCTGTCTTCCACATTTAGTGGCTGCAGCATGCAGACCTTGACTGTGTCTTGCTCATGCCTTGTAACCATTGCTGTTTAAAGGTCTCTTGTGTGAGGAAGACATAAATGAATGTAGCTCCAGCCCATGTTTAAATGGAGCCCACTGTGTTGATGGCAAGAATGGTTACCGCTGCACTTGTGCAAAAGGGTTCACAGGTACACCTTTTTCTGTTTAAATCAGCTTTCACTCTTCACAGGACAGATGTCTTCATACCCTGTCCAAAGTATTTCAGTCTCATTGCTATGTATTACATATATGTTGGTATGGGTGTACTACATTCTCTTAAGTCCATGTAGTCTCTCAGAGTCCCTGTAGTGTAAGTGTGGCTTCAGAAGGATTAATTAAGTTATCATTCTTCTACTCCTAATTTTACCATAAACTCTCTGTGTGATGTTGAGGAAAGAATAAAGACATTCACATGTATGCAAATTATTACTTTTAATTTTATTATAAAAAGAATATATTATAAATGTAGACAAAATGTTTTGTATTAAAACCAGTCCCTATCCCCATCCTCAGCTTTCTACTGCTTTCATAGTTTTCTGCAACAGCTAGACATACCTTTTCATGATTATGTTGCCAAAAAACCTCCATTCTAAACTCAAATCCCAGAATTGTGTGTTTATGGCTTTCATGGTTCTCTTTAGAGTTAAGGTTCCAACTAAAAGTCTTTCCTAACAGCTTTTCACTAGTTGGTCAGAATAGTTTCTCAGGTGATTTCCTGATTTAGCCCAAATTATTAACATAATGAGCAATAGCCATTTAAACTCTGCAAAGTTTGCTGAGTGTTAATTTCTACAATTACAAAGATGATTCTTGTAATTCTTCTATAGCTACTTAATGTTATTTAACGAAGTAAACCCTAAACCTGCCTGAGTACCCTGATGTTTGCTGTTTCCCAGGAGATGGGCAACAGTACTTAAATACAGATGCATTAGTTCTTAGGTTAATTCAAAGCAGAGCTGTGACTTTGTTCTTTTTTTCTCAGGTGCTCACTGTGAAATGGAGGTCAATGAATGCCTTTCAAACCCGTGTCTTAATAGGGCTATTTGTGAAGATCGAGTTGGCAGTTTCTTCTGCAAGTGCCTCCCAGGTTTTACCGGTGTCTTGTGTGAAAGAAACATGGATGAGTGTCTCAGCAGACCCTGTAAGAATGGAGCTACATGCAGAGATGGTATCAACAGTTTCAGGTGAAAAACAAATGATGTAATAGAATCCTAAAATGGTTGGAAGGGACCTCAAAGGCCATCTAGTTCCAACCCCCCTGCCATGGGCAGGGACACCCTCCAGTAGTCCAGGTTTCCCAAAGCTCCATCCAGCCTGGCCTTGAATACACCCAGGGAAGGGGAATCTCAGTCTCCTTGGCCAACCTGTTCCAGCACTGTCCTAGCTGAACCCAGGACAAAGTGCCTCACCACTCACAGTGAAGAATTTCTAATCTCAATCTACCCCAGTACAATGTGGAAAGTCAGACTGGTTTTGGTGCTTCAGCCTTGCTAGATTTCAGCAAGACATTTGACAGCCTGATCCAATATAAATAGTCCCCTTATGCACACTAAAGGAGATTTTAAAATGCAAGAATGTAAATCTTAGTGTCCTCACTCTTAAAGAATTCCAAGGCAGACAGCAAGAAAACAAATAGTTTGAAGCATAAGCATGGTAAGATTGCATGATTTTAAAACTGATCTTCCAAAAGAAATCCACTTTTCCAATCTTTAAGGACTTGTCTTGCTCTCCACTAGAAGAATAAGTGATGACAAGTTATATACCTGATAATATTACATTTCTATAGCCTGGAAGACAGGCATAGCTGTATATACTCAGAACATAGAGGTTAAAATTTAAGCACCAATGGAATCTTCCAAATACTTTATTTTTATATTTTAGGGTATCTGAACTCAAAAGTTACAAATACCAGTAACAAAGTCATATTATAGAGAGATGGATTAACTGTTACTGTCTGGATTTAATAACTCATTCCCCAAAGTCCAGAAGTTTTGGTGCCTTTCCACTTCATTGGTTTTCCCTCTGTGTAAGCATATCTGCCTGAAAGATATGTCATATCAAGCACCTCCCATCTATAATTCTGTGGGCTCTAGCAGGCATGTTTCACTCACAGAAATGCAATGATTGCCTCTCCCAGCATCCACAGACAAAAATAGACATTGTATTTCAATATTGCATTGTCCCTGTTAAGAAGTAGTATTATGCAGCTAATGGTATTGAAGCATACTCAAGGGAACAACCAAAATAAAACTCCATTAATTCTGTAGTAACACTTCTGTTGTTTTTTTTTTTCCACTGGTGGATCTGGCCTCATGGCCAGGATTCTTTGTTGTGTCACCAGCCACCTTTGAAGTGTGCTTCTCTTTTCCTTCATAGGTGCCTGTGTGTGACAGGGTACACAGGACTGAACTGTGAAGTGAACATCAATGACTGTGACTCCAGTCCCTGCTTAAACCAAGCCACCTGTGTGGATGCCTTGAACTCGTACGTTTGTAAATGTCCCCCTGGCTTTACAGGCAGCAGGTGTGAAACAGGTACACAGGACCAAGTGTCAGAACTAAGGTGGCTTAACTAGGTCTCTGGGCAAGATTTGTACTGGGTGGGCTGATTTCATACAGCTTCCCCAGAAACCAGGTAGGGTGGTGGGACTCTGAGAGACTGAGTGGAACCTGTGTGACTGCAAAGTGTAATTGCAGACAAGTAACAGCATGTGTGCTTTGTCTTATTTATATTAATTTCTCTTTTATAAGGCACAGTTCCATCTCTTTAGTACTTAGTATGACTATTGAGTTTTATTTGTATTTGTTCTGTGTATCTTAGTTAATTAGCTCTTGTACTTGATGTAGGGCTTTGCATCACAGAGTTAGAGATTAGTATGTAGTAGCCTCAGCTTTAGAAGTCCTAAAGACATCAAATTCCCTATGGGCAGAAGGGCATCAAGTTCCCTATGGTCAGCCAAAATGGGTCACACATAGTGCAACCTCTTGGGTGACACTGATGTTAGGCCACACAACCATGAGGCTCAAATCCATCTGTCTTTTATCCACTCCATGAAAATTATACACTGTTATACAAGTAGCTGGTGAATCTCTAAACTGAAGAACCTGCGTTGGTTTTACAGAGACAGCAGAAGACCTTCAGGTCATGTAGGCCTGCAATTTATTTTGGAGCTTAACAACACTCAGATTTCAGAATAGCTCAACTTAGTACATTTACATGTAGTATCTTTGTAATTCATGTCACTCTGCATTAAAGAGTGGCATAGAAGTGCTGTCCCATCCTAGTGCAGTATATTTCAGTAAGACCAGAACAGGGGGGAAAAAAAATAATTTTCCCCTTTTTTTTTGTTTTTATTTTGACTCTTGTGAATAAAATGGAACCAGCTGATCACATCTCTTTCAGTTGTTGGATGGTAGATTGATAAGTCATTTCATTGATAGAGGACTGGAAAGCAAGGCTTATGCTCACTGTTTGCTGGATAATCATCTCCTTTTCCAGCCATTTTTAATCAAACCCTGTGTGTTTTCTAGCCTTGAAAAGCTCTGTGTGATATGAGACTGCTATACAATCTTTCTACCTCTGAGCAATATAAAGTGACTATGTTTTGTAGCTGGGTTGTGCTCCATTTTTATTGCATTTGATTAGATTCCATTTGATTGTCTTTCTGGGGTTTCAGTAATATAGCTCTGAAAACTCTGTCTTTGTTGCAGAACAGTCCTCTGGTTTTAACCTTGATTTTGAAGTCTCTGGTATCTATGGATACGTCATGCTCGATGGTGTCTTCCCATCTCTTGGAGACATCACCTGTACGTTCTGGATGAAATCCACTGACACCACAAATTATGGGACTCCCATTTCTTATGCAGTAGAGAATGGAAGTGATAATGCATTTCTTCTGACTGATTACAATGGGTAAATCACAGTTCTGCTTTTCTGTAGCTTACAGGTCTCATGAACTGATAAAGCAAGCACAGACCAGAAGTCTGAATATCAGCTTTTGCCTGCTTTGGGGTAGAAAAACCTGCATCCAAACCCTGTAAAGTTTAGAAAGTGGCTTATTTTTGTCTGGACTACATTTACCTCATTTAACTGGTGTATTGAGACAATGATCAGATAAAATGGAGCTTAGCTCAGAGTACTTGTAGCATGACTCCAAGAGTAGGAAATAAGTTTAAGAACTCACTGTTCAGTCATGACTTGAATCTTCATGTTTTGATACAACAGCACATTACTTGTTTCACTGCACTTTGTATCTGATGGCCTTAACTTCTGAGTTCTCTGAGAGGTCTTGTACAATGATCTTTCAAGAGAGGCTTCTTGTATGGTGTAGACACAGTTACCGCATCTGGCAAATAACATGTTTCGAGTCATGTGTAACAGGCCATGCTTTTAAAGTTGCTATATGCAACTGAGTCTGCCTTCATCTTCCTTCCATGCAGCTGGGTTCTTTATGTAAATGGGAAAGAGAGGATCACAGACTGTCCTTCAGTGAACGATGGTAACTGGCACCACATTGCAGTGACATGGACATGTACAGATGGGGCATGGAAAGTGTACATCGATGGAAAACTGTCTGATGGAGGGAGTGGGCTTTCTGTTGGCTCAAAAATCCCTGGTATGCTTTATTTATATTACCCCAGCTCTGTTCCCTTCATTCTGTTTTTACTGCATAATTTGCTACGCCTGCAAGGAAATGTTTATTTTGGTGTTTTTAGCATGTTTTCACATTTTCAACATTATGCAGGGCTCATGTTTGCTATTCATATTAATGAGGACAGTTTTCTCACTAAGCCTCACTACAGGCAAAGTGTACATTTCTAGAGTAAACTAGTAGTTAACTTGTTTTGGGAGTGGCAGTTTACTCCACATAGAGCCTGTGCAGAGCTGACTTTGGAATGGCTTTTTGGGAGTAGGTTGCTCACACAACAGACATAAGTTGAACTGGCATTTCCCTTAGAAATGTGCACACAGAGTTTATTGAATTAGCCTTTCCCTGTAACTCTCAGGTATCTTTTTAAAGTTACATTTGCATTCTTTCCTAGCAAGGTGGGTTTTGCTATTTCATTTTTTCCTGTGATCAGTGGTCTTACCAATAGTATCTCAAGACATTAAAAGGATTACCTTTAGCATTGAATAGCTGTGAAAGACCTGGTGTTAGGTTGCTGCAAAAAGATTTCATTTTAATAGCATTTTCATACTACAGTGTTTAAATTTGCATAGAGTTTAACTTCCATGGCATCTCAGAACACTCACGGGCTAATGGCCAAGGTGCTTTAGAGAGTTTCGAGTCAAATTTGTTCTATTTAACTTTCTAAACTTTTGTCTAAAGCAGGAAGTGAAGCTAGCACTTTAAAATATGCCCCACCTGCTCAAAACTGCATTTTGCACTGCTCTATAATGGGCTTCAAATACTGAGCTAGAAGTGGTTTCTTAGAGCCAGTACTATTCCTGAAGCAACAAGGAAATTTCTGCTCTCATAAGCATGAGCTTAGTAGCATCAACGGGTATTTGAGAGAGTCACTTCCAAATTGTTATGCTCATTACCTAGCATAAAGCTTCCCAGAGATTTGCTGAGACAATATTTTGAAGGTGACTGGTCTTCTGCACTACAAAATCTTAGTAACATAGGATAGCAGGAGTTTTGATTTGCTTACTTTTTAACCTTCTTACGGGGATCCCTGCTGAAAGGCTCTTTCCTACCCCTGTCTAATTCTGTTTGAGTTTAGGAGGTGGTGCACTTGTTCTGGGTCAAGAGCAAGATCAGAAAGGAGAAGGTTTCAACCCAGCTGAATCTTTTGTGGGCTCCATCAGCCAGCTCAACATTTGGGACCATGTCCTGTCTCCACAACAGGTAAGTCCTTACTTCAGCATTTGAGCTTCCAGCATCCAAATGTCTCCTCTGCTTCTTTCTCCTTTTCTTTTCTGCTTTGGCTTTCTGCTAGGTTCAAAACTGCCCAGCAGTCTCCTACTGTTCTTGGCTTTTTGGGTCACTGGTTGTTGCATTGCCAAGTAAATCTCCAGGTTTTTGTTCACTAGCAGTTTTGAAGCTGAGAATTACACATGTATAGTTCCTACAGGAAATGTGTATGTGTCTGCAGGACACACCGGTGAAGAGGTTAAGTGTGATTTTCTGAGTATTTCTCAGTAGTCACCTGTCTTTAGTGCCACACTGGAGTAAATTCCTATCTGTTTCGAATGCAGTGCAGTTAGGATGAGGAAGATAATCCTGCCCTTAATTTATGCCGTCTATATTCTCATCTCAAAAGACAGATAAGAGACCAGACAGGAAGCTGAGCCAAGTAAACTTCCCATAAAATTTTTACCGTAATTCAGTTCAGAGCTTGAGACTGTAAATTAGTGTCATTATCAGTTACTGTGAGTTTTGTAATGGCCAAATGGAACTATTGAGTAAATCTTACCTTCCTGTTCTTGGCTACAAAGGAAAGTAGGTTGACAGAATATGTCGCCCAGCAAATAACATAAAGGCCAAGTCCACTCTTTAGTATTTCTTAGTGTAATTTAGTTGCTCATCCGCTTGCACATAAATTTTGTATAGGTAAACCAACAATCTGCTTTTTTGCTGAGTAGACAGCAGTAGAAATACGAGTTGTCTATATGGGACTGTGAGGTTCTCCATCATATGGCTGCCCTTCCCACACTGGAAATTTGCAGCCCTTGGCCTAAGCATTTTCCATCAGCACATACAGTTGAAACGAGATCTTTGAAGTGGCCTAAGAATAAACAGAGCAGGTTGGTCTTTTCTCCAGCTAAGCTGACTCCAGAAATCTGATCCACCTCACTGGAGTGCAGGGTAGTGGGAAGTGAGAATAATTCAGTTTGAGATTTATGGTGTACGTTTCTTTCTCAGAGACAGTATCTCACATTGTTCTTGGTAATTTATTTCATCCACTCAAGACTTGACAGAAGCCAGTCATCTTTCTGGAAAGGCAGTTTCCCAGATGGCATTAACTGGGCACACCTGTGCTTTTTAACCAGCTTGCTATGCCCTGAAGACATAGCTATGCTGCATGTATATGTATGCTGCATGAGTGGGCTGGCTGTGCTGAGATGTACTCAGCTCATTGGGCCACTCATCTTTGCTCTTCCTAATTCATATTTTCACACTGCTGAAGGAGACTTTCCCTTCTCCCAGCCAGGAAATTACTGGAATGACACTCCAGCACAGAAGAGCCAAACAGTAGTGTCGTGGTTTTGCCCCAGCCGGGGGCCGCACCCCACACAGTCGCTTGTACTTTTAAAAGGAAGGAGGAAGGAAAGTTGGGGGAAGGGGAAAAAGGGAAGGAAGAAAGGAGGGAACGAAACCACAACCTAGAAACCAGAACCACGCAGGTTGGGATAAGGATAGTTTACTAAACAATAACAGAAAACTAGATATAACAATAACATAAGTTTAAAGCACAAAATAGATGAAACTGGTGATACACAATGCAATTTCTCACCAAACCACACAACTCAGGCCGCACAGCTTAGAGCCCGTCCCGGACAACCCGACCGCCCCAGAAACTGCACGTCCTGGCGTTGTCTCCCCCTCTTCCCCCCAGTCCCCCCTTATACCGAACATGACGTAACTGGTATGAAATATCCTCTTTGGCCAATTCGGGTCACCTGTCCTGGCTGCGTCCCCTCCTTCCTCACTAGTAAGGAAGTATGCAGAGCTGAGAAAGGTCCTTGATTGCCCGGCAACAAATCGGAAAACATCAGGGTGCTATCAGCACTATTCTCATGCTAACACCCAAACATGGCATTCCATCCACTGCTAAAAAAAATGTTTAACTCCATCATAGCTGAAACCAGGACATTATCCACCCCTTATTCCATACCATTTACGTCATGACCAGATCCAACAATTTTCTTTGGGTACAACCAATTTCGTGTTTCACACACCCATATATGTATGTACACATGTATGCACACATACGTGCATACAGATCTTATTCCCTCAGTCTGTGAATCATCCCTCTGAAGTTGTTGAGTTCATTTAGTCCATGATTTCCAGGCTCCATTTGTCGTAACAGTTTCTCAGGATAGTTGTATGTTCCATTGGCTCGTGGCATGCTGCATCTCAGGCTCTTGACTGATACACCTGGCATGGTCCATGCTCATAGTCTGTGGGTCAGAGTTTATTTTCAACGGGAGCAAAAAAGTTCTTGAGAGGCCAGGCTTTAGTCCCATCATCATGGCACTCATTCTTCATTAACTTGTATGACTCCGGCTATAATGCTATGGTACAACATACAGCAATCATAACAACAATGAATATACAATAATGGGTTGTTTGGCAATTATTATAATTTCTACTTTATTAATTATATTGGCTATTCTCACCCAAAATCAAATCCCCTTGAGGTACACATCGAACTTCTCCATCCCTCTGCATTACCCACCAAGTACAGCCAGGTCCTTGAGCAAAAACAATTCCAGACATGGGTTTACCTTTGCCTGAAGCAGGGATGACCCAAACTCTCTTTCCCAATACACTCTTCATATGCACTACTGGGACTCTGTCTCCCTCTACAGTACGTGGAAATTTTGCCTGGGCAGGGCCAGCCCGATTGGTAGATCCCCTAGAGTTAACTAACCACGTGGCTTTGGCCAAATGTGTATCCCAATGCTTGAATGTCCCACCACACATTGCTTTCAGTGTAGTTTTTAAAAGTCCATTATATCGTTCAATTTTTCCAGAGGTCGGTGCATGATAAGGAATGTGGTACACCCACTCAATGCCATGCTCTTTGGCCCAGGTGTCTATAAGAGTGTTTCAGAAATGAGTCCCATTGTCTGACTCGATTCTTTCTGGAGTACCATGTCGCCAGAGGACTTGCCTTTCAAGGCCCAGAATTGTATTTCGAGCAGTGGCATGGGGTACGGGATATGTTTCTAGCCAGCCGGTAGTTGCCTCCACCATTGTAAGCACATAACGTTTGCCATGGCGGGTTTGTGGGAGGGTGATGTAATCAATCTGCCAAGCCTCCCCATATTTATATTTCATCCACCGTCCTCCATACCAAAGGGGCTTTAACC
The DNA here is from genome assembly GCA_020800305.1 of Porphyrio hochstetteri. NCBI lineage: Eukaryota > Metazoa > Chordata > Aves > Gruiformes > Rallidae > Porphyrio > Porphyrio hochstetteri. The sequence continues at coordinate 13,829,183 of CM036938.1, read as the reverse complement.
GCTTAGCTTGCTTGATTGCAGCACATGTCTCACATTCGTGGACAACTTGTGTGATGGCGTCCATGGTCAAGTCCACCCCTCGATCCCGAGCCCATCTATATGTTGCATCTCTCCCTTGATGACTCGAGGTATCATGAGCCCATCGAGCTATGAATAATTCACCCTTACATTGCCAGTCTAGATCTACCTGAGCCACTTTAATCCTAGCAGCCTTATCTACCTGATGGTTGTTTTCATGTTCCTCCATGGCCCGACTCTTAGGTACATGGGCGTCGACATGACGTACCTTTACAACAAGTTTCTCTAACCGAGCAGAGATATCTTGCCATAAGTCATCAGCCCATATAGGTTTGCCTCTACGCTGCCAGTTGTTCTTTTTCCACTGCTGCAACCACCCCCACAGGGCATTCGCCACCATCCATGAATCAGTATAAAGGTAGAGCCTTGGCCACTTTTCTCTCTCAGCAATGTCCAGGGCTAACTGGATGGCCTTCACCTCAGCGAACTGGCTTGATTCACCTTTTCCTTCAGTGGCTTCTGCTACTCTTCTTATAGGATTCCATACAGCAGCTTTCCATCTCCGATGCTTACCCACAATGCGACAAGACCCATCAGTGAACAGGGCATATCGCTTCTCATTCTCTGGCAGTTCGTTGTAGGGTGGGGCTTCTTCAGCGCGTGTTACCTCCTCATCCTCTGGTGACATCCCAAAATCTTTGCCTTCTGGACAGTCTGTGATCACCTCCACGATTCCTGGGCGATTGGGGTTTCCTATTCGAGCCCGCTGTGTAATTAGTGCAACCCACTTGCTCCACGTAGCATCAGTGGCATGGTGTGTAGAAGGAACCTTCCCTTTGAACATCCAGCCCAGCACCGGCAGTCGGGGTGCCAGGAGGAGCTGGGCTTCAGTTCCAATCACTTCTGAGGCGGCTCGAACCCCTTCATAGGCGGCCAGTATTTCCTTTTCTGTTGGAGTATAATTGGCCTCAGATCCTTTGTAGGCCCAACTCCAAAACCCCAGCGGTCGACCTCGAGTCTCCCCTTGTGCTTTCTGCCAGAGACTCCAGGTCGGGTCGTTCTCCCCAGCTGCAGTGTAGAGCACATTTTTAATATCTGTCCCTGTCCGGACAGGCCCAAGGGCCACTGCATGGACTATCTCACGTTTGATCTGCTCAAAGGCTTGCTGTTGCTCAGGGCCCCATTGGAAATCATTCTTCTTTCGAGTTACATGGTATAGTGGGCTCACAATGAGACTGTAGTTTGGGACATGCATTCGCCAAAAACCTATAACACCTAAGAAAGCTTGTGTTTCCTTTTTGTTTCTTGGTGGAGACATAGCTGCTATTTTATTAATAATGTCCATTGGGATCTGACGACGCCCATCCTGCCATTTTATTCCTAAAAACTGGATTTCTCGCGTAGGCCCCTTGACTTTACTTCGTTTTATAGCAAAACCGGCTTCTAAAAGGATTTTAATTACCCTGTTTCCTTTTTCAAAAACTTCCTCTGCTGTGTTGCCCCATACAATGATGTCATCAATATACTGCAGGTGCTCTGGTGCTTCACCCTTTTCCAGTGTATTCTGGATTAGTCCATGGCAGATGGTGGGGCTATGTTTCCACCCCTGGGGCAGACGATTCCACGTGTATTGGATGCCTCTCCAAGTGAAAGCAAACTGTGCCCTGCACTCTGGCGCCAGTGGGATCGAGAAGAAAGCATTCGCAATGTCGATTGTGGCGTACCACTTGGCTGCCTTCGATTCCAATTCATACTGGAGCTCTAACATGTCTGGCACAGCAGCACTCATACCTGGAGTGACTTCATTTAGGCCACGATAATCGACTGTCAGCCTCCACTCTCCATTGGACTTCCTCACTGGCCATATGGGACTATTAAAGGGTGAGTGGGTTCGGCTGATCACTCCCTGATCCTCCAGTTGACGAATCAGCTTATGGATGGGAATCAGGGAATCTCGGTTAGTACGGTATTGTCGTCTGTTCACTGTCGTCGTAGCAACTGGCACTTGCTGTTCTTCACCCTTCAACAACCCCACAACAGCAGAATCCTCCGAGAGTCCAGGCAAGGCACACAGTTGTTCAATTTCTTCTGTTTCCAAAGCAGCTATTCCAAAAGCCCATCGGTACCCTTTTGGGTCTTTAAAATACCCTCTACGTAGATAATCTATACCTAAAATGCACGGAGCTTCTGGACCAGTCACAATGGGGTGTTTTTCCCAGTCCTTCCCAGTTAAGCTCACCTCAGCCTCTAGCACAGTTAGTTGTTGGGATCCCCCTGTCACTCCAGAAATACAAACGGGTTCTACCCCTTCATGATTCGATGGCATTAGAGTACACTGGGCACCAGTATCCACCAGAGCTTTGTACTCTTGTGGGTCTGATGTGCCAGGCCATCGGATCCACACAGTCCAATAAACCCGATTATCCCTCTCCTCCACCTGGCTGGAGGCAGGGCCCCTCTATTGTTGCTGATCATATTTGTTTTCCACTGGTTGCATAAAGGACTTAGAGGTCCCTTCAAAAGGATCAGGCACATCAGACATATAGGTAGGCCTTCCAGTTGGTCTAGGGAACTGCCCAGTAGAAACTGGTGCAGCCTTCTTCCTGGCAGAATCTCGTTGTGCGAATGTTTTACCCCGCAGCTCATTTACTCGTGCTCGAAGGGCTGAGGTGGGCTGCATATCCCATTTCCTCATGTCCTCTCCATGATCAAGCAGGTAAAACCACAATGTACGTCGTGGTGTGTATTCTCCCTCTTGGAACGATGGACGCTTTCTCCCAGTAGCTGCAACATTGCTCCATACGGGTTGGGAGTTGGACACATTGTTGTCAAGTCGTTGAACCAGTTTCTCTACTGCTGCAATGACGGAGAGGGAAACATTGTCTTGGTATTTCCTGAGTCGGCAGGCCACCTCATTTACGGTTGGCGGATTCGTATCATTCCAGTCAATTGCTGCCAGTGAATTGGTATACCCTGCTGGTGCACTTCGTACAACCTTACGCCACATATCTGGAGTGCATAGGACTTCATCAGGATCGGCGGGAAGCCGTGAATTGTCCAGATCATAATAAATTATCTCCCGTACAGCTAATTCTCTCAGGTGCTGGACAGCTGTCTCTATGCTGTTACACTTGGGTGTCTGGCATGTAATATATTCCTTTATGGGATATCTTTCCTGCACACTTGACAGTAGTCACCTCCAGAGGCTGAGGATTTCCGGCCTCCTCCCAATTGCTTTGTCAATTCCTCCTTCTCTAGCTAGGGATCCCAACTGCTTGGCCTCTCTGCCTTCTAATTCCAAACTACTGGCCCCGTGATCCCAGCATCGGAGCAACCAAGTGATAATGTGCTCACTTGGGTGGCGAGTGAAATCTTTTCGAACCTCACGCAGATCACTCAGAGTCAGGGATCGGGTAACAATCTCTGGTTCTGCCTCATCCTGATATCCTCAAGATGATCCCAGTTGATCATCATCCTTATCCGTCACTATGCGAACTGGTTTCTTTGTGCCTTTCCTCTTTTGTATGGGAGCAACAGACACTGGTATGGATTGGTTTTTCGGATCATCTGCAGTGTCTGCTGTAGAGATTACAGTAGCTGCAGTGTCGGTCACAGGGGTTGCAGTAGCTGCAGTGTCAGCCCCAGTGGTTGCAGCAGCTATAGTATCTGCCAGTCTGTTTCCTTTCCCTTCTCCCTGACAGTGCTGACAGTGCTGACAGTGCTGCCTGCTATCAAGCAGTGTTTGATAAATAGTGGCCAGAGCCCAGCACAGTGCAGTAAGGTGTCCATCTCTGGGAAACCTACAGCAATTTTTCCTTAGGTATGCAGTCACTTGATCGGGGTCTTGTAGCTGTTCAGGAGTGAAATTCCAAACCATCGGGCGTGAGAAAGTACCTAGGTACTTGCCCATACTTTGCCACATGCCCTGCCACTCGTGATTATTCTGTCTCGGAGAAAGCTCTTCAGTGGTATTCATAAACCTATGCTTGATATATAACAAAAACTGAACCATCTGCACCAAACCTACCAATAGCAAAATGCTAGTTTGAAAATCCCAGAGATATTGAAGATTTTCAAAAACTGTCATAAGAGCTGTTGTATTTAGCCCAAAGGAAAAGAAAGCAGTGCCCCCACCATACCGGCTGCTGTTATTAACCCCTCCCTGTCCAAAGAATGGACAGGACAGCAAAACCTCATACAAGTACCAGATTAAGCTCATGATCATCGATATTATTGTATCATAGACCGATATCATAAAATACACTATAATGAAGTATGGGAACAAATACGGGAGCCGCAGACCTGAGAGAGTAAAGAATCCTGCCAGGATTGTATACAGCATGCGGTGGTTTTGCTGCCACAGCCTTGTAAATAAATACCACAACATCGTGACCAGAGATTGCTTAAACAACAGTGCTTATCTTAATTGCGATAGTTAGGGTCAGATCTACCGTTATCCCAACCGTTCGTGCCCCACGTTGGGCGCCAAAATAACTGTCGTGGTTTTGCCCCAGCCGGGGGCCGCACCCCACACAGTCGCTTGTACTTTTAAAAGGAAGGGGGAAGGAAAGTTGGGGGAAGGGGAAAAAGGGAAGGAAGAAAGGAGGGAACGAAACCACAACCTAGAAACCAGAACCACGCAGGTTGGGATAAGGATAGTTTACTAAACAATAACAGCACAAAATAGATGAAACTGGTGATACACAATGCAATTTCTCACCAAACCACACAACTCAGGCCGCACAGCTTAGAGCCCGTCCCGGACAACCCGACCGCCCCAGAAACTGCACGTCCTGGCGTTGTCTCCCCCTCTTCCCCCCAGTCCCCCCTTATACCGAACATGACGTAACTGGTATGGAATATCCTCTTTGGCCAATTCGGGTCACCTGTCCTGGCTTCGTCCCCTCCTTTCTCACTAGTAAGGAAGTATGCAGAGCTGAGAAAGGTCCTTGATTGCCCGGCAACAAATCGGAAAACATCAGGGTGCTATCAGCACTATTCTCATGCTAACACCCAAACGTGGCATTCCATCCACTGCTTAAAAAAAATGTTTAACTCCATCATAGCTGAAACCAGGACAAGTAGGAAGTAGTCTCTGTAGCCTAATTACTAACATGTTCTCTTAATTGAATAACCCTAGAACACTTCCCTTCCTGATATCTTCAAAGAGGAGGAAATCCTTAATTATCCCTTTACCATGCATTTATCCTACTCAGGGCACAGAAGATTTTTTCAGCAGTTCCATGGCTGAGATATGATTGCATCTGGCATGGTAGGGAGAAATATAATGGGGAGAGTACTGTGCCAGTAATGCACCTTAGTACAGTCACTTTCTGAAACTGTTTCCTCTCTGTTCCTGGAGTTACAGTGAACAAAGGCATTACAGAGTGAAGCCAAAGTCCTGGGGTTTTACTAGAAGTTTTGAAACACTTTCAGGTAGCAGACATCTCCACAAGCATCTAATGGAACTAAACAACCTGATTTTACAACTGTTGGGGTCTGGCTATCTGAGCTCCTGCCTAGGGACCACCTTGGAATGACACCACATCATTAAGCTTCGCTCTGCATGTTCTTACTATTGTGTATCAAGCACAGCGGTGTCTGAATACCTGGAAAGTGCTGTACCAACAAGGATCACAGTCCCCAAGTTCTTTCTATTGGTGGCCAGATAGAAATATAATATTAATAAGTTTAATGAATTCTCAGGGTCTCAGTGAAGAAGTAGAAATCTTTTTACCTTATTGATTTTTTTTTTTTACATTAAAATAAAATACTGAAACAGCTTGAGGATTCCCACTGGCATTTCAGTTTCTTGTAGCAGGAATACAAAAGAAACCTTTAGTGGTGCCATTAACGGAGTTCTGTTTTAAGTGGAAAATTTGTCTTTCAATTATATTTGACCAGCTCTGCTCTCAAGATGATGATTAAGCTGCTGTTGATCTAACAGCAGATTCATTCTGACCTTTCCTTCTCCTATCATTAGTTTTCCTATATAATTCATGTTTCACTACGTGGTTATGGCCCTGTCCTGCTTTGGTTGAAGTCAGTGCCAATACTGCCATTAGAATTGATGTGAGGAGGCTTTGCCTGCAGTGATTTGAACAATGGCACAGTAGCCTAGTGCATTGAATTCACAAAACTCTTGTCCTGGAAACAAGAAATTGCTTTACTAAACTGCTCCCCATTGTGTTTCTGCTCCTTAAATATATTGCAGTGCTAACAGAGTTTGAGGAATGCAGATCTTCAACATTATGTTCCTTTCAGCTCCTGTTTGACATTTTTCTTCAAATATGTGCAGATTTCTGTTCAGGTTGAATTTTCCTATCTGGCTTTTTCTGTGAATACATACATTTTTCTTTCACAGTAATAAACACAATTGTGTTTCAAGAACTGCTTTTTACTTTGCTTGTATGACAAGTATGCCATCAGGTATTGCCAGTCCACAGCTCGCTGGCTTAGAAGTGCAGAATAACAAGTAGTTCAGCCAGAAGCCTCTTGTGTTAGAAAGGATGAACATTGCTTATTCAGTTATTTAGTTCTGCATGCAAACGTGGAAGGAAGACTATTTTATATTCTTTTCCTATATCATCCTTAAACAGCACCTAATCAACTGTTTTAAATCCATAGGTAAAATCTCTGGCTACATCCTGTCCAGAAGAACTCCAAAAAGGAAATGTATTAGCCTGGCCAGATTTCCTGCCAGGAGTTGTTGGAAGAGTGAAGATAGATTACAAGAGCATATTTTGTGCTGGTTAGACCTTTATTTCCTAGAACACTTTTTTCTGTACAATATTGTAAGACACTTTTGTGAGGTCAAATATGTTAGCTTGTGGCCTTTCCCCTACTAACTTTGAATAAATTATTTTGGTAATTTGACAGTTAGAACATTCAGCCCTTCATTCCTCAAATTCCAGGGTTTTGTAACAAAAGTTCATTGGAATCTCTGACAGAGATTTATTGCTTCCTGAACTGAGATGGGGAAAGAGTGAAGATGGTATTGGGTCAGAGAGAAGTTTTTATTGTCTTTTATTCTAAATATAATTGGATAGTTTTAAAAAACCTACTACCTCCTCACCTCTCCTACAGTAACCTTTTATAATGCAGTGTGTTGATGATTCTCAAAACCCTTTGAACCCAAGCAGAATGCAGCATACATAACACTTCCCAAAGCTTTCTTCTTTATAAACTTGCACAGGATTAAACAATCAGATAACAAATTTATTTGCTTCAGCACATAGCTGTATCTCTTACCATATATTTTGTCCACAGACTGCCCATCTTTGCAAGGATCTGTACCACATCTGCGGGCCTCTTCTGCTGATCTAAAGCCAGGGTCAAAAGTGAGCCTTTCCTGCGACCCAGGCTTCCAGATAGTGGGAAACTCTGTTCAACACTGCCTGAACCTGGGACAGTGGACACGACCTTTTCCCCGCTGTGAAAGTGAGTTGTCCCGGTGGTCTGACGGGACTAGGAAAACCTAGCTTTGATTTGGACCTTATGACTATTCATGGCCTGTTTATCCCTACAGTTATGAATCCGTCCTTGTTACAGCATATGCAAATATATATATATATATGTATATGCTTAAAGCTAAATTAACGTTTTACTGAGCACGAACTACACCGTGACCAGATTCTCCCACATCTGTTGATCAGTTTCTAATGCCCATGGCAGAAATGAGTCTATTTGGATCAGGAATTTGATACTGTGAACTTTCTCTCCAGTGGCAGCAGGAGTGTCAGAGATGCACAAGAAATGATAGAATATCCCTCTGATTTTCCAGTATCACTGAGAACATCTGTTTTGAAGAAAAGCCTTGACATAAGTATGTTATAGAGCATGTTCTTTCACAGCAGGACTTAGAAGTACTCTTACAGGTTTTCTTCTAAAAAACTGGGCTGTATATGGTCAGGTCATCACAGTTCTTTGATTTCTGCTGTCCTTCTCATGCCTTCTCTCTTCCTTTGATTCTCCTCTGTTGTGACTGCACCGATGACTGCAGTGGCATGTGTTAGAGCTGACCATAGTTCTCATTTCATCAGGACAGCAAAGTAGCTCCAGAAGGTACTTTGCATGATCCCATAAGTAATAAATCAGTAGTTTGGGGAAAATCATAAAATTGTTAAAAATACTTTTAAAATAGTTTGGTGTAAATTTTACACAGTTTTTGTATTTTCCTCTTTATTCACTCCTTCATAGCACAAATCCAGGAGTTGCTGTAATCCATGTAGTTACAAAGATGAGCTCTGTAGCTGTTGGAATAAGTTCATGCCATCTTAATTGAAATGAAGATGCAGAGAAGCCGCTCTGCTAGAATAAACAGCAGTATCTGTCAGGCAGGTACAGTGATGCCTTCTGCTGGCACAGCTAGGATCAGAAGGGCCTGTTTGCTGTTGTCAAAGTGATGCCCCAAATTGTGTGTAGGGTCAGTTCTCTCTGTTGCTCATGCACTCAGTGGTTTCAGACCAGTACTGTAATGTCTTAACAATAATCTAGTAGCTAGTTTTTCAATGTTCAAATACAGTATTGAGTTTGTTTTTCAGTGAAGTATAGGAATCTCCATAGAGGCAAACTTACTTTTCCTTTTTCCTTAAAACTCTTGAAGGATCGTTGATTATCAGGGGAAATGTCCTGTGACTGAGAGGCATCTGCTCAGGTCTAAGTCAGAGATGTCTCCTCCAGAGCTAGTATAATAGCAGGAGCTGGAGAGGCCTGCTTAGTCTCTGATTGACAAGTGCCCAGAAAAAACAAGACCCTCCACCAGATGTGGAATCAATTAGCTACCTCAGAAAAGGTCTGGGCCATCTTGCAGATGGGTTCCACAGTCGCAGAGGAAAAAAAAACATCTCTGGTGGTGGCTTTCTTGTGGAATTAATCTGAAGTTGATCTGTGTCTGCTCTGCTAATGTCTGTACCCTGTCTTCTCACTTGTGTTGCAGGAATCAGCTGTGGAGTGCCTCCACCTTTAGAAAATGGATTCTATTCAGCTGAGGACTTCTTTGCTGGCAGCACTGTTACCTATCACTGCAACAATGGCTACTATTTGTTGGGAGACTCCAGGATGTTGTGCCTGGACAATGGGAGCTGGAACAGCATTTCACCGTCTTGCCTTGGTGAGATGTGCCATACATGTGGCTGCATGGGGCTGGCAGTCTTGCACTTCTGTGCCCTGGATTTGGGTGGATTTCATTCTGAAATTGTGAAGGCTGACCAGAGTACCAGAAACCACACTCCAAAATAGGCACATTTTTGAAATGCCATGCTCAGCATTGTTTGACGCCCAAACTGATTCTGGCATCTTTCTCTGACAGTCCTTTGTGTACCCCACACTCTATAATAAACCTGCATTGCACTCCTATCTTCTCTCCTTCCACTTTCATTTGGCCCTGAAGTCCTTGCATTCTCTGCTTCTAACCTGTGCATTTCCTAGTGCTTCCACATACTGTCAGCATCCCAGACTCTCTGACCAGCTTCTTTTAGACATTCCACACCGGGATATTGTAACATTTAATATTCGCTTGATACTGCATAGGGTTTCTGATTTGGTAGAGTGATACAAAATACCCTGCACAGCACAATACAAATAATCTCAAGATACGTGTGGCAAAATACAGCAATTGCAACACACAGTTCAATCACAATACCAGTGTGCTTCCCATTACCACTCTGTAATAAGCTCACCATTCCTGGTCACTGGGCATCCCCAGTGACCAGGAATGAATATGTAGGTTGAAGCCAGCTCAAGCCCATTGCTAGTTGTCTGGGTTTTGTACTCATATTTTGGCCTGAGCCACGTATCCAGTTCCCCTTCATACTGGTCTATCTAACTCAAGGCTGTATTTCCACACCCTTAATGAACCTGGGGAGAAACATTTGCACCACCGGTTGATCCACTCTGTAACAGCAGTGGTCAGTCACACTCTGCATTATTCCCTGAGCTTCATGGGCAGATCACCTTTGCTCACCTCCTCTGAACCTTCTTCCTGTGTGCAGGTTTACTGGTCAGTCACATGCACCTGTCCACAAGCAGCTGCAGTACTGGCAGGGCTGGGGGTGCATTTAAGGACACAGTTCACTTGGTTACCACCCCATAATTCACTTTCTGGTCAGCTGCATCTGTTACATCAGATGCAGCTGCAGGAGCTGAAAGGTGGGACAGACTAAGGAGGACTGGGTGTGACTGTTCTTGTAGGGCATGTCTCCAACAGATCCCTGCTGGAATCCACTATCTAGCTGTAAGATCGCTGCTGTCTACTATGTCTTACCTAACATGGATGTTACAGGGTAACAACCTGGCCAGATTTGTGTTTGATGTGACTTTTTATCATAGAATCATAGGATGTGTTAGGTTGGAAGGGACCATCTAGTCCAACCTGCAGTAAGCAGGAACAACTTCCACTAGATCAGATTTATAGCACTTCTTTTGGGTTTTTTTCAGTCAAGGTGAACAAAACCAAAACCAACAGTCTTTTACTTCTGCCAAAATTCACTTTGTAGTGGGATCCATCTGGTTTTATAGCAACCTGTCTACCAGGGTTCCTGCACAACCTCCAAAACAGACCATCTAGGCTGTTGTTCCTCTCTTTGCTTTTATGCTTTGCTTTTTGTACCAAGGCTTAAAGACAAGCAGGCTCAGAGCAGATACTGCAAAGCCCTCCAAATAGTTCAGTGTCTGTGCAGTAGAAAGCATGATGTTGAGAAGGAAAAGCCCTACCTTCCAGCTCACTGGTGTCTCATAAAGCAGCGTAGACTATGGGGAAAATGAAAATGAGTGACGTGTGTACCCTGACCCACCCTTTACCCTTCTGATTCATGCTCCAGGCAGGTGCTAACACAGCCTGGTACACCTTTGCCCCAGGGCATTCCTTTTGCTCTGTTACAGATCTGATTATAGTATTCTTCCACTCTCCCTTGCTTTACAAGACACCGCAGGAAGGAGCAGTCAATCCAGTTCTGGTAGTGCTTTGGCTTCTCCTGGTGCTTGTCTAATTGGCAAGTGTTTTGATTTTTATGTGAAGTTTTCATCCTGCATGCCAGAAAGAAACTCACTTTTCAGAACATTGTTGAGCTCTTTTCATGCTGGCCACTCATTCAGCAGTGAAGAATGAACACACTAATTCAGTAAATTTCCTTGCTTTTTTAACCAAGTTGCTATTTCACCTTGAAATGGGCAAAGAACTCCAGCTGTGTGTCCTGTAGCAGGGCTTTTACATGAAGAATTACTCTACCTATCTCTAACAGTCTGTTTGATGTGAGGAATGGTCCCTGATGCCAGCACTTTTCAGTTAGATACTTTGAAATCAACCCTTTGCAATTTATGATTGATTGTTTACATACCAAGAACACTTATGTACAGTCAGGATTTGAAAGCTGGTATGAAGTGGAGTGAGAGGTGGATTGATTGGTTGATTGATTGATTGATTGATTGATTGATTTGTTTGGGGGTTTTTTGCCGTGCGGTACCAAGCCATATGGAGTGTAAGACATCAATTGGCATTTCTAGGTACTGCTATCATATAAAGAGTTAACTGTAGTAACCAGTATGTTTTGAACTCCTTTTAACTTTTCTGGCAACTGCAGGCATTTTTCATTCCTAGGCTAATTAACTTCTCTTCAGCAAAGATGGGGCTCTAATTATATTTTATGTTCAGGGTGTTTCCCATCTTGGCTAAGTTTTCCTCTCTTAGAAGTGGAAAGTTTGAAACATAGAGGATTTCCCAAACAGGTGTTTATTGCAAAAGTCCACTTTCATAGTGTCTGTCCAAGCTAGTATTAACATGAGTTACGATGTTCTTTTTAATACTCAAAAACTAGATATTTTTTGTGGAAGTATTGACTGGAAGTTAGTAGGCTTTGTCTCATGATTTTCTCACATTTCACAGTACTGTATAGTAACTTAGATAGAAAACATAAATATTAATTTAAATCTTAAGTGTTTTCACTAGTGCATCAAAAATGGGATTTAACTAAGAGTGCTTTTTCATTACATTAATTAAAGCAATTTCTCTTGATGGTGAGACACAAATTTAAAGCAGATGCTTATGACAAATGCCACCCTAGAGACATTTTTTGTGTGTTTCATTTTTCTAGATGTCGATGAATGTGCTGTGGGATCAGACTGTGATGAGCATGCATCTTGTCTCAATACAAATGGATCCTATGTTTGCACTTGCATCCCTCCTTACACAGGAAATGGTAAAAAATGTGCAGGTATGGGAAAGAAAAACATCAGTTTTGCCTGTTCAAGGTTCTGTATAGTATCATGCCTCTCACTGTGGAAGACAGCTGCCAGTAATTGATATCTAAAGGGGTACAGGGCAGAAACACTGTCACTTTGGCCTGAATGAGGCTGTGATGAATCATCTCCTTTTGTTTCTTGAGAACTCACCTCTCCCTATGGAGACAACTATCAGTGGGATTCTGCTCTGAGGCATACAGACATGCAAATTCCCCTTTTGCATGGAGCACATGTTCTGAAGACCTGGTAAGGCTACATGCCACGTGTCACTTAGCAGAGCAGAGTTATGCAGGGAAGAAATATTTAATTGCAGGCATCTGAGCAGGGCAAGGTAACTTTGCATGAGGATGAGAAGACAGTGGCATAAGCAGAGATAAAAGGTAGTTGAGCTGATGTCTTCTGGGCTGGACACATTGGAGCAAGCTTTCCCTCACAGGGGGAAAAATGGCTGAGAGATGTGTTTGCTTCTGACAATGAGTGCAAACTCAGTTACAGAAGGCACTTCCATGTCAAGATTACCTTACTTGCATGAGTCTGCAGTACCTATCACTCACATACAGAACAAAGAAGAAGTGTTAAGGCTGTAATCTACTTATAAGTGTTTTCTACGTGCTCTGCCTTCCTACTCTGAGAAGATTCCTAATGATACTTCCCTATGAGTTGTTCACAAAACCTGGTACTTTGTTATGTTATTGACAGTTTCTCTTCCTCCTCAGAACCAGTGAAGTGCCGCAATCCAAGAAATCCAGAGCATGGCCATTCATCTGGCCACACTTTCAGTGTTGGCAGTGAAGTAACATTTTCCTGTGAAGAAGGGTTTCATCTGACAGGAGTGACTAAACTTATGTGTATGGAGTCTGGAGAGTGGAGTCACCCAATACCTTATTGTGAAGGTGTGGTTCTGGGGAGGATGCATGTTGTAACGTGTGGTGTTACAGAGGTGGAAAGGGGAAAGTTGACCTCTACCTTTAGAGACCACAGCAGTTCATGCGACCCTGTCCTAGGAGACCTGAATCTCCGTATTGAAGCCTCATCTTAAGGATCATAGAATCACAGAATGCTTTGGGTTGGAAGGGATCTCAAAGACCATCTAGTTCCAACCCTGCTGCCATGGGCAGGGACAGATGTAGACACCAGTTCAAGCTTTTCCAACAGTTATCATTTTAATAGTGATAGTCTCTTATGCAGATTCTCTGAAGTGTCAAAGGCATAGACTCATCTCATTTTAATGCAAACATACAAAGTTCTTCCTTCTCCACCCAGCCTCTCATTTCCAAGGATCTTGTGGGAACTTAATGTCTTAAAGATCATTAACTGTGTTTCAGGGGATAAAAAACAACCGAAGAGGACAGGCTGGTGCATGCACATACACATGGCATCATTGCAAAAATTGTTTCTTTAGAAAACCAGAACTGATGAGGTAAAGCAACAGGGTAAGATGAAGACATGACAAAGACAGTGTCAAAAAAACCTAATTACTTTATCCATAGGGTGGAGTGGATATGAAGTCCTCTTGACATTAAGCATGTCATTTGTAGAACAGTTCCAACTACCTATTTCCAGTTAGCCCAATTTCTCAGTAAGGTGATGTCAGATAAAGAGCCCTAAATGTCAGTTACAGCTTAGTCAGTAATGTTTTACACCTCTTAAACCTATTTAGAGAAAACAAAGCAAATCCTGATATTCTGTTCTCTTTTACTGTGTTGCATCAACCTCTTCCGTGATCCTGTCTTTTTAAAGCTATATCCTGTGGTGATCCAGTTATTCCAGAGAACAGTGCCATTTGGGGCTCCAATTTTACATTCCGCAATAAGGTGGTGTACAGGTAGGACTTCAGTGTGTTTGCAGTGCTGCATTAATAGCTGATTGAGAATCTGCCAACAAGTGAGAGTATGGCTGAATGGAGAGTGCAACTGAAATGGAAATTGAGAGAAGCAAGATGGGATTAAAGTAAGACATTTGGTTATAGCTGTGGCTATTCACCAGCAGAGCTGAATGTTTACTCCAGTACTACCTCTCTATGTCTTGAGGAGAAAGATGGGGTGAATGCAGGTGTGGATGAAGAGAGAAATGGGGCTGTTGTTAACACTGTGCATAAAAGGCTCTGTGTTGATATTACTTCTTTTCTTCTAACTCAGATGCAATGATGGATACAAGTTAGTGGGTGAAAAGGAAATTCTATGCCTTGCTAGTGGCATTTGGAATCATCCTCCCCCCTCCTGTGAAACAGTGACTTGTCCTAGTCCACAGGATATCAGCAATGGAAAATACACACTCACTGGCACAACGTACCTTTCCTCTGTATCATACACATGCGACAATGGATACAGGTAAATGTGAGAGAATTCCTGAGCCAAGTGCAGGCATCATGCTTGTTGAAAGGTCTAACTTACATTTGAAGGACACAAAGGTGGGATCATTGTTCAGAAAGATAAAATACCAAAATAGACTTTAAAAACATTTTTTTTCTATCTTGAAGGTACTTTCTGTATTTCATTCTATATTGGAGCAGTTCAGTAAGGTCATTCAGGATTTGAGAGAGAGTTAGGTAGATAGGTAGATAAAGACTATGTATATATATATATATATGCAATGCTTTCATTTTGTCATCAAAGACATTTTTTGAATATTCAGAAAAATAGTTGTCATTTTTAATGTCTTTAAACATTATCATACCCCTATAGTTTTAGTGCATATCCAGTATTATTTTGCTATAGTTTTACAATGCCTTTGGGGAAAGAACTTTGTAGTAATTACTTATTCTTCTAGTCTTTTATTATTTTTATATTTGTAAACAATTATATTGGAAACACATTTTTAACATGCTGCAATTACATATTAATCCAATAAGACTATGTCCAAGGATGTGGCTTCAAGTCCAGGTTCCTGCCCCTCCTGATATCTGCTAGTACCTCTAGCAGATGTACTCTGACACCAGCAGTCTCATATGGCCCTGCTTAGGTCTGAATTCTTCTTGTATTTTACTGCTGCAAGTGTTCCCTTGTCCAGAATCAGACAGGTGAGATGTGCTCATCTGGTGAAGGATTCAATCATGTTACTACAACTGGATTCCTCAGCCTCAGTCCAGTGTAGTGTTCAAATCACTACTTGTACCCCACTAAACCAAGCTGGGTTTTTACCAATGTCAGTGTCTTGGATTTAGAACATAGAGACAAAAATACCACATCAGTTGTGACTCTTTACCTGTCTAGCACAGAAAGATTGGTGAAAGAAGTCCTCTCTCCTGTTGTCACCACTCCAGGGGAAACCTTCCCAAACAGTGTCTGTCTTACAGATTTTTGCTGGACCTAGTTGTGGACTCATTCTCTTCCTTCAATGACCTCTTCTGTGCTTTTTGTCTTAAGCATATTGGAAGGGTCTGTGCCCTGTCTGTAATGGCTTTACAGGTCACTGCTGGTCTCTTCCTGGGCTCATTTCAGTCAACTAAACAGACGGATCTAATAGTATTTAAGCCTCAATTGAAGGGAACCAGACACATCTATGTAGGGCTCTCAGGTATGACATGAGAGCTGCTGGGAATCCACAGTGAGTTGACATAGCAGCTGAAGGCCAAGGGCTTCACCCAGGGCATCTCAGGGTGGTGTTGAATACCTCTGTTTAGACAATTGAGTCACACCTTTTATACCAATGCATTGATGTTTCCTCAGCTAAAGAAACAAAAAATACCATCAACTTCGAAGGTGTGTGAACGTTCACTCAAGCAAAATACTGAACTGAATACATTTTGTAAACAAACCTCAACTGGAGCATTTCCTTCAATTTTCTGAGTGAAGATAGCATGTAAGGCCTTCAGTGAGCCAGCTCTCAGACTAAGGACTAGTTGCAAGTCTCAAGATTGGCATAGTTTTGATGGCATACAAGTAAATGTTTCAACTTAAATAGTTAAACACCCTGTGACTGTCTTACATGGCTCAAAGATGGGCAGCAGCTACTTGTGTGTCATGAATTCCACCAGCTCTCTCTTAAAAATAATCTGAAGACCAGTTTTTTTGACAGAATCAGCAATGCTTTTTCACCAACAGAGAGTAAGATTCTTGCTACTGCTGAAGTCAGTGAGAGAATTCCCGTGGTATCACTGGGGCCAGGAAGTCAACAAGAAACAAAGCACCTCTTTGTTTCTCCTGGACTGAAACTGCAACCTTAATAATGAATGATCTTTGTGTCTCAGCCTTCAGGGACCTTCAGTACTTGTCTGTGCATCTTCTGGAACCTGGAACAGCACTCCTCCAGCTTGCAACATTGTGTCTTGTGGATCCCCTCCTGCCATCAAAGATGCTGTCATCAATGGAAATAACTTTACTTTTGGAAACACGGTCTCTTACACCTGTAAGGAAGGGTATGTAGATTAGCACTACTGGACTAATGCTCAGGACAAGTAAAATTGGTGCACTGCTTCACAAGTCCTTTATAACTGCACACTGATTAATTTTTACTGCTTCTATCTTAACTCGCTGGAAATTAAATGTGGGCTGTGAAGTTAGTATGAGATACATAGGCATTTCTTACAGTAGTTTCACAGCAGCTGAATGTGCTCTGGAAGAGGAAAATGGATAGGAGTCATGGGGCATGATAGACCAATTCAATAGGAAGCCTTCTCCTTTGAAGTTTCTACGGAACTATAAGAAAGCTGTTTGGTATGTTTTGAGAACCATCTGTTCCTGTGTTCTAAATTCTGCTTCCTTAAAACTCTGACTCCTCATTTATTGAGGTGCATTATTTTTCTTTGATCTCCATACACTCAGTGTAGTGACCTTTTTAGACCAAATTTCATCAGAGATCAGGCTCCATTTTGATGATGTCGAGCATGAATGTAATGCTGACCCTGCAAGAACCTTTGCTCGTGCTTATCTTTACAGCCTGGGAGCAGTCCCATTGAATTTCTTGAAAATACTCTGTGCAAAAGGCAGAACAGGTATGCAGAGCTTTTGCCAGGTCATGCCCTAAGAGACTGGAAGATTTTCTGCTCCTTCTGGATATAAAAAGGTAGATTGATAAGCCAGCATTTTTCTTATAAACTAGCTTTGCAATATTCTTTGAAACATAATTGAAGCAAAGCATCCTCATTCAGTTTTCTTGACTGTTTCGTGATTTTAAAAGCTACTTGTGTTCCTATGCAAGGATTTAAAATGGGATAGAGTAGCAGCATTTAAAGAGTGACAATGAATAAGTTGATGATACTAAACACTGGGACATGACAGGCTCTCTTTCTGGAGTCCAGTCATGAGGCTTTGAAAGCAAATCCTGCAGAGACAAAGCACTCCTACAGATGTTGGCATCAAAATCTGAACAGCCAGTTTCCAGCCTGCAACTGGAGTCACTGGGAACGCCGCAGTAGTTACTGTTTCTTTGCTCCCTGCCAGAGCACATGACAGAGATTTCACAGCTGAGGGAGAAGGTGCTCACAGGTACCGTGACTATACTGTTGGAAGTTTAAGCAGCAAGGTTTTCAGTGCAGTGATGCGCAGCATGGAGTGATCCCTGACATTGTATCCCAGAGACAGGTTAGAGAAATACAACTACACTAACAGTAATCATGTGGTAGAATTTCATTGTAACACATGGTTCTTTTTTTTCTACCCAGTGTTATTATTATTTTCTTTTTTGTTTTATAACATTTTGCAGCTGGGTTTTTTTTTTCCGGAAGAGGTTGTTACAGATTTGGCAGGAGCATCACTGGGTAATTCACTAAGGCATTTCTCACTGCCTACAAGTGTGAAAATGGGTTGATAGTGCTGATAGAGGAACCCAAAAGACCTTTGTGGGCTTTTCATCTCTTACTTCTCCATTCAGTTCTGCTAAAGAGGAAGAATTTTTCAGTGGCATAGTTCCTTTGAGGAATGTATGGGCTGTCACAGCACAATAGGTTTGTTGCAGTAGTTTCAACCAAGATGGAAGTTCAGGAATGGTGATCAGATGGACAGACAAGAGAGAAGCAATAATCACAAAGTGTGCTAGGATACCTGCCACTGAGATACCTCAACCTGTCAATATGTAGGCTTTAAGATTTTCCTTTACAGCTTTATGTAAAGGATCCTATTCTTCAGGGTGCTAACAAGCAAGCTTGTGCTGCAGGGGCGTCAGGACGCTGTAGGTAGCATTTGACAATGCTTGTCTTTTTGACTTCCTGTGTGGTTTCCTTATCCACAGTTACACGTTAGTTGGCCCTGCAACCATAGAGTGCTTAGCCAGCGGCGAGTGGAATGTGAGCCACCAGCAGTGCCTGGCAGTAACCTGTGATGAGCCACCCCATGTGGAAAATGCATCACCAGAGACTGGCCACGGCCTCTTTGGCGATATAGCTTATTACTTCTGTTCAGATGGCTACAGCCTGGCTGATAACTCTCAGCTGCTTTGCAATACAGAAGGGAAGTGGGTGCCTCCAGAGGGCAGGGAGATGCCCCACTGCATAGCTGATTTCTGTGAAAAGCCATCCACCGTCTCATACAGCATCCTGGAGTCCGTTAGTAAAGCCAGATTTACGGCTGGCTCCATCGTGAGCTTCAAGTGCATGGAAGGCTTTGTTCTGAACACTTCAGCCAAGATCGAGTGCCTTCGAGGGGGCCAGTGGAATCCTTCTTCTTTGAGCATCCAGTGCATCCCCGTTCGCTGCGGAGAGCCTCCCCACATTAGCAATGGCTATGCCAGTGGGGCCAACTACAGCTTCGGAGCAGTGGTGGCTTACAGCTGCAACAAGGGGTTCTACATCAAGGGAGAGAAGAAGCGGACCTGTGAGGCCACTGGCAACTGGAGTGGCAGTTTGCCCACGTGCCACCCAGTGTCCTGTGGAGAACCACCCCAGCTTGAGAATGGCTTTATTAAGGTACAGAATGAGTGTTCTCATCTGCCTGGTACCATAGCAAACTGAACGTCTTCAGAATTGCCACTGTTGGGTTTTTTTTCCTTCTGTGTTGCCCTCTTGTTAAAATTGAGGAAGCACATGAGTGGATGGAATAAGCAAAGGCAGAAACAGGTGGATTTGCAGCAGAATCGTGTCTGAAAAGCATGGACACTACTATGGGATTTTGTACTTTAAAGTGGGTTTTCAGTTAGGAGACTCAAGATGCCAGATGAAATCAATTTATTTCCTTAATGTCTCACTCTTACATTTTTGGTCCGTGGGTGGCTTTCAAGTGCCACCTGGAGGCATTCGAAGTACTGTTGCCTGTTTACAAGGCCTGCTCTTTTCACTGCTTGAAAAAAGAATCTGATTTGTAATAGATAAATCACCTTTGGATAATTTCTCTCCTTTTGAAGCAAGCACACTTCTTTTCTGAATCCAGAACTTCATTTTCCTTAGCAAATTACTTTGCAACAATGCTTTAAGTTAAAATTCACCTTTTGGCAGCCCAAACCAGTTACAACTACTTAGCCTGTGTTATGCTTTGATACACAAGGATAACATTGTGATAAGGAAGATAAAAACTATCGTTGTGCTTTGAATTTTTAATGCATTTTTTTCTGAACACCCCCCTTCTTTCCTTAAATCTAGCCACCAGCACATCTGGATTTACTAAAAAACTAGGGTGGGGTTTGCATCACAGTTCCTACATGGGCTTCCAGCAGTTATAGCAACAATTTCTGTTCATAATCTCACAGAGATACATCCTGTAATTAATGCACATCATTCTGTGTTGTCTTCCTTAGGTACCATCACAGCTCCAGATAGTCCTTCCAGTTAGAGATATGTTTTAATACCTCAATCAGAGCTCAGCCTGTAGCTTTGAGCGGCTCCATAGCTGCTTACTCTAGATCTTGCAGCTGCATATGTGCCACTTACAAATGTCTCCCAGTAGCAGTACATGTGAAGGCTCCAGTCTTAAATATGCCTGTAAGCTCCAGAATCCTGACAACAATAGGCCATTTCATGGCAGCTTGTCCTGACCCATTTCTTTTCTGCCCTCCTGTGTACACATATTTTGACCTTATGTTTTAGGAAGGGGGAAAGCAGAGGAAATATTTTCTGGCTTTTACCTTTCAAGCCTTGATTTTTTTCTTTTGTGGTGCTCTCAAATTTCCTGACAGCAGAGGGCATAATTTCAGGCATGACATTCTGTGTTCAGTTATTTGCATGCCTTCCCTTGCAGGCAGCCTTTACTGCTGTATGAGATTCATCTGGAAGCTAGACCAAGAGAACACAAGAAGTTAAAGCAGTCCAATTATGCATCTTTGTTTCAGACATGTCCATTTCTTATCCATTTTGCAGGAAACAACTGGACGCTTCTTTGAGAATCAGGCACATTATCAGTGTGAGTCTGGCTACCAGCTGGTTGGAAGCTCTGTGTTTACCTGCCAAGCCAATCGGCAGTGGTACAGTGAATCACCTCCTTACTGTGATCCCCTAAGCTGTGAAAAACCACCACCCATCCAGAATGGCTACTCCAAGGGAGAAACTTTCAGTATGGGCTCCAAAGTTGAGTTTTTCTGTGATGAAGGGTATGAGCTGATTGGAGATGTTTATTGGACATGTCAGAAGTCTGGAAAATGGAGCAAAAAGCAAACCCCTAAGTGTGTGCCAACAAAATGTCCAGAACCACCCTTGGCAGAAAACCAGCTGGTCTTGAGGGAAGTGACTTACCAAGTTGGTGTTGTACAGTTCTCCTGCAAGGAGGGTTACGTGTTGCATGGGTTCTCTGTACTGAAATGCTTGCCATCCCAACAGTGGAATGATTCCTTTCCCTTCTGCAAGGTGGTACAGTGCCCTGCACCTCCATACATCCCCTTTGGTGACCCCTTGACTTCATCCCTTCATTTTGGCAGCACTGTGAAATATGTATGTGTGGATGGGTTTTTACTGAAGGGTGAGTCTACCATCAGATGCCAGGCTGATGGTTCATGGAGCTTACCTTTGCCAGAATGTATTCCTGTGGAGTGCCCTCAACCAGAAGAAATTCATAACGGCATTGTTGATGTGCAGGGCCTCACCTTCCTTAGCACAGCCCTCTATACATGTAAACCAGGCTTTGAGCTGATGGGGAATACAACTATCCTCTGTGGAGAAGATGGCCAGTGGCTTGGAGGAAGGCCAGCTTGCAGACCTATTCAATGCCCAAGGCCCAAGAAGATCCTCAATGGCAAATACTCATTCACAAACTTCCATTTTGGGCAGACTGTTAGGTATTCCTGTGACAGAGGTTTCCAGCTCCAAGGGGAGGAAACACTGAGATGTCTAGAGACAGGGGAGTGGAGTACAGAGGTTCCTTGCTGCAAAGCCATAAATTGTCAGCCCCCTCAGCCAATTGAGAATGGTTTTGTGGAGGGTGCAGATTATAGCTACGGGGCCATGGTTATTTACAGCTGTGTGCCAGGCTTCCAGCTGTCTGGCCTTGCCATGCAGACCTGTGAAGAGTCAGGCTGGTCTAGCTCCACACCAACCTGCCTCCCAACAGACTGTGGCCTGCCTCCTCACATTGACTTTGGGGAGTATGTGCAGGTGAGGCATGGGGAAAGGCGTTCTGACCAGGAGAGCGTTACAGAGGGTCCTTCCCTTTCACATACATTACTGGCTGACCATTCAAAAGACTTCAAAAATTCCATGAAGGAGGAGAGTGCAACGCAGCTCACCACTTTCTTATTTGGAACTATCATTTTATATACATGTTACTCAGGCTACGAGCTGCTGGGAAACCCTATTCTAACCTGCCAAGAAGATGGGGCTTGGAATGGCACTGCCCCTGCCTGTGTTTCAATAGAGTGCAGCTTGTTGTCACCACCGGAGAATGGCTTTTTACATTTCACTGAGAACACTCTTGGCAGCACGGTGCAGTACACCTGTAAGCCAGGATTTGCACTTATTGGCTCTGACACACGACTCTGTTTGCCAAGTCGGCAATGGAGTAACACTGCTCCATCCTGCAAAGCAGTAACGTGCAACTCACCTACCCAGCTTATGAATGGGAACGTAAGAGGGGAAAACTACACATATGGGAGTGTTCTCTACTATGAGTGTTACCCTGGATACCAGTTAAATGGTCCCACAGAGAGAAGATGCCAAGAGAACCAGAAATGGGATGGCAGTGAACCAATTTGCATTCCTGTTTCTTGTAGCCCACCACCAGTTTTGGAGAATGGCCAGGTGACAGGAGAGGAGTACACATTCCAGAAACACACAGAGTACAGCTGCAATGAAGGTTTCCTGCTGGATGGGGACCGGAGTAGAGTCTGTCTTGCGAATGGAAGCTGGAGTGGAATCACTCCAGTTTGCAAAGCTGTGACCTGCCCTGTGCCGCTGCCTCTTCTCAATGGGAGAATTAGTGGCTCAGATTTTGTCTTTAAGAAAGAAGTGCACTATCACTGCAATGAAGGATATGGCCTGCATGGAGTGTCTACACTTACCTGTCAGAGTGATGGTACCTGGGATTCAGAAGCTCCACACTGTGAGCCAGTTATTTGTGGACCTCCTGAAGATATCTCCCATGGCTTTCTGAATGGCTCAGGCTTTACCTATGGGGAATTTGTCCAGTATGTGTGCTTCCCTGGCTATGAGCTGCATGGCAACCCTTTACGACAGTGTTTGTCCAATGGCTCCTGGAGTGGAAGCCTTCCGTCATGCCTACCCTGTCTGTGTCCTGCACCACAGATTCAGAATGGAGTCGTTCTTGGTACAGACTTCAGCTGTGGGAAGAGTGCCCAGTTTCAATGCCTGGAGGGCTTCAGGCTGCTAGGGCCTTCTAAAGTCACCTGTGAGGCAGCTGGCAAGTGGAGTTCTGGGTTTCCTCGCTGTGGGCAGATCTCCTGTGGCTCTCCACCCATCATCCCCAACACATTTATCAATGGGAGCAGCTCTGCAGATGAGAACACTATCATCTATACCTGCTTGTCAGGTTTTGTCATGAGGGGGAGTCCAGAACTAACTTGTGTGGAGACTGGTGTCTGGAAGAAGCCATACCCAAGCTGTGAGCTGTTAAGCTGCGGCCCACCACCTTCTGTCCCAAATGCAGAAGTTTTGGGGAACAATTACACCTATGGGAGCAAGGTCCAGTACAGGTAGGAATGTAGCTGCCATTATTTCCCTGAAATCCCAGAAGGATCAAAGGCAAAAGGTTTATGCACCCTCAGTGCAAGTTTGTAAAACACCTGGCAGAAAATTTAGGCCTTCTCACATGTTTAGATTGACAAAGCCCACATTCTTAGGCACATATAAAATACTGTTTGGATCACTGTCAATGGATTTTTGGCCTGTTGAGCTGCACTCCTCCACTGCCTTTAATTTACCATTCCCCTTTGTGTGCCTCTTCTCCTCTGAAACACATGTATGGACATTCAGGTTTTCTTAGCAGGTGGCAGCAATAGTCTGCAATTGCAATAGTGTCTTCAATTTTTCACCCCTTTTGGCACCCCACTTATTTATTCCTCCTGCTTCAGGTGGCTGTTGCAATACAGACAGGCTGGTCTCCCTCTTCTCTCATTTTCTGTACAGCAACACAGCACTGTCAGCAAATGGTGCTGATGCAAAGTTACTCCTTTGTCAGATATGAGAGAAGGGGGGGATTTGTCAATTTCCTGAAGTGCACACATTGTGGGTCTCTTTCTTCAAGGTGGGGAATTCCATGGCAGAAGGGGAGATATTTTTTTTTTTGGCAGAACAAACAAGTAATAGTATGGGACAGAGAAGGGAGATGGCACATAGATAAATTTAAGTGTCAGTCATTTGCCCACATCTTTATCAAGGTGAAGGGAGTGCTTGTGTCTGCCTTTCTACAAGTGAACCCACTTTTGCAAGTCAGTGGGGTTGCTCTTGGTGAAGCACTGTGTGGAACAAAGCAGATCGGCCTTTCATATCTAAGCAAATGGCCTGTGGTCAGCCTAAAGCTTGGTTTGTTCTTGGAAGAAAGTGAGATCAGCTTTAGAGTTGCTTGGTGTTCACATGCTGTTTACCTAACAAAAAGGTCTCCTTGCAAAAGGAAGGGCACTGCAGGAGCTGTGCTGAAGCAGTCACAATTCTCCAAGCACTAAAGCAACCAACTCACTTTCCATTGTAGTCTGCAGCAGCGTGAAGGAGCTGGAGATGAAATCTGAAGCTGCCAGCTCTTGCAACAGAATAAACTCAGTCCAGACATGCTCCTTACAGCATTGCCTTGAAATAATAGAGAAATCCCAAGGTGATTAAGAACAGCTAATGCAAAAAAATGACTGAGTTTGTAATTTGTGGGTTAGCTCATCCGTAGCTGTGTCTCTGTGGTCAGGTCTTCATGCTTTGTTGCAGATGCCTGGAAGGTTACTCCATGGTGACGGAGGTGGACGAATGCATTTGCCGGGAAGATGGACAATGGTCTCCTCAAAGTATCTCCTGTTGCCCCAGCAAGTGTCCCTTCCCAGGAAATATCAGCCATGTAATCATATCTGGGGACAACTTCACTGTCAACACAAGCATCACTTTGTCATGTGTAGAAGGTTATACTCTGGTGGGAGCAAGCACATCTACGTGCAAGGTACAGTGTTATTTGCACTGTTTTATTTTGCCAGCTTTGTTGAATTCAACAGTCCTCTTCATGCCCTCGTTAGCTTTTGTCCTTCAGTTGCTTACAACAAAAAAATTCAAAGCATGTCCTGCAAAATATAATACACTTCATTGTTACCCAGGATTTATTAGTTTTCCACATATAGACTTTCAGGACTAGAAATTACTGATTTCTTCTTCAACCAAAACCTAATGCTGTCCTTTAGAGAAGCATTCCTTTTATCACATTTCAGGGAATAAATTATGTCCAAGATTTTTAAATTATTTTGAGGATTGTGTGCAGAGCTCTTTTTCTCCAGTATAACTGGCAGTCCACATTTCAATCCACTGGGCAGCTGCAGAAACTTGAATCCTCTGCATATTAAAGAGCAAACATCCTCATCAGTTCTGCTGGTAACCTCTTGTCACAGTAGCTGTGGACAACCCTGACTTAAGTTTGCAAATAGAGCCTTTAGAAAGTCAGTAAATCTGCTCATGTGAAAAGAGCTGACCATGCGTGGTTTTGCAGAATCAGCACTTCGTAAGGAAAGGTTTTCCCCTTATTTTGCTGTTGCAGAGTTCTGTGGAAGTAGGAGTAGGTGTGTTTGATGAGTGTGGCTTCAGGTATCAGACTTCCTTTGGACAGTCTGGGAAGACAGCTGAAGCACTGAGTCATGGTGTTAAGACTTGGAGCCATAAGAGGAGTACAGAGCAAGGAATCAGGCAGCTGTAGCTTTTGTTCTTCTGAGCTACTAGGTGACCTTGTACGAGTGAACTTACTTCTCCAAGCTTCTCTTTCCCAATTTACTTTTTGTCCCTTCTGTCTTGTAAGCCTATGCTGAACATTCCTGAAAACCGAGCTCCAGCCTGTGTTGACATCTTAAAAATGCTAAATTACTGAGTTTTATTAAGGATTGCGCAGATAATATTACGTTAACCACATCTCTACACCCACAGCTATTGGATGCTTCTACTATGATTTTCCTAACCTTTTTCATTTAGATACAAATTAAGCATATAAAGTGCCTTCACAACTTCTAATTGCATTTATTTTTCAGGAGACTGGTATTTGGATGCCACCATTTTCTGATGACATTTGCATTCCTGTGTCCTGTGGGTCCCCTGAGTCTCCAAAACATGGATTTGTGGTTGGCAAGAAATACAATTACAAAGACATAGTTATTTATAAATGTGATTCTGGCTATGAATTACAAGTAAGCAAGCTCAATTCTCCAGCACTCTAAACCTTTAGCTGTCATTTTCAGTTCTTAAGTGAGGACTGTGAGAATGTATTATGCCTGGTCCATATTTCTATGATCCTTTAACTGCCATAGAATTTGGGTATCTTGTGTTGTTACTGTCTGTAGAATCCTTTTGGAATACTTGGGATAGTCCTTGAATGACTCAAAGGTCCAACTGAAGTGAACAGGAGCACCCTGTTCAGCAGATACCTTTCAGTGTTTCATTGTTTATTTTTTTTAACTGAAGGTTGTTTCAGCCCTCTGCAAATACAGCTCTAGAGATATATATATATAATATAATATATATGTTTGTGACCATAAATCATGGAAGAGTTAATTTCCCACGTACTACTGAATTGGTTCTCTAACCAGAGATAGATTGCATTCTTCCCTTGATTTCGTAATGTCCCTAGCATTATGTCTGCTGCATTGTGCTTTTCAGACCCAAAGCTCCTGATAAAGTCCACTGCTCTCAGTTCTGTGTCATTGCTAGGTGGTATGAAAGTTTTATCTCTTATTTCAGCAAAGCAAACAGACTCCGGTTTGCTCAATGGCAGCTTTATTCCCTGCCCCAAAAGGGAACAAAGTTCTTTTCTGTCCATTGTTTTTAAGATAAGCACTGGTGTCTTATTCACACCTGAGCTCTGGAGCAACACTGCTGTCCCATTATCAGGACTCAGGCTAGCCAATTCAGAGCGTTGAATTCACGTGTGTTTTCAAAAGCTGCAGTGAACTCAGAAAGGAAAGATGATGCTGAGGCACAGGTGATGGCAGAGTAGAGAGGCATGTGGTGGTGAGATGTCTCCAGGACAGGGAACTAGTTCTTAGCATTGTTTGTGATTACCAAGCAGAATGCAGGATCATGCTTCCTTTCTACCATCCTAATTAATTATTAACCATAATTAACTTATTAACCATAATAAGTTAAGAACTCCATGCATGTGAATTCACCCAGTCAGGAGTAAATTCAGTCCTTGTAAAAATAGTGAGAGATTACAGAATCATTAGGTGAAATAAATTAAATTTGCCTTATGCTGCCAAGTACATCATATCACTGGAAGTGGAGGGTTGGGGTGGTGTTTTGACAGGTAAAATCGCTGTTTCAAGTATTTTTTGGAAGTAATAAGTCAGTGCTTTCCTAAAGTTAGAAAGTTCTCCCAAGCTTTGTACTCCAGCTTCGCCACCTAGCGTTAATCTTCTCACTGCCGTGCAAGAGAAGTCCTGATTTTTTTCCTTTTGAGAAGCAAAGTCCATTGGGTGTGATGCCATACAACACTCGGGTCAAACATCTGCCCTTGTCAATGGGTTTGCTAGATGTTGTTCTCAGTGTCTTGGAACAAAGTAAGAATTAAATCTTGGGCTATTAGACTGGCTATAAAGCCTCTACATAAGAAAGAAGTAATATTTATAAAAGCAGATTTAAAGAAAGAGTGTTTGGTATGTGGTTAAAATCAGTGTCTTATGCTCATAAAACACAAGCTTGTACTGTTGTTGAAAAATATGCTAGTTAGATTTTATCTAAACGAGCCCTGAAAGGAGAAAACCCTATCACATTCTTCTGTGCTGCAGCATGTAACCATCGCTTTACATGGGTTGCACATGAGGGAAAAATACTAGAGTTGATGGGAGAAGAGAATTGACTGAGTAAAGTTGTTCTTTGAGCATTTTCTTTTGTTTCACAGGGTGATGCAGAACGGACTTGCCAGGAGGACAAGCTTTGGAGTGGCACAGTACCAGTATGCAGAAGTACGTTCCACCTCAGTTTATCACTGATGATGGTCAAGGATGATTTAATAAAGCAGAAAATAATAATGCTTACTTTGCTTTATAACTCATACCTTTTGCATTTACCTAATTTTTATATTTTTTTATAAATACCAGTGATAACAGCCTAGAAGAGTTGCAGAATTGCTGATGTGTTTAGATAATATTGTGAAGTAACTCACTACACCTTTCTGCATGCTCCCGAACCCATAAGAAAGCTGTGCAGATAGCTTCCAAGTTTAAATAGTTGTGGCACTTGAGGTTATGATTTTTGGGCTTACTGAGGACCTCTGAAAACATTAGTTGCCAGGAGTTGCAGGTACTTACCAACCTCAAATGTAACTGTGGATATTCGTTCTCAAGGGTCTTCATTTCTGTGAAAAGTCTGATGCCCTCTTGACTTCAGTGCCAAAATAGGAACTGTCTATATAAATGCTTACATGGACTTAGCTGCTGGCTCTAAGTGGCAACAGTAGAATTTTCTGAGGCTTCCTGCCAGCACAGCTGCAATATATTCTGTCTTTTAGCAGGAACTGGAAGCACCAAATGCGATACTGTTGTTCTACTCAGGGGCAGTTGTCTGAGACTGCCCAGATAAACATTATGTTCTTTCCCTGCTTCTCAGAGTAAAACGTGTGGAGCTGTGAACACAACAGGCCACGTACATTATGTCCAACTGAAACACACTCTGATCTTACAGGAGTATCGTGTGGAGCCCCAGACATCATAGAAAATGGATCTGTTCAGGGAGAGGAGTTCCTCTTGGGCAGTGAGATTTTCTACAGCTGTGACCCTGGCTTTGAGCTACAGGGACCAAGTCGAAGGATCTGCCATGTTGACAAAAAGTGGAGCCCCTCTGCCCCTTCATGCAGGCGTAAGTAGCAAGCAGAGCAACATAGTGGCGGTTTTCCAGGAGAGCCACAGAACAAACAGGGCTTTTGCTGGCTTCCTCCCAGTCTCCCCCTCCAACTGGAGGGCTCTAAGCAGGATTAGCCAGAGAAAAACCAGAGCAGCAAAGTTCTCATTGCCAGTTCCTCTCTGATCTGATGGGAGCTCCTTTTGGCACATTAAAATGGTACAAGCATAGAGTCATACTCAGGTCAGTAGGGGAGGAGTGCAGCTTGCTGTATTGATTTGCCTTGCATTGTAGTGTGCAGAACCTTGGACTTGCACTGGGTGGTTTGTCTCTGCCATGCCAAGGCTAATATATCTTGTTCTCTCTGTATGTCTGGACTGGAGATCAAGACTTTCCTCCCTAAGATCAAATCTTAGCTCTCTGCAGCAAAATGTAATTAATTGTGGGAGCATGGAAAGAAGGATTTTCATACAGCTTAAAAAATGAAATGCCAAGATGTTATAGTCTTTACCAATAAATCATTTTCTATCTTCTGATGGTGATGTCATAGTCCTACCCCTTGCATTCTTCTCTCTCACATTCAACCAATTTGCCTGGCCTCCACTCTAAGCATGGGAAAAGGGGCAAAATCCCTCTTATCTAGTGCCATGTTTCTTGGGCACATCTTGAGATCATCTTCCACTGTAGGGGAAGCAAAGGAGACTGCAACTGCAGCCTCTGGCCTGCTCAGAAGAAATACTCAGGATCACTCTGAACAAAACTCATAGCCGGTCCAGGGAAGAGATTGTCTAACTCTGGTGCAGCCTCACCTCGAGTGCTGGGGGCAGTTTTGGGTGCCACAGTACAAGAGGGACACAAAACTATTGGAGAGTGTCCAAAGAAGGGCAGTGAGGATGGTGAGGGTTTAGAGGGGAAATCTTAGGAGGGCAGTGAGGATGGTGAGGGTTTAGAGGGGAAATCTTAGGAGGAGAGGCTGAAGTCCCTTGATTTGTTCAGCCTGGAGAAGAAGAGGGATGATGGAAGATGAGGGAAGACCTCATGACAGTCTGTGGCTTCCTACGGAGGGGGAGCGAAGGGGCAGATGCTGATCTCCTCTCTTTGGGGACCAGTGACAAAACCCGAGGGAACAGCATGAAGCTGCAACAGGAGGTTTAGGTTGGATATTAGGAAGAGGTTCTGTACTGAGAGGGTGGTCCCCAGGGAAGGGGTCACAGCACCCAGCTTGGCTGAGTTCAAGAAGTGTCTGGACAATGCACTCAGTCCCATGATCTGACTTGTCTGGTCCTATGTGGAGCCAGGAG
Organism: Porphyrio hochstetteri; assembly: GCA_020800305.1. Lineage (NCBI taxonomy): Eukaryota > Metazoa > Chordata > Aves > Gruiformes > Rallidae > Porphyrio > Porphyrio hochstetteri. The sequence goes on along the minus strand of CM036938.1, from coordinate 13,799,309 downwards.
TTGGACTCAGTGATGCTTATGGGTCCCTTCCAACTGAGTCTATGATTCACAGCTTACGACACCATCAGATATATTTGAATCCTAGAACCATAGAATTGTCTTGCTTGGAAAGGACCCTTTAGATCATCAAGTCCAACCATCACCCCAACCTGACAAAACCACCACTAAACCATGTTCCTCAGCACCACATCTACCCATCCTTTAAATACCTCCAGGGATGGAAACTCCACCACACCCCTGGGCAGCCCATTCCAATGCCTAACAGCCCTCTCTGGGAAGAAGTTTTTCCTAATATCCCATCTAAACCTCCCCTGGAGTAGCTTGATGCCACTTCCTCTTGTCCTATCACTTGTCACTAGGGAGAAGAGGTCAGCCTCTGCCTTGACACAACCTCCTTTCAGGTAGTTTCAGACATTAGTTTGGTCTCCCCTCAACCTCCTTTTCTCCACACTAAACAACCCCAAATCCCTCAGCTGTTCCTCATAACTTCTATTCTCCAGGCCACTCACCAGCCTCGTCGCCCTTCTCTGGACACGCTCCAGCACCTCAGTGTGTTTTCTGTAGTGAGGGGCCCAAAACTGAACACAGTGCTCAAGATGGGGACTTAGCACTTACTTCCCTAGTTGTGCTGACCACACTCTTCATAATACAGGCCAGGATACTGTTGACCTTCTTGGCCACCTGGGCACACTGCTGGTTCGTGTTCTGCTGGCTGTCAGTCAACACCCCCAGGTCCTTCTCTGCCAGGCAGCTTTCCAGCCACTCTGCCCAAGCCTGTAGCGCTGCTTGGGGTTGTTATGACCCAAATGCAAGACCCAGCACTTGGCTTTCTTGAACCTCATTTGGGCCCATTCTCTCTCTGGTGTTGGCAGCCTGAACCCCAGGAGAGAGGGCAGGCAAGGCACTATATAACCCTTCTTCATAAAACTTTTTGCAGCTTCTTTCTTCCCAACTTTCTATTAATTCAGTGTGTGAACAGAGCTGTCAGACAGGGTGTAACCGACAGAACAGCCTTCATTGTCTGTATAAAACCAGAAGGTTTTCTTTTCTCATAGGAATTACTTGTGGGCTGCATCCCTCAGTAGAAAAAGCAGAGGCCATTTCTACAGGAAGCACATACAGAAGTAATGTGACCTTTGTGTGCTACTCTGGATACCATCTTGTTGGGCCCCAGAATATCACATGTCTCGCCAACGGGAGCTGGAGTAAGCCCTTGCCATTGTGTGAAGGTAAGTGTGCAATTTTGTGGTCTGACACATTCTGATCTGGGATAAGCAGTAGCACCTTGCTTACACATGCATATTGTATGATGCAGGGATTGAGCTGCTTTTGGGAAACAATTCTGTAATGTTCATTTTAAATGGTGCCAGAAAAATTAAATGTATCAAAAGGAGCACTACCTGTTACCAGTCCAGAAAGAGCTTTGACATTATTTTTCCTAAGGTTTTAATCTCCAGTTTAATGAGCTTAATGAGAGATGTGACTACTTGCCATTTCTGAAAATCAAACCCCTAACAAAAGGTGATGGACTGCATTTTTTCACAGTGGTCTTCTATAGTCAGTTACTAAGATATTCTTTTTCTGAACCTTGGGACTCAAGGGCTTTTTCAACAGTTCAGTCTTTACCCTTCACACTCCTCACATGAACAAATACCAGGAATGCAGGGTAAGTAGCATTTTGGAAATCACTGCTTTCATGTGCTCCCTCATTAGGTCCTGTTGTTCATGGCACAAAGCAGAATGAGTGCCAAGCAAAAACTGTCATATGGAGTGGGCAGTAATGAGTGAACAAAAACTTTAGGTCCCAAGTTTGAACAGATAGTTAGTATGGTTTGATCTTGCTAAATTGCAGTATCATAAACTTGTGAGTGTTCTCCATTCTTGGCCTTTCTGCCACAAAAATATAAAGTCAGGACTTAGACTTTTCCTTTTCTCTCAGAAACACACTAGTTCTCTTCTTGACCATCACATTTCCTTTCAAGCTGGTCTTGTCCCTGCTGCATTTTCCTCAGTTCTCCCAAGCTAGACTCTAGACCCAATGTCCTGCTTGCTTTTTATAGTTGCTCCTGGCATTCATGGAGCTGACATGTTGATGTCTCCACACCCAGCTGCACACACAGATCCAGAGGGGACAAGCATGCTGTGACAGTTTTGCCAAAGTAAGACAGAAAACAATCTTTCCCTCCAGACAAGTGTTAGGTGCATGTCATCACAGACATGAAAATTGCATGACCAGTAGGGACCAACAGATGCAGTGTTGGGCAGTCACACAGTGCACAGATCACTGTGCACTACATTGTCCTAATGCTCTGAGGACCTTCAGAAGCAGCCTAGAAAGCTGATGAGGAATGTCCACATCAGTAAGGAGGTCTCTAGTACTCACCAGGCACCTAAGAAAACTCACACACTAGCAGCGCTGAGCAGGTGTCAAGAAGATCATCTTGAGATAGGTTGAGCACAACCACTTCATGAACTCCTGTCCTGCTCTTGCCTGATGGCCTTGTGTCTGTCTGAGAGCTAAATCTTCAGTCATCCCATTAGACAGATCACTTAGGAAAATCAAATGCAAAATGGGATCCAGAACAGTGTCTCTTTGTAGCAGTGGTAACCCAGCTTGGACTCTCTGCCTGCTGGCTTCAGAAACACAGTTGAGAACCTTCAGGGGAGCAATTAGTAATATAAGTGTTTGCATCTTGCATCAAACCTATCCTGCATTCATCTGGTATTTCTTCTTAGGGTTGAAAAGGAAGGCAAAAAGGCCTCAAGTTTCTGAGGTATCTCTCAGTGGCAAGAAAGAACCATTTCCATATTCTGCCTCGCTGACTCCAGTATGAGTCACGTCCTCTCCCCAGCACTGCCCCATTTTGCTGACTTGAAAAACACTGTGGCTGCTGTGGCTTTTCTCCATCACTGGGAGGAGCCCCTTCCCTAGCTTGGCTACATTTCCTTCCCAGGGCTACTGACCTCTGCCTCTATGCTCTTCATAATTTATTAGTCTGTGGCAGATACTTTAAACATACTGTGGGAGTGATTTAGGAACTGTTCGAAGTCCAGGTCTAATATCAAGCTGAAATAATGAGACCTCTTCCTTTGCAGAGACCAGATGCAGCGTTCCAGCTTCCTTGCTGAATGGGAAGGCGATTTATGAAAACAATACTGTTGGCAGTACAATAGCATATTTCTGTGAGAGGGGATACAGCTTGGAAGGGGAACCTGTGGCAGAGTGCACAAGAGATGGAAGATGGAGTAATCCCTTGCCTCTCTGTAAACGTGTGTGTTTGCTTTGTAATGAAAAAGTGGTCTTAATTTGTAAGCACTAGAAGTTAGGCTGCTCTTCATTTAAACTGACAGTAAATGAGAGCAACTGCTGCAGATCTTTGTAGAAGTGTACTGTCATTTTTTTTTTGAGTGACCATAGGCAGAATTTGTTGCTTGCAGTTTAAAAAATTGGTTTGGCCTCCATTGGTGTGCATCCTGTTTTAACAAAGGAACAAACAGAGCAGTTACTGAGACATATTAAAGCATTAACCTGTCTGAGTTTGTTTGTGTAACAGTAAAAGAAAGAGCTGTGTTTTGCATAGTTCCCTTTATCTGAAAAGCTGAAATAAAATGGAGTCAATTGTAATCAGTCACTTGGTATACAAGGAACCCGTGAGTGAAAAGTTTGGAGAAGGCAAAAAGGAGACTTCATTGTTGCCTACAGCTGACTCTTGGGTGGCTGTAAAGAAAAACTGAGCCAGTCTTTTCTCAGAGGTGCATAGTAGTGAGATGAGAGGCAACAGGCACAAGTTGCAACAATGGAAATTCCAATTAAGTATTGAAAGAAACTTCACCATCATAGCAGTCATGCACAAGAACAGAGAAGGCATGAAATCTCCATTCTTGGAGATACACAGATTTCAGATGGTCAAGACCAAGAGCAACCTCAGACCTACTTGGTCCTGCTTTGAGAAGGAGGTTGGACTTAATGGCTCTATAAATTATGCTCTAAAATGGCACCTTATACACACCTACAGTAACCTACCTTGGAGCTGTATGTGTCTATAACTAATTTTAAGATCATTGGTAGTCTTAGGGTGGTTAACTGAGATATTTTATTTTGTATTACAAAGGACTCATAAGATTTTAGTTTCAGGAAACTGGCATCAGTCTCTGATTCATATAGAGTTCCAACCTTTTCTACATTCATGATGAGATCAATAGACCGTGCAAAAGTAGCTCAGCAAATTTACAGCCATAAGTAAGTGAGATTATCAGAGAAATTCTAATGCTATTGTAACTCGCTGCTTGAACATCTGGATTTTTACTGCTCTTCATTGGTCCAGCCCCTCAGAACAAGAAGTAGGATTGGTCTGGCTCTTCTTATAGTAAGGTTATAATAAAAAGGAAGGAAAGAGAGAATGGTTTTATAGTAACAAGTAGGATATTTCCCACTTAAATCCTTAGTATGTGTTCTCCTGGCATCAGTAGAATATGGTAGCAAGCCATGTGACAACAGAGAATCTAACCTTTTACTATTATGTTATGATTTAAATCTTAAAACCTTACATCAAATTACAAATTGGACTTGTGTGCAGCATCCATTTCTGTTGCTTTTAATATGATTTGTTTTTGAAATTTACAAGTATTCTAATTTATTTCTCCTTTTCCCTCATACCCTTTCTTTGAACAGCAAACCCTTGTCCTGTGCCTTTCATAATCCCAGAAAATGCTATTCTGTCTGAGGTGGATTTTTATGTTGGTCAGAACATATCCATCAGGTGCAGAGAAGGTTACCAGCTGAAAGGCCAGTCTGTGATCACCTGTAATGCTGATGAGACTTGGACTCCAGCCACAGCTAAGTGTGAAAGTAAGTACATAAGGTACAGTTCCACAGGGGCTTGGTACTTTGTAGACAATAGCTTGATCACATAGGAGTTTGACAGCACAGACACATCAGCAGAGCTTTCCACCTAGATAGTTACTGTGGAAGAAGAAAGCTTTTGTCTGCTATTGCTGTTTGGAGAGGTGGTTCATCCCGAGAGATCCAGGCATATAAAACAACCTAAAAATCTCTACAGAAGAGCTATTTCTTCTTTCTTTCTAGCAGAGTTGTTTTTTTAAAAGGAACCAGAATGCCCAAGAGCATTCATACCACTACCCTATTGTAATTTTCTTCTTAATTTCACTTGGCAAGTGCTGCAGCTGGGATTGGTTGTTGGATACCCTAAATATCCTGAGAATAATTCCTGTAAGATTAGGAGTGATGAGACAAAGGTTGTAGGGAGAGGTGCTGTCTTTTGTTGTATTCATTGACATTGACAGAAGGCATAGTGTCTTTGTGCAGGCATGTCTGAAAGCTTTTATTCTTCTTGCAAACAATATTGTTTAGTTCAGACCGTGATATCACCTCGCTCTAAAAACCCAGTGTCATATGTATCATAGTACCATCTGAAATTTTCTGGTCTGTATGGTGGATATTGCCATTGTTGCATTACCTAAAACTGCTGTTCCTGGACATCTCTGTACTCACTGGTTCTCCCCATGAGTGAGTGTCTGCACCATGAAGAAATCCTACTTACTGATTTCCCATCACAGGTGTCACATCTCCAGCACCTTCCATGGCTTTTGTGCAAGCACTATGCACAGGGCCAGAAGCTATCGCGTAGGCATTGCAGCTCACCAGCCTCAGCATGTTTTCTTCTGTTTAGAGATATCTTGTGGCCCCCCAGCTCACACAGAGAATGCTCTGATTCGTGGTAGCTTCTATCAGTATGGAGACATGATCACCTATTCATGCTACAGTGGGTACATGCTAGAGGGGCCAATGCGGAGCATTTGCTTGGAAAATGGAACATGGACAACACCACCTACCTGCAAAGGTAAGTCTTTGTATTTAACAGAAACATATCTTAACTTGCCATAAGCATGGAGGTGTCACCCTAGCTGCAGTATAAATGAATGTGAAATTTTTGCTCATTTCAGTGCAGTCGTGGTTTCACCCAGGGCATTTAAAGCACAGGATGTTGCTTTGTTTCTGAGTGAAAGAGAGGGCTGGCACAATTTTTCTCTTCTCTCTTTGCTAATTGTACAGTTTCTTTTGCTGCAGTATTGCATCCCACACCTGAGATCCTCTCTCCTCACATTTTTTGTGAGAACACAACAGAACCAATCATCTTTCTCACATGTTTCAGATAAGTAGGGCCAGTCATTTTGTCTTACAGAAAAAGACAGAAGTAAGATATCCAATGGGTGCTTAGTCTCTCACTCTTGAGAGTTTGGCAGCTTCAGAAAATTTTTTAGCAATAAAATACTTAAGGATAGGTTGATACAGCTCACTAAATACTACACACTAAGTACAGCAAAAAATTCAGAGTTTTAATAAAATACCAAAGTCCAGTCCTTCTACCATTGGCATACCAGCAGAAAACTGTCAATTTTAGGTTTGTTGAGCTAAGAATTTCACTTGTTTAGATTACTGAATTAACTCTTCTCACACAGAAGATTTGAATAAAAGTTTTGAACAGAAAAATGGGGGAAACCAAAACCAAACATGGAAGAGATGACAAAAAATAAACAGTTTAAAACAGATACAAGCACCTTCAAACAGTACTTAAAACAAAGGATGGGACAGAGCAAAAGTTTGCCAGGGTCTGATGAAAAGAACTCGTGGAAAAGACCTTGCCATCTGCCATTTCTGTATCAGAAGCTTGACTAGCCTTGTGCTGCCAGGTTGCTGTAGAGCAGTGAATTAGCTGCACTTCAGATGGTTTAACAACAGCCATACCACAAAATAAGCTTTAGGTGTTTTATTTAGAAATATGATCATTGAAAGCAAAAAATCCTTGGGCACAAGCAGCCCCATTCCTGAAGCTCAAGGTCTCCTACAGAAGAGGCAAGGTGTGAAAACACTCGTATGGGAGCATTCAAGTTATCACCAGAGTTGTCAGGTCTGACACTCTTCCTGCAAGTCTCAGATCCTCTGTCTGAAATAGAACAATGATACTTCTGCCCTCCTTGGCCACTTTCTGTTTGGGTCAGGAGCCCTTTGGAGATGGAGGGATCTGTACTATGAAAAACCTGGATAATCAGGGTCCCCCTGTCAGTCTTTTACCACAAATTCTGACAGCAAAATACTATGAACGTTAAGACCCAGGCAAACTGAGTTGCCTTTCTCTATGAAAGCAGGCATTCTGTTGACATTCTGTGTCCAATAGTTAAAATTGCCTTGCCTAAAAACCATGGAGCAGTAGAACATTTTGAAGACACACAGAGACAAAGAAGTTGTAAGAGGGCTTGTAACTCAGAGAAGCTGCTCCTGGAAAAGAGGTTTCTCCTGGTTATGTGACCATGGCACGAAGAATCACTTGTCAAGTAGCCAAGTAGAGAAGATCTACAGTAAAACCACTGGAGTTACTTCGCATGCCAAGAGGTATCCAGAAGTCCTGTTAGAAATTTACACTCCTAAAGCACTGAGCCCTTTCCGAAGAGTCTGCCAAGTATTCCATCATTTCTTTCTAAACTAGTGGCTAAAGAATTCAAGGGATCTCTGCATAATTGCTACTCTACCTGAGCTAGAGTTCATTAACAAAATTATTTGATTACTATCTTCTCAGAATGTAACACTTTGGATTCTTCAACTGTCCCCTTGGTATTGCCAGCTTTACTTTGTTACTCTTATTTATGACTTACACAAAGCCCTATGTTATGCCAAGGGCTGTAGTTTTCTGTTAGGAGAGGTTCTTGCCACTGGCTACTAGCAACCTGGAAGGAATGATCTGCAAAACACCGTCAAACATGTGTTCTGCTTGCAACACCAGTCTTCTGGGACTGTTCAGAGGAATAGGTATAAGGAAAATTATTTCAAAAAGCTAAGTGATGCATTGGACAAATGATCAGGGTGTAGTGCAGGAAAACAAAGCAGAATAACTTGCCTTTTGGTGTATTGAAGGAGAGGAATTACAATTCCTTTCCCCCCCCCCAACTTTTCACTTAAAGGGGAACTAAAAAGGACCAAAGATGTGTCTGAGAGGACTGACCTGTGTTTTCATGACACATGTCAGAATAACCTTTCAAAACTGCTTTATAATTCATTTGACGGATTTGCCTAACAAAAGGCCTACAGGACCCAAGCCTTTGTGGTGCACATCAGAAGCGACATGAAAGCTTTCCTTGTCATGACTCCTGCTGCATTTCTTGTTTTTGGCTCTGTGAGTTGATTATTATCAAGCCTGCTTGAAACGTTCTGTCCTGGTTGAACAGGTTAGTTAATGTAAATATTATAATTAAAAAGCAGACTTCGTTAGCTTCTTTGGGAGAGCTCTCACCACAGCTGCACTTGCCTGAATCACTGCTGGTTGCCGGCCAGATTCTGATCTGAGTTTCAGGGGTGAGAAGAATTAGCCTGGATCTGCTGATCGTAAACACCTGCAGGACTTGGCAGGCTGCACAGATGCACACAGCTTCCTGACTCCAATTCCTTCCCTCTGAAATGCTAAAAATCTGTGTTGTCTATTTACCCTCTGCCTACATATTGTTGACTGGAAGTGGTCAGTGTGGAGCTGCCAACCAAAAAGTTCGTACCCCATCAGCAAGTGAGCATTATGAGAGGGGCAGCTGACACATGGAGGAAATTGTTCACTTAAAACCGCAGGAAAGCTTTTAGGCAAAGCTGAGAACAGATAGCCAAAATTATTTTTTCTTCCTCTTACCCATGTTTGTCTGTCTTGCATCAGTGTCATTCTTTCATGTCCTGTAGAGATAACTCTCAGGCATGGATTTACAAGGGGATCTTTAAGATTTATAACTGCAGATGTGAGATCTGCTCCACTAACTGCAGTCACAGTTAATGGCTCCCATTGTCACCCCAGCACTTCAGGACTGTGTTTGCTTCTTCCTTTTACAATAGCAAAAAAAAAAAAAAGGTCCAAGCTTACCTTCCTGCCCTGAGCCTTTCTCTAGCCTTGTCTGTCAAGTGAAGAATTATCCCCACAGCTACAGACACAGAGTCTCTGCATGCCTAAATTGCTATATAACAAGCGCACACCTAGGGATGATACTGTCTTACTCATTCAGTTTCACAACCACGGCCTGGGCAGAAATCCAGGAAAAGCCTATCTCTGACTGAGATCCTGGATTGCTGAGTGGCATGGAGTTGCCATCCAAAATGATCTCTCTAACCCATGAAATATCCACATCTTCTCCATAGATAGAAAAGACATTTCAGAGACCATTTCCCATGGGCTTTGACTTTAATATCATTTATATGCAAACCGTTTACTTCCTATCCCATTATACATTCACAGGATATCATTAAAGTGGTGTGGATCACACAAAGCCTTAAATGTTTCTTGATTCAACTTTGATAATTTTTCACTACACAAAGGAAATCTGGCAGACTATTCTGCTCTAGTCAATGATCAGAGACAAGCTGTCTGCATAGTCATAGATACCTTTACAACAAAAAAAATGTTCAAAATGCCTGTTAAAATACTGCAACTTCTATGAACCTGCTGGTGCCTAAGGTCTCTTCCCATTCACAGTATCAGATGACATTTGATGGAAAGGCTCCTGAGATTGAAAAATAAAATGGCAAAAGCTTTGGCCTCATTTCAGCAGACTCCAAGCTGTAGCTTGCAGCCTGGCATGGCTTAGCTGCAAGAGTGACTCAAGCTTGGCTCTATCAGGGGTAGATTTGCTTTCTTTACAATGTGGAGCTCAGGTCTGAGCAGTGTGTCAGTATGTTGAACCACTGTTTGTATTTGATACTAACATTGAACAAGATCTGAAACACTCAAAGCCTAAACTCGTATTTTGCTCACTTAGCGACTAATTAAAGATGGGATGCAATTAACAGTTCAGACTGAGTTTCCTGAGGTTACTCTGTGTTCATGACTGCCGCTAATTAGAAGTTACTCTGATTACTTATTTGTTCTCTAGTATTGTCTTGAAGCCGCAGTTTTTGATCTTCTGTAAGCAGTATGTACACCAACATGACAAGTACTGTACTTCTTTCAGTGACCTTTTAAGTCTAACATGTCAGTACATAGCTTGCCACCCAATTTTGTAAAGTAGTTCTGTTTTTTTCTGGAGGTATTAGCCAAGGTATGGTGGGATGTTAGAGAAACAATGATGAAGCCCAAAGCCTGTACAGTCCAGGTAACATACTGGGCTAGCATGATAGAGCCCCCTTCAGATTCCTCACTATTTTGATCAGGTGCTTATTAACAGTGCAAGCCAAGGAGCACCAGACAGCCTGAATGCTAAGCGATGTTTATAATCACACTTTGGGTTCCACAGGTAATCACTTCATTGTACCAATGCTGCATCCTTCTTGGTCAGTCCTCACTATGCTCGATGATAGTGCAATAAAAAAGAGATGTTCTACCACTGTGTTTAGTCTTATTTTCAACAAACCCTGTATTATGCCAGACAGCATTATCTTGGTGTTTCATACCAAGGTTAGAAGGAAGCTTGAGTTTATTTTAGAGTTAATTTGGAAGAGAGAAAGAAAGTGTAATAGTTTTGTTTGGGGCGGGATATTTTGGGGAAAGGTTAGTGTAAGCCTTGAAGCATTGTCCAAATAAATTACCTAACTATGCTAAAATCTTCAACAATTTCACTCCTGCTATCAACTGTTTTTGATTGTCTAAACTCTGCCCACACTTTTCCTCACAGTACCTACCCAGTGAGACAGAAAACAACGTAGCCTTTTGAAATCATAGTCAGGTTATGTTTCTGAACTTCACTACATTTGTTTGTTCTGCTCTAAACTTTACACCTGCAAAGATCTGTGCGAGATGCTGAGTTTCTACACTTCTAAATAGCCACCCTGAGGTTGATAAAACTGTGTTGTTTTCAGCGGTCTGTCGGTTCCCATGTCAGAACGGTGGCATCTGTGAGAGACCAAATGCCTGCTCATGTCCAGATGGCTGGATGGGTCGACTCTGTGAGGAGCGTATGTATATCATCCCAAAGTATAATTTTAAGGATGCTGTAGGCAAGACAAGTGAATTTACTGCGGTGAACTGGGTGGGAGAATTAAAAGTGTAAGAGCCAAAAACATAAAAATCATTAGTTTATTCTGTTTGACAAATTACGAAGAACAGAAAGGAACAACTGATTGCTTGTTTCTAGACAAATGAGCATCCCCTGACATCTCCAAACCAAAACAAGCATGTTTTTAATTGATGCAATTTTGTTTGTGAGTGTTTTTTCACTGAGGTTGAAGAATGGCCTGTCTGAGTTCTCCAAAGTCTGTTTCTAATAGCAATGCATGATAGTTCTGGGGAAAGAGCAGGGGTTAGAACAGAAAAGATGTGGGTGTTCTGCTGGTGGCTGCATTTGTTTCTTGGCTGCCTTTTTTATCAGTCTCTGATTATGAACCTAACCAATTCCTGTTCAAATAATACAACTGTGTCATCTTTTCCATGCTGGCTTTCCTGACTCGTGTACCTGTACTCCTCAAATTCTGGGCTGGCTTTTCCCAAGTATCTCTGCACAGTTAGAGAACTCAATCTGTTCTGCTTGAAAAGAACCAAACGTGACTCTAGGGTCTGTCAGACATTCCCTGGGTGACACTGGGGGTGCCAGTTTGTGCCATGTTTCATGTTTATTTTGTGATGATCTTAGCACAAGGAATTGAGGAGGGCTAACCTTTTCATGCTGGCATAAGTACTGCACAAGAAACCTCATTGCTGTACACAGTTAGGCATGGATGCATGAGGACAGAAAAGGAAAGTACCCTGACTGAATATGGCCCTGCTGTAAAGCTTTATTGTGTCCAAGAACACCTGAGCTATGGTAGTGTCACTGTTCCTCTGAGTATACATGGAGACCTAGAAAAAGGTGTGGCACCTCCTCCTGTAGTTCATGGAGAGAAATGTGGTTAATGATTTTGCTACTTAGATGCATCGCATCTGAAACAGGTCCTCTGAATCCACCTCTGCAGCTTTCAAGTCTTCTCTGGGGCAGTATCAGCTCCATGTGACACAAATTAGCTGTAGATGCAGAATGAGAAGAGATTAAGCAGGTTTTGTCCTTCTGTATGTACAGAAGCTCCCAGCTACGTGGTGCATTCACACAGCCCCTCTTTTGTTGTGCCTGTGTCTGTCAGTACCACCAGAACCAGACATGCAAACTCAGCCCTGTATGTTTCACATTCCAGCAGAAGAGGGCTGAGCCCTGTGTCTGGCAGAATTGTGTTTGCTATGCCACAATTGATTTCCTCACCTTACCATTAGTAATGGTATTTAATGCATTCTTCAGGACCAGAGGACATGTTTTATGCCCCCAGCCATTTTGGTCTGTCATGATAATTCAGACCCTGTTTTCCTCCATGAGGAGAACGAACAGGCAGCTGACTAGCCACATCACACTTCAAGCAGATACAGGCACTAGTTTGTCTCCTTTTTTTTCCCCCTTCACTTTGGCCCAGGTAGTGAGGTGAAGGGAAAAGGATTCCCACAATTGATTATCACAACTCAATTTTGCAGCACTGCTTGTCAATCAGGGTACACCAGTGAACAGAATACATAGTTTTAGTCTTTGGAGTTGAGGGCCTGTTCTGGAATTCAGAGGGATTTTTGAGTGCTAGAACTGGGTGCTGCCAGGATCAGGACACAGGACACAGGTGAGCCTGCAGAGCTCTCACAGACTTCTGTCACCTTAACAGTTCACAGTATATTTATGAGTCAAGATGGACTCATATTCCTGAGAGAGGTCTGACCACTCTAAAAATACATGGAGCACTGCTAGTTTAATGATACAGACAAATAATTCTTGGAGTTACAGGTTTGTCCCATGAGCTCCATGGAATTTTACTATTCTTTTGTTATCCAGTCTGTCTGCATCTGCTCAGATTGAGCTTTGCTGTGCAGCATAAGAGGAAAAACCTCTGCATCAGTCCTCTGCAGCCCCCATCCACACTCCCAGTATAAAACTCCACTGGAAGTGCCACTCAAGGGTCCAAATTTTAGACCCAGATCAACTCTTGCTCTTATTAGACAATGTTCACACAAGTACTTGGGTACTAACACAAGTTATGGTAGTGGAGATGGTGGTTTTCTGAAGGTACTGAAGTCATGAACAGTGTGCACATTGGATAGTGTTGGAGGTCTGCTCACAGAAGCAGCGTAGCTTGACTGGTGCTCAGCCCAGAGGCCATCAACTGCTTGGTACCTGCTTCCAGCCACAGCCAACCTGCTGCACCCAAAGAGCCTTGTATCAAAGCTGTCTTTCCATAAGGGGACTTGTGGTGTCACCTGTCTCAGCATGTTTTTCCTGGCTCAAATCAAATGGTTTTCTACAGGCAGTGCACAGATTATCTTCCTTTGGATGTTAGATTGTGGGACAAACCAGTTGTTTGTAATTAAAGCATGACTTGATTTTGTTAGCCACCAACACTGAAGTGGGCAATATCTGTGGATATTGTACACAAGAAGCAAGCAAACAGCCCTGTTCATTTCCAGTGAGTACAGGACCTGCAGACATCTGAAGGACTAGCAATTGCCCCAGTCTGTTCACCTGTTTGTCATCATTACTTCTTGTTTCTGTCTGCCATGCTAGTGGCATTTGCTACTCATGCCTTCTGGATAGATCCTACTCAACTCTGCTGCTACTGCATGCAAACACTTTGAGGGGTTGTAGAGTTTCTAATTAAACATGTTATTTTATTGCACACTTAGCTTTCATGGGAGACAACTCTTCTCATTGGTTTTCTTCTCTCCTTAGCAATATGCATTCTGCCATGTCTCAATGGAGGTCGCTGTGTGGCCCCTTACCAGTGTGACTGCCCCCTGGGATGGACTGGATCACGCTGCCATATGGGTAAAACTCTTTGACCTGCATTTTTTTCTCACTTTTTGTGACTCTACTATCAATACCTAGCACAGTTCACTAAGGACTCTAGAACTGTTCAGCTTCTCACAGGAAAAAACAGGCCTGCAATAATATTCTTGGAGGATTTGTTGTCCCCAGCTGCAAACTATTTTCAGAGTAGTCCCTGGCGAGTCTTTAAAATCCTCAGAAAAGTTTGCTCCCAGAAAGGACAGACATCATTCACAAGAGTGCTCTCTGGAACAAACAGTGCAGAGGAGAGATGATTTCCAAAGAGAAGAACAAAACTAGACTATCCTTTGCCAGAAGGGTTGGAATTTCATTTTCATCTTCAGCACATGCAGGTTACCATTAAACTCACAGACAAGCTGCATGTACTAAAGAGATTTTTCATCACATATCTGGTTTGGGGGATTCCCACATACTGCCTGAGTTTGGAGGTAGGCAAGAGGGCAGAGCAAAGCAAGGATTTGTTTCGTGATGGTAGAGTTTAATGGGTACATGCTACCCATATAAGGTACTGTGCACATGGTACATGGGTACCTTGTAAGTTCTCTGAACAAATGAAATGTGCTGCATTTTCCTAGATCTCTTACATGCACTTCATAAAGGCCAAAGGGCATGTAGCATGACAAAATAGTGAGGGGAATGATTCTAGGCTCCAGAACTGTGTCCTGGCAAGTCAGCTTTTGTGTCAGATGAGGCTGATTTGCAATTAGGGATAATATTTGAACCCAAATTTGAGACATATGGTTCCACATCAAGACTTAACAAGTGCTAGTTCTTCAAAAGCTTGTGTCTGTGGAAATAGCCAGTAAAACTCAGAGCACCTCAGTGATCATTAACATGTCTTTCAATCATCATCAAATCTCAGTAATAAATGTTAACTGTTTTTTAAAATTACTGTACAGTGTGTTCACTGTATTTTTATTGCCCAGGTGCACCTTAACTGATAGTTAACAGCACCTTGCCATGAAAGCCTGGTTTTGCCTTCCTGCAAGACTTTAGAGTGGGTGAACTGGAGGTGGAATTCATACTTCAATTAACGAATGTTAAAATTGTTTGTTCAGCTGATAGGGATGGTGAGTCTGGGGGATAAGCCATATGATACACTGCAAACCAAACCATCCTTTAGCAAATTGAAACATTCTAACTCAGAACTACTGTCCTTTGAAGGGATACTTGCCTAACACATAATTTTGTCTCATATTTCACAAGCTTTGCCACTATAACAGCATAGGTGGTGAGGTGGCTTCTTCACTTCTGCACCAGTGATTCAAACCTGGTCAGGCTGACTTGCTTTTCAGTAGCTAAAGTAAAAATTCTGGTGAGCAACTGCATCTATGCCAAAGCCCATTCAAAAAAGCTCATAACCATCCTTATGAATTTATTAAATCAATTGTACTTACTAGTCCTAATCTTTTTGCCATGACAGAGCAAAGTGAAATGAGAAATATTTGGATTAACTGCTGGTCTCACAGGAATAATTATGTGCATAAAGTGAGAGCAAAACATGTTTCATTCATATGCTTTGTTCTAGAATCAGAAGTCATTTTCAACATGACAAACATGGTGCACTTAATTGTCCAGGCATGGTCCATCTCTATATCCTCCTGCCATTGTTTACTCATGTTTGGCCCAGAGGAGTTGAAGTACTGTATTTCCATCTTCACATTCCTATGATTGCTCATTTCCATTTCCAGTAAATTCCTTTTAATCAGTCTTTCCTTATGCATATTTGTTATAAAAATACTACCCAGCATTTGTCCTTGCTATCACAGAACCATAGAATTGTCTTGCTTGGAAAGGACCCTTTAGATCATCAAGTCCAACCATCACCCCAACCTGACAAAACCACCACTAAACCATGTTCCTCAGCACCACATCTACCCATCCTTTAAATACCTCCAGGGATGGAAACTCCACCACACCCCTGGGCAGCCCATTCCAATGCCTAACAGCCCTCTCTGGGAAGAAGTTTTTCTTAATATCCCATCTAAACCTCCCCTGGAGTAGCTTGATGCCACTTCCTCTTGTCCTATCACTTGTCACTAGGGAGAAGAGGTCAGCCTCTGCCTTGACACAACCTCCTTTCAGGTAGTTTCAGACATTAGTTTGGTCTCCCCTCAACCTCCTTTTCTCCACACTAAACAACCCCAGATCCCTCAGCTGCTCCTCATAACTTCTATTCTCCAGGCCACTCACCAGCCTCGTCCCCCTTCTCTGGACACTCTCCAGCACCTCAGTGTGTTTTCTGTAGTGAGGGGCCCAAAACTGAACGCAGTGGTCAAGGTGTGGCCTCACTAGTGCTGAGCACAGCAGGACAATTACTTCTCTAGTCATGCTCACCACACTCTTCTTAATACAGGCCAGGATGCTGTTGGCCTTCTTGGCCATCTGGGCACACTGCTGGCTCATGTTCTGCTGGCTGTCAACCAGCACCCCAAGGTCCTTCTCTGCCAGGCAACTCTCCAGCCACTCTGCCCCAAGCCTGTGGCTTTAGGTCTGCCCTTTAGATACGGCATTATATGCATAAAATACTTCATCTCTCTTCATGTTTTGCTGCTTCTCTGATTGAGCAAGGCTAACAAGGCTGGTATCATTGTGGGACTCTGCTATAGACCTCCCAACTTGGCATTGAGGTGTATGAAATGTTCTATAAACACCTGGATGAAATATCCCTGTTGTTTGCTTTTGTTCTTGTGGGGGCCTTCAACTTCCATCTGCTGGAATTACAGCAAAGCAGAGAGGGAACAGTGCCAGAGGTTCCTAGAGTGTATCAGGGATAACTTCCTGACCCAGCTGGTGAGCTCCCTGCTGGAGCTGCTCTTTGTGAACAGGGAGGGGCTGGTAGTTGGAGGCTGTCTAAGCCACGGTCACAAGTGAAAGAATTCTCTATTCTTAGAGATACCAGGAGGGGGAGCAGCAAAACTGCCACCCTAGACTTCCAAAGGGCAAATTTTAATTTGTTCAGTAGCCTTATTGCCAGAATCCCTTGGGAGTCAGTCATGAAGGGTATAGGAGTTCAGGAAGGCTGGACACTCTTCAAGAAGGAAGTCTTGAAGGTGCAGGAGCAGGCCATTGCCTTCTGCTGTAAGGCAAGCCAGCGGCATAGAAGACCTGGCTGAACAGGGAGCTCTGGCTGGCACTCAGGGAGGAAAAGTTTATGACCTTTGGAGGAGAGGGCAGGCCACTCACAATGATTACAGAGTGTTGTGAGGTTATGCAAGGAGAGAATTAGAAGGTCCAAAGCCCAGATAGAAACTAATTTGCCCTCCATGTTAAAGGATAAGAAGAATAGTTTCTATAAACATATTCACAACAAAAGAAAGACCAGGGAGACCCTCCATCCCCTATTAGATACAGAAGGAAACATAGTGGCAAAAGATGAGGAGAAGGCTGAGGTACTTAATGACTTCTTTCCCTCAGTCATGGGACCAGTTCTATAGAGGGAATCCAACTCCCTAAGCTAGGAGACAGAGACTAGGAGTAAAATGACTCCCCCCAGTCCAGGAGATGGTCAGTGACCTGCTGCACCATATAGATGGGCACAAATCTATGGGGCCAGGTGGGATGCACCCAAGGGTGCTGAAAGAGCTGGCAGGGGTGCTCATCAAGCCACTTTCCATCATCCATCATCAGTTCTGGCTGAGTGGAGAGGTACCAACAGATTGGAAAACAGCCAATGTAACCCCCATATAGACAAGGGACGGAAGGATGATCCAGAAAATTACAAACCTGTTAGTTCAACTTCATTCCTGAGAAAGCTGATGGAGCGGATCGTCCTGAGTGCCATTACGTGGTACATGCAGGACAACCAGGTGACCTGGCCCAGTCAGCATAGGTTCATGAAGGGCAGGTTCTGTTTGACTAACCTGATCTCCTTCTATGACAGGGTGACCTGCTTCTTGAGCAAGGGAAGGGCTGTGGATGTTGTCTACCTTGACTTCAGCAATGGCACAGTTTCCCACAGCATTCTCCTAGAGAAGCTGCCTGCTCGTGGCTCAGATCTGCATACGCTCTGCTGGATAAGAAACTGGTTGGATGGCTGGGTCCAAAGGGTTGTGCTAAATGGAGCTAAATCCAGTTGATGGCCAGTCACGAGTGGTGTTCCCCAGGGCTTGGTGCTGGGGCCACTCCTGTTTAACATCTTTGTTGATCATCTGGGTGAGGGGATAGAGTGCACCCTCAGTAAGTTTGCAGATGACACTAAGCTGGGTGGAAGTGTCGATCTGCTTGAGGGTAGGGAGGTTCTGCAGGGGGACCTAGACAGGCTGGACAGATGGTCCCAGGCCAATGGTATGAGCTTCAACAAGGCCAAGTGCCGGGTCCTGCGCTTCTGCCACAACAACCTCAAGCAGCACTGCAGGCAGAGTGGCTGGAGAGCTGCCCAGCAGAGAGGGACCTGGGGATGCTGAACATGAGTCAGGAGGGTGCCCAGGTGGCCAGGAAGGCCAATGGCATCCTGGTCTGTATCAGGGCAGTGTGACCAGCAGGGCCAGGGAGGTGATCTTACCCCTGTACTGAGTCCTGGTGAGGTCACACCTCGAGGACTGTGAGCGATTTTGGGCACTGCAGTATAGGAAGGACATCGAGGTGCTGGAGAGGGTGCAGAGAGGGGCAACTAGGCTGATTAGGGGACTGGAGAGCAGGTCTTAATGAGGAGGGGATGAGGGACCTGGGGCTGTTCAGCCTGGAGAAGAGGAGGCTGAGAGATGACCTTATAGTGTTCTACAGCCACCTGAAAGGAGACTTTCGTGAGGCACGTGTTGGCCTCTTCTCCCTAGTGACAGGACAAGAGAAAATTATTTCATGAGCCAAGGGAAGTTCAGATTGGATTTGAGGAAAAATTTCTTCTCTGAAAGAGTGGTGAAGGATTGGAACAGGCTGCCCAGAGACGTGGTAGAGTCTCCATCCCTGGGTGTTCAAAAAACAGGTAGACAAGACACTTTGGAGATGTTTAGTGGTTACAGTGCTGTAGGGCTGACAGTTGACCTTGATGATCTTATCTTGAAGGTCTTTTCCAACCTTGATGATTCTGTCTTTCCACTTTAAAGAAATATGCTTGCATCTGAAGGGTCTAAACATGGTCTGTAAATTGTATGATGCTTTATCTTCTAGTCTCAAAACTGATAGGAAGACTTGAAGCTTTGACTTCTCTTTGGTTACTTTATATACTTGGGTTAAGGTGTCATGCAAAAGCAGGTACAGCCCTTTTATAGTTGGCATAACACGACCCTATCAGGCAGGCTAGTGTTTGTTCTCTTATTGAAACACCCTGTACCCCCTAGTCACACCTCTTGGGGATATCCAGTATCTTTCAGCAACTTGCTGTCATTCTCTGCATCCTCCCCTTGTAACCATACAGGAGACATTGTGTGAAGTCTCATTCCTTGCCTACTCTTGACCTATAAATGGCTTTCTGACCTTTAACTTTCTCTGATCATGCTACCTCTTTCTATAAATTTTTATCAGGTCTGGTATCTGCATGTCCTGGCTATTGTTCATCTCCTTTCAAATAAACACCCACAATTTCTTCCTAGAAATATGGCCTATTCTCCTGTTGATCTTCTCATATACTTCCTCCTCCTGTTTCCACTGGACTTTTCCCCCCCCTCAACTTGAGGCAAAAAGAACAGAGATTTTAAGGCAACATAAAATAATACACTAGCTCTTTCATGTAGCTCATACACTGCAGCAGATAGCAACAGTAGTAGAGAGCATCAAATCACATTCACCAGAAATGTGCTTCTAAGGCTGCCGTTTCCAAAGCAAACCATCCTTCCAACAGACTCACAGCTGATGTTTCATGTTGCAGTTTTGAGAGCAGTCTGTCTTCAGCAGAATAATGCAGGCTGGATTTCCAGTACCCTGTCCCTTAATCAGGTTGTTGTGGGTGTGCTCATTAACTCAGCTCTGTCTCTGTGTGTTTGTGTGCAGCTGTTTGCCAGTTGCCTTGCTTAAACGGTGGGAAGTGCATACGGCCCAATCGGTGCTACTGTCCCGCATCATGGACTGGACATGATTGCTCTAGGTGAGTGTTGTTGAGTGCTTTCCCACTGCTAGGCTGAGTTATACCCCAATGAACTCTGAATCTGAAGAGTGTGCAATTAGCTTTGCATGTTTTGAGCATCTCTAGATCCTCTAAGTCAGCAGTCTTTGGGTGGCTCGTGATTTATGGGATCAGGAAAGAGCTTAGAGAGTGCTCTGCAAAGTGACTGCTGAACTAGAAAATTCAGGAAATTGTATGTTGTAAGGTTTAGCCTTATTTTTAATGGTTTAAATGGAAATATCTGTTGTGATGCAATATACAGTGCTTTTCAGTAAATTTGGGTAGCCTACTGTGTACAAGTTGTTCATTTTGAACTATAGACACCTCAGCTGGGTCCAGGTTCAACACTAGGGTCACGCAACAGATGTTATAAATAATAGCTCTCCTTGCACCCAGTGTTGAACAGTGTAATCCTTCAGAGTATCACACAGTGCCTGAGTCAGGTCCCACTTCAAGTCACCTGGCAATGCATCAAGTGCATCCAGAGCCCCAAAGACTGGGATTACATTTGGTCCACATGTCTTCTCTTAGAGAGTTTTACCAGTCCTTGTGTTTTGGTTTGTTGATTGATGTTTAATAGGGCCAGTAGCAGACTAAGTGTTCAAATCAGTGAGCCCCATCACTGTGCAAGGCAGCATTTACAAGTCTTAATTGCAGCTTTGTTTTTTAAACTTTGCCTGTGATGTTTGGGTGTTTGGCTCTGAAGGCAGCCTGAGCAGGAGTCAGTTTTTCTTTGGAAAGCTGTTTTATTTCATGCTGCCATTAAGAGCTGTTTGCCCTGAAGAAGGAAAGCAGGTGGAATGGTAATGATATTCTTGTGGTCAGGAATCAGATATAAAAACAAAACATGCAGAATGAGTTCTCCTGCTCCCTTCATGGAGTAATAATGAGGGCCATGAAACACATGCTAGCAAAAATATTTATACCTCAACTCGTAAAGGCTCCTACTGGACACGTTGGTCATTATCCTGGAGAGCTAAATAAATGACTGCTGAATATTAATACTTTTCTCTGGGACAAAGCCTGTAACATTGTGTGTTTTTTCTGTTCCTCATTCTGGACAGGTAGTGACAAAACATTCCTCCCTTTCCCTCTGATACACTCTTTAACTTAATGTTACAGCAAAGATGCTTGTTTGAGAAATTACATTTTTCAAAATTAATAGTTTTCATTTGTCAACTGTGATTATATATGCCTAAGTGAAGCAGCTTAAATTCACTACCAACAAACAGTATTCAGCTCTTTAGACTGAAAGCCACACATCTGAAGTCTGGTAGAATTTCTACGTAGGATATGAAGCAGAGAAGCCCAAATCCAGTGAGCAGCCAAAAATTATGGAGTTTTTAGCAAATTTTCAGGCTATTACCAAACTGGACAGCTCTGTGTGTGTGTGTCCCTGAGTCAACTTTGCTCTGTGCAGCACTGTGAAGTCTGGGAGAAGGTGGATCATTGGCCCTATCTGCCCAGCACTCGTTCCTTCAACAGCTGTTTAAGAAGTTTCTCACACAGAACTGGTGGAGTGGAGGGGACACTGAGGTCCATTTTGGCTTTTGTTAAGCATTGGCCTCTGCCACTGGTGGCTCTTTACAGGATACAATACTGTCCTGAGGGCTCAAAATCAGTACAGGCAGAACAAGGAGTAAAGGCCGTGATAGCGAAGCTCTGCTGTTGTGGGTTAAGTAGGTGTGATTTAGAAGGGGAAGCTGGAAGGATTAAAAGCTTTTATCAGCACCCAGAACAAGATGAGCTCCAAACCACTCTGTGGTAACTCATGACTTAAATGCCAGATACCTCTGTCCCCCACGCCCACCCTCTTCCTCTTCCAATATGCGGTCTTGGGCTGTGGTGCTCTAATCCCTGGTATACATTCAGACATCATCCTCTCATGCCTCGCTCTTGACCTTGTTTGGTATGCTCAGTACAGCACTGATTTTATTTTGTTTGGGTTTTTTGACACAGGAAACGGAAGGCTGGATTCTATCCCTTTTAACATCAGAGCACCAGTTCTGCATTCAGATATCTTTCTTCAGCCTAGGCACCAGGGCTTGGATCTAATGCATTGTAAATCAAATCCATTGCTTCCCCCCCACACCAGCTCCCTCATTTTGTATTTTGTTTTGCAATACATTTTTACTATACCTTTCCATTTTAAAAGAAACTCTCAGTATTTTTCATTTACAGAAGTATTATCAAATATATGCTGCTACACACACACCCCATACAAATGTAAAGATTCCTACTGTCCACTGAGGATATGGTTGTGCACAGTGAAGTCACTCCCATTTCCTACATACTGTAAGCTAATTAAACCCTACTACATGCTACATTAGTGTAATGTAAGTCTATACATTAAACAGAATGTGGCAATTCTGCTTACCATCTGCGAAAGCATACTGCTTGTCCAGCAACTCAGCTGTAAACAATGGTTACACAAGGCCAACTGAGCCACCACACTTTGCATTGGGCCTGTTCCTGAACTCATCTTGATGTAAGTTACAAGTGATAAAGCCCATGTTGTAATCACAGTTTCTGGCGGGCGTAGGAAGATCCTGTAACGTATATTATGTGACATTAACATCATTGGAGAGTGACTTAATGGAGGGCATTGGCACAAGTTTTCCCTGAGATTTGTTGGTAAAGTTCTCAGGAATGTGAAAGAGGTGACAGAACATCATGCCATTTGGAGGAAGATGGACCAAGTCTAGCCAACAGGAGCCTTTCAGGCTTTTTGGCTTACAGGCAGTTCCAATTTAGCTCTAAAGCTGGATAATCCACGATCCAGCAGTGGGAAGCAGGTGGACCACTGAAACTTGGCACTTCTCACTAGCCACGGGACTCACCACCCACTTGCAACCAACATCCTTTTCCTATGTAAATGATGGAATGCATATCTGGCAGCTGTCTGCTAGGGGAATGCTTTTGATACATGGGGGTTTTGGGTCCCAAAGTTTGACTGCCCCTCAGATGGAGAGAGAAGGTGTCAGTCTTGTTCACAGGTGAAACTTTGCTATTTGCTTACAGGAAGGTTGTATTTATGCTCTGCAGAACCCTCAGAGAACTGGAAAAGGCCTCTCTTCAGTACAGAAACAGGCAGAAATGCTCAGCAGAGTGAGAAATACTGAGAGCACATCTACTGTCAAATTTCTCTTTCTCACACTGTCGATTCCATTGCATCTGAGGATAACACACACCTGAATGCCATCGTTAAGTCACACTCTAATGAATTGACTTTCTAAGATTTACCTATGGTTAGGTAGGGTGGTGGAATTACAAGGTGGAAATCACATGCATTTTTTGAGGTCAGATGTTTGGTAATTATTGTCAGTTAGCAAAAACATGTTAGAGTGAGAACCTGAGAGTCATTGATCAGAAGCTCCGTTTTTCCCAGTAATAACAGAAAAGCATGACTTGCAGTCAGCACTGGGAAAGAAGAAGGAGAAATAAATTTTACCTTCAGTAGCATTCCTGCCTAGTTACCCTCTGGATTAAGAGTGTGTACACCCTGCCCCACCCCTCCCCTCTTCTTAGATTTACCTTTCCTTTATGAATGCATGAACTTGGACACAGGAAAGTGATACGACACCAAAACGAGCTCACAGTTACAGTAATGGGGCACTAGTAAATACTGACACGTAACTGATGGCTGTTAGCCCAAGATCAGAAATGGGAAAGAAACAAGTGAAGTTGTGAGCCAGAAAGAGCTTTCAGCCAATTAAAATAAAAACAGGTAAAAAATAGGAGTCATTAGGGGATCAGATTAATGTGAATGTAGATTCCTTCCCAGTGGGAGCTGCGACCAGCTGAAGAGCTGTCATTCCAGCTCCCACAACCTTCTTTTTCTAATGGACTCTGCTAGCACATAGCAACAATCTTCTGTCTCCCAGCTCCACGGCCATCGATGTTTACAGCTTTGACTGAAGTTAGTGTTCAGTAAATAATGTCCACATTTCAACCCATAGTTGCCACCATTTGTAGGCACTTCGTTCCCTGACCTCCTTGCTGCCTTAACAGCATATGAATGGAAGCTGCAGTGAGCAACACAGGACTTTTCAAGGGAAAGAGTGCATGGGTGAGAAAAGCAGACCTTTATGTCACTCTCAAGTTTTGGTCCCTTTTCCAGTGTGCTTCTCTAGTGTGTGCCCTGACCCTGCCCTGGTGGTCTCCAGAGCAGGAAAGCAACGGTGAGGACGGTGCTTAGAGCTGGCAGGGCATTGTTGGAGACTTCAGGGCTGCGGGATGGCTTTTGGCAGTCCAGCTCCGCACTGGTGACTGGCACATGGAGCCCCAGGATCAACCTGGTCAACACGTTTTGTAAGATGTGTTGGTAGGACAGAGTAGCTGAAACTAGAGGCTGTTGTATTAGTGCTGTTGATGATGTTTTAATACTTACTGGAACACTTTCCCCCCCCTACCCGGTACTGTATTGTCATTTATGTCACTGCTTGTTGTGTGTTTTAAACGACTTATGTGTGATGCACTTTACACTGTAAATAAAGTTGCACCCTGTTTAGTACCCATATGGAGGTGACACTGCACTCTCTCCTTAATGCCTCGCAACAAAATTACTGACCTACCTTTTAGGACCTGCCGGCACAGCCCAAGTATTAGGGAAATGTCAAGGGGAAAGACAAAATAATTGCCAGTAATCTTAAAGGATGTGCTGGATTGTTCCAGGTCTGATCTTCAGATAAAAATGCAGGTAGTGTTAGATTTTTCAAATCCTTTCCACTGCTAGAGCATATTTAAAAACCTGTAAGAGCCAATTTCATGACTGGCATAAACGGATGCATTAAAAACTTGTTTGTTCACTACTTACATCAGATAGAGGTACAGCTTGGTTTATTCTGCACCAATACTGGGATCTTTAAAGCTATGGAGACCCCCATATTCAAAGGCAGATGAGGTAAAAAAATGTATTCTAGCAGAGAGAAGGTCTTGTAAAAAGATTTAGAGTGTGGAGTTTGGAAGATGACCTTCGTAAGCCTTTCAATGTATTGATCCATAGGAGTAAGTGGAGACTTGGAAGTGGAAGAGGTGGTAGTGTTTCAAAGCCTCCACCTTAAGCATCCAGGCCAAAAGGTGGTGTGAGGTTACAGACATGCTGTTAATGAAGCCCCGAAATTTTATGTGCATCTGGTAGAAAATGCAAATTTACATCTCAGATTCACAACCCTCCAAATACAGGTTAACAGTCCTGAGTGGGAACGTCTGGGCTGCCCTTGCACGTGGGTGCAGATGTTGTGCATGCTGTAGAAATATGGTGCACTGCCTTGTTTGAAAGGGGGTGTGGGAAGAACAGGATGCTTTCCCTGGCCCTGTCCTCTCAGCATGAAAACTGTGAACAAGCTAAAACGCTGGAGGGAGGCTGCTGCCACCTACATCTCTCTGCTCTCAGACGTGCAGTGGGAAAGGACGAGTGTCAGCCCTGATCTCTGGGGGCACTAGACAGGGTTAGTGTGTGCCAGCGGCTGTGGCCCTAGGGAATAACCTTTTTACCTTGAGGACAGTTGGAGCTGTAATCAGTTTGTGCATCTCAGAGTTTCTTAGAGCAGTTTGGCTCCTCACTGCAGAAAGGATCCCTGCTGCTTTTACTGCACTGCAGATGCCTTTCTGGGAGAATATACCCTGACCAGGCATTTGCAGCAGCAAGAGATGGGCATTGCAGGACTCGGAGGCAAGCCAGGTGAAGCGTGCAGAGCCATTATTGATCTCTTATTTCCACTTAAGCACAAGAAGCAGAACACTTTTCCACATATCCATCCCATTTATGACGAGCTCCTCTCTCAGGACATGAGCTGTATTCCCCTCAAACTTGCTTTCCAGGCTGATATGTTGCTAGTGCCTGCCAACATCAAGGTCTGCGAGCTTGCCACCACTCCCAGCTGAGCTTGCAGCACTATAAAAGATGATGCTTTTCACAAGCTGATTGACACGATTCTTTGGGGCAGGCTGGTCTGTCCTGCCAGATGTCACTCATGTGGGTAGACCAGCATGACCACCTCACGCTACAAGTACCATGCATGGCCTGGTGGACAGGACACCAAGTTTCTCCCAGGCGGTGGCAGGCTGTGCCACCACAAGAAAGTCACTTAAAGTCTTCCTGGTTTATGGGCCAGATGAACCCTTACTTCTCTACCAAGGTGTTGCAGATGAAAGCAGGCAGATGAGATTTAAGCATGATTATCATCATCATCATCATAGTGGTAGCCCTTCTGCAGATGCCATCCATACACCTCACTGCTAGCACACTGGACCAGCACCAACCTTAATCTTCCCAGTCAAGTCTCTTTGCTGATTGTAAATCCTCAGATTGCCATTTGCAAGCGACAGCTGCTGAGCAGAGCATCCTGGAAACTCAAATCTGCTCTTTATCTCCAGACACTTTGAGGCTATGACAATGCCAGCCAGACCAGCACCAGTTCTGATTGCACCCAGAGCCTGCACACAGGGCTTACGCCAGAAAAGGAGGTTGCTGAGGTGGGCAGGTTGGTGCTGTGATACTCCCGGCCTGCACGGTTTAGCAGCCAGAAGCACTATGAGGAGCGATCCCACACCTCCACCCAGGGCTCTTCTCCATGACGATTTAGCTGTGCTTTACCCCAGCAACCTCAGGAAATTGGTTTGTCCTTGCGCAACCAGGTGGCAAAGAACAATAACTGCAGTCTCACCACTCCCTGCTAGTGCATGCCCTGCAAACAAATCCAGGGCTTTCCCTGTTGGCTTAGTCATGCCTCCCCTCCCTTCCCCTCCTAGCTGGCTCCCCAGAGCAGTCCATTCATTCTGCCCTGTTCCCAGAATCCTGGCTGTAGAACTTCAGTGCTGTTGGAAGACGAGTGTCGTGTTTTTTGCAGCTAACTCAAGTGACAGGGATTTATTGGATGTGAAAGCAGCAGCTTCACTGGCTGGTGGGGAAGCCACAGTGAGAAGGGTGATTAAGCTTTGCAACTGCTGCTGCCGGCCAGGCTGTTGACCCCTACAACACGGTCAGCAGCCCTGCGGAACCCAGCGCTCCTCCAGCTGCTGCTGCCTCACCTTGCCGTCCCTTCCTCTAGTGCTCCCTGGCCACGCATCTCACGTCATAGATACAGGCTATGCCTGCAGCTGCCTGGGGTGGAGACCGGCGCTTGATTTGCCAGGCAGACACCTACAGCATGGAGCAGAGGCGTATCCAGTTTGGCTTGAGGTGAGCAGTGGGGAGTAGGTGCTGCTCTCCTGTCCCTCTGTGCCACAGTAGCCTGGGATCACCCTTTTCCCTGTCACCCGCTCTGCTGGGGTGGTTCACAGCAGATTTGCCACCTGTGCCTGTGCAGCTCTGAGCATGAGGCCACTGCTGCATAAATCATAAAATCATAGATTAGTTTGGGGACACCTTTGACTTGATCCGGTTGCTCAGAGCCCCATCCAAGCTGATCTTGAATATTTCCAGGGACGGGGGCACCTGCTGCCTCTCTGGGCAACCTGTGCCAGTGCCTCACCACCTCATTCATCATAGAAATGTCTTACTTAGATGATTCCCCTCTCTTTTAGCTTAAAGGCATTACCCCTTGTGCTCTTGGAACAAGATGGGGCCATGACCTGGGTCCTGAGTTTGTGCAGCTGGGACAAGAGCCCAGAGATGTGCAGAGACCCCATCTGCTTCACGTGATCACAGTAGGCAGGTCCCAAATAACACTCAGTGCCAAGGGAATTAAAAAGGGAATTACAGCTCTTGTCTGTTTCTGAAGGCTGTAATGTCAACTGGGAGCCTCCGAGCCACAGAGAGCATGAAAGCCAGGCTGCACAGCCATCCCTGTCTGAGTCAGAGATGTGGACAGTTCCCCAAGGAAAGGGCATGTCCACAGCACCCTCTGCAAAGACACAAACCTTGCAGTGTGACCTTGTCCTGGCTCTGCCCTTCCTATCCGCCCGGGAGGAGAGGGTTGCAGCCAGGCGCCAACACCAGGCACCAGTCGTGGGAGCTCAGTCAGGGCTGTCACACACCCTCGGCAGGGGGGTAGGGACAAAATGCCTGCAGTCACTACTGACCCTGTCGAATGGGGTCGGCCTTGCAGCACTGCCTGGGGAGAGCCTGGGCACATCTCCAGACCCATCTCACCCCACACAGGGCATTTGGGGAATTCTGGCAAGGGGAGGACCCTGCAAATGACGTTTTTCCATGCTGGAAAGAAAGGATGGCAAAATGTGCAGCTGTGTGGTATGACAAGAACGGAAACCTCAATAAAGCTGCAGTTCAGAAAGCACTTAAGTATATGGTCATGTCATACAACCATTAAAGGTACTTAGCTGCACCTATGCAGTTAAAAACAAACTTAAGCATTTTTCTGGACCACAGCCTTAGTCATTATGGGATTATAATAAATATGAAAAACTCTGCCTGCCCTGCAGACACTGGTGAGATGGCTGCAAAGTGCCTGGCACTGGGTATTTGCTATCAGCTGAATGCAGAAGTTTGATAAAAGAGGTGGCTGCCCAGTCAGGTATTGCTGGGCCAGATGGCTGGTTTGATTTTATTAAATAGCTCGGTTAATAATCTAGGGTAAAGGATAAAGAGCTCATTAATTAATTCTGCTGCTAATAAGCAGGGAGGTGCTATAAGCACCTGTGGGAGTAAATTGCATCGAGGAAGCGTGATCATATTAAGGGGAAATGACGTGAAATTAAAGTTAGGAATTACAAGACAGTGGTTCCTAAACAAAAAAAACAAAATGAATGTGCCCCTGGGAAGGGAGGTGTGAAGACATGTTGGTGTCCTGGCTGTTCCCACCCCCAGCACGTGTGAGTGTGCTGCTTGGGAAGAGGCAACACTGGCAGAGTCCCAGGCACGAGAGAAGAGAGAGAAAATTAAGACCAGCCCTCAGTGATGCAGCAACAGAGGCTGTATGATTTTTGGTTGGTCTCTTCTTTCAGTGCTAGCAAGGTGACGATTTCCCTCTGGCTGGCACCACTGAGATGATATTGCTGCCATGCCTGTGTGCGCTGGAGTATGAAGCAAGTGGCTTCTGGCAGCTGTTTTCTACGTGCGAGGGGGAGGAATGTCTCAAGGGCTGGAGGCATGGGGCTCTGAAACAGCTGACAAATAAGGGAAGATGAACACTGCTCTGGGAGAGAGCAGGCCCCAGTCGTGCCACCAGTCATGTGTACTCACAGCACAGCCAGGAAAGCCAGGCTGGGCTGGGAGCCTTGGCTCTAGTACTTCCCTTCTGCTCAGTGTGATGTTGCAACCTAAATGTTCTGAAAGTATGGGGTGCTCCTGATTTCATCCCTGGCAGGATCGTGTAAGCCAGATACAAGTGGCTGCTGTGAACAAGAGCCATGTCTGGGGACCCTTCAAAGAGGAGTCACTGAAGTGTGCTCCTGCGGATGTATAAAAAAACAGGACTGAGTGTAAGTGGAGCAGGTATCCCATGGCACCAAAACCATACAAGGCTTTTCAGGATACCTGTGGGCAGGGCTTCCTATAAGAAAATCTTCATCAGCTCAATTCATGTAAATCTAGACATGATACAGCATGATAAACAGGCTGTCCAGAGAGCTCACTCCAGCAATCTTCTTACATTTCTGCTTTCAAGAATCACAGAATTACAAGGTTGGAAAAGACCTTTGAGATCAAGTCCAACTGTTCCCATCCTATACTAAACCATATCCCTAAGTACCTCATCTACCCTTTTTTTAAACACATCCAGGGATGGTGACAGCCCCCTCCCTGGGCAGCCTGTTCCAGGCCCTGACAGCTCTTTCAGTGAAGAACTTTTTCCTAACATCTAACCTGACCCTGCCCTGGCACAGCTTCGTGCCATTTCCCCTTGTCCTGTCTCCTGTCACCTGGCTGAAGAGACCATCACCTACCTCTCTATAACCTCCCTTCACGTAGTTGTAGGTGGTGATAAGGTCTCCCCTCAGCCTCCTCTTCTCCAGGCTAAACAGCCCCAGCTCCCTCAGCCGCTCCTCATAGGATTTGCCCTCCAGCCCCTTCACCAGCCTGGTTGCCCTTCTCTGGACGCGCTCCAGGACCTCCATGTCCTTCTTATGGTGAGGAGCCCAGAACTGGACACAGCACTCAAGGTGTGGCCTCACCAATGCCCAGAACAGGGGCACAGTCACTTCCCCACACCTACTGGTTGGGTTTTTCCGAGTCTCTCAGTGTGTTCTTGAAAAGGTGAAAAAGTAGAGCAGAATGCAGTCAGTCTGCAGAGAACATGACTAGGGATGAGAGACTGGCACTCTGGAAACCATAAAGCACGTAAGCACCAAGGGGTAGAAGAAGGAGCCATGCCCCCCCACCTACATTTCTAAGGAAATACATAATTTGGCCTTAAGGTAACAGAGATAAAAACTGAGCAGCAAAAGTTAAGGTGCGGGCTTGCACAAGAGCTGTCCTCCCTGGCATTACATGCAGGCTCCTGGTCTGACCTGAAAAGGCTCAGGACCCTGTCACATTAGAGATGTGGTCAGGCACACTCTCTGCCTCAGCCCTGTTCTCATCACCAATAGGTGCCTTTAGACCCAGAAGCAGCTGCAGAGATCCCTGGTGAGCAGTGCTCAGAGTTGAGCAAGAGCTCCTCTGTGGAGTTTAATGAAATTCAAGTCAAACGGAGGATCAGTGGGCTAGGACAGGAAATAACAGCTGGGGTGAATACCTGTCGAAGGACAACAAAGAGCACAACTGGATTTTCCACATTGTTCAACACCCCAAAAATGTTCATTGGTCTTGGATGTCACTTAATCCAGAAAGTCTCTCCTATGAGAAAACCTTCATGGCTGATACTCCACATCACAGGGGCTGTCTCTATAGCTCCCTCGCGCCCATGAGTGTGTGTGGAGGTGCGGTGCCTGCCGTGCATGGGGAAGCAGTGCATGTACCAAGGCATGGAAGGAGTGTGGGCCACAGGGGACAAACCAGATCAGCTGCCCATGGTTAAAGTGACTCTCCTAATTTAAAATCAACAAAAGCCTGTTGGTGGGAGGTTTAGTCGTGCCCTGCCCATGCAGGCAAGGTCAGACAGGCAGGCAAAGCACTGAGTCAGACCCTCTGCAGCTGGTGCCCTGTGGCCTTGCCCTGCTCTGCCCCACAGTAAGACCCCTTCCAGAGACAGCACCGCTGCACACAGCAGCCAGATGGAAAAGCAGTGCCCTGCACATTGTCTCAGCTGCCTCGGAGGACCTGGGGGGTGTATCCCCATAGTGCTCACATGCAACCAGCCTCCCAGAGAGGTGGCTTTGAAGTGTAGGCTATGCAGCCTGCAGGCCTGCACCCAGTGGGCAGAGGGACAAGTGGGACTCTGAGCAGACACCCCAATGCGTTTTAGTGGGGAAAGTCAAGAGCCTTCCCTGGGCAGCAAAGCTGCTGTCCCTCAGCAAGCTGTTGGGGAGCTGCACTTGCCCCTGTCTCTCAAACTAGCATGCCACTGTCATGTCACAACCAAGTCTGGCCTCCAAGAGCATAGCTATGTCCTGTGTGGCACCCTGTTTTCCTGTGCTGGGACTACAGAACTCCTCAGCCTCCTCACACTCAAAGGCAGGGCCAGCTGCCAGGGCAGCAGCCCAGGCTTTTACATAGGAGTGCCAGGAGCTCCAGCTCTGCCTAGATGTGGTGGGGACATGGGATGGATGCCACTGCCACTCTCTGTTATGGCCCACATTGCTGCAGTCGGGTTGGTTTGACCCTGCTTCTAACACCGTGTGCGGTTGTTTGACCCTGATGCTAATGCTGTGTGTGGATGTTTCTCACTGTGATGCTGAGCTGCTGCCCCAATCATTTCAGGTCAGATCCTCCACAGATGGGCTTGAGCTTGGCCTGCTTGCAGACCATGGCCACCTGTAATTAATTTCCGTAGCAAGGCTTGAATGTACTGATGTCATCTGCAAAGATTGGAAAACTAAAGCACAGACACAGAGTAATCCGCCCATCTGTGCAGTGTAGATGGAGCGATACAGTCTGGACTGGAGATGGGACTCCTCTGCTCCCCTCCCAGGCTGTACTGCTGCCAGCCCAGGACTGCTGTGCTGAGCTTATACTCAATGGCTGCTGCTGGCTCTTAGAGGTGTGATAGGGTGTCTGATAATGCAGGAGAAAAGTCCTACATGTCACTAGTACCACTCTCTGCCTCAAAGGCTGATGGGAGCATGCAAGAAAGCCTGGGAGAGCCACATGTCCCGTCATGCTGGGGATCACCAGGACCATAAAAGCAGAAAATACCTGAGAGCGAGGATACATAAAGATCTGCAATGAGTAAAAAACCTGAGTCTTGGGATGCAGTGCTTGGGCTTTCAGGTTTACCATCCAGTTTTCCAAGCGTGTGCAGAGCCTCCCATGGTTCAGCTCTGCAGACTGGCAGGCTCTCAGCTGCTTGGTCTTTGCAAAGTTTCTAGAAAGTGGCAGGATTTCGGGTTCCCTCCTGCCCATTAGTCACTGCACCAGCAGCACTGCTCACCAGATCAGTTAGTGAGACTGATGCAACCAGATGGGAAGTACTGCAACGGCATGACTGCTGCTGAGGAAGACGATTATTAGAATAGAGGAACAGAAAATTAAAACCTCAAACGTAGCCAACTGAGTTTGTTTCGCAACGTTCTGGCTTGTCTGGAAAGATCCAGGTCAAACCTGGCATATTCCCACTGGCTGGGAGGAGGCACCCAGGCAGCAGTTGCCTTCGTCACCCCCGCCCTGCCCTGGGACAGGAACAGTGGCCGGCGTGAGAAAAGGCTGTTAGCTCTGCTGTCACTTCCCGTCACCACACAGCCCCAGGCCGACCTCCTTGAGGTCCCAGTAGCATCTGTTTTGCCTCCTGACTCAGACCAGCCTGGCAGTCCCACAGCAGAGAACCCCCCACAGCCTTCCTCATGGGGATTTTTCATGCAGGATACGGCCCTGCATCCCCTCCAAGGAATGCACTGCACCAAGAGGGGTCCCAACAGGAGGCTCCCCTACCTTCTCCCCAAAAGCGGTGCTTGCACCTAGGCACACAGGCTCCCCGGGGAGCTGCTAGGCCGCAGTTACAGCAGGTTGCATCAGCCCCCGGGGTGAGCCTGGCACTTGCAGTTTTGGGGTGGGTACCAGCAAAGCAGCATCCTGAGGGTAGATGCCAAAACAACACCATTTGCCCACAGCCCCAGCAGCTGACCCTGGAGAGGCCAAAAGCAGGACACCAAGGGTGGGTTGGGTCCTCCTGGGCCAAAAGGGGCCCCTGGGTAGCTTCGCAACCTTGGGTAAAACAGTCCTCTGAGTGTCCTTTTCTGGGGGAGTGTTGCTCAGACCTTGGTGAAAACAATTTGACATTCAGATGCTGGATCTTTTTCCTAAAACAGGCTATTCTCAATGTTCTTCCTTCAAATTATCCTCTGGGAGGATACAGCATTTTTACCATATAAGCAAAGTTAGTGCACACTGCTCCAGCTTAGCCAAAAGATTTAGATGAAGATGACTCCCTGACAAAACTGTGATGTTCCAGCCAGGATTTGATGTGGTCTGACTGATATGTCCAAAAAAAAATGCTCCTGTGAGCTGGTCACATTCCTGGACTCTGCCTTCAATCTCAGAGGAGAGCAGTGACTCTCCTGGGAGACCAAAACTGCTGCCTGTGCCCTGCAGCATACCCTTCCCAACCGCCTGCCTTGGTCTGTCCATGCAATAGCTGAACTGCCCTTGCAGCTGAGCAGGGGATGCCCAAGGCTTTCTCCTTGCCCTGTGTAGTTGCGGCTGTACATTCCTCCTCATCTCTGTAACATCTTGAACAGCCTTTTTGTCTTTTTGCCCCTACGGAATCACAGAAGTGTAGGGGTTGGAAGGGACCCCTGGAGATCTTCTGGTCCAACCCTTCTGCCAAGCAGGTTCACCTACAGCATGTCACACAGGATCGCAACCAGGCAGGTTTTGACTGTCCCCAGAGAAGGAGATTCCACAACCTCTCTGTGCAGCCTGTCCCAGTGAGAAGCTTTTCCTCATGTTGAGATGGAACTTCCTGTGTTCCAGTTTACATCCACTGCCCCTTGTCCTTCAACTTGGCACCAGTGAAAAGAGACTGGCCCCACCTTCATGACACCCACCCTTCAGGTTTTATACACGTTTATCAGATCTCCTCTCAGCCTTCTCTTCTCCAGGCTGAACAGCCCCAGGTCCCTCAGCCTTTCCTCATAAGAGAGGTGCTCCATTCCTTTAATCAGGCTTGTAGCCCTTAGTTGGACTCTTCAATATTTCCATATCTCTCTTGAACCAAGAAGCCCAGAACTGGACATACAACTCCAAATGAGGCCTCACCAGGGCAGAGCAGAGGGCCAGGAGAACCTCACTTGGGCCTGCTGGTCACACTTTTCTTAATGCACTCCAGGTACCTTTGGCCTTCTTGGCTATGAGGGCACACTGCTGGCTCATGGTCAACTTAATGTCCAACAGGACTCCTAGGTCCTTCTCTGTGGACCTTCTTCCTAATAGATCAGCCCCTAGCCTGTACTGCTGTATGGGGTTATTTCTGTTCCAGTGAAGGACTCTACACTTGTCCTTGTTGACTTTCACTAGGTTCCTTGCCACCCAACCTTCCAGCCTGTCCAGGTCACGCTGAATGGCAGTGCAGCCTTCCAGTGTATCAGTGACTCCCCCCAGCTCTGGATCCCCAGCAAACTTGAAGGTACATTCTGCCCCTTCATCCAGGTCATCAATGAAGATGTTGAACAAGACTGGACCCAAAACTGGCCCCAGAGGAATGCCAGTAGCTACAGGCCTGCAACTGGACTCTGCACTACTGATCACAACCATCTGGGCTCTATTCTTCAGCCAGTTCTCAATCCATCTCACTATATAATTATATAATCCATCTCACTCATATAACCTGTACTTCCTGAGCTTGCCTATGAGGATGCTGTAGGAGACTTTGTTAAAACCCTTGCTGAAGTCAAGGTACACAACATTCACAGCTGCCCCTTCAGCTATCCAGTTGGTCACCTTATCACAGGCAGCTATCAGATTAGTCAAGCATGATTTCCCCCTCTATCCTGCTTCTGCTTTTCTTTCCTCGTGACACCCAGCAACCATGTCCAGCTGCAGCATTTTTGCATGTGGCATCAGCAGCTCCACATCCATACTGAACACTCCAGGAGCCCCTGTTCAGGGCAGTAGTGCAGCCTGGTGTGCTGGAACGGGGCTCAAAAGGCTCCTGCCAGCCCCACCACAGGCTCATGGAGTGTGCCTGGGCAAACCCCTCATTCCTCACCAGTTTCCATGCAAACCTTGAACACAAATCACCTTTGCCAGGTGGGCACAGACAATCCAACACCAAAGCATGGGTTGTATGGGGGCTTGCACCTGTACTAGCCTATTCGCCGCCAGCTGAAGGTGAAAGTCCACCTATGATCCCAGTCTACAGCTCCATCCCTCACACCACCCCTAGCAGTGCAGCACAGGAAGCTGGTGAAGGGTCTGGAGCACAAGTCCTATAAGGAATGGCTGAGGGAGCTGGGTCTTTTTAGTCTTGAGAAAAGGAGGCTGAAGGAACACCTTATGGCTCTCTACAGCCACCTGCAAGGCAGCTGCAGAGATGTTGGGGTTGATCTCTTGTCTCGCATGACAAGAGACAGGACAAGAGGGAACAGGTTGAAATTGCACCAGGGGAGATTTAGGTCAGATATCAGGAAGAATTTCTTTACTTGAAGGGTTCTCAGATATTGGAACAGGCTGCCCAGGGAGGTGGTGGAGTCACCATCCCTGGAGGTATTCAAAAGCCGTGTAGATGTTGTGCTTGAGGACATGGTCTAGAGGTGGACTAGGCAGGGTTAGGCTGTGGTTGGACTTGATGATCTTCAAGATCTCTTCTGACCCAGGTCATTCTATACCTCCACAGATGCCATGTCCAGAGCACAGAAGCCCTGGTATGGACACACCATCCTGTCTTTAAATGCAGCTGTAAACACAATTTTCCACTTCTTTTTTTTTTTCTTTCCCTGCAGCACCCAGGAGCCTTTTATACTCAAAAGCCACAGTGGCCCTGTGCAGCACAGTGGGGAGAGACCCCCGGTCCCACAGTCTCCCCCCTTGTGCTCTGCAGGAAAGAGGATGGCAGAGGTCCCATGCCTTCCAAAATTAGCTGTTTGCTACGTTCCTTCTCTGTATCACATCTGCTCAGGGACCTCGGGGGATGGGCGGGGAAAGTTTATTCCCATTTGTCTTAATTTAAATTGCACAGAAACAAGGAGAGAGGAAAGCAAGAAAGAGAGATAAGGACGCTGGGACAAGGGAAGTATCTCCTCCCCAGTGCTTACCTCCAAGTCCAAGCATCTCCAAAGCTTCCTCTCCAGGGTCAGAGTGTCTTGGGGCCACCCAGCACTTCAGGACTCGATATCCAAAGATGTTCTTGTGTTTTTCCTCTCACAACTAAGTACACCCAATGAGCACCCTCTTACCCCTGGCCCTCTGCCCTAGGCCACCTCCAGGCCACCTCCAGCCAGCAGTTTGAGCAGTATGAGGTACCAATTTTTCTTGTCCTGTGCTGATAAGGACTGGTTATATCTTTGTGTTTTGTTTGTTTTCTGTCCAGGCACAGCTTATTGGCATCAGGAGGGAAGTAAGTTTCCCAGATGTGCTGAGGGATGCAAGGGCACTGCTAGCACAAATAAGTGTTTGCACCTGTCCGTTTTCAGAGTAATCCCTTTTATTTCCTGAACCACTCTTCCAGTTTGCCAAGACCATTTTCAGCCTGGCTCCTGTGCTCCAGGGCAGTGCCTCCCAGCTTCATGTCACCCTCAGAGGTCAGAGGAAGCACGTGCCAGAGCCCAGCATCCAGGTCAGTAATAAAAATACCTAGTAGGACCAGACTGACAGAAAGAAAAAAAACCAAACCCAAACCAAACAAGCCTAAACCTTGCCAGAAGTATCTCTGCTATGTGGCCACAAACCACTGGCACCGGATGCAATCATCCAGCAAAGTCTGCCTCCACCTCCTAGTAACCTCGCTAAAGCCATGCTGCAGAGAAGGTGTAAGAAGCCCTGGCAGCATGAAGCCATGTGCCAAGTGTCCTGCTCCTGTGTGTCAGCATCAGCTCCTACCCTGTCACAGGAGAGAATCGAGCTGTTGTAGTACAATCTGCCACGATTGCTGTGCAGGTGCCATGATGCACTTCTTGAGTCTTTTGGCACGTTACCTGCCCTCTGCAAATTGTCAGTGGTAGTTACAGATAGTGCTGGGATTGACTGAGCCAGCTCTTGCTCTGTTTGAAGATTCATTTTGTCAGGACATGACAACCTGCAAATGTCTGGCAGCTGTGGGTCCTTCCCCTCTTCCCCTTGTCCTCCTGGCTGAGCTCTCATCACTTGCTATTGCTGTTTAACCCCTAGCTCAAAACTGCAGCCGGCACCTCAAAATGAAGACTGATGCAAATATAGCATCTAACCAGTTTGACCCTTCCAGTGCCAACATTTGCTGCTTTCTTTTTCCACTTGGATTGCACAGAAGCTACCACTGTGTTGACTGGGATTGGCAGTGGATCTGCTTGGGCTGTGGTACAGAGATCGTGCATGTACTAAAGATCAAAAAAGACAAGAGAAACAGAAAGAGCCTCCATTCGTCTCTTTAAAACTGCTATTCTCTGTGGAGAATAGTTCTAATGAGTAGCAACAAACTGGTTGTTCCTTGGCATGCACGTGAACCCCTACCGTGCACAGAAAGGAGCGATCTGTCCTAAGGAGCCTGCTTTGGCAGGGGGGTTGGACCTGATGATCTCTTGAGGTCCCTTCCAACCCCTATGATTCTGTGATTCTGTGAAAGCACAAATTCCTGGTTTGGGTCTGCCCAAGGCATCCCACAAAGAAACAGCCTCAAAAGAGGAATGCTGCCCACCTGTTCGTACCCTTTGAACACACATTTTGCTACAGAAGTCTTGCAAACTCTGCTTGCATGAAGGCACAGATTGCAACCTCCAGACATGCTCCAGCTGCCTCTTGCCTAAGGCCTCTGCTCATTTGCCCCCTTGCTCATGTGAAACAGCCCACTGCAGACAAGATAATCTGGAGGGATACTCATCACCCTGGCTTCACTTACAAGAATACCCTGTGCTTTGCACTGGCAAGACTGCATGGACAAGGTGCTGCAAAACACAGACCTTCGTCTTTACCAAGAAGCTGTGTTTGGGAGGAGGCACTAATTTACCAGCGCTCCCCCGACACTTGAATATCCTGCTGGTACTTTTCCCTCCAGACAACCTGAAAGCAAGAGCTTCATTAGCCTTCCTGCACTGGCACTCCCAAACAAGACAACACAAGCAGGGCGGAAGCGTAACCACCCTGCTGCTGCTTCCTGTCAGGGAAGGGCCTGCCACGGTGCACCCCGAAAGAGCCTGCACCACACCTTTAATGGAGCAGGGCAGGATGTGAACACCAGGCTCAGAGGATGGCTCTGGGATTTGACAGACACCTGAAAGGACGTCAAAGGTGCGCTACCACCCAAGTAGGGTGCATAAGGCCTTTGCAGAACAGCCTTGTTGGCAGGTCAGCGCCACAGCCACACTCAGCAAACTCCTCCTCACTTCCAAAGTGGAAGAAGAGTTTTGTACACCCTTCACTTGTTTGGGCAGATGTAGTAGGTTTGCATGGCAAGGTTCTGGTAGCACAGGGGTTGTAGGGATGGCTTCTGTGAGGCGAAGCCAGAAGTTTTCCCTTTGTCTGACAGAGTCATTGCCGGCCAGCTGCAAAATGGATGTGCTGCTGGTCAAGGCCAAGGCTAAGGCCATCAATAATGGTGGTAGCACCTGTGTGATAATGTAGTTAAAAGGGGGAAAAAACACTGGTAGTAGCTGGAGACAGAGAGATGGTGAAAATGAGACAAAGGAATCCTGCAGACACCAAGGCCTGTGAAGGTTGGTGGTGCTCCAGGTACCAGATTCCCCTGCAGCCCATGGAGAAGACCCTGGTGAGGCAGGCTGTCCCTCTGCAGCCCATGAAGGTCCATGGGGAGCAGATATCCACCAGCAGCCCATGGAGCTCCATGGGGGAAGAAGATACCCACCTGCAGTCCATGGAGCTCCATGGGGGAAGCAGATATCCACCTGCAGTCCCTGGAGGACCCCATGTTAGTGCAGGTGGAGGTACCCAAAGGAGGCTGTGACCTCATGGGAAGCATATGCTGGAACAGGCTTGCTGGTAGGGCTTGTGACCCTGTGGGGGACCCACACTGGAGCAGGCTGTTCCTGGAGGTCTGCACCCCATGGAAGGGACCCAGGCTGGAGCAGTTTGTGAAGAACTGCAGCCTGTGGAAAGGACTTAAGTTGGAGAAGTTCATGGAGGACCCTGTGGGAGGGACCCCACGCTGGAGCAGGGGAAGAGTGTGAGGAGTCCTTTCCTGAGGAGGAAGGAGCAGCAGGCTGAACTCAATACACACATATTTTTAAGACCCTTCACTCTAAAGCAACAATTACCAGATAAAAACTGTTAGTGTTATCAAAGACCTATCAGACTTTTTCCAGAACTTCTGGACCTGTTGTTAGTAAGATATCAGTGGAGGTGATGCATTTAAAAAGAAATAACTTGGTGCCTCATTAAAAACACCTTCTTCCCCATCAAACTGCATTTTTGAACCCTTCATCCTTCAAAGGAAATGGTTTCAAAATGCAATGTATATTTACCTTCTGTGCTGCCTGGGACTCTGGTCTAAGACAGCCATTTGGGCTGATTGCGACCACTGATCACTGCTGAAGTCTACCTGAAGCACCCCCTGCATCTGGAGCGATGCTATGCAATCAAGACCACACACCTGGGAAGCAGAAGCTTGCTTTCTTTTAAAGCATGAAGAGCATCATCCCCAGCCTGCCCAGCCTCTCCCCTCCCACTGGAGCAGTGAGTCGCTCCTGGAAAGGCAGCACTCACCCCCAAAGCCCCCTGGGGTGCACCCCATATTGTTCTTCCTCATAGCACACCTCCCATGTGGGGAGTTTCCACCTCACAGCATCATCACTCCTGTCCAGCTGTAAATGTCCCCACCGGGCCCAGCTGAGTGCCAGGACCAGCTCTGTGCCCCAAAAAGCACCCCACTTCCCCCTCCAGGAACTGCAGGGTAGCCCTGGGGAGGGCTGGGACCCAGCAGGACACCTGTTCATTCTGCTTTTAGTTCACAGACTTAGCAAATGTAATTGAGAGATGCGGGGCTTAACCTGCTCAGTGCCCAGCACATCTCAGCAGAGGACTCCGAATATTTAAGAGACCACATTCAAAACCAGTGATGGGCACAAGCCGGCCAGTGTTTCCCAAAATGCTGGCCAGCAGTTGCTCCTTATCAACCAGATCAAGTACATGGTCTTGTTTGAATCCAGCAACAAGGATTCAATCCAAGCATCTGCACGGAGCGGATGGGATGCGCTCTGAGCTGGCATCTTTCCTGAAAACTCAGCCCTGGGTCTTCCAGTTTAGTGAACAAACCTGCCAGAAGAAGGGCTCGCTCAGCAGAAGAGTATGTCCAAAATCCATTCAGCTGTGGAATAAGAGAGATTTACAGAACTTGATTTTACTCATTACAGAGGCCCTGCCTTGTTATTTTATGTCTGTGCAAGCAGGGTAAGATGACCCAGGTTTACGAGGAATTTGTCATTGAAGGATAAAGATGTGTTGCTACATTGGGCAGATGAATTCAGATAACATGAAAACACAGGGATTATGTAACTGGGTGATGGTGACCCTTTCTTGCTCCAGCAACTATCTTTAAATTTAGCACAAAGTGAGGCTTGTACAAGAGAAGAGGAAGGGCCTTGCCTTTTTATTTTGTTGTTTTGTTTTTCTTTTTGGCAGAACAGCAAGAACAGGTGAATATGGATGACAGGAAGGAGATGAGAAATGTTCACAATCTCAGCTTTAACTTCAGGAGTTTCTATTGTTAAAAAGGACAGGATGTTAAAAAGCACCCTAAATGTTGAGTTTCAACTTTTCTTCCACTTAAACGCCCTGTTTGCTCAATGCCCAGTTTGCTCACCTGTAAAATGCTCTCATTTTATGGCAGTATGATAAAAAGATCATTTTCTTGCTGATTTTCATAATGTGTGGCACTTTTCCTCCTCCTTGCATAGGTGGGCGGGCCCTGCCTCCTCCCAGCCATCTCATCAAGGGCCACCACACTTTAAACATAAAATGCCAAGAAGGTTATTTAATTTCTACCTGGACACCTCCACTCAGACACCACCAATATGCCCAGTTGTACAGGGAGCTCCAGCATGGCCACCCATCCCTGTTGGACCACCACTCCCCTGCTGAAAGTGGATGGGATCATCTGCAAGGGCAAATCCTGGCATCACATTTCTAAAGATGCCCCCTTGATGTGTATGGCCACTGGGACCCTACAGCTGGCATGAAGCCAATGACAAGTGATGCCCTTTGCTGGCATCACCTGCCCTTGGCAGATGCAAACATGACAAGTGGTGTTCAAAAAGAAGCAGTGGGACTCGGGTGCTGTTAGGTGCTGAGATGCTGCTGCCAAGCCAAGGGGGTATTCACCCACCAAAACCCTGTCCAGAAAAGCTCCTACTGAAGAGAGCTCCTCTCCATGGGGCAGGGCAGCTATTTCTTTCCCAACGTGAACCCAAAGCACCTTCAGGCTGATTTAACCTGCCCCATCCCAGGTGGTGGGAGCACGGACGGGAGGAGAGCAGCTTGCAGCCATCCCTGGTAGCGTGAGGCTTACAGCCCCTGCTTTGCTCCTCAGGGACTCAGCTTCTCTGCCAGTCAGACAGACTCCTTAGGTTTTGCTAATTTCTCCTATTTTCTTGTGCTTTATTTGTTTGTTTTGGGGGTTTTTTCCTAATTTTTTTATCTCTTGCTACAGGGCTTTCAAGTATCCATCGTGAAGTGAATTTCAGCTGGGTTTGCTGCCTGTAGACCCAGGCAGACCATTCTATATCACCCCACACACATGTTGGGTCTTGAAGGTTATAAATTCACTTTAACCTAACACCTTGGGTGCTGCAGCCTTGGTTGGGGTGGGAGGGGGCGGGATGGACAGCTGGCCAGGCTGCAGCTGTTAGACATGGCTGCTGCAGGGAAACTCCTTTCATGCAGCCTTTGGAGGAGTTCACTTAGGCTGATCATACATCTGCCTCTGCCCCTCAGTGACAAGGAGACACCCCAGTGCAGGAGCCTGTACCAGGAATCTGTTGTTCTGCATGATGGATGAAACAGCAACAGCTAATCCCACTGAGTAATTAAAGGATTATTTACACAGTTGACATGTGATTGCAACAGCAGCCCCAAGGATCCAAGGAAACCCACATAAACACAAGTAACTGCAAGGCTGGTCCTGTCCCCCAGTTCCAGCACTGGAACAGTCCCATCCTGACCTGCTGAAGCACCTTTGCACATCCCTGTCTGCAGCCACCCTGGCCACCACTGGCACTAAGACCTTAAGGTAGCTGAACCTCTGGTCTGGATCAGCATGGCCATTTCTGTGCTTCTGTGTCAGATAAAGCAACACTGCAGACATCTTATAGCTCCCTCTGAAGCCTCTCCATTTCTCAGCACATTTCTGGGAATGCCTGAAGATGGAGAAGCCGGAAACAGTTTTCTAGCAAAGATAATCTCATGTCCACTCCTTGTTTGCCTTTAGTATTCCC
This sequence comes from Porphyrio hochstetteri, assembly GCA_020800305.1. NCBI lineage: Eukaryota > Metazoa > Chordata > Aves > Gruiformes > Rallidae > Porphyrio > Porphyrio hochstetteri. The sequence continues at coordinate 13,756,873 of CM036938.1, read as the reverse complement.
CTATTTAATAACCCTCTTGTGTGACAGCATGGAAAATACCTGTTTCTTCCTGAAGAAACTAGTATAAACAGAAAATATTGACTGAGCACCTCTGCCTGCTGAATTGGAGTCACAGATTTTCCATCCTTTAGCTCTTTTCCACTCACAACTCCCCCATCACCAGGCGATTCTGCATTTGGGAGATTTTTTAAGTGTTCATATCCTGCTCACCAGAGATTTTGCTCAAGTGTTCAGCAGCCTTAATAAAAGTTAGGCTTTCCTAACTCCAGCTCTGCACTTCTTGATGCTAATGATCCTAGCTTTTCATTTGATTTTTACTGGATTCAGTTCAGAAATGCTGTGTTCCTTCCCTTTCACAATTGCACTGGACTTCCAGGTAAGGAAGCCCCCTCGCACAGAAACAGCACCTGAGGACATGCTGGATTGTAAACAGCCCTTCCTGGCCTCTCTCCAGCTAGCACCATGCTGAGTTTTACATTTTCTCTCATGTAAATTTGCCTTGTGATTACATATCAGCACCTTTACGTATACACATGCACACAAACATATGCATATGCACGGTCTAACGAGGACGTAGAAGAATCTTCAGCTGAAAGGGCCCAGCCTTCCTGAGCTATTTATCTGCCTACATGCCTGTAGTTTGACATCCCAGACCTGGAGACATTGCAGCCCCACATCCCAGGCATATTGATGTTGTGCAAATGAGAGCGTGCAACCCAGAAAGGCCGGTGCCAAAACCCGAGGCCTTGGGACATCCCTCTTGCATGAACTCTAGAAAAAAGGTCCACCCAAGAAACGTGCAGTTTTGCCTGCCAAACCCTGGGTGCAGCCAGCTCCCAGCAGATGGGGCAGGTTGCCCCCTGGTCTAAGAGCCCTGACAGGATGTGCCCCATCCTCAAAATCAGAGCTATGGATGCCTGTGTCAGCACTGCAAACATTTTACTGTAAAGCCCAGAGGAAAGGGCTTCTTTAATACCTGAACTGACTTCTCAGGCTGTTGGTCACAAGAGTTCTTAGTGGTCTTAAAGCAACCAAAACCAGAATGAGGGGAAGAAGGATCACCCTGCATTCCCTGCAGGTCTGCACTCTCCTGTGGTTGATGCTCAGAGCTCTTCTGGTATCTCATCACATCTCAGCTTTACTGAGCCTGACCTACATGTCACGTGGGTCTGAATAATTTATTATTGACCTGGCAGGGGAAGAAGCAAATAATGAACAGATTTTTATCAAGGAGCCTCTAAAGAAAAGGAAGAATAAATGTCTCTCTTCAGATGAGAAATTCTTTCTTCTGGTAAATGAAGGCCAGATGTGACCACTGAAAAAAAAACCTTGCTTGGTCCAGTGTCACAGCGCTGGTGTTCTTCCTGCAGTGGTGGTACACATACAACCACACACTGGGTAACCTGTGTGCTTGGACAGACACACAAGGACCCTAGTACCACTAGCACAAGAAGGCTCCACACCCAAAAACCCTGTGCCAAGTCTCACTGTCAAAATGAGACTTGTTCTTGATGTCAATGCCTAGGGAAAGTGCTTCTTCTGCAGCAGGGGCTTTCCTGAGCAGGAGCATCAAGATTTGGAGCACAGGGTCCACACTGAAACAAACATCCCCCAGAAACTTGCTGAACGAGAAAAGGAAATGTTGAATCCAACATGTTTTGCTGAGTCAGGATGATGTAAACATGCTTGAAAGGTATAAACACTCCTACTTTTGAGTCATCCAATAAAATCACCTTGATTATCTTTTAACTCTGCTGATACCAAATTATTTAAGCAGAAAATACTCAGTAGCTTTGTGGGTTGCCAGGCTCAAGAAGGCAGTTGGAATACCCTGACTGCCAGCAGAAGGGTGTGTGCTGCACGCTGCTCCTGTGGATTTACACAAAGCCTCCTTCTGATCTCGCTCGGCGACACAGGGTAAAGAAGCTGAGCCACTATAACGTGGGGTATGATCCGAGACAGTCACCTGGGATTTTGCAAAACCCAGCTAGCACAGAAGATTTAGTGCCACAGTGCTTTTTTTTAGATCTGGGGTACTACCCTAGGATTATACTGCTGCTTGGTAAAAGCAAACTAAGCCTGCAAATGCAGCCAGCTCACAACGAGCTGTTGGTGTAGATTTGTAAAACCCTCAGGTTAGTGGTGTAGAAAGCAGATAAAAGCTGGAGAGCCATCCTGTACGCTCTTGCCCCACTCCCAGAAGACTCCTTCACCCCCTGAGGGCAGGTGGGAAACACCAGCACATCCACAGCCCTATGCATGGCCTCAACACCCATGAATCAGCAAACTTTTATGAGCTCCCACCTCCATCATATACTGTCAGATGACCTTTCCTTGTAACACAATTCATTTGCATTCTCCCTGCTTTGCCATTTGCCTCTGGGCAGCAACAAGGCACGGGGCAAACCCATGTGCTCATCCCTGCAGCAACAGGCATGCCACCGGATAGAGTCTTTTTTCTCAAGCTACTGGATGTTTTTGAGGCTGTATGGCATCACAGGTGATAATGTAGGAAGTAAAGGAATGGCTATGGTAACTGCCAGGACTGTATTTGCACTGGTGGGGCTTGTGATCTGTGTGCTCCAGTGCAGAAAGGGAGATGGATGTGGGAAGATGTCTGCATCCCTACCTACGTACTGCTCAGTTCTTCCCAGACCGGTGCTGTGTTTATCTAGTGTGCATTTGCCAGGCATCTCTAGCCAAGCAGCTCTATCAGCTTTTAGCATCCTTCTTCCCCTCAGGGAGGGTGCTCATTTCCCGGTGAACACAAAGGCTGCCGACTCCACATTCAGTAAAAATGGCTCAGAATGACCTGCTGCTTGTGCCTCAAAAGCAGGGAGCTGACCTGCAGTGAAGAAGCACCCCACAGACCCCCTCCACCAGCACCAGCCTGCAGAAGCACAGACCTCCAACCTGTCAGCCTCAGGGCATTAGCCAGACACTACTCTTGCTGATTAGGATGAAAGCCGACCAAGTCCCATCTCTGCAGGGATAATAACCAGCTGTAATACAGACAACTAATGCTACAAAATAGTGAAACAACCATCAGTTAGACTAAGAATGCTACTAATGGATATTTTTTCAGCACTGCTTCAAAGCACAATGATGGCTTTCAGCAGAGCAATTAAAGCAATGCTCAGAGTGGAAATACCTCACTTGAACCAAGTCCCTCTGGGTGCTTTGGCTGCACAATGTGCTCATGCTTAATGTTCAAAGGATGTAAAAAGTGTTTAAATTTTGGGGAAGGGGGGTGAGGGAAAAGCATGCACATTTTCAAAAAGTACTCTGGCTCTTCTTAAGAGGGTCAACTCAGCACATGGTGCTGTGGCATGCTGGACAGGTGAGGTTACCTAAAATTAGTCCTCTAGAGGAAACACAAAGCTGCTTCATCCTCATCTCTCTGTCCCTGAATGCTGCTGTGCTGTGTCACACCTCTGTGAAGAGGGAGGCTGTCCTCCAAGTACGCTAGAGCTGGGGGGAGTGGTTTGGGGTCTGCTCAGCTCACAACAGCTGGAGGGCACTGGGTGGACAACCAGGACCCCTGGGAACACCTTGGGGTGCTAGATTGCTGCCTGTTCACCTGCTGCTGTGGGACTGGGTAGAGATCTGCTAATGCCAGTAAGCAACAGACAAGAGGTGGAGGAAGCATAATTTTCCAGGAAATCCTTGATTTCTTGGGAGCTACCAGGACTTCCTTCTGCAGCTGCTCCTTTGCTGCCAGGCAGATCAGACAACACCTGGGCGCTCCTGTGCAGTATTTAAAGCAAAAGAGGAAGCTGATGCAGCAAATGCTCTTTTTTCCTTGCTGTCTGCCAACTTGTATTGAGCTGGGAGGATGACAGAATCATACAATCCCAGACTGGTTTGGGTTGGAAGGGACCTCAGAGCCCATCTAGTCCCAACCCCCTGCCATAGGTGGGGACACCCTCCACTAGCCCAGGCTGCCCAAATCCCCATCCAACCTGGCCCTGAACACTGCCAGGGAGCCAGGGGCAGCCACAGCTTCTCTGGGCAGCCTGTGCCAGGGCCTCACAGAATTCCTTCCCAATGTCTGACCTAAACCTACCCTCTTTCAGCTTGAAGCCATTGCCCCTTGTCCTACCACTGCACTCCCCGGTGAGCAGTCCCTCTCCCACTTTTCTGTAGGACCCTTTAAGTGTTGGTAGGCTGTAATTAGGTCTCCCCAGAGCTTTCTCTTCTCCAGGCTGAACAAGCCCAAATCTCCCAGTCCGTGTGGTCCTCCCTCTCCAGAAAGACACAGGAGAAGGGAGTCCAGCCCTTGTAATCAGCTTTGGCCCCAGAGAGCAGCCCTGGCTGCCCACACTACTGTGGGGGGTGAAAGAGGGAGGGCTCTGTGCTGTAATGCTCATTCCAGCAGCCACAGGGACCCTGATGTGGGACCCCTGATCCAGGCAGAGGCAGCTTGGGTTAGTGCTCATCACACTGGCTGTGCACCTGGTCTGGGTCAGCCCTCAGTGCCACAGAGGTCCCTGTGGGACCCCAAACCCTAAGATCTCAGGCCAGGCAAGGCCATTTCTGAGGCTACAGGGTCAGACAAAAGGAAATGCATGGTGAAATGTAGTATCTGCATTCAGGAGCAAACTCTGAAGTTGCCCAAAGCTTGGGGAGGATTTGTTCCAAAACGTTTGGCTTCTGCTTTCCTCTCTTACTCACCAGCAATCACCCTCCAACAGCCGGGGACAAGCATTGAAGAGAAGGCTGCGGGGGGATCTCACTGCAGCCTTCCAGTACCTGAAGGGAGCAGAGAAACAGGAGGGGAATCAGCTTTTTAAAAGGGTAGACAGTGGCAGGACAAGGGGGAATGGATTAAAGCTAAAAGAGGGAAGGTTTAGATTAGATCTTAGGGAGAAGTTTTTTACAGAGCGAGTGGTGAGGTGCTGGAACAGGCTGCCCAGAGAGGTAGTGGATGCCCTGTCCCTGGAAGTGTTCAAGGCCAGGTTGGATGGGGCCCTGGGCAACCTTGCGTATATCCAGGCCTGAGGTTGGTGGCCCTGCCTGTGGTAGGGGGGTTGGAGCTCTATGATCCTTGGGGTCCCTTCCAACCCATGCCATTCTATGATTCTATGATGTGTATGGACCCACGTTCACTCCTCACAGAGAAAACCATTACTGGCAGCACCACAGACCTGCCAGGGTCCTTGGCAAGCACAGTGCAAGTGGTGTCTATTGAAGCTTCCTGAACCTGTCTCACTAGCTAGCATTAACAATAACCTGCCACAATCCCATCTCTCCTGAGGAGAAAATAAAGTTGCTGAGGAGCTGAGGGCAAATCAAGAAAATTGACTTGGGAGGAGTGGCTGGTTAGTAAGTGCTGTGGTTTAATTGCAGCAGAGCAGCCTGTCCAAATGCACCACACTCAAGGAGATGCTGCAGTTCTTCTCTGCCTATGAGTCTACGGACTGACAACAGCATGCTCAGATAAAATAGCACAGTTTCTGTGCTGCAGAGTGCTGACAAGTGCTGGGCTTATTACTTGTCGTTGTTGCAAATCCATTTATTCTACTTACTCCAAAAGGAATGGGCAACACAGTGTTCTGTAATTTTGAAGTCAATTTGGTGGTGGTTAAGTGATGGAAAACAGAGACTGAGTCATCTTTATTTATAAAGCCCAACAACATTAGGTCTCAAGCATAAAACTGAAACTCCCCTAGACTGCAGGAGGCTGCATTTTCAAGGGTCAGACCAATACATAAACTAATTTCTGCATGTAACATTTGGTAACTGTGTAAAGGAGCTGCTTAGAGGGTGAAGAAAGAGGCATTTCCACAGCCTGCTTTTTCAGCCTTGGTCAGCAGTGGGTCCGGCCTTGATCCCAGTGGGTTTTGGCTCTGTCGGACCTAGGGGAAGCTTCTAGCAGCTTCTCACAGAAGCCATCCCTGCAGCCCCAAACCTTGCCATGCAAAACCACACCACCACCCTAAAGTGGTGGTCTCCTCCAGCAACTGAGCCTTGCAATAAAATGAAACAGAAATCAATAAGCTCATTTTAATTCTTGCAAGACCAAAGCCACAGATACACTGACATGAGAGTCCAGCACTAAACACCCTGAAATATCCACTGATTCAGGTTTGCTGGGAATATATGTTGAGCATCTAATGCAGTTCTTCTTTCACATCTCTGGAACTTATATTAAACTTAGGTCCTATTCAGTGGAGATTATTCCTGGCACAGATATGCATAACAAAGGGGAGCTTCAATGTGCACTTGTAAGATTTTTGTCAATTGTTTTCCCCTTCTGTTTAGTGGTAACAGAGTATAGAGCAAATAAACAGGTAATATTAACATGCCAAACATAAAGCACAACTTTTCCTTTGATTTTCTGGTAAAGAGCCTTAGTTCCTGGAAAACAGCCCTGTTCTACTCATCACAAGAATCATGCCAGCTAATAAGGAAGGCCAAGCAAATCCAAACCAAACACAGACCATCGTGTTTTATTATTAAAAGTAGGAGAAGGTTTCTGGCCAGCTGTCAGGAAATTAATGTAGCATTAGCTGAGCATTTCTTGTTTCAAACCCTGACTTTTTATCACTGTTTGAATTTCCACCTTGGTATAAATCTGGGAGACATAGTTCCTCCCTGTAATGGGTAGATCTCTTAAATGTGCCAGGTAAGTAAAGGAAAAAGGAAAGAAAATAGGAAATAAATCAGGAAAAAGAAAGCCTCTTACTGGAAGTGATGAAGCAGACTCTCTGCAAGTCTGGATGCAAACACTTTTCACACAGAGGGAAGGTGGTGTGTTTTCACCAGAATTTGCTTCAAAGCAACCTTTTACAGTGTCTGTAATTAGCGGGTACTTATTTCTACCTGTGTCAATGAGTAATTGGAGTCCCAGCTTCTCAAGGCCTGGAGCTCATGCTCTTGACAGAAAACTGCATGCAGCTCAGATACCTCTTTTGGAAATATTTCACTCTTGAGGGCTTAAGACAGACAGGCCATGAGGGAAAATGGAAGGTACTTTTTGGGTGGATTACAGACAGAAACTAAAATTTTAGATGCAGGGTTATGCACAGTCTTGGGGTATCCTGTTCCAAGGCTGGTTAGTGTTTAATTTCAGGACAAACAGACAAAGACATCAGAGTAGGAAATTTCTTACCCACATCCCAACAAATATTGTATTGCTACTGAAAATTTGACCTATAGTGTTGAGACATTACTAGAATTTTGGCTTTAATCTATGGAGGTTTTTTTCATTTAAAAAAAATGGGACTGAGTTGTTTGTACAAGGTCCTTCATGGCTTTATATTGTGTGAAGACTGCAGAAACGAGAGCTCTGAGCAGGTATTAGAGACTGCATGGCAGCTCTCAGCCCAAGGTAATGTACATCAGCTGTTTTCCAAACCATACAGCAGCCAAAAGCAATGTGAGCAAGTGACAAGCAAAAGAATAGGTACGTGCACACAAAAAAAAAGCAAGGTGCAGTCCAGTAGCCTTTACCTCCTGTCCTGTGAGAAAAAACCCAAAAGGCCAGTGATCAGCCAATATAAATTAAGGCCAGAGGTCCTTTTGGAAACACCAGCTTTGTTTTGAGTCAACATGCATGGGGGAACTCCCACCTACTGCCCTTGAGTGGGCTGGGCCTGTCCAGAGATCACCAAAGCCTGGAAGTGCTCCCGGGTGCTGCAATTGCTGGAGCTGGTTTTCACTCTGGCTGTGTAACAGGCCAGACCTGGGTGCCCTCACGGTCATGTTCTCTCCATTTCAGGTGCTTTAGTAAATTTGCTTTGACCACCCCCACTCAGCCAGCTGCACACTGGCCTCACACTTAAGAGATGCAAGCCTAGCCTGGATGTGGAGATCCCGCATCCCAACAGCGAAGCACGGCCTTGCCTTCTGCCACTGCCTCCCCCTCAGCTGCCAAGCAAGGCATGTTTGCAGTGACTCACCAGTTTCAGTGATCCTTTTCTGCATTGCAGGCTAAAACCATGACCCCAAACCTCAAGCATCTCTCGTCAGGCCAGGGGTGACTGAAGGCTGTTAATAAGTGTCACACTTCTCAGAAATTTCTCATAAGTCATTCCTGTGTTGCCAGGAGAAGAAATTGTATGGCAATAAACCAGAATTGTTTGGTTCCTGTTAATTAGCCAGAAAGGTGGTAAACATTAACTACCCATGAGAACCATGTGATACATACAGATGTCCAGGTCCCCCTCTCAGATGAATGTTTATTTTTTTTCAGCTATAGGGTGCTGGAGTTGGGCTGTCTCACACATCCCCTGGGATATGACAGCATGCACAAGGGCAGGGTTAAACATGTAGCATGGGAAGGAAAAGCAGCAGCCGTGCCTCCTTGCATCATTAATCAGTGTCACATCCTTTGCCCTCCAGCAGGTCAGGGATCTGGTAAGACAGCACTGGCTGCAGCAGTGTTTACCTTTCTGAAAGAGCAGAAAACAAGAAGGCCCACATATTCCCTTGCACCCTTTGATAGGCACGCCACCACAGCTTAACTGGGAGGTGCATGGTTCACAAGTGGCACAGTCCAGTAACCTCAAACCCTCCACTAGTCAGAGGCTGTGGTTCTGCCTGGTTTTAGAGAGGGTGGAGAATCACTCAGTGCTCCTCTATCCATCAGGCTCTACCATAGCTGCTGAGGGTCCCAGCAGAGAAGAATGGCCTGGGCTACCTGGCTCCACACCTGGTGGGGAAAACCAAGTTTTGTCTCCTTCTCATGCCCTGCAGACTGCTCAGGACAAGGCTCCCTGTCCTCCTCTGCACCAATAGACAAGACATCTGGTGCTGACAGATGCCTGAAACCCATCACTGGCATTTACATGACCTGTGGCCAGGTGTACACTTAGGTACTATCTACTAGTGGTCATTGGCCATATGGATGGACCCAAAAGCCCCATATGTGTGTTGGCCAAGCATCTAGGAAAGCCTTCCAAAAGAGGTGACACCTGCCACCAGCATAGATGTGACACCATTTACCACATCTCTTCTGCCTGGGTTTAGCAGTGGCCTGAGATGGCCCATGGATAAGTCAGACTAAAGGGGAGGCTGCTCCATCCTGGGGCTCTAGCTGTGTGGCTCCTCAAGCCCTCCTGTCATTGCATGAATCACAGCCACCTCCAAGCACGTGCAAGAGGCAAGTGAGCAGGTACATGCCTCATGAGGCAGCCGGGTAGTGTTGTTTCTTCCTTTCTGCTTTAGGGCATCTCAGCACAAGTCCTCAACTTGTTTTGATCGGCTAGTGATTTTGGCTGCCCTGGATTTCAACTGCTTTATTACAGGCACCTTCAAGGAGCCTGTTTTTTCCAGGATGTGGTGACTATTTTCTCACCCATCCCTGCATTTTAAAATTAGTTGCAGTTGACATTGCACAATTTGCACATGCAAAAATACAATTGCTTTGAAAACTGTCAGCTGGAGCACTTCTGCAGTGTAAAAACAGGATCTTCAGCATCACCTGCACAGAAATGCAAGTGCCATATGTACTTCTGGAAACAGGAGCCTGTGCACATCTAACTTCAGTGAAGGATTATATTTATGTTAATGAGCCTGTAGGAAAGCACAGACTATATGATTTTTAAATTTATCTCCACAGCCCCACACAACCATCCTCTGACCTCTATCAGCACACTCATTTTTTCGGAAAGAAAACAAGACAGTGATGCTTTGTGGACTGCAGAGGCAAACATACACTTGCATTTTGAGAGCCTCATCAATGCCCTGGCTTAGGCACAGCAGAAAGCAGTGTTTAGGTGATGCTGTAGTGCTCTGAGGTCCACCTTGCAGGAGGGATGTGATGCCATCCCAGGGATATGGTGATGTGGAGGCCCTGACACGAAGAATCATAGAATCACAGAATGTGTGAGTTTGGAAGGGACCTGTAAAGGCCATCTAGTCCACCCCTCCCTGTGGTAATCAGGGACACCTTTAACTAGATGAGATTTCTCAGACCTTTATCAATCCTGACCTTGATTCTTTCCAGGGATGTGGCCTCTACCACGTCTCTGGGCAACCTGTGCCAGTGCCTCACCACCCTCAGAGTGAAGAACTTCTTCCTTGTGTCTAATCTAAACCTACCCTGCTCGAGTTTAAAACCACTGCCCCTCGTCCTATCGCCCTACATGCCTGTAGTGGTTTGACCCTGGCTGGAGGCCAGACACCCACCAAAGCTGCTCTGTCACTCCCCTTTTCAGCTAGACAGGGGAGAAAATATATATTGAGAGGCTTAGCAGTGGAGATAAGGACAGGGAGAGATCACTCTGCAATCAGTGTCACGAGCAAAACAGACTCAACACAGAATAAAGGAAAGAAAACTCTCTAATTGATGACACTGCCCTGCACACTCAGTGACACCAGAGTCAGGTAATGAGAAGTGTGACCAGATCTTAAAGCACCTTCCCTCACCCCCTCTCTTCTTAGCAGACTTCAGTCATGGTTTTGCTCCCTTCTTCCCCTTGCCCCAGTGTCACAAGGGGAGATGGGGATGGTGGTTTTGCTTGGTTCCTCATGAGTTGTTCTCTTTCTTGGCAGGGAAGGTACATTCCTCACACCCTTCCCCTGCTCCAAGGGGTCCCACCCACGGGAGACAGTTCTTCACGAACTTCTCCAACCTGAGTCCTTTCCCACAGGGCTTCAGCTCTTCCCCAGCTGCCCCAGTGTGGGTCACTGCTATGGGGTGCAGTCATAAATCACAGAGTGTCTCTCAGTCTTTCAGGCCCAGACTGCTCCAGCCTGGTCCCCCCAAGAGTCACAAGTCACCTCAGCAAACCTGATCCATCATGGTCCACTCTCTTCACAGGCTGCAGGTCCTGCCAGGAGGTGACTCCAACACAGGTCACAGTGTCTTCCATATAGAATTACAGAATGCTTGGCATGCTCCTGACATGGAAGCCCAAAGTCAGCTCACCTCCCTCTTTCCATCATTCTTCCCTCACACTGTTGCCGGCCCCTTACTGTGCCTGCTAAAATCACCCCAGACTACAGGTCAGCCCATTGCAGAGTCCCAGCTGCAGCACAAAAGTACCAGCTGTTCAAGAGAGATACCTCCTGAAGCTAGTGAAGATGACCCAATGCTCAGCATCTGTTCTGGTTTTTTGGGGCTGCCATTTCCCACAGAGAGCACTGTAGTAGCTCTCTGAGCTTTTAGGGACCCTGGGTACGAATTTGTCTGCGGGGGCGCAGGAAGTGTGCAGTGCTGGAAGGACAGGTGATATATAAGCCCCAACCCTCCTGGTAAGGCCATGGGCAACTCTCTGGCCTCAGTGTGCAAACCACATCATGTAGCTTTAAATCAGCCCTGGCAAATGCATCACTGCTGAAAGTCAAAGTCTTGAGTTACCTCCATGGCTTGTGCAGAAGCAATGCTCGGAGGTCCAGCATCTGGGTGTCTCAGCCCACAGGTTGTGCAGGCAGGTGGAGGTGTGTGAAGCAGATTCAGAACCACATAGAAGTGCAGTATGTTACTTCTAGACAAAGAGAAACAGCATGGTGAGGAGAGAGGGGAAAAAAATCCCAGGAGATGTCAGGAACAAGGAGAAAAACAAGGCAGCAGAGGGGGAAAACCTGAAAAGAGAGAATGACAGATAAATAAAGCAAAACAGCTGTTCAAGAAGAGATGGGTATGAGGTACTCAAAAGCAAAGTTTGTCATTGGTACCAGTTTGCAATTTGAATGCAATCAAAAGTGAAATCAAGAACTGGACCTCCATTTTCTGCACACCACTTCTCACATGCTGCTTCCCACAAGCAGCACGGTGTGCTCTGCCGCAGCGACCTGCCAAAAGGCATCACACCAGTAAGTGTTTTCCCAGGAGATCAGACTTGGGCTTGATGGGAGGCCGTCTGAATGGTTGCAGTCAGAGCAAACACTTAGTGAAACCACAGGAGCCTGCATCCAGTGCATATGGATTTTTTTAATTTCTGTTACCGACATTTTAAAAGGCAGATAAGCATCATTACAGCTTGCAACTCCTCTACAGTGCTTTACAAAGGATGCAGGCATGGCATTGAGCCTGCACACTGTTTTTAGAGAGATGTGAGTGTTACTTCATTGATAACACACCAACCCAGTGTATTTCATTCACAGAACTTGCATTTAAGCGGACTTGGCAGATGGTGCTAGTGGATGCTTAGTGAGGCTTACCAGTCCTTGGGCAGGCCTTGCTGATTTCCTGGGAACCCTCTGATGAACAGGGTCCTACCCACAAGACAAAGAACTGACTCATTTCATGTGAAATACAGGTATTTCCAGGTATTCACTGTATTTCAGCCAAATTCTGAACAAAAACCATTGGACCGATTTCCTGGTGTATGTGGTTTACATGGCAAGGTTTTGGTAGTGGGGAGGTTGCAGGGGTCACTCCTGTGAGGAGATGCCAGAAGCTTCCCTTATGTCTTACTGAACCCATGCCGGCCAGCTGCAAGATGGCTTGGCCAAGGCCAAGGCCAAGGCCAAGGTGGTAGTGCCTGTGGGATAATGTAGTTAAGAAGGGGGGGAAAAACCTACTGTGCAACAGCAGCTGGAAGAGTGGAGGAAGAAGATGTAAGATAACCCCACAGACAGCAAAGTCAGTGCAGGAGCGGGAAGAGGTGCCCCAGGTGCCAGAGCAGAGATTCCCCTGTAGCCTGTGGAGAAGACCATGGTGAGCCAGGCTGTCCCCCTGCAGCCCATGGAGCTCCATGGGGGAAGCAAATATCCACCTGCAGCCCATGAAGGACCACATACCAGAGCAGGTGGAGGCACCCAAAAGAGGCTGTGACCTCATGGGAAGCCTGTGCTAGAGCAGGTTGCTCATAGGACCTGTGCCTCCATAGAGAGAGGGGCCCAGGCTGGAACAGGTTTACTGGCTAGATTTGTGACCCTGTGGGGGACCCACTGTGGAGCAGGCTGTTCCTGAAGGTCTGCACCCCACGGAAGAGACCCATGCTGGAGCAGTTTGTGAAGAGCTGGAGCCCATGGGAAGGACTCGTGTTGGAGAAGTTCATGGAGGACCCTGTGGGAGGGACCCCACGCTGGAGCAGGGGAAGAGTGTGAGGAGGAAAGAGTAACAGAGAAAACAACTCCCATTCCCTATCCCCCAGTGCTGCTCTGGTGGACTTAGGGAAGTCAGGAGTGAAGTTGAGCCCACGAAGAAGGGAGGGACCAGGGGAGGTGTTTTAAGGTTTGTTCCTATTTCTCATTATCCTATTCTAACTTTTGATTGGCAATAAATTAATTTCCCAAAGCTGTCTGTTTTGCTTGTGCCAGTAACTGGTGAGTAGTCTCTCCCTGTTCTTATCTCAACCCATGAGCCTTTCATTATATCTTCTCTCCCCTGTTCAGCTGAGGAGGGCAGTAGTAGAGCAACTTTTGGCAGCAGCTGGCCTCCAGCATGGGTCAACCTACCACATCTGAAAGCAAAATGCATGACAGCCTGCTTTTGTCCTCCATGCAGGCACCACATACACACTTACTCCTCACAACTTGTTTCCTCAAAGGCATCTCCAGCAATGACTAGTCTTAACATACCAGTGTTTGCCTTTGATCAGGCAAAACCAGCACATATTCTCCCCCAGACAAAAAGACATGAGAATGCAAATGACCCCATTAAGGCAAAAATCTCCCGTCATCTTCTCTCTTGTTGTAACCTTGATGTCCCACTCTGCAGACAGGCAGCGCAGGCACAGCAACAGCAAAGTGCAAAACTGCAGCTTCATGCTTTGGCCAGGCCTTGAACTCCTCTTTTCCTCTCTGATGCTCCCTTCCAGCACAAGAACATGCACTAGAAGTGCAGGTCTCTCAAGACTGGAGACTGCAGATAGGCATGTCCATATGTGCAAATATACTGCCAGGGGCATCTTCTTTTCTGGAGACCCAGAGTCCACCATAAACACAAGTGAGCTCACAGAAAGTTCCTTTAAAAAGAAGCAAACAGGTTACTTCTAATACAAGGCCCAAAAGTACTGGCTTCATCATCTCTAGGGTGCTTTGAGATTATTTTCTCCGAAGAACATACCAAAAATGGAGCAATAATGAGAGGGAGGGTGGTAACATGCATTTTTTTGTTGGCTTTCAAGAGGAAGTTCTTGGTTAACCAATATATCTGCTTGGTAAGAGGAGGTGAGCTGCAGAGGACGTCCTTATTCCTTTATTTTTTCCTCAGCTTCCCCTCTTGTCTTTTAACCAGACATGCCATGCCAGGTATTCAAAAGACTCTCGGTAATTACATCAGTAACACATCATCTCCAGAGACAGAAGTACCTTTTGTCCATGACTTATTTTGGCACGACACCAATCACACCTATCTAATCATTAATTATTTAATGCACCTTTAATAGGTCAGTTACAAAAGCAAAATCTTCCAGAAGAGCAGGCTGGAAAGAAAGGGAAAGTGCAATTAAAGGCTGCTGCTCTGTTGTAGTGTCAGGGCCAGAAGCAACACTTGTCACGTCCATTGTAAGGCAGTGGCAAATAACCTGGCTCTTCTAGGATAAAACCTGATGCATCTGTGCCTGGAGTTGTTGCCTCTAGCAGCTCCCTCATTCCTGCAACTCTCTGTACCACCATTTAGTGCTGGACATGACTGACCCTCTGTGCCATGGCTGTAGTAATTTCTCTGCAGCCATCCCTTTTACTGCATCACACACTGGAGTGTCTGGGTGGCTTAATAATGCTTTTGGGACACAGACATTTGTCTTAGATATGCTCATGGGCCCTTGGAGGCGTTAACTTTGGAGAAGTTAGCACCAGCTGCTGGGTCTGGGCCCCTGCTCTCTTTTGTTTTCCTTTCCTTCTTCTGCTGCTCCATCCCCCCTCTCCTCCTCCCCCCCCTTTTGCAGGTTTCCTCGGTGTCCATCACTTACCTCTAGGAAAGGGGATTATGAGTGACTACTGTGCACTGGAGCCTGCAAGAGCTGGCTTTCTGTTGGTGAATGCCTTGCAAAGCCACCCTCAGGTTGTTCAGTGGCAGATCCCCAACCCGCCTCAAGTCTCATCACTGAACAGTGTCTGCTCCAGCCACCAACATGCACTTACTCACTAGGCAGAAAAGACAAAAGCAAGCCCTGGAAAGCAGATCCGTGTCTCCAGAGCCTGGCAGGTTTGCTTGCCCTTGGCTGCCAACAGGGAGACACACCTGGAAACTGCTGACAGAGGCTCACATGGGACTGGAGGGACATCATACTGGGACAGGACCACAGGCCATGGCTCCAGCTCACTCATCCAAACAGACAACACGATTTAAGCCCTACCTAACTGGTCATCCTACCAGGGATCACTGCTGCCCACCTTCCCCACCCTGCTTCCCACCTTTCCTGGCAGCTCAGGAAGAACTGAAAATACATTTTTCAGCCCTACCAACCTCCTGTAGCCCTGACCCTTGAGCACACTGGGGTTCACTGGCAGCCCCACGGCAAAGCACTTCCTTACTGCATGTCACTCCCATCTAACAGGCGGCAGAAATCAGCACAAGCAGAGTTTTAAAAATGGATGCCTTCCGTGACAGGAGCTGTAAAGATGATTAAAGGAAATAGCATTTTCATTAAATTCCCACCTGGAAGTTTGTGAGGGTCATGGGGTGCACGGGCTCTCCAAAAATACAGCCATTTTTACTGGCCTACACCTAAGAGATGCTGATTAATTCACTTGAGGGCACTTAAATTTAGGCCTACCAACTTTCTCTCTTGCTGTCTTTCCACACATCTAAGGAGTGTAGCAATTCATTTTTATCATGCATGGGTGGCACAGGCACTCATCGATGCCTTCAGTGCTTTTGCAAGAGAAGCTGTCTAAGGAATGATTTTTGAAGCCTTCACTGCATTTCTACTCTGTACTTCCTCAAACAACTTTCTCTGACTTAAGGGGGAAGCAAAATCTAGTTCCTGAATGTGATACATGTCCCTCTGATTCATGTTAATATGGAGTAATGTTGGGGGTGCATAATGACATACCCTTGTATGGCTACGGGCCTGGGAGGGACAGTTTAAGGTTTTTGCATGGACTGAATGAATTATGTTGAAGCAGCAACAAACTACATAAAGGATGTGCAAAGCTTTGTCTAAAAGACCACAATGTTAGCATTGTGATACCTCAGGAGAAGCATCTCCTCTCTGAAGAGGAGGTAATAAAGAAGGAAAGAAGAATAGGAAGGGCCTCAAGTCTGCAGAACCAACTGCCTGACTTCGTTAGCAAGACAAAAGCTAAAGCTCACCTACAGGATGTCTTGTGGGGGTCGCCTGGCAAGGCACTCCAGCAGGTCAGTATATGGTTGTTATGTCTTGTGGGGGTCGCCTGTCTGGCACTCCAGCAGGTCAGTATATGGTTGTTATGTCTTGTGGGGGTCGCCTGTCTGGCACTCCAGCAGGTCAGTATATGGTTGCTATGTCTTGTGGGGGTCGCCTGTCTGGCACTCCAGCAGGTCAGTATATGGTTGTTATGTCTTGTGGGGGTCGCCTGTCTGGCACTCCAGCAGGTCAGTATATGGTTGTTATGTCTTGTGGGGGTCGCCTGGCGGGCACTCCAGAGTGTCAGTTTAAGCTGGTGGGCGGTGAAGCTAGCCAAAACATTCACCAGATGGGGGAAGAGGGCATGTGTAGAAAGAAGATGTGCCTGTCCCTGTAAGGTAGATAAGCCAGGGACTGGGACTGTACGGTGTGTGTCTTGGTGGAGCGGAGACTCCCTGCGCACCTGGCGCTGCCTGTGCCCCACAGCGCCGTTTGCTTGCCTTTATTCCTTTAATAAATTGTTTAATTTGGTTAAAATCCTGTTTGGGACCAAGTCATTTATAACACTGAAAGGCAAAGACATGCCTTTAAAAGTGCTTCCTGGTTCCCCCGCCCTGAATTTGTGAAGAGCCGCCTATTGGCTCACCATCCTCTCAAGTGACTCCTGGGTATGACATGGCATATAGCAATCTGCTGAAGCACGAAATTTGTTTAATTTTCAACTTCTCCACAGCCGGGTTGCATATTATTAACAGCCATGCTCCCTCTCTGGCAGCTCATGGGACAGAAGTACATTGCATTTATGACCACAGAGGAAGGTGGGTGGGAGTGAGGGCACATGAGAAGCAAAGGCCCCCACAGTCGAGTGACTCTGTGTGGGGGACAACCACAGCGCTGTTGAGATAAACAGTGAGACACTCCATAGTTTAAAAAACAAAACAAACAGAAAATAGGGTGTGTTTTCTGGGTGTGTGGTGGGGTGGGTTTTTTCCCCCAGCCAGAGGCCCCACATTCCTCTGTATGATTTTTATTACGTGCTGTCACAACAGTAACTAGTACACTCCAAGAATGAAGTGCAGACCAGATAAATTATATTAGTGTTCAGTTATTTTAGGTATCCATACAACAACCCCACAGCGACATTTTGGACATCGAGCTGCCCATGCCTAAGCTTGCCCTGGGCTGTAAGCACACCAGGAGGAAAATGGCCCCAGACGGGATCTGAGGACCTGTAGGCACCTCTGCCACAAGTTCACAGGGGGTCAGTCTGTCCTCACTTGCCTACAGAAAGCAGCACTAAGGAATGTGTTAACAGAGCGGGTTGTGTCCTCCTTTTGCAAGAGCCACGGATGCTGGGCTGAGGCATTTAGGAGCCGAGTTATGAAGGTAGTCCGGGTTTCTCTATCGCTTTATCCTGCCTGGCAGCAGGTTTCTGAGCAAGGTGGCTTGGCTGATAAAGCCTCCCTGCTTCCCCGCAGCAGCTGCCTCAGCCAGCCACGGGGGACACGCGGACACGGGGGCCCGCAGAGGGCTAGGCAGGAGGCGACCCACCGCGGTGCACGATGAAGTTGCATGCACAAAGGAGATGACGGCGCGGCGGGGTCAGCAGGGAAAGCCCAGAGGCTTTTGCGGTTCTGCCGCTGTAGTAAGCCACACTCTTAAAAAGCTTACAAAACAAAACCCGACTTACTCCACAAATCTCCAGCCTGAGAGATCTCCGAGACGAATCTCATGGGGTTAGCTTTGAGTCTGTGAGCACTGTGTCCACCACAAAGCAAACAACATACCAGGGCACATCCTTTTGGGGTAGATTGGTACCTGTATCCAAGCCAAACTTTTCCTTTTTCCCGTCCCTTAACCTTTCTTTTTTTTTTTTTTTTCTCAGCTTTTTTTTTTTTTAATGAAGCAGCATGTTTTTGTCCAAGACTTCCAACAAGTGTTCCCATCCTTTGCTCAGCAGCACCCCAGAACCTAACATCGTTTTTCCTGTGTCCCATGTAGTGCGAGCTGCCCTCAGTAACCCCTCACTCCAACACAAAATCCTGCCAGCCGAACACAGAGAAAGGAGGACCGAACAGACCCAGTTTTCACTCTTGCACTCTGGGACAGGCAGTACTGCAGCAGCATGCGGTGGAACAAAGGACCTCTCCAAAAACGCGGAGAAATGAACGGGATACATGGCAATTTAAGTTTCTGTGACAGTAGTCCCCTTGGCTGGGGAAGCTGAAAGGAATTCTGTTTATGAGGGCTTTTTGCTGGTCCCGTCTGACTCCCCCCAGGAGGGGAAGCGCTGAAGATGCGCACAGTTCTCCATCCATCTATATGAATTTTAGTGTTTACCACCGGGCTCATGTCAGGGAGCTGCGGGAAGGTCGCAACCCACAGCGAAACAGGGCGACTCTGCCGCCCCATCCTGCGTTTTGCGGCGGTAGAGGGAGAGAAAACGGAAGGCGAAAAAAGGGAAAGGAAAAAGCCCTCTCGTCATTTATTCCCGCCATCTGGCTCTTTCCTGCCTTTCAGCTTCCCAACAGCCGCGCTCCCCCCGCGTTGCGGGCAGCACCAGCCCGCCGCGCCCGAGAGCCGGGCTCTGCGAGGGGGAAGGAGGAGGAGGGAGAGAGGGAGGGAGGGAAAGAAATCATGCGAGCCGGGCTAGGGACGGTGCCTCCGACACACTTCCTGCTCAGCGTTACACAGCACTTTTCCCACAGCTGATGGGATTTTTTTTTTTTTCCCTTTTCCCCGACGCTGCTACACCCCGGCTGCCGGCGGGGGGAGCGGGCCGCCCTTCCCCACGCACGCTGCCGCGCCGGGGCCAGGCCGGGCTGGGGAGGGGACAGCGAGAGAAAACACACACACACACATACCCCCACCCCCTTTCCGGACCCCCAGCCGCTGCCCAACCCGGCGCCGGGGTAGCCGGGCGCTGCCCGTGCCGTGGCGTCACCTGCGCCCGGGGAAACCCGAGCCCCGCGCGGCGGGGCGGGCAGGGGAGGGGGAGGGGAAAGGGGGAGGGGGAGAGGCGGCCGCTCGCGCATGTGCAGTGCGGGAGCGGAGCGGCGATGGGCATATAAGGGGCGGCGGGCCGGGGAGCGCCGGAGCAGTGAGTGGCAGCGCCGCGGGCACGAGCAGAGAGCCGCGCACGGACCAGCGCCTCAGCCGCCTTCCCGCCGACCCCCCGGAGCCGTCACCATGGTGAAGAGCGTGGGCAGCCTGGTGAGTGGGTCCGCTCGGCGCGGGGCCGGCCCTACCGCATCCTTCCGGCCCGGCCGCGCCGCCAAGGTGGCTCCGGCCGGCGGCCCCCTGCCCGGCCGGGGAGCCCGCCGAGAGGAGAGCGCGTTTCCCGCGGCGCCTTGGGCGTGGCGGCCGCCCGGACCCCGTCCCCTTTTGCCGGGGGAGGGTTGGCGGGGTGAGCATCGCCTCCCCGGCGGGAGGGGAGGGGAGGGCAGGCAGCGGGCGGGTGTGCTCGGTCGCCTGCGGCGCTCCCGGCCGCCTGGAGACGCTCGGGCGAGCAAATGCCCTTTCTCCAGCTGCTGCCCTGGACCCCGGCGCGGCCTTGGCCCGCGGAGGCTGGCGGATGAACGCCCTTGTGCGCCGGGGATACAGTCCGCGTCCCTGGGCTGCCGGGGCGGGGGAGCTGGGGCGGGGAAGGGGGGAACTGAAAGGAGAGCTTGCGGAGACTGAGGGGGGAGAATAAATGACTCCACTACCCAAGGCTTCAGTTAGAGTGAGAAAGGTGATGTAATTTCTCGTTATGACAGGCTGCTGTTCGCTTCCCTTTAAGATGCGAAGGAAATGTCATATTTCATTCCTCAGACTGATAACAGGGTAGTACAGAACCCTCATTTAGAAGTCCTGGCAGGCTGAATGTATAGCCACTGTGTGGGAAGCCAGGTGGCTTCTTTCTCTTTTAAATACTGGCATGTTTCTGGGTAGGAGTACATGCAAAGCATGAATCCAATTTTCATGACTCTGAAGTAATTACTAGATCCCATTCCTGTACCCAAATAACAGGAGTTGCTGTCATAAGAAGCATTTACCTTGTTATGGTGCTGTCTGACTTGTTCGGTACACTAATGCAGCACCTCATTGTTTGGGTGGCTCTGTGAATGCAAACATGTCTGTGGCTTTGTAGTACAGAATAGTAATAAAGCCTAGACCAGCACATGGCAAAGACTCTGCTGGTGATGAAATAGTTTGTGCTCTTCTGCACAGCAGCTGCCTTGGTTGATGGACAGCAATGGGGTGTTTGCTTGCTGTAACTTACGAGCCCCAATATCAAAAAACGTTCTCTGTGCAAATTTAGTGAGCCTCTCAATTTAGGAACAGTCTTGTTGGGCTAGTCTTGCAGGTTGAAATGTCAGTGTGATGTGACTGTGTGTGACCTGTGAGTGATGCTGTATGGCATATAGGTCTGTCTTCACCGCTATGCTGTTCTGTAGTCAGCTCACTGTATAAATGAAAAGCATGGCACACTTCCCTGTGGGACCACTGAGGTGTTAACATCTGACACACGAGCATGCAAATTCTTGTGACCACAGCTTAACTTCCTGTGGATGCAGAAAGCTCCTTACAGGTAAGATCTGGAGATGGAATCAAGTATGAGTTCAATCTGAAGGTCTTGTTCCAGTTTGCGTCTTCCTCTCTCTCATTCTACAGAGGGGCAGAAGGGGTGAACTTTTTTTAATAAGGTCTGAAGCTTTTGTTTAGATTGCAACAGCTTAAAAATGGAGAGCAAATAGATTTGGCTTTAGAGGAAGAGCCTGCTCTAGTTTTAAGTGGTCTAGACTTCCACTGCCCTTTCAGCTATAGGCATTAATTGAAGGTCTGCTGCAGTTAAAGCACAGTTTTGTTGCTCATCCATGGACAGCCTGGACTCAGCAGTCACGCTGTCAATAAGATTTCAACATCAGCAGCACACAGAGCATTCATGTACAGTGCAGCTGGGATTTCTGGATTAATTTTGTTTTCAGTAAAGCAGATTTGTGGTGTTCTCTGATACAAAGAGAAAACCTGTTTCTTCCACTACCTGCAAAAGTTGTTTTACAGACATTACTCACAGAAACGAGCATGACAGCTGTGAGATGTTGCCCCTTTCCTGACAAACCTCTTCAGAAACTGCCTGTCTTCTGAAGAATGGCTACTTGACAGGGTGCTTTACTGGTCCTTCCAGTCCCTGCTAGCAGGCAGAAGGAGCAGTACCTAAGGTTCACACTAGCTGCCTCTATTATTTGAGTCAAAGCAAATAGTGAAAACTTGCAGCTTCAGGTGCAGGTGATAGCTTGAGAAGTGGTATCTGCTAGGGAGTTCAGGCTGTTGAACCTTCAGTCTGTTTATACTAGTTTCTGTAATAAAAAAAAATCCATTAAATTATGTAGTAACTGTTAGCAGTCACCTGATGACTGGGTTAATCCGAGTTCAAGGGTGACTTGATATGTGTTGGAAATAGTGGTTACAACTAAGGTCCGTGCTGTCTGGCAGGTCTGATTAAAGCTATCTTATATATTGCTGAGAGCAGCAGAGTCATTTCAGCACAGTTCTGTGGTCACTTGCCTCCATTTTGGGGTATTGCCTGGTGCTGAGAGCCTTTTCTCTTACTTAGCCCTTGGAGACAAAGGCTTCTTACTGGTCTATTTGAATGCTTTTCTGCTGGAGGACAAATCAGGCAAAACGATGCCTTGTGTGTGCTCAGGAGGGCTTGTAGTTAAATGTCCAGAAAGCCCAACCTCCTGGTCATAGGCTTCATTCAGGTGGTACCTGAAGAAACTGTTGTTTAACAAAGCTGAAAGATCCTCTAATAGTGTTACCAGGTGTCTTGTGGTGGGAGGTTGTCCTCCTGTTAATGGGGTGATTTTTTTTTTTTGTATGAAAGCTTGTCACTTCAGTTAACTTGAAAGACAACTCTGGAAGTCAGTTGGACAGGTTGAGTTGAGTAGCTTGGTGTCCTGTCCCCCTCCTCCACTATCTTCTTTCTTCCAGGGAAATGAAGTGCTCTGGGAAAACTTTCTGTACTTACCCCTAGTTGAGTTCAATGTGTTTTAACTTGAAAGAGTTAAGCACCTTTGGACCCCGCATCTCTCTTCACTCTCCCACATCGATTCTAGCTGATACTAGAGATGACTTGCAAGGTAGTACCTGATTGTGTACGAAGATGATTAAGGGCCTAGAGCATCTCCCCTATGAGGAAAGGCTGAGTAAGCTGGGACTGTTCAGCCTTGAGAAGAGAAGACTAAGGGGGGACCTAATCAAAGTTTATAATTATCTGAAGCAGGGGATGCAGGGGGAATCAGCCAGCCCCTTTTCAGTGGTCTGTGGGGATAGGACAAGGGGCAATGGCTGCAAGTTGGAGCATAGGAAGTTCTGCACCAACATGCGGAAGAACTTTTTCACAGTGAGGGTGACTGAGCACTGGAATAGGCTGCCCAGGGAGGTGGTGGAGTCTCCTTCACTGGAGATATTCAAGACCCGCCTGGACGCCTATCTGAGCAATATGAGCTAGGGAGCCTGCTTTGGCAGGGGGGTTGGACCCGATGATCTCTCGAGGTCCCTTCCAACCCCTACAATTCTGTGATTCTGTGATTGTAGTCAGGACCAGGTCTTCAGTGGTATATAGTGTTTGACCAGCTGCAGGTATTGTGCCCTCCCCTTGTTCTGTGCAATAGCTAACCTGAGGCATGTGGCCATATGATCACATCCCAGGGCTGGGCTTCCATTTGCATAATAGAGTAATTATGCAGCTGGACAGAAGAACTAAGGATAAGCAGAAGATGGTCTAACTGGCAGGTGCAGGAAGTGGAATTGTTAGAGGTGGTGCAGAAGTATGAGAAACTATACCAAAATGGAGCTGTAGATTTGAATGTGGGGAGAAGTGAGGCTTGACTGAGGAATTTGTAGTGTAAGTGGCTGCAGGGAGGAGCTAGCATGGATTGCTGTGTTCGAGGCACTGAACTGTGGTGGAAGTAGGGTACTTGTGGGGCTGGGGTGCAGGGTGCACACTGTGTCAGTATAGGAATGAGGGAATGCAGAGAGACAAAAAACTTGAGTGTTCTCATCTTTCAGACTGAGAGTAGGTGGTGTGGAGTGTTAGCTATTGATCTTCCAGCAGAGTAGACTCTGAATGTCCAGGATGTGAGGATGGAAGAACTCAGAATGGGGAGGCTGCACTGCTGAAGATAGCTGCTTTAGGAGGCGAAATGTCTTAACAGGGGGATGTAGTGCTATGTGTATTTTAAGGTGACTTTCAGGTAGGTTTATATGTAAGAACAGCAGTGCAGGATCCTGGGCTGGCTTGTTAAACATACTTGTGACCAGTTTGACTGCATGCACCCTTGGCCCCTCAGCTGCATGGCATTCTTTAATGGGGGAGCAGTTTGCTAGAAACTTATCTCAACTTACTGTGGTCAACTGCAGAAGCTGACATTGGTTAATTTCTGCCCTGCAAGGCAGCCACTGCCTACACCTGGCAGCAGCTGCATTGCTTTCAGCTGTGTTGCTGACAGAACTCCAGTGCTCAGGGGTGTTAAATAGGGGAGAATGAAACACTATCCCTTCTATGTGTGTAACCTGAAGTAAAGTTTGCATTGACAGCTTTCTTAAGCTTGCACTGCCATGAGAGTGAAGGTGAGGAATGCTGAAGTGCCTTGTATTTGCTTTGGAAAAAGAAACTGTCAGGAAGTAGCTGATTAGCATTTTCTGCTTCTGCCTGAGACACTTGTTTGCCTCTTGCTAGTGTGCTAGTATCTACTGCTTTCAATGTCTTTCAGTTCCTCTAAAACACTCATTTTTTGACCCAAAGACATGACTAGTGGCACCTAAGGAGCTCTAAATTGCAGAGAATGTTGTCCACACATCTTTGGTGTGGCTAAGTGCAACAAACTTGCAGTTCTAAAGTGTCACTTTTGTAGTCTGTAGCACTGCTTTCCTTCGTGGTGGTACATGTTGGTTCACTGGGCAAAGCAAGCCAAATAACAATTCTGTAAGGTTGCTTTAAAAAACATGCTGTAGGGTAAACCACACTTCATTATAATGTTAGCCATTGGCTGGAAAAGGCATCACACTGGAGGAATGAACAGAGGTTTTGTGCCCTTTTCAAATTCTTCTGGGACACTTACCTCTGCAGGAAATGGAAGTGTTGCCTCCAAGATAAAAGTGAGAAAATGGTGTATTAAAAACAAGGGTCACATTCAGAGGTGTCATTTAACAGCATACGGCTGCCAGAGTTGAGGATTGCAAGGCTAGATGAGTTTTTAGCTTATGTTTCCACAGCTCACTGAGTTAAGGTGGCTGAGCATTGTTTTCTTTTCTAATTGAAACTGTAGGATGCTGGCTGATGCTAGCATGGATGCAAGCAGTTCATACTGAAGCTCTTACGTGGTGTTAGGAATACCCCAGTTAACTGAAGTGTTTAAAGATTTAGCAAAATGGCTGGTATATTAAGGCTGAGGGAAAGCTAGCTTTGGGGGTAGTTTGAGTTCCTTTGCAAAGGAAAGGGGGAAATAATTGTGTTTAATTTTTTTATAGTCTGAATTCGAGGCAGAACTGAAAGCTGCTGGTGAGAAGCTCATAGTGGTTGATTTCTCTGCCACGTGGTGTGGACCATGCAAAATGATCAAGCCCTTCTTCCACGTAAGTAGCCTTTCCATTTTTATTGGCAACTGTATTAAAGTATATACAAATGTTTCTGTGCTTCTTGATGGTAACTTGGAGCGAACTTCCCTTTGCCACATGTGAGTGTAGCCTTTTCTAGGAAAGGGCAAAGTCGCACATGTATCTACTTTGAGACTATAGAGTTAAATAAACTGACCTTTGATGCAGCTTGGAGCTCAAATGTGGTTTAACTTCTGTTCTAATGCTTATATGCATCTTGGGTATCTAGGAACCTAGCAGTTGCATTGCCTCGAGGTGGGGTACAGGGTGGAAGCAATGCTTATCCTTTGGTATGCAGTTGCTGTAATCAGTCCAGTTGTGTTTAGGTGGCAGTTTTATCTCCTAGTAAAATATGAAAAGCTGTAGCATCTTCTGCTGGTCAGCTGAAGGCTGTAAGAAAAGGCCTTTCACCCAAATGTCTTTGGGACATCTGAGTCTTCTCTATGGGGAGTATGCTTGGAGAAGTTCCAACAGACTTTCAGGTATTAGAGCAGAAAACTTTTTTCTATGGTCAGTAAAATAACTGGTTTAAGGTAACAAGGCAAGCTTCACTGGGGGGTAATCAGCACCAGCCTTACATTTTACATGAATGTCTTTTAAGAGAAAATGTCCCTGGAACACTAACCACATAACTTCTTGTTTCATTCTAGAGTTTGGGTGAGAAGTACAGTAATGTGGTGTTCATCGAAATTGATGTGGATGATGCCCAGGTATGGTCCAGGGTGATGCTGGGAGAGGGCAGCCAATGAATTTCACACAAGGACAGTGAAAAGCTGTTTTAAAAATTATAGAATCACCAAGTAGTTTGTGTTGGAAGGGTCCTCAAAGCCCATCTAGTTCCACACCTCTTGCCCAGGTTGCCCAAAGCCCCATCCAATCTGGCCTTGAACACTGCCAGGGATCCAGGGGCAGCCACAGCTTCTCTGAGTGGTGAGACAGTGGCACATGTTGCCAGAGAAGAATTTCTTCCTAATAACTAATCTAAATCTTCAGTCTCTTAAAGTTATTACTCCTTCTGTCACTACACTCCATGATAGAATCTATCTTTCCTGAAGGCTGCTTCAGGTACTGGCAGGCTGCTGTAAGTTCTCCCCAGAGTCTTCTCTCCTCCAGGCTGAACAAACCCAACTCTTTCAGCCTGTCCTCATATGAGAGGTGCTCCAGCCTTCTGAACATCATTGTGTCCTCTGGAATTGCTCTAACAGCTCCATGTCTGTCTTTTGTTGGGGACCCCAGAGCTGGACATAGTACTCCAGGTAGAGTCTCACCAGAGTGAAGTAGAGGGGCAGAATCCCCTCCCTTGACCTGCTGGTCATGCTGGTTTTGATGTGGCCTGGGGTACAGTTTGCATTCTGGGTTATGTTGATCTTATTGTCCACCAACATCCCCAAGTCCTCCTCAGCAGGGCTCCTTTGAATGCATTCTATACCCACCCTGTAGTTGTGCTTGGGATTGTGCCAGCCCATGTGCAAGACACATGTCCTTACAGATACTGAAACAAAAGCTTACTACAATTTTGAGGAGTGGAGATAAGAGTTTAGCACTTAGACTGGAAAGAATGAATTCTTAAAGGACACCAGAATGGAACAAACTGCCTTGGTTATCTGCACACTGAAGCCCTATGGCATGTTTTAGATAACTTGGGGACACTGACCAGCTGCTCTGAAAGGAGTGTTTGGGAAAGCTTTAATCTGCTTTGCAGTTTTCTCAAACTAATGGCCCAAGTGCCTGGTGATCTGCCTGGTCTCTCCACTGCTCTTGGCACTGTTTCCTCTTGTGTCTTGAATTAAGTTCAGTAAAACCTCTGTTGTACAGCAGTTCCAGCAGTGTCAAATAGGTACTTGAACAGTGTCTGGTTAAAACACAGAAGTTGCCATAGGAGTCTAGAGTCTGACTTTCCAAGTGTAAAATACAGTAAATGTGGTTTTGCTATTGCATGAATTTAATGCTGAAGGATGAGGGTTCTTCCAGACTTACATCAGGGAGGTGCTAACACTGCACTGTGCTTGCTAGTAGTGGACTACCAAAAGTGCTTTTGCTTCACTTTGAGCAGTAATGGCTTTGCCACATCAGCTAAGCAGAAGAAGGCAGGTAGAGGGTTCTGAATTTAACTTCAGGCATGCATAGCTGAAGGTGTTCTGTCTCTTCCAGGATGTTGCTGCACACTGTGATGTGAAGTGCATGCCCACGTTCCAGTTCTACAAGAATGGAAAGAAGGTAGGGCTCTGCTCTTCGGGAACTGGAGCAGGCAAACTAAACACTTGAAAGAAGACTGGAGATGTTAGACACAGCTTGCTTTCTCTTGATAGTGTACCTGGGGCACCACTGCCATTAAGACACTCCAGAGAGCAAGCAAGTTAATCTTAGTGTTGCAGCAAATGTAATGTGGGCCAGCAGTTAACAGGTGGAAGCAATCACTGTTCTTCACAGGTAGTGAACTGAGCTGGTGTTACAGGTCAATGTTAGAGACAGAGGAGTGCTGATTGGGTTTAGATGTCTCTCTTGTCTACCTAGCACCCTGCTTTTTACTGAGCTCAGTATTTGTTCTCTGGAAGCAGCTCATATTCAAGCAGAGACATGACTGTATGTACCTATGGAAGCCTCCAGCCTGTGGCTGTGCATACCTACAGCTGAAACAACTGCTCAGGTGCATTTACATAGAGACAGTGTAACCTGTGGAGGTCCTGTCCCTGTCAGGGGACAGGATGGACCTCTTGTGCCTGCTCTGCCAAGAGATGGATGAGATGGGATGCAGAACACACTCCAGCAGTGCAGCAGGCTGCCTGTGAAAGGTAGCTCTGTGTGGCTACCTGCCTGAACTGAAGAACTGCTGATCTCAGTGTTATCCTGGGCTTTTGGTTTGCCAGACAAGCTGCTGGTGGGGGTTTCCAAAGTAAAGCAGTACCTGGAGGGGAGCTTCATGGCTGAGGGCAGTGCATTGTGCAACGAAAAGTGAGTGTTGGGTTACCTTCAGTGCATTTCAGTGAGGCCAAATCATGACTAATAATGAACTTCTGACAATCTTCTTCCACAGCTTCATAATGTAATTGGAAGATCTGTGGTTATGATGTGACAGTGTGTGAAAGTGACACAAGTAACTGTTGCTTTTTGAGTGACCTTCTCTGGACATGTGTGTATCAAGGAAGCAATTTCATGGCCTGCAGGGTAGCTTGCTCTGTGCCTTACACTCTGTACTGCAAGACAGAGCTGCTGATTTTGTGACATTAATGTTGCATTTGCCTTTCTGCTGTGTAAATTGCAACAAGATCGATTCTCAGAGGGGAGCTGGGCTCAGGACAGGTCATCTGGAGTAGCCCTTCCAGAATTTGATGGTAGGAGGCCTCAGCAAGCCTCCTCTGCTGTGTGGTGACTTCCAGAGTCTCTTCAAGCCTGTATTTCAGCCTTACACAACACTGGTCCAGGATCAATTGTTTTTCCTTGATTTACTTGAATAAGGCTCCAGCAGCAGTAGTCTAGAAGTGATTGTTGATAGCCTCTTGTTCCAATTTATGCATGAGTTGAGTGGGAGATTAGTAGATGAATGTCTGCAAAATACTTCCTGGTTTGGGGTGGAAAAATTGTAGTTGTTGCATTACTGAGCAGAAGTATATGTCTGGGTGCCATGCAACTGATGCCGTGGGGGACTGAATGCAGCAGTTCTAAAAACTGATTTCTCTTTACAGGTGCAGGAGTTTTCTGGGGCCAACAAGGAGAAGCTGGAAGAGACCATCAAAAGTCTAGTCTAATCTCCAGCCATGGAGTCATTGAAGCACGACTGCTTCGGCTAAGTTATAGCCTGTAACTTTTCTACTTAAACAAAGTCAAGCTAGCTAGCCTGTCGTGGAAACTATCCTCTTGACCTCTACGAATGAGTATAATAAAGTTTGAGTTCTTCACTTTTGGATATTGTTCTGTGATTGAATGAAAATGTGCAGAACTTCACTATCTCATCTGGGTTAAAGGAGTACACAAAGTCTGCTCAAATGCACCCTGACCTGTTACTGCTGTGGGCAGTGGGACAGAAGCTGTGTGGGATAGTCACAGTTGCTTTAGGAGAAGGCTGCTGCTGCTGCCTTACTCTGGGAGTAGTCCCCAGGCTATAGCCTGAAGAGTGGCAGTCTGGCTTGCAGATACAGAAAGGGGGGCTTAGGAATTTTAGAGAAGTGGGTGGTCACTGGGTGGGATAAGCTTGTTCTTGTTACCTTTAGACTTCAAAGCTAAGACTCAGCTGTATTAAACATCAGAACATGATACCAGTACTGCCATGTGAGTTTAAAGCAGGATGTGGAGCTGCTGCCTTTGCCTTTTCAGTTTTGCCTTGCCATTGAGGTAGCTTCTGGTTCTATTAGTAGCAAAGTATTTTTAGTCTTTTAGTTGGACTGCTTTGTTCCTAGGCAATAGTCTGGAACAAATGACTGAAGAGGTAAAACTCACTGTCTTAAACATAAGGTTACTT
This sequence comes from Porphyrio hochstetteri, assembly GCA_020800305.1. NCBI lineage: Eukaryota > Metazoa > Chordata > Aves > Gruiformes > Rallidae > Porphyrio > Porphyrio hochstetteri. The sequence continues at coordinate 13,727,605 of CM036938.1, read as the reverse complement.
AGATTTACGTGCTCTTGTCATCTTCATTTGATTGTACTGTTGCATTCTTGGAACAGGCAGGGCATTGTGCTGGACTGTAAACTGGACTCTGCAGTTGCCTAAGCCTGCACTGGGTGGTTTAGGTGAATGCTGACCTTCCAGCCCCTGTGTACCATTCAACTTGTTTTCCCAGAGTTAAGACAGCTGCTATGTTCTGCCATCATATCCAGGTGGCTTTCTTGATGGCTTGGGTGTAGTCCTGGATAAGCACTTAGCAAATAAGGAAGCAGGGCTGTAGCTAGCAGCTATGCCTACTGCCATGATCAGGGCAGGGTGAGCTGTGCCGCTCTTGGAGTGTCACTGATGAAAAAGCAAGGCTACATGGAAGAAGTGAATGAGCGTCTTCCCCTTGCTATGGGGAGCGCCAGTGTGACTCAGCCCTACACTCATCTCACAAGCATGCATGAATTTCCTGGTGTTGTGGAAGAGGGGACCTTCAGCAATCTTGCTGTATGTTCCCTATTTGGGACAAGATTTTTCTAGTCCAAGAAGTGGCCACACCCTTCACTTGAGTATGAGCCATCATGGATCTTCTTGGAAGTAAGCTCTGGGCTGTGATTATGCAATGAGAAGGACACACAATGCTTTCTGTGAAGCTCTAGCTGTTGCACTAAGGAGTGTAGCTAGCTCTCTTGAAATGGCTTCACATGTGGGAAACTACCACCCCCTGTGGTGCCATGGACACTTGTGGGGAGGGAATAAGCTGGAGCAGGAATGCATGATTGACAACATACCATCTGCAAACAGGCATTGCTTTCAAAAGCAGCTCCTGGGTGTCTTGCTTATTCCCTCTGGGCAGTAGCTGGGAGTAAGAAAGATTTTAGTAAAGCCCTTGTGAGAAGTCCAGGTGAAATTCAGTAAAGCCCCTAACATCCAGCTTCATATTTAAGACATGGGGCAGCTACTAAGATGTGCTGCAACTTTTTCCCCTGAGGTGAGGCCAGACCAGGCAGTTGCCTATTAGATGAGGGGAGAGGTGCAGTTCATGGTAATGCTACTGGTGGTGTGTTTGACTTAAGGCTTTCTTTGCTCCCTTAAGAAGATGCCACTCTGAAATAGCTGTGAAAGCTGGGTGACAAGTGACTGGAAATTCAAGATAGGGTTGGGAAAGATCAGAAAGGCTGGGATAGTGCTGCAATCAGGGCCATAAAGGGGTGCATTGACCTTCAGCTTCCTGTGGTGTCTTCCTGTTCAAAGAATTGGCATTTAGGCATGGTGTGATTAAAAATAACTTGGTAGAACCTTGTTTGAGAGGAGGTCTTCTTCAAGGCTTGGCTCTGAGGGCACTGCAGCCGAGGATCTGTGTTAGATAAGCTTCCCTTCAAGGGCATCAGCAAGCATGTTTTCAAGTCCATAGTTACACCAGAATCTGGGTGTATGGGGTTGGCCCTTGTCATCAGGGGTGGTGGAAAGCAAAGCCTAATGGTTATAGCTAGCTGAGCTGTCAGGAGCCTTGGTGCCTGGGCCAGCAGTGTCCCTGCTGGGAGGGTAGAACCCCAGTTCAGGGTGGGAACTGAACTGGGTCTTCCAACCGGCAAGAACCTGGGGATTCAAGTTTAACAAACCCTAGATATGGCAAACGTGTTGCCCTAAAAGGAGTGGCTATGTGAAGCCTTGCTAAAACCACAGGCCATATGCTGTGCTACGTTGTATTAAGTAATGCCCCAGAGAGCTCAGAGGGTGCGTTTTTGCTTGCTTGTTTTTCGTGAGAAGGAGTGAGACCAGTATTACCGTACACCAGATAGTAATGCAGCAGAGTCACTCTTTGAACTCATATCTGCTGTTTCCATGAACAGAACTGACTGTTTTCATCCAAAATGCCTTTAAAAGGGAAGTGGTCAGTGGCCAACTGACTTGAATGCTTGGAAGGAACTTGATGTATGTGTTACAGAGGAAACAGCAAATAAAGGTTTCTTCTGGGAGTCACGGCTTCAGGAAGAAGTTCCCCTCCCCTCAGGTAATGACTGCAGCCTTTCATTTGGCTGTGAAATGACTGGGATCTGTGCCTTGCTGTCAAACCAGTACGGCCGGATCTTTTTGTCTGCAGGCCTGTTACATGGCTGCTCTCTTACAGTGGGCTGGCAACAGGAAGAGAAGTACTTCCCTGAGCACAGCAATTGGAGCACGTGGCTGGAGTAACCAGGCTCAATGAGAAAGGGCTATCATGAAAGGGAGGGCCAAGGCCTCACAGTGAATGGGCAAGGGAACTGCATGATTAGATTGCAGTGAAATAGTGACATGAACTTCTTCCATGCTCTGAAACTGCCATCATGCACTTGGGGAGGATTCTCTTAACCTCCTGCACATCTCTTCCACATAGAATCATAGAATGGTCTGGGTTGGAAGGGACCCCAAGGATCATAGAGCTCCAACCCCCCTGCCACAGGCAGGGCCACCAACCTCCAGGCCTGGATCTACACTAGGTTGCCCAGGGCCCCATCCAACCTGGCTTTCTACAGCCATCAGCCTAACTCCAATTCCAGTTAACCACCAGCTTTTCGTTCTTTCCTTAACCTGAATGAAGTTAAGGATTCCCCACGTGAATGATTCCAGTAAGATTATTTGTAATTATGCTAGTGTTTAAATTCTTACTTTTTGTTCAGCAAACCTCCCAGGACTTAGAAAAGACAAAAGAACTTTTACTGTCTTACTAGTGCCAACCACCTGTGGCACAGCATCTCCTCTGTGCTCTTACATGCAACTTTCAGCCACCCGAGGAGCTGGCTTGAAATCCTTGCCAGACTTAACTCTTGTAGAGCTGGTCCCTGACCCTTGGTGAGGAGTGGGAGAGACTGAGTGGTGGGTCGACCTTGGCTGTCTGCCCACTAAGCCCCTCTTACCAGTCTCCCCTCCTCAGTAGGATAGGGAGAAAAATGACAGGAAAGCTTATGGCCTGAGATAGGGAGAGGAAGATCACTTGGCAGTTAGTCACAGGTAAAGCAGACTCAACTTGATGTAATTTATTTATTGTAATTAAACAGAGTAGGATAATAAGTAAAAATAATAAATGTCTTTCACAACCCGTACCTTCTCTTCAGGCTCAGTTTAGCTCCTGACTCTTCCACATCCCCACCCCTGAGTGGTGCAGGAGGATGGGCTACGGTCATTTCATAACATGTTGTCTCTGCTGCTCTTTCTTCCTTACACTTGTCCCCTGCTCTGGTGTGTGGTCCATGGACTGCAGCCCTTTGGGAACCGGCTGCTCCAACATGGGCTGGCTGCAGATCCTGCCAGCAAACTGCTACAGTGTGGGTTCTTCTCCACAGGCCAGATGTCCTGCCAGGAGCCTGCTGCAGTGCAGGCTTCCTTAAGGGGTCACAGCCACCTTCAAGCATCCTCCTGCTCTGGCATGGGGCCCTCCACAGGCTGCAGGTGGATGTCTTCTCCACCCTGAACCTGCATGGGTTGTAAGGGGAACAGCCTGCCTCACCATGGTCTTCTCCAGGTGCTGCAGGGGAAATGTCTCCTTCAGGGTGGTTCCCTCCTCCTCCCACTGCTGTTGTGTAGCTTTTTCTTTGTGCCCTTTCTCAAATACATTATCACAAACAACTCAGCATTGGCCAGTGGTAGGTCATTCTCAGAGCTGGCTGTCACTGGCTCTGTCTGGCATGGTGGCAGCTTTCGGTGTCTTCTCACAGAAGCCACCCCTGCATCCTCCCTCTCTACCACAACCTCCCTTTGTAAACCTGATGCTTTGCCAGCTGACAACAGGTACTGCAGGACTGAGCGAGGCCTGGCCATGGCATAGCCTCTGCTCTTCCCCTGATGCAGCAACTGTACACCAGCTCTACGCTGGCTGCTGAAACCTTTATCTGACCGTTTTCCTCAATAAAGAGTGATCTTCTAACTGAAGAAGACCTACAGCAAACACTGCAGCAGGAAGAAGACTCCAACAGAAAGCCCTGAGGAGGGTGTGGGCTCAGCTGAGCATAAGTTGGACCATCCTGTGGCATCCTTGTTTTCAACAGGGGTTTTATGCAGCTGAGAAGCATAACCAGATAGGTAGCTCCAAGCATCAACTAGATGGGTTTGAGGAACTTGAAAAAAATCTTGTGCAGATGCTGGGGAAACACATCCAGGTGAACAGAGTTTTTTGTCCCCTGCAGAGGGAAAGCTGAGATGGTCCAGGACGGTAGATAGAGGTGAAGGGTGATTGGGAGCTGCCGCTGGCCAGAGGCACATTTCCACAAGGTGGCAGTGACTGTCCATGTTTAGACATATTTTTAGTCACACAATGGCTCTGGAACTCCTTGTGCTTTTCCCTCCCTGACAGCGCTGGGGTGGCAGTAGTATCTCTAGCTGATGGGCTAGAGGAGAATGCATAGGGTTGGGTTCCTACTGCTCAGGTAGCACCATGTGCCTGGCCCCTGGATGTGGGGTGGATGTGGCAGAGGTGCAAACAGACTCTGGAGAGGTGGAGAAGCCAGGCATCAGGTCCAACTACATACGCAGAGGAAATGTTTTAGACCATGCTTGGGTGATCTCCCTCTCCTTGAGTCAGTCCATGACAGATCCTTAGGGAAGCAGTGAAATCTTTTTTTCACCTTCCTTTGCATCTGTTTCTAGTTCACCTGAGAGAGGAGCCTGTGGGAAGGACAAGGGCTGGCACCATGAGCCCTCCTTGGAACCGTGAAGCCTGTTGGTAAGGGAAATGCAGGGGTCAGTTTCAGCACCACTGAGCTGTGGCAGCCGGCAGAGAGCAACACGCAATTCGAGGTGAATTTTAGGTGAAGCCACTTTATTAGGTGAAATCACACAGATTATATACCTTTTTTACTGCAAACGTGGCAAGCTAAAAAACTGCTCATCGGTTACACACACTGTTCACAGTGGTTAGGAATTATAACAAGTTCTGATAAACTCTTACAGCTCAATATCATTAGTTTAACTTTAATGCCTAAAAGTATCTGCACAGCTGCTGTTTTGACCCTCTTGTTATGGTTGGTTCCTAACATGTTCCATTACTCCCCAATACCTTCCCATAACTGCTTCTTGGTTTAGGGCAGCCTGTCCCCTTATCAGCAAGGCTGCTGTGTTTTGTGAATGTGATTATTAAGATCCTCAGAGCATGAGTAACTTTTCCCCTCTCATGGGAACAGAAGAATATTGTCAGGGCCTAAATCTTGGGAGACCTAGGCCGCCGGCAGGCCTGCTGTCTTCCCCAACAATTTCCCCTTTTTTGTATTTGTGTTACAAAAATTGCCTGTAGAGATCTCTGCAGGGCCCTTTGCAGAAAGCTCAATAAACATGGCAGTAAGATTAAGACAGCTACTAGGACTGCTAAAATCAGCAATCCAGTTTTGGCCATTGACAATATCCATCCTGAAATTCCCCACTCTTGAAACCAATTGTCCAATCCAAAGAATCCATTTTCTTGTTGTATCTTTTGTGTTTGATCTATTAATTTTTGAATGCTGGCATGAATCGACTGAGAGTGGTCAGATAGATTCATGCAGCACATGCCGTCAAAATCTTGACACCCATGTCCATGAGCCAGTAATAGGAAATCAATTGCTGCACGATTCTGTCAGGTGGCATGTCTCACAGAATCCACAGCCGTAGCTAAGTGCCTTAGCTACCTTTGCTGTTGTATTTGTTTGCTTTGCCAATCAGGAGTGTCAGGAGTGTTTGGGTGTAGGTAACAGCAGCGTCTCTTCTGGTACAAGCACCCATTGTAGTCCATGGCCTTAGGCTGTGCAGAAGTCACTATTTCACAGAATCACAGAATCACAGAATTGTAGGGGTTGGAAGGGACCTCGAGAGATCATCGGGTCCAACCCCCCTGCCAAAGCAGCTCCCTAGCACATATTGCACAGATAGGCGTCCAGACGAGTCTTGAATATCTCCAGAGAAGGAGACTCCACCACCTCCCTGGGCAGCCTGTCCCAGGGCTCTGTCACCCTCACTGTGTGAAAGTTCTTCCGCATGTTGGTGCGGAACTTCCTGTGCTCCAATTTACAGCCATTGCCCCTTGTCTTATCTCCACCTCTTCCGTTTACCAATGCCACGAAAGGTTCCAGTTCCCTATTCGTAATGCCACACAATGGTCTAACCCAGTTAATATCTCCGAGCAGCTTTTGAACATCATTTAACATGCTGACCTCAGCTCTGATCGCAAGCTTTTGGGGTGTTATAGTACATTTATCAATCTGCCACCCCAGATATTGCCACACTGGCTTCTTTTGAAATTTCTCTGGAGCAGTCTGTAACCCCTTGCTTTTCAAATGCACTGTTAACTCATGAATCAAACTTTCAATGTCCAAGTTTTTTCCCGCAATCGGTATCTCATCCATGTAAGGATAAAGGATCAGATCAGGATGCGCTTTTCGTACTGGAGCAAGTGCCCAGGCTACATAAGTCTGGCACATAGTTGGTGAATTTTTCATGCCTTGTGGAAGCACTACCCGATGATACCTATGCATAGGTTCATGTTTCTTTACAGTAGGGACTGAAAAAGCAAATTTTTCATAAGCATCAGGGTGTAAAGGAATAGTGAAAAAAAAAAAAACCCAACCCAATCTTTAAAAAATTTTGGCATGTTCCACAGACTTGTGGAAGGCTTGATATGACCCTTAGTCAGTTACTCCCGTATTAAATCTTGTAGGTGGGCAAATGGTTTTGTGAGTAAGCAGACACTGATCAACCCAAACGGGGATTTCTCTTTTCCAGGTTAATTTTAAAAGAAGCTGCCCACTTTCAATGGCCGCTATCAAAAATCCTTTTGCTCTGTAACCAGCCTTGCTCTCAGTGGATAAGCGCATCTCTGACCCTATAGCACACACGCTGCAAACCGATTCATCAGACAAACGACATTGCAAGACGCGAGTGGCCACTTCCGCTCCGTGTGGAAGGAGGGTGGATGGGGGGGGGGGGTGGGGTGGGGTGTGTGCAGCGATGTTGCGCCGCGATGACGTCAGTCCCAGAGCCACCCGCGCCTCCTCCCGGCAAGGCCGAGATGGGGGGGTGAATTGGGGGGTGGGGCGGCGGTTCTCCGACTTCCGCGTCACTTCCGTCACGGCACCCGGCGCCGCGGCACGCTCTAGCGGCTCTCGGCCGCTTCTCGCAGCGCCGCTGTTCTCCCGCCCCCACCGCGAAGCCCAGCGCGATCCTGCCGGCCAGCGGGGCTGAGCCCCGGCTGAGCGCTGAGAGCCGGGCGAGCGCTAGGACCCGGGGAGCGCCAGGACCGGGCGCCGCGCCGTCTCCATGCTCCCATCTCCCAGCTACCAACTCTCTCCACCACCCGGCCGTACCCACGTAGACTCTTCCCCGATAGTTCCTGCGACTGAGCAGAAATGGAGTTCCCTTCAGTTCGAATCGAAATACCCAGATTTGGCTGTTTTTCCCGTACTGACGCCACCTGGCGTGCCCAGCCTCCGACGAGCAGCCTCTCTGGAGTCTGTGGGCCGTCAGGAGGCGGTGGTACATCGTTAAGTTCACCGGGCGGCGTGGGCGGGAGCGGTGGGTGTAGAGACGAAGTGGGTCCCTGATTCGATGGTAGGCAAGGCGGATTCTGGACCGTCGCTGTAGGACGTTTGTCCGTGTCCATAGGCTCCTTGTCAGTGTCCATAGGCTCAGGAGGTGCCGTGGAGACAACACTGACGGGTGCTTTAGTCTGTTTCTTTGTATTCGTAGTCTTCGTGTGGGGGGGCGGGCGGTCCCGGGACTTGGGGCTCAAACACTTTAACATGAGGGCATACAGTCGCCGCGGGAGTTTTAACAGCCCTGGAAGCGGCTGTCTGCTCCGCTTTTACGTCCTCCAGAGTAGAAACCACAAGTTTCCAAGCAGCAGCAAGTCTCTCTGCCTTCTTGTCTCCCCTACAGACCGCATGCCATAATTTATCCCCCACCCCTTGCCAGGCATTTATACTGAGCACTAAATGCGGTTCGACTAAAACTCCATGATCACGACACCACCGCAGCAGACACTTCAGCGTCGACTCATCATATTTTATGCCTCTCTTTGAAAGGATTTTTGCTAAAATCCTGACTATAGCCCTTTCCTCGCTAGATAACTTATTCCCCACAGCTGTAACAGCTGCTCACCTCACTAGGCGTACTGCTGCAAAGGGTTGTTTTCTCTTTTTTTTTTTATGCTGTCCTTGATGTGAGGTCTGGCTGCAGAAGGGATTGTTTCCAGCTGCTTTTTCTCCAGAGTTTCGCTGACTCCCTCGGCCGTGGTTTCAGGAGCTCGTCAGTCATAGTTTCAGGTCGAGTCGGCGTCGATCTCGGGTTCGGCAGTCGGGTTAGGCACGTCGGATTCATCACATCAGGGTCACCATTTGTGGCGGCCGGCAGAGAGCAACACGCAACTCGAGATGAATTTTAGGTGAAGCCACTTTATTAGGTGAAATCACACAGATTATATACCTTTTTTACTGCAAACGTGGTGTTATAAATGACTCGGTCCCAAACAGGATTTTAACCAAATCGAAAAATTTATTAAAGGAATAAAGGCAAGCAAACGGCGCTGTGGGGCACAGGCAGCGCCAGGTGCGCCGGGAGTCTCCACTCCACCAAAACGCACACCACACACTTCCAGTCCCTGGCTTATCTACCTTACAGGGATAGCACCGCCCGCCGGTTTAAATTGAACAACCATATATGACGTGCTGGAGTGCCAGCCAGGGGACCCCCACAAGCCAACAACCATATCCATTTTAAACTGATATGCTGGTGTGCCAGGGGATCCCCTCCCCACAGGCCATCCTGTAGGTGATCTTTAGCTTTTGTCTTGCTAACGAACTCAGGAAGCTGGTTCTGCAGACTTGAGGCCTTCCTATTCTTTCCTTCTTCTTCTTTATCACCTCCTTTTCAGAGGCAAACTGCTTCTCATAAGGTGTCACAATGTCAACATTGTGGTCCTTTCGGTAAAGCTTTGCACATCCTTTATAGAGCAACATACTTCATTCAGTCCATGCAAAAATCCTGAACTGTCTCTACTAGGCCCGTAGCCATACAAGGGTATGTCATTATGCACCCCCAACATTGTTCCATATTAACACGAATCAGATGGACATATATCACACGTGGCAAGCTAAAAACCTGCTCATTGGTTACACACACTGTTCACACCATATTGAATGGTTAGGAATTATAACGAGTTCTGATAAACCTGTCTTACAGCTCAATATCGTTAGTTTACCTTTAATGCCTAAAAGTATCCACACACCTGCTGTTTGACCCTCTTGTTATGGTTGGTTCCTAACATGTTCCGTTACTTCCCATAGCTGCTTCTTGGTTTAGGGCAGCCTGTACCCTTATCAGCAAGACCGCTGTGTTTTGAGAATAACAGAATCACAGAATTTTAGGGGTTGGAAGGGACCTCGAGAGATCATCGGGTCCAACCCCCCTGCCAAAGCAGCTCTCTAGCACATATTGCACAGATAGGCATCCAGAGGAGTCTTGAATATCTCCAGAGAAGGAGACTCCACCACCTCCCTGGGCAGCCTATTCCAGGGCTCTGTCACCCTCACTGTGTAAAAGTTCTTCCGCATGTTGGTGCGGAACTTCCTGTGCTCCAATTTGCAGCCATTGCCCCTTGTCCTGTCTCCACAGATGACTGAAAAGCGGTTGGCCAATTCCCCCTGCATCCCATACTTAAGATATTTATAAATATTAATTAGGTCCCCCCTCAGTTCCAGGCCCTTAATCATCTTCGTAGCCCTTCTCTGGACTCTCTCCAGGAGATCCCTTTCCTTTTTATACCAGGGAGCCCAGAACTGGACACAATACTCCAGGTGGGGCCTGACCAGGGCAGAGTAGAGGGGGAGGAATGTGATTATTAAGATCCTCAGAGCATAAGTAACTTTTCCTCTCTCATGGAAACAGAAGAATATTGTCAGGGCCTAAATCTTAGGAGAAGAGAGCTAGGCCGCCGGCAGGCCTGCTGTCTTCCCCGACACTAAGCAGGGTGGCCCCAAGGTCTCTCATCTTATTAGGAATCAGAGCCCAGGTTCAGCTCATGATGAGGGTCTGAAGGTAGGGACAGGAGGCCTCTCCCTAAACTATAGGTGATGGCCAGCAGCAAGCTAAGCTGTGAGGGACCTGATGGGAGCTGATGCTCGCTGGCTGGGGATGTGAGGTGAACAGCTACAGTCAGAGGTCTTGGGCATGAGGTAAGAAAGAGCAAAGGATCTGAGGTTTGCCTTGCCTGCTTCAAAATACAGGGGCAAGGGGTGGCAGTTAAGGTCAGATTTGATTCAGCTGGGGAACAACTCACATGAAAATGGGTGCTCTGGCTGTGCTGTGTTGTCTTGACGCCCTCTGGTGAGCTCCCACCTGGAGGACCACAAGACACACAGGAGGCAGCAGTGCCAGGAACAGCACGTCATTTGCATCAACCTGCAGCTCTTTGCTGCAATTCCCAGGCCTTCCTAAAGCCACCCTTGCTGTGGGGGGCCATGGCAAACTCCTCAAGGCTGGTCCCCCGGTGTCCTGAGCTCAGACAGGTTATTGCCAGCAGCCCCAGCCTGAATTTGCTTAGGAATAGGAATAATATGGGGCTATTTTTAGTTCATTCCCAAATCACAACTTTACTTGAAACAAGGGATAATTAATTCACTGGACTTAAATACCGAATTGTTTTAAGGACTTGCAAGCCCCTTGAGAAATTTTCAATAAAAACCTGGCAAACAACAGCAGACCTCTGCACAGTGGATCCACTGACACCAAACTCCCTTTTCTGGTTTACCATTTACCATGCAGTGCAGTGGTATTCATCCACAGATCTTTCTTGGAGGCCAGCTGAAAACCCCTGCACTGGAGCTAACCCAAAATGGCAATTCATCCTCCTCAGAAAACCCTACAAACCAACCAGAGCCTCTACCCAACTTCTGCCAAGATGCATTATTTCCCCAGTGGCTGGCCAGTCTGTATTTTGTGTTCTGTTCAGTCCACTCAGCCAGTATCAGCTGATCTACAGCATAAATAAGCGATCTGCTGGTGTTGACAGACAGCATCTTATCTGGGCTCTGCAGAGACATTAAGGCCAATTATGGGATCACTCTTCACAGATCAGCCATTAACCAAGAAGTCCTCCACAGTGGTTGAAGATGGATCACTATTCCCTTCCAATACCTGCCTATATCCAGTAGTAGCAGGTTCTAGTTATGTTTTTTTAATACATCTAAACTATGTATTGTTGCTAACCTGTGTGTCTCCTTCACTCAGTACCACGGGGGTCCCACACACCAATTTAACTCAGGTAGGGCCAGCATGTTGATGTCCTCTTGCAGGAAAGCCAGGGGAAGGTCAACTCCAAGCTTAGATACCAATGGCCAAATTACTCAAACCAGTAAGTGACCTATCCATGCCACCTGCACTTTGAGATCTGCTGGGACAAATAAGTGCCTATAATATTTTAGCCACTCTGTGTTAACTGCAAGGAAGTGAAGAGGAGGGCATTCCCCAAACAGAAGTATAAACACAAGCAAAGTATCCATTAACAGTTTTATTTTTTTCTTTCCATAATCTCAGAATAACTGAGAAAACCACATGTCCTGATGGAAATAAAATAAAAATATCCATCCAGTGGGGAAGCTGGGACCCCTCAAGGCTTTGTTAGCCCATTCTTTGGTCCTTTATATCAGTTAAAATATTAATCCATTTTGCTGAATTCTGAGCCAAATCAATGGGTAAATATTAGTCATCAAATGTGTCATCAGCTGGCAAAGGTTTTGGAACTGCTTTTGCTTTCTACAAGTCAACTCATAGAAGGATTCAAGCTACTATTAAATCTGTTACAGTTTTGAATAAGCTCAGCAATTTTAAGGCACTTTTTTGTGCAGCTTTGGAAACAACTCAAGTTCCTCAAGAGCAAAGCAATTGGCACATACTTACATTTATTAGCCCAATTATTAACAGAAGTTATCATTACAAAACGTCCAGCAAAAAGACTGACACTTGCCTTTTGATTAGTGAGTTAAAAGCACTCTAACAGAATCACATTCCCCTGTGCCAGTCCCCAGGAATATGTGACCTCTAGACTTTTACAATGGCTTTTCCAAGATTTTCTCCCTTTAACATTCCCATGAAAGCCATTGGCATGTTCTTAAAGCCTTCAGTGACTTGTTCGTGGTACTTCACTTTTCCCTGTGAAAAAGAAGAGAGAAAATTGCTGAGTTTTCATTCACCAGCTGCCTAGGTTTTACCATCCTTGGCAGACTAAATTGCAACCAATTTTTCTCCAGCTTGTTTCATCTGCACACAGCAGGGTAACTGCAAAACTAGGTGGCCTGTTGTGGGGATCTGCTTTTGTTGCAATACCTTCTGCTTGGAGTCATAAAAGGGAGCAAAGGTAACAGCTATAAAGAACACACCAGAACAGATTTAGTGCTATGTGATCCCCAAACAATAGACAGGTAGAGGATTATTTCCCCAAAGCCAGACCAATCTCTACCCATAGGGAAGTATGGAATTGCAAATCCAAGTGATCAAAAGCTGAGCCATCCCAAATCCTCAGGTTTATAAAGGCTAAGAGCCTCTAAACTTTTAGTGCTCACACTCACAAGTTTTCACAGCAAAGAACCAAGTGTTGAAGTCAGCCTCCATTTAGAAAAATAAAATTTAAGAAATTCCCTACTAAGGCCCTTTAAAGCCCAGTTCCCAATTCCATAAAACCATCCATTCTTGCCAGTAATTTCAGCACAACACTACAGTGGAAACCTTTCTTCATCCTACAAGTGAAAGGAGACTTGTGAAAGAGAAATAGAGGAGTTGCTCCAAATACGAAACTCTTCATTGCTGGAAAAGTGTTTTGAATTACCCTGGAAGCATTCTTTTTCAAAGCCTACATGGGTCCCAGAATATTTCTAAGTCCACAAGCTAACATTGCAAGTCTCAATAAAGCAGAAGGCATCAAGCATGTTTAGTACGTTTTGAGGTTCCCCACAAGGCTCAAAGATCAAGTCAAGCGGAAGAAAAATATCATGCTGGAGTCTCACCTCGACAGCTCTGTCAAGAAACCCCTTGCAAACAGGGAAGCTATGGGATGAGTATACCCTACAGAAAGCGACCCTTCTTTACCTCCATGACCCATTTCAGCAGTGCCTTCACACCTTCCTCCCTGCGGTTACTCCAGCGGCTCACAAGGAACCCTTCCATCCGGAGCTCTTTGAAGATCATTGGAATTTGTACATAAGGTCCTGCAAGGGAAAGGAGCCAGCAAACCACCTGCAGTATCAGTTCCATTTAAAGAAAGACCCAATGCATGAAGAGAGATTGTAGCCAGTAAAGACCACTGGAGCCATTTTGTCCCAGCCAGAAGCAGCTGCTGTTTTTTCCAAACAGCATTTCCAGGATGAAAGACCAAGGATTCCTGGACAGACAGACATCCAGAGAAACAGAGGCCTGGTCCATAAAGCTGTGGGGCTAAACACCCAACACTACTGAAAATAGTTTCATTCAGAAGTGGCTTCAGTTTCATTTGAGGGTCTTCAGCTGAATCTTGGAAATGCTGTTTTGACAGCCTGCTTGACAGCCTGCCAGGCTTCACGCTCTTCCTAAATCTCAAAAATGTCACACACACTGAAAAACAGTTCCTTCAGTCATAAAAATGTGTCATAATCTCTTAATTCTCAAAAGTCTCTCTAATTTTTAAAGTGATCTGGCAGTCTGAAGCCAGTCAGTCCACAGAGTTTCAGACCTCCCATTTTCTCTACAAGGCAAATTTGGAAAACTTAATTCTACTGAAAGTCAATATTCCTCTCAGCTACATTTCCCAGCAGTTTCACCAGTAGCTGAAATCTTATGGGCAGAAAACCCAACCCTAAGCTGCCTTAGGGCAGCTTTCCAAGGAAATAAATTCTCTCATCTAAAAGTACATATTGTGTAAATGATATCATGGCACCAAACCAGCTTTCTACTCATGTATATCTGCTCAGGCTCCTGGGGAACCCTGTGGTAAATAGTTTAGACTCTCCTCTACTTCTAATCAGCTGGTGTTCTCTGCCCACCAGGAGTGTGAACAAAGGAGAATGAGCACATATGCATGCAAAGACCATGGTCACACTCCCCGCTCTACCAGAGCACAGTTAGTTACCCAAAATACACATACACAAATTGTCATATGGAAACAACCAATAAAATCTTAAGAGACTCCCATTGCATCTTTCTGCTATCACCAAATAGGACATAAGTTTAGGCACAAGAAAGCAGGCCCGCACCTTTCTGAGGCACAGAGTCATTGTACTGAGAGATGGCTCCACAGACTGCAATTCTTCCATATTTTTTCATGTGGTTGATGGCAATACTGGAAAATTCTCCACCCACCTATGGGAACAGAGCATGTGCAGCATTAGAGACAATGCAATGTCTGGTACTGACTGCCAAAGCCTGCCAACCTTGCCCTGCTGCAACAAGAGGTTCAATTAAAGGCCAAAGAGGCAAGTTTCACTACTACAAAGACTGCAGAAATTGTTATACTTAGTCAACACCTATGAGGACTCAATCTCACTCTTCTAAAATTAGTTACAAACACAAGAAATCAGTTTTAAATCTAAACCTGCTTCCCAACATTTGGTTTGGAAGTGTTGGGCAGGACTTGCCCTTAGATCTCTCCTCCTAAGGGGCATGTCTGAGGGCACAGAGAAGTATCACCTCTTCTCTTCCCCCACACCAGTCTGCACTTTTACCTCTCCACATCATGGTGATTCTCTTCATAGGGGTGTACTGTGCTCTTAAGAGAAAAAAAACTGTGAGAAAGCTCTCCACTAAAGCTGGAAGTGAGAGGGAAGGAAACAAACATGACCATAAAACCTATTTAAGACCTCAACAGCAGGAACACAACATTTATAATGGTAAAGGCAAAGCAACAGGGAGCTCCTGCTACAGGAACAAGCACTTTGCCCTGGCAGCATGCATTCATGTGGATTGCCAGGGCAAGGTGGGTGCACTGCAATCCACACAGAAGATGACCATCCCTGGATCATCCCACACACTGTCATCATCTCTGAATCAGCAGACAAACTGCTGAAAAGACATGCTAGAAGGGTGATGATGGCTGCTCTTTAAGCCAGGTACCTAGCCAGAGAGTTTTAGGCCAGTATCTCAGCTAATACCCTGTGCCAGGTATTGTATTATCAGGTATAATGTATACATTAGATATACAAGGAAATTAAAAAAGCCAGGACTTGTTCTCTGCCATGAAGGTGGACTGACATGGTTTGACTGCATCTGTACTGTTAAACTCTCTCAGCCTCCAAAGCAAGATGGTCACATTCAAACAGCACATCAAGAACAGTCCACAGCCGCTGTTAACTCCAGCAGTCCTTGGAAGAGGTGAGAAACCCTCTACGGGCCACTCCAGCAATTTTACAAACTGTTTTGTTTACAGGAGGTACTGGTGTAACCACCTGGACAATGTAATGTGGGGTCCTCCATGCTCACACCCCTTCTAGCAACAGCAGAGAAGCGCCTCTGGTCCAAGGTGAAGCCAGGAACGGACCAGAGCTCTCTCCATTCAGCATCAGTGAAATGTTCCCTGTCACTATCACCGCCTCAAAACATGCCATACTTTCCAGAGAGAGACACCTTCTCTCTTCATTCACAAACACTGCCAACAAGACAGCTTTGCCTTTCAGCCTTTGTTCTTTCTGTCACTGCCCAAGTCAGCTGCAGAAATAAGCACAGGTAGGAAACATGAAAGCAGTAAGCTCTTATAGAGAGCATTTATGAATTAGATGGAACTCCGTATCAAGTTCCTGATGTAGTCTTCATTTAGATGTACACAATATTAAGTTCCTGATGTAGTTTAAGGAAGTGACAGTCTGTTCAGAGAAAAACCCTGTCTCTGAACTCACATTGTCAAAGAAACAGTCGTAGCCATCAGGGGAGGCATTACGCAGTGCTTCATCCAGAGATGTAACAGTCTTGTAATTAAAGGCTTCATCAAAGCCTATTTTCTTCAGATAGGCAACCTTGTCATCTGAGCCAGCACAGCCAACCACTTTGCAACCCTGCAAGGAACACAGAAAAACACTTGTAAAGATCTTCTCACAACACCAGGTGACACAGAGTGCCAGATGCAGGGATCAACTCGAAGTCAGACTGTCAGCAGCATATGAGTTCTTGAGCTCTAGGAAACATTCAGCTAACTCTGTTACACCTCCAAGAGCTTCCCCCATCTCAAGACCTTACTGTAGGCATACCTTCAGGGATGCTTGTCCTGATCGTTAATGGCTTTGTTCCCCTGCCACCCAGGTGAGACTCCTAAGGAGCAAGTACGGACAGTTCAAGCCACTCACCCCAATTTTAGCAAGCTGCCCCACCACAGAGCCCACAGCACCAGCTGCAGCATTGACCAGCACCGTCTCTCCTGGCTTCATCTTGCAGACCTCCAGCAGACCAAAATATGCAGTGAGGCTGTGAAGACAATGAAAGAGTGCTCAGTGAGCAATAAAAGACACCATACACAGAGATTTGACTTGACTACATTGAACCAAAATGACATCATAACCAGAACAAGATTAAGCTTTCCTAATTTTTTATGAAATACATTTTCCCATCTTCTTAATTTGTCTTTTCTACACCCATCTCAGAAAAAAAATAAATAGATACACTACTGGCAAACAGGATGCTGTGGCAGAAGTCTACCTTATGTGAAAAAAAGCTTTCTTTGTGCTCACTAGCTGAAATGAGAAACACAGAGAAAACTCTGTAAGGTGGCAAGTCTGTTACATACTTGAAGAGAGAGTAAATCCAAGCTAGACAAGGCTCAGTAGCCAGTTGGTATCTACCAGACTGGGACAAAGATCAAATGATACTCATGACAAAACAAAGGTGTCAGAAAAAGAATAAAACAGTTGCAAAACCTTGCTGAACTGATGGACACACTGCTCCCGAGAGACTACTGTGCACAACTGTGGCTACTGGGTGAACAGGAATCTGTAGAAAGAGCTAAAGTTTAGCTCAAGCACATTCCACTGTTCATATAAATACTGAATGACATCAAGCTCTGCAAGCTTCCTGAAGCAATGCAATCAACTGGCCCAGAATCTGAACAAACATTTCTTCTAGCTTCTAAGTTCAAGCTTAAAGCTTACCACTTAGTCCCAACTGAAAGGGTAAACTGAATCTATCTAGCAGCTGTCTGGAAAGATATGCATCTTGCCTATGGCAAAATAAAATCTGAGCTCTACATCACACACAAGGTTACAAAGATTTTGAAAGCTTTCTGTGTCAACGGGACTGGCCAAGTCCTGATCTCCCATACAAACTACAGAGAAAGAGAGAAGAAACGTGAGGACTGAGAGAATGTAGTAGTGAATACAGATTCCAAAGCATAGCAGCTCTGTCTACTGTGGTGCAAGTTAAATTACCTCTATTTTGCTGCATGGTGTAACAATTGTCTTTTGCAATTTTGGAGGCAATTCTGGAAATACTGTTGTAGCAGAAGAGCCCAGTGAGCAGAGGCAGACTAGTACAGAATCGCAGAACTGTAGGTATTGGAAGGGACCTCCAGAGGTCATCAAGTCCAACCCCCCTGCCAAAGCAGGTTCCCTGGGACTGGTCACACAGGGACGCATCCAGATGGGTCCTGAATGTCTCCAGAGATGGAGACTCCACAACCCTCTGGGCAGCCTGTCCCAGGGCTCTGTCACCCTCACTGGGAAAAAGTTCTTCCGCATCTTGGTGCGGAACTTCCTGTGCTCCAACTTGCAGCCATTGCCCCTTGTCCTGTCCCCACAGACCTCCGAAAAGGGGCTGGCCATTTCCCTCTGTGTCCCACACATAGGGAAGATGCTCCAGGCCCTTAATCATCTTTGTAGTCCTTCTCTGGACTCTCTCCAGGAGATCCGTGTCTTTTTTATACCAGGGAGCCCAGAACTGGACACAACACTCCAGGTGGGGCCTGACCAGGGCAGAGTAGAGGGGGAGGATCACCTCCTGTGACCTGCTGGCCACACTCCTCTTGATGCCCCCTAAGATCCCATTGTCCCTCTTAGCCACCAGGGCACACTGCTCGCTCATGGCCAACCTGTCACCTACCAGGACCTCCAGGTCCTTCTCCACAGAGCTCCTCTCCAGGGGGTCATCCCCCAGCCTGTACTGATACAAGTGGTTATTCCTTCCCAGGTACAAGACTCTACACTTGCTTTTATCAAAACTCATCTGGTTTCTTACTGTCCACTGCTTACTTCAGGTGCCAGTGCAGTTTGAGTCATTCCACAGAGGCTAATTCAGTTTGAACCGGATTCTTTCTAGATGCTCCTGGATCCTTCTCCTACCTTATTATGATGCCTCTCCCTGAGGAGTTGTAATCTCCAAGGCATATCTCCCCTCATCTAGAGGATGGGCCAAATTTCAAGCTCTCCACAGGGTAAAGGCATCTGGGGGCACATACGTTTTTTATCACTGTCCATAGATAACATGGTGGTAGAAAAAGGCAAGGGAAAAAGATCACACAGATAGGCAGAAACATCAACATCCAGGGGTAGTTGCCTTTTCATCTTGAAACTCACCCTGGCATGCCAACTGTCCCAAGAGCCAGAGATTTGGGGATTGATTCCGGCCAACTGGAAGGAAGGAGCTGTAGGTCTTTCCCATCAGAGATGAAGTGAGTTCTCCAGCCACTTCTAGCCACAGCAAAGGTCCCCACTGTGAAAGCAGGATTCTTGCTTTCTATAATCCTGTTTAAGAGAAGAAGAAAAAAGAGAAATAGAATACCCTTTCAGAGACAAATCATTACTGACTCTTCCATCCTTTATTCCTGTTGTCCTGTGACACAGTAGAAAAGAAATATTTCATGTCAGGGCATTTAGCCCATACCTGCCTTTGTTGTAAGGCTTCTGACATCTTTTCTGAACTGTCTACACTCTCTCATCACTAGGAGAATACTGGACAAGATGATTGTAGACTCAGCCCTGCCTACAACCTAGCACCACTGTGGCATGAAGTCAGACTAGGCTTCTGGGAGTTAGAAGGCAAGAAAGAGGATGTCAAGATTAAAGGGTATCTGTGGTTTCTTGCTTTTCTAGACTGTAACAAACAGCTCCCTTCACAGATGACCTGCAGCTCATTTAAAGGCTGAATGAAGATCCTGAAGATGGAACCTAATGAAGTAATAAACCCAGAAAAGAGTATCTAATAACAGAGAAGCTCATACTTATGATGTCTCTATGCCAAATGAAAATTGAACTTTCTTAGCCCGATGAGAAAATAGTGTTGGGAAGCGGCAGGTTAAGCAACCTTGAAATGCTGGAAACAATTGGCCTTCTGTACAGCAGGCTTGGTTGTTAATTTATCCCAGACCTCTTGTGTTCCTTCAGAGAAACACAAGGATCAAAAGCTACAGATGTTCTTTGGAAGCAACTTAGAGACAGCACAGCAGACACAAGCTGACAAAGGGAAACATCTGTGTAACTAAGTTACCACAAGCTTGGGAAAGCATGGATTTTAGCTTAAATAACCCTAGAGCTGTGTCTTAGGTGGTGCTGAGGTACTCAGAAGCTGGAGAGGGACTGTTTACAAGGGCATGTAGTGACAGGACAAGTGGTAATGGCCTTAAGCTGAAGGAGGGGAAGATTTACATTAGATATAAGGGAAAAAATCGTTATTGAATGTGAGGAGACATTGGCACAGGCCCAGAGAAACTGTGAACAACCCCTCCCTAGATATGTTCAGGGCCAGGTTGAATGGGGCTTTGGGCAACATGGGCTAGTGGAGGGTGTCCCTGACCATGGTGAGGGCAGGGAGATGGACTCTTTGAGGTCTCTTCCAACTTGAACCATTCATCCGTGATGAATCTGATTCTCAGATGGGGTAGATACCATGAATTGTTTTGGGCATGCAATTACCAGCACATAAGATTTTAAAATGTGAAGATGACACTTATGGCAAGTACCAAGGTCAGTCTTTCATACCTCCACTTGTAAAAATTTCCTTTGAAAACATTACCACTGGAAATAACATACAGATAGTTCAGAGGCCTAAATGCTCTCCAATAAGTCAAAAGAGGTTCCTGGAAGAAAAACACATTCCAAACAATTACAGATAAGAATATAGTTGCAGAACTATATAGACTCAAGTTGAGAATAGGTAATGCAGGGTGCAGATGTCTTGAATGCCAGCTACATGTATGGATAACAAGAACTGAAGCTCTTACCTGGCAACCTGTGTGCCTATCATTATGTCCCCTTCCTTCATGTCCCTTTGACTGTAGGGTCTGTAACACAGGCAGAGATGGCTTACTGTAAACAACTTTAGTGATGTTCCAGATATCCCTTGAAGCAGTAGCTACTCTCTGACCCAGAAAGACAGCATAAGCATTGATGAAGAAGAGATCACAAACTGCTTGTCATTGTAATAACAGAACTGATTGTTTTCCATAGCTGGCTACTTGAGCATCTCTTCTTGATCAAATACTGGGCTACACCTGTTGGGGACACACTAACATTAATCTTCCCAGTATGGTCCACCACTACAAAGATCAATCTCTACTTGTCAGATTGTTCCCTAATCTGACAATAGTATCAACCAGGCTTCTTCACACTACCCAGTGTACCTGTGCTTGAACTACCACCTATTAACATGGGCATAGTAGCGACTTTCTACTCAGAGTACGTATTCTTAACTAAAAATTGCTAAAGTGAGTGAAGGAGTAACTGCAAAAGAGCTGCAGTTTCATCTGAATGGGGTGCATTTCAGTGGAACAGACATGGCAAGGAACAACAGAGTCCAAGAAAAGTGTAAGGCTGCAGCATCATTAATGATCTTAAAACTAGCACAGCTCCATATTGGCAGTCTTTAAATATACACACATTTTATAAAAAAAACAGACAAAGGCATCTGGGACTCTAGCAACAGGGGGTGCTCCCAGTACATGTCCTTTTGAAGTTTACACAGGAGATCAAATGAGGTATCTTAGCCAGCAATTTAAAAAGAAGAAGAGATATACCTCATGTAAGGATCAACACTGAGAAACACTGATTCAAGCAGCAACTCTGCAACAAAAGACAAAATTAATTCCTTGGCATTAGCAGCGCAGTAAGGAGTAATTTCCACAAGTCAGTCTTTCCACAAAAGCAAGAGAAACTCCTGACACATGAAAAACATCATACCCTATCACCCTTTAGGGAAAAACTACCAGCAGCTTTGTCTGAGCTATCGTTGTGCTGCTCCAAAAGACACTTTAATTACTATCTCTTTAGGACGCTAGCTTCTTTTAAACCCTGTTCTTCTTTATCTGCCTCTTCTCTCTATGAGAGCTCAAGAGGCCAGGCCCCTAAGCTTAACACACACATCCTATCTGCACGTAAAATGCTTTCCCGGGATTCAGCCAGCAGAAGGTGGTAAGAAACCTTGGCACAGGTCAAATACAGCACACTTTGCTCTAGGTCATCTTTTCTGGGTACCCTAAATTCACCTTACTGTCTCTAATGCCATTAGCTGTGAAACATGCTGTTAAACACCTTTTAATTTAAATTCTCATTTACAGAGCAGTTTTAGCTGTTCACCTCCACTTAATAATACTTTTCATTGCCTTTGCTGCAGTGGTCTAGCTGGTACAAGCTAAAAATACATTGAGATAAAAATATTTTCCCATTACTCGAGAGCGAGCAAGAAGTACACTCCCAGCCATGTAACATAACATTAAAGTCCATCTTCTTTTAAAAGTTTTACTTTAGTATGAAGTTATTAGGCTCTTCTTGCTGTAGGGATGTTGTGATTTTGCGTGACAGGATTCTGGTGGAGATGGGGGGGCCGTAGGGGTGGCTTCTGCCACCTAGAAGCAGCAGCTAGAAGCTTTCCCTGTGCTCAACAAAACACCAGCCAGGCTCAAGGCCAGGCCCGTTGGTGAACAAGGCCGAGTCCATCAGCGATGGTCACAGTGCCTCTGGGAATCACATTTATGAGGGAAAAAACCAGAAGGGACCGCTTTTTGCCACCAAAGGAGCGAGTGAGAAGATGTAAGAAACTGTGCAGACACCAAGGCCAGGGAAGAAGTGGGGGCAGGAGGTGCCCCAGGTGCCGGAGAGAGATATTCTCCTGCAGCCCGTGGAGAAATCCATGGTGTCCCCTGCAGCCCAGGGATGAAGATGGGGAGCAGAGACCCCACCTGCAGCTCGTGGAGAGGCCCCACGCTGCAGCAGGTGAGACATAAGGAAGACGCTGTGACCTGCATTGGAGCAAGCTCCTGGCAGAACCTGCAGCCTGTGGACAGAGGCCCACATCAGAGCATGTTTGCTGGGGGGACTTGTGACCATGGGGGGACCAGAGTGGAGCAGCCTGGGCCTGAGGGACTGGTGGAAGTACACATGCTATGAAAACACTTGAAAGTATATGCAAGAAGCAATCACCTTCCAAACCTTTAAGTTGTAAAAATAACTAATACTTTAAAGCAATTTCTGTGGCATACCTGCTAAAGTGGAATAAATTTTGTAAAGGACAAGTGGTGGTGTGAGGTTCAAGACAGCATGGTGAAGGTCTCCATGTGAAGTCAAATATCAAGGTTCATTCTTTTATCAACAGCTATTGCATAAAATAAGTGATCATATTCCTACCCTCTTCAAAACAGAGAAACACAGGAACAAAACCCATGCCTTTTTTCCTCCCTCTTTTTATTCACTCATTCTCGCTGTCACAACAGGTCAAATGCAACAGATGAACACTGGCAAAAAAAACCCAGATGTTGGATGCAGACAGAAGTCTTGTCTTGTTGCTTCTTAAAATGAAAAACCAGCCTGCATTGACTCCAGCCTTAAGACCTCACTCCCAGAGACAGGCTCACTCCCACCCCAGTCACTCTGCTCTTCTCCAGCATTATCCTCACAACCATCCCTATGGATGCCTAGCTGATGCTTTTTTTTTAGTGAGGTCTAACTGATACGTAGCTGCTTCAAGACATAATTAATGTTACAGGTGCCTAGCTGATTCAATTAAACACCACTAACATCTCTGTACCCTATTTAATTGTGTGAATACCACAACTTATCTCAGAACAAGGCATACTTAAATAAGAAGTAGCAAGGCAACCTTAAACAGAGGAAGTTATTAAAAACAAAACTGTACATCCTTGAGAGCCAAAAGTCAGTGAAATTCCTCTAATTGGTATCCTTAGAGTGAATTGTCTCATTATAATACACTGCTGAATACACCCTCTCCCCAGACAAAGACCCCTACTTACTGGACATTCAAGTGAATTTAGGTGGTACAGTGTCTTTAAATCGAAGCAAGCAAAGAGTTAATGCACCAAACCCATCAGCATCCACATTACTGAGCAATCACCCTTCTCATTAAAGTGCATGGCTTGCAACAAATCATCCCAACCCATCTTCAAAAATCCAGCCAAATGTACTGAGAGTTCTACAGGCACACAGTCATTCATCAGCAACCAGATAACCTCCAGAAGAAACAAAACCAGGTGGCATTCCACTTACCTCCATCCTTTAGATTTGGCAACTCTATCTTTTTCAATTCGAAGTCACTGGTTTTGGGAAAGCCCTGAAAATGCTTCTTCAGAACCCACACTTCAGCAGTCACCATCCTGCACAACAAACAGCACAGATGAAAAGCTCTTGTCACAGAGATGCCCAGACTGTGCCAAGCAGAACAGTATCTTGATAACATGCCATCATACAAAACAGTCTGTGTTTGTATCCTATGGCAATATCACCAGATCAAGAAAACATGCAAAAAGCCCCTTCATTGCCTAAGCAATTCCATGCTTCCTGCAACTTGCTGGACCTCCCTGTCTGCTGGCAGCAAGCCCTGCTGTGGGAAGTTGGCCACAGTAGGATGTACAGATCCCACTCTAAAAAAAAAATGAAGAGGGAAAAATCTACTAGTTTAAGGAGAAAGAAAACCCTGGAAGGAAAAAAACCCAATCCAAACCAACAGTGAAAATCATTCTTTTGCCCCAAACTACATGGGATGAATACTGAACCTAAACTTGAATTGGTTCAACTACAAGGTTGAACCAAAGTGCAAGTGAGACCAACAAAAGTAAGAAAGACCTCTTTCCATGACACCCCATATGTTGAAATGCTTATTCAGTTGCCAAGCTCTGGACTTGGAACTGGGAGCACACTATCACCAGCATTTTCCATAACAAGATGGAAACAAACAAGTGACTTGCATTCATTTTACCCTTACAGCCCCACTTTCCTTTCTATAAGCAAGCACATCAACAAGGACAATGAGAGACAAATTTATACTTAGAACAGGCAGGTAGAAAACTGTCTTCTGCTGATGAGACCGGTGAATCACCTTCTGCACTACACTTGGTGGCTGGGCTCCTTCAGTCACACACACCTTGTGAAAGGCAAAGACAAAATCAATCTGCTTTTATCGGCATAGCAGGCACTGCCCTCAGTCCACTTACCCTGGAGCAAGTGTAAAGCCTCAGTAAACCTGGTGCAGGCCACACCCAACATGACTCATCTTTCTCCTGTGAAGATCTGAGATCACCCTTACAGACCAATTCAGTGCCCAGGCATGTTATGCATTGCTAACGTTCTGCATTAAATACATAAACTCACAGTCTGGTCCTAAAACTACAAAATACAGTAGTCTGGTCACTGAGACTATCCCCCAGAGCAGGATTTTCTTCAAATCACATTTTACTACTGCTACCCTAAAACTCTTAATTAATAGTTCTACAGCTGCTAAGAAAAGAAAAAAAAATTTAAATTAATATAAAAATCATCATAGCCAGGTAGGTATTGGTCTCTTCTCCCAAGTTAACAAGCAATAGGACAAGAGGAAGCGGCCTCATGTTGCACCAGAGAAGTTTTAGACTGGATAGTAGGA
Organism: Porphyrio hochstetteri; assembly: GCA_020800305.1. NCBI lineage: Eukaryota > Metazoa > Chordata > Aves > Gruiformes > Rallidae > Porphyrio > Porphyrio hochstetteri. Next base: position 13,702,819 of record CM036938.1, on the reverse strand, counting down.
AAAATTTCTTCACTGGAAGGGTTGTATATCATTGGAACAGGCTGTGAAGGGAGGCAGTTGAGTCACCCCCCCAGAAGGTATTTAGAAGATGCACAGATGTCATGCTTAGGTACATGGTGTAGTGGTGGACTTGGCTTAGGTAACAGTTGGACTCAGGGATCTTAGAGGTCATTTCCAACCAAAATGATTCTATGACTCTATGCCAGCAAATTCTCTGCATGTATGCCCCAGTCACAAGGAACTATCAGAACATTTACACACTGACATTCCTGCAGGCTCTCAAAGGGAATCCATGAGTGTGTGCTCTGACATCTTCATGGCTCCCAAGGCACCCATCAAAGGGTAAGAGCTTGTATGCAATCTCTGAGCATTGTGGAGCCAGTTTAAGAAACAGTAGCAAGCATTGGCATTTTGCCTCAACTATGTTGCCATGTGGCATGGGAGAAAACTTTGTCCAGGGACTAGCTGGCTTCAGCTTTTTTTTTTGTAATTTCCTTGTGAAAATACTCAAGTAGCTCATGAAGGGAAGAAAGTGTAAAGAGATGAGTGCATAGAGGCATGTTTAACTACAAAACACCTGAAGGCAAAAGTACAAATTAGGAAGAGACCTAGAAAATAAAATGAGACAAATTAGATAGATAGGTATAGGCAGACAGACAAAAATTTAAAGACACACAAGCAAGGGCCATGGAGAGCAGGGTAAGCTCTCCTTCACTTACACAAAAGCAAAAGCCACCAGACCCAGAAACTCATCAGCACTCAGCAACTTTTTGTGGTGAACTAGGGATACTCCTGGTTCCTCAATGAGAAACAAACACAACACAGGTGAAAGGCTCCTACAATAGGAGTGTAAATGTTCCACAAATTAACTACCATCAAGCTCATTGTCAAAGCATCTCACACTCATTGTGAGAAGCCAAAACCAACATTCCCCATATCTCACCTGCTTTCAGAAGAATCAAGGTCACAGAAAACTTACTTTCAGCGATTGTCATCTGACCTGCAAATGCTTTTCTTTAAAAAACAAAAGAAAACAAACAAACAAACAAAAAAAATCCCAGATGGCACACCCCTGGCATTTCCATCAGCTGCTGCTTTTGCTTTGGTATCGATGGTGCTTATCTGTACTTTTCATTAACAAAAGAGATTGCGACACAGCAGCACAAAGCAAACTCAGCAAAGGGGCTTACAGGAGCAAAAGGTGAGTTCAGAGTAACACAAAACTGATCTCGCTCATTGGCTCTTACCCTCGAACACAAAGAGGTGTCCCAGCAGCGTGTCCTGGGTTCAGACACAGCTAAGTGCTCCAGCCAGGAATGACCAGGCAAAAGGAATGCTGCCCGGGCTGGCAGCCATGGGCTGATGTGCCACTGGTACCCTTAGGGAGCCAACGGTGACTCAGAAATGCTTTGTCCCCCATTCTGTCCCACCTCTGTGAATCATCAACACTGACTTCCTGCTTTTTGTCTCTTTTTTTCTGTGCCTCAATAACGCGTTCCCTGATTGTCCCGCTCGACACTGCGCTGGTGCAGCCTCACCTGGAGTTCTGGCTGCAACTTTGGGTGCCACAGTACAGGAGGGACACAAAACTACTGGAGAGTGTCCAGAGGAGAGCAGTGAGGATGGTGAAGGGTCTGGAGGGGAAGTCTTATGAGGAGAGGCTGATGTCCCTTGGTTTGTACAGTCTGGAGAAGAGGAGTCTGAGGGGAGACCTCATCATTGTCTGTGGCTTCCTGACAAGGGGGAGTGAAAGGGAAGGTGCTGATCTCCTCTCTTTGGTGACCAGAGACAGAACCCCAGGGAGTGGCATGAAGCTGTGACAGGGGAGGTTTAGGTTGTATATTAGGAAGAGGTTCTGTACTGAGAGGTTGGCTGGGCACTGAAACAGGGTCCCCAGGGAAGGGGTCACAGCACCCAGCTTGGCTGAGTTCAAATGTCTGGATGATGCACTCAGTCCCATGCTCTGACTTGGGTGATCCTGTGTGGAGCCAGGAGTTGGAATCAATGATCCTTTTGGGTCCCTTCCAACTCAGGAGATTCTAGGATTCTTTACATCTGCTTTTATACTCTTCTGCTGTTCCTTCTGGTGTTTCCACAGTCAGACCTCCCATATACACTAGTTTTCACATTCCTAACAAAAATGTCTACTTTTTGTGACACAGATTTTTCAGCAGAGCAATGGCTCCTCCTACACACAATACTGATTAATTTGCAGGCACAGATGTGGTACTTGTTTCCTTTTATCTCCATTCTGATGCAGGAACAGCTATGCTCCCAGCTATGTTAGAAGAAAATGGTATGATTAAAAGTCGAGTGAAGTATATCCCTCAAGACGTAATTATTTCGTAGATTGGTGCTGAGAAAAAAACCACACTGAACATCACAACAAAGGACTTGTTCAGGAATCATCATCTCATCTAGTCCCTTCCTCCAGATCCAATTTACACAGTCTCCTTCAGCAGTCAAAGCAACTTGCCAAGCACCAGCATAAAGGACTTTCTCAGTAATTACAAAAAGAACATGAAAGCTTAAAAGGACTTCTTGGCAGTAGAGACTGCCAAACCAGTCATAATATAGAGGCACCTTTGGGATTCCCCATACATTATAGGATTACCAATTACCTGAGAGTGAATATGGCCTCAATTCATAAATGCCTGCAAGCCTTAGCCTGTTCCTTCTCTCTGGTATTCCAATGCTTCCCCAGTAATTATTTTTTTCCTGTGGTGAAAAACAGGGTAAAGGCAAACCACGCTTACAATACTTTTGGCAGACACTATACTGTAAGTATCTGAGCAAGCATGACGCTGCATTATGAAACAATAAAGCTGCAACTTCATTTTATGCAATCCTATCAAGCCCTGGAAGAAGGTCAAAGATTGGAGGTGAGTAGTAATTACTCAGTAGAAAGACCGCCATCCTGCACTTTGGTACAAGCTTCTAATTCCAACAGAGGTTTAACAGTCCTGCAGATCATGGACTGGAGAGGGGAAAAGGAAAGCCAAGACCTGCACTGAAACAGGCCAGATGCCCTTCAGGTCTCAAAAACTGCACCTAAAATCAGAATCTTAAGAACTACATCTAATAAGAAAGAATAAGCAAGAAGCACACAGATAGGAAAGAACATGGAATACTGTGGGTCACCTTGGCTGACAAGCCAAGAAAAAGCATCTTGAAGGAGCAGCTGTGATCCCCTGGTCATACTGCAGGGCACTCTGAAGCCTCTCTCACTCTTTCTACTTCCCCTTTGCTTAATGCTGAGACAATCCAAGCACATACTGAAACAGCAGTAAACCCAACATTTCATCAAAGCTGTTGAGACATACTGCAGCACAGTTTCACTGCACATTTGCAGGGATATGCCTGCTACTGTGGCACAGGCAGAAATGGTTTTTTTGCTTCATTGTGGCAAAGCTGGCAAAGAAAACATAATTTTTTTTTTTAAAGCTCCATTAAGCTGAAATTTCTCGAAAACTATATTTAAATTAAATCATAAACGTTTAACTACACCAAGAAAGCAATTTTGGTTAAGAGGAAAAACTTGAGAAATCTTAGGCTGGTATCTGGCATAAAGTTACTGCAAGAGCTTCAGGAATTACTAAGCCTGTCCACTGTCTGCTCATTACTTTCCTCTACAAAGGTTAAGAGCCCGTCTCTTGCAGCACAGTGTAGTAAGACAGCCCTGCATGTTAAGAAGTAATGAATTTTGCATCAGTAATCCCTCTGATGTCCCTTCCTGAATTTCTTAATTACAAGGGCAGATTCACCTTTGCATGAATTTCTGCTCATAATACACACAAACAGCCTCAAGAGGAAACTCACTACTCCAACCCATTTAGCGTATCTGAAACATACCTGTTGCCACTCCAATACATCAAAAGTATTAAAGAGACTGAGGCAGATACATTAGGAAATACAGGGACAAAAGGAAAAAAAAATTATAGGGAAGTCAACAAGAGTCTAAGGAACTGCAGTGGGAAGGTGGAAGCAGAAAGTAGTGCTCAGCACCTGCTGTACTGCTGCTTTGAACAGCTGTCAGCGTCTGGCAAAAGGGGCCTGAGAACCTCCCCACTCCCACAGTGCACATCAGCTCAGCATAGCACTTTACCATTATATTCCACAGCAAGTGAAAATGGGCACATCCATGCAAAACGTCATCCTAGGGCTCCCAGTGCCACAATAAAGAAGCCTTCCTGCAATTACATATAGCCCACAACAGATTTGCCGCTCAACACTGATCAACATGGGCCACTCATGTGAGCTCTGAGACATTTCTTATGTTCTGTAAACAGGGGTATCCACCTTTCCTTCTTTCCTTCCTCCATGTGCTTGCTTGCTCTCCCAGAAAACATTCTCCTGCACCTAATGAAGCTAGTATCTTCTGCTACCCAGGCACTTGTGGCCTTTCTTTCAATCCTTTTCCGTGTGCCAAATATGGTTTGAGAGTTACACACTTACAGACAATATTTACTTCAAATGAAATGTACACACACACACACACACACACAGTATGGACCTTTCTTCCCAATAAAAGCAAACTAAATTGCAATCCCACTCCCAAATTTATACATAGCCCAGCACAAGAAAACTTGCAAGAGTTACAAGTGAGGATTACATCCACCCCACTGGGGTTTAAAACATTACATCTGCAGGTTTGAAAGAAAAATCCCAGAAGTCCCCTCCACACTGCCTGCTCTTTGCCTCTCTGACTTTCCTCTTCTTCTAGCTAAAGATTTTCCCATCCGAGAACCCCAAACACATGCTGATCTCTGTGCTGGGAGCATTGCTGGTCTTTTAGGGTCTCAGTGTCTCCTTCAGGATCTTTCATTTCAAGGGTTGCAAACCTTAGTGGGAATATCAGCTCTTAAAAGGTATGGGCTTGAGCACATATAAACATTCTACCCCACAAAGAAACTGCAGTATCACCACAGAAGAAACAACATCTAGTGAGTATACAAATTGTTTAGATTAGAAATGCACTTTAGTCTCAGTTATCAGAAGAGGAAGGTCAGAGTTTCTAAATCACCTGTTTGATATTTGGTCTGGTGTTTAACCTTTGTTCTTGCTTCCCTTCCCAAATTTAAGATTAGTAAATTTCAATGTGCTAGTCAAACTTTGAATAACTGAATGGATTTGCTATTTCACCCATGGTCACGAATTCCCCAGGAAACCGAGCCATAACCTACAGTAGTGGTATTTCCTGGTGCAAAGAAATCTCTACTTGTCTTAGACTGACAGAAGTATGGGGTTTTTCCATGAAGAACACTTCAAGCAAAGAAAGCTGCATAACCACTGCAAAGAATCAGATAGAAACAGGTCACTGTTGCCATCTCCCATATATTGTTGCAGCCAAACTGGTGAGATATACTGGTGTGTAAATGGATAAGAAGATAGAGACTTGCAGGATTGTCCTCACTGAGAGTAAGTCCAGTTGAAAGCCTATTACCAGTGTCATTCCTCTGGGATCATACTGGGAGCCAGTGTTTATAGAATACCTGGATAGTCATGACCTGGAATGACAGGGTCCTTCCCCATAACCGTGGTCTGGGACCCAGTTGAATTCACACAGCTTCACATGCCTGTCAATCTGATCTGTCTTGTCTGGTTTTGCCCATCTGCACAGACAACATGATCTCCCAAAAACACCTACCAAACTAAATTATTCTGTGACTATAAAATGGCAATTATCACTCTCTCTTTCACTAGAACTGTATTCTGATGCAGCAGTTTTGCGTGGTTGGGTGCTGGAAAAGAACAGGGATGCAGAAAATGGCTGCTGCAAGGAGCTGCTGGAATTCTCTGCAGCTCCAAAGTATAAACAATTCAAGGCCAGAATCATTGCTGACCAGGCTCAAGCCAATGAAATATAGTCATAGTGCCTCTGAGAATCACACATAGGAGAAAACAACCCGGAAGCAGCTGCATTTTGCCACCGGAGAAGGGAGTGAAGAGATGTAACAAGTTGTGCAGACACCAAGGCCTGGGGAGGACAGGGGAGGAGGCACTCCAGGTGCCAGAGAGAAAGATGCCCCCTCACAGCCTGTGGAGAAACCCCATGGAAAAGGCTGAGACCCCACCTGTAGGCCGTGGAGGGGCTCCACGCTGGATGGAGCAGGTGGAGACCTACAGAAGATGCTGTGACTTGCGTTGCAGCAAGACTGCCAGCACTTGCAGCCCACGGAGAGAGACAGAGATGAGAGACCCACACTGTATCCTGTTTGGGGCAGACTTGTGACTCTGGGGGGGATCAGGCTGGAGCAGTCTGGGCCTGAAGGACTGAGACATTCTGTGATTTATGACTGCACCCCATAGCAGTGACCCACACTGGAGCAGCTGTTGAAGAGCTGAAGCCCCATGGGAAAGGACTCAGGTTGGAGAAGTTCGTGAAGGACTGTCTCCCGTGGGTGGGACGCCAGGCTGCAGCAGGGGAAGGGTGTGAGGAATGTACCTCCCCTGGCTAAGAAGTAAACAAGGTGTGAGAAACTGACCAAAGCCCCCATTCCCTGCCCCTCCCAGTGACAGGATTGGCAGGGACACAAAGGCAGCGAAATCATGACTAAAATGAAGTCTGCTAAGAGGAGAGGGGTAGAGGGAAGTGCTTTAAGATTTGGTTTTACTTCTCTCATTACCCCACTCTGGTGTCACTCAGTGTGCAGTGCAATGTAAGAAATTAGAGAGTTTTCTTTCCTTGTTCAGTCTGTTTTCCCCATGACGCTGATTGCAGAATGATCTCTCCCTGTTGTTACCTTGACTCTTAAGCCTCTCAATATATATTTTCTCCCCTGTCCAGCTGAAAAGGGGAGTGACAAAGCGTCTTTGGTGGGTGTCCAGCCTGGGTCAAACCACCACAGGGCCTGGTGAATGCAATCAAGGACAAATTTTACAACCGTGCCTAACACACCATGGAGGTAAGGAAGATAGGACTTGGGGTTCATAGAAAGGACATTAAGAAGTATCTCTCCAACAACCACTGGAAAACACCAAAAGACCCTCATGGAAGTTTTTAAGGCTTAGGGCGCATGCGTAGTAAGTACATAAATATGTTAATTAACAGACTGTGCAGGGCTATTCCAAGATATCTAACACATATGTAAATGATTTAATGAATATACAAACTACAACATATATAACAAGTCCTGCTGCTTATGAATTGGTTGATGCCTCAGAAAGCCAGAATCAAAATTCAATAGCCTTGGTGACTATTAAGCAGGTGTCCTTTATTGCAGCACTGGGCACACAGGGGATCACTCCTCCAAATGTCTGCGCCCATTAAGGCTAAATTTCTCATATATATACAGATTAACTCTGCATATTCATTATAATTTCTAAGAAAAGGCAGGGTTATGCAAATTATTTCCAGGAAGTCATTAACCCCTCCCAGATAGAGCATGCTCAGTGACACTCAGGGGGTCTTCCAGTGGTCTTTAGGCTGAAGGCTCGACATCTTCCACGCTCTCAGCGTATGCTCTTTATGTTTCTTCTCCATGGTTATCAGAACTTAAAAAAAAACATTCCTTTTTGCTGAAAACAAGATATACTCTGTCTCTTAATTGGTCATTAGTCTCATTATTTATGACTCCTCTATCTCCTACTTCCCCGAGTTTCAAGGCAGTTACTGTTGCATTGTTATGGTTAAGTTTTGCAGGTGCTCTTAGAAGCAGCTTACAGAGTTACGGCTTTCTCCTAAACTAATCTATTCTTAAAACCATGAAAATTCTTATATTAACGTTACATTAATTGTCTCTTAAGCTACACCTATATCAATCTATTCAGCATGATTACATTTCACTGAATCAGGTACACACATTCAGGTGGAGCAATCCCCTGTGTATCCAGTGCTGCAATAAAGGAAATGCCTGCTTCCTAATACTAAACAGGTGTTAGTTTTCTTCATTCCTGATTTTTGGTGACACCATACTTCAATTTTTTTCTCATTACGGTTTCCAGATTACAGCAAATGAGCAGCTGACAGGACATGACATCAAGTGCTCCCTTGCCAAAGTACCTTCGGCAGCACTGCTGTGACAGTAATGCCTTAAACAGATCGAGCTGCATCCAGTGCAACTCCTGGTGAGCAGACACACAAAGTTTCCCCTATAATGCAGACCAGCAGTCTGATATTTCAAATTATTAAAATCTCAGACTATAAATGAAGTAGTTCAGTAGTGTCGGTTTCTTAGCAGCTTCACAGATCTCAGTGGTAACACTACGCTCAGCAGACAGTTCAAGCCCTCCTACAAAATACTGGTGAAAGTTTTCACAGGCTAACTACAGCAGTTTCAGGGAAGAGTAAATGCATTCGGCTGACCAACTCCTTTTCCACTTTGACCAACTCAGTGCCGGACACCACCACACACTCACAATTTGGATTAGGTTCTCTTCACCCTGCTTGAACAGAATGTGCCTATGTTGGTAAACAGGCACACACAGGGCGGTGATGTTTTGGGGGGGTAAATTGGGAGCACCCCCCCTCCCCGGCTCTGCCTGCCCGCAGGGTTGCCAGCCCCCTCCCCTGCCCGCAGGGCACAACGCGCCATCCCCCACCCTGGCCGCCCACACCCTTCGCCTAGCAGGGCTGGAGGAGGCCTTACTCGTTAGAGGCCGCCCACCGCGATCGCCTGACCTGCGAGCGCCCGCTCTCCCCTCAGCATGAGACAGAGACCCCCCCGCTGAAAAGGAACGAGGAGGAAAGGACCTAGCTCCTCCCTCCCACTCTCCCTTCCTTTTGCGGGAAGGAAGAGGCTGGGCTGACGAAGGCAGGCGCAATTAGGCACCTCCCCTAACGGACGCTGGTTTTTGGCGCCAAGATTCAGTTGTTGGAGACGCCCGGGAGCGGTGCTGGCGGTGAGGTACCGGACCTTGGGGAGGGATCGCGGCCGTACGCGCGTCCCGGTTGATTACGGCAGTAGAGCTGCCAGTAAGGGCTCGCTTGGCAGAGGCGCCCGGCTGGACTGTGGGAAGTGGCGGCGCCGTCGGCGAGAACACGGAGTGGGGGGGCAGGGCGCCATGGCGGTTGGGGTCGGGGGTGTGAGGTACTGGCGCCTCAGGGCCGCGTTTGGTGTTTTCCTGGGCTTCGGCCCTCTGGTGCGGTGGGGCTGAGCAGGTAACAGTGCTGCAGGCTGGAAAGGCAAGCTCCCTTTCTGCCGGGTCGATAAAGATCCGTGCCTTTACCCTTCCTTCGTTGCCTGATGGGCCACCTGACAGCTTTGTGAGAAACCTTTGCCACCATCTTGCAAAGGTCCCGATGAACGTTGTGTAAAGTCACCTCTCTTAAAAATGTTGAAGTACAGGTTATTGGGGTGATGCTCTCCGAATCTGGGACCAACTCAGAATTTTCTGCTTATAAATGCGTAATCTTTTTGTAGTACGAGGTATGTGTTCTTTCAGTTTTCTTACTCGTTTAGCTGTTTGCTTGACATGCAGAATAATTCGTTTGCTTTTTTTTTTTTTTTTTCTCTTTTATTTTAAATACTTGATAATGATGCAGATACCTGTCTTCATATTCTTGAGAGGAATAATTACTCTGGTCCATTGGGAACATCGAGAGAGGATGTTCATCAAGTCAATTGTTCTTGAAGGTTTTAAATCTTATGCTCAGAGGACGGAAGTTAGTGACTTTGATCCATTTTTCAATGCCATTACTGGCTTGAATGGTAGTGGCAAGTCCAATATCTTGGACTCAATCTGTTTCCTGTTGGGAATCACCAATCTGTCACAGGTAAAGTGAGAGGAGTCATTTAAGAAAACTCTTCCTTCTGTCAACAGCATTTCATATTATTAGTAGTAGTAGTAGTATCAGATGGAAGACCTGAAGTGGTGCTTCTATTTTTAAAAAAAAATTATTTGTTTGTATTTTTCATTACATAAAACTGTCTCTGTCATTCTCGTTCATTCTTACCCTAAGATTGGTTTATGGTTTCATAAATACTTTAGAGTAGCTCAAAGTATGCAGCTTAGAACATTAGACTAAAAACACCCATTTGAAAAGAAGTAGCCCCAAACCAAAGATCTTTTGCAGCTAAAGGCAAAAACCTGTTTATTTGTAATAAACTTTTCCATCTCTGGGTTGGGTCTTAAACTTTGGTGAACTGTTTCATCAGAAAAAAAATAGCTGGTCTTCATGCAATGCCTGTTACCTTGAAGATGATATATCTGCTTTACTCTTATTAAAAAAAAAAACCTCAAAAATCAATTTGAATCTCTTTAGGTGATTTTTTTTGTTTTGTTTTAACGCCCACTGCAATTGTAGACAAATCCAGTGCACCTCCAAGGAGCTCTTTTCTGATTAATTTCTGAGTTCTGAACGAACTCCATAATGGATATTAAATCCTAGAATCTCCTGCGCTGGAAGGGACCCAGAAGGATCATAAAGTCCAACTTCTGTCTGCACACAGGCCCAGCCAAGTCAGAGCGTGGGACTGAGTGCATCGTCCAGGCGCTTGAACTCAGCCAAGCTGGGTGCTGTGACCCCTTCCCTGGGGAGCCTGTTCCAGTGCCCGACCACCCCCTCAATAAAGAACCTCTTTAAATGCTCTTTACTGTTTCCATCACCAGTATGTTTACTTAATCTGGCTTTTTTTTTTTTTTTTTTAATGTGCTCAGTTTTTGTGAGGAGTCCCCTGCAGAAACAATTAGGTGGATCACCAGATTGGCACACTCTGCCTGTGATTTTACAACACTAGTGCCTTACAGCTCCCATATGTCAGTCTTTCACATGAACTCAGATCTACAGCTACAGCTGTGTTTTACTTGTTAATTTTTCCCAAACCTACACTAGCGCACTGAAACTGTGTAACAAATTTCTTACAGAAATGTATTTATCTGTTTCATGGATTTAGGTCAGAGCTTGTAGCTTGCAAGACCTAATTTATAAAAATGGGCAATCTGGAATTATTAGAGCAACTGTGTGTATTACCTTTGATAATTCCAACAAGAAAAAAGGTCCGCTGGGATTTGAAACTTGTGATGAGATCACCATCTCCAGGCAGGTGAGTTTGTATTGTTCAATAACCTATATACATTTTTACCATGCTTCACAGAGTGATTTTTCAAGAGGAAGAAGGAAAAAGGTAATTTTTAAAGTGCCTGGGTTTTTTGCAGTTGAGGCAGTTTTACAGTTTACTTAGTAATACAAACTGTAGAAGTAGGTCCAGTGTGCTAGATAAAAAAAAAATACAAATTGTTTATTGTTAAGTGTATTCTGTCAAGAATGCTTTTTATGTACTTGCACAGAAACAACAAAATAATGTTCCTAAAGTAAATTATGATTTTCTGGTTTGTGGGTTTATACTTCTGTTTTCGTATCTTCCTCTTAATATCTGAACTGCATGTTAGATTTGGTCTTTAAGAACAAAAGAACCTTATTGTTTAGATTAAGATGTCTCCCAAGTTTAAAAAAAAAGGGAGAACTTGTGGAGTTTGGAAATTTTATGGTAAATAGTGCCCTCAATGACCAATCTTTCTCATGTTTTACTTCTGTATTTTAAATCTCTCCAGTCCAAGAAGATCTGTTTTGATATTCTGTATAGTATGCATATGCATGTGTATGCAAAGATACAGTATACATGGGATTTGCTCAGATTTTTTTTTTATTCTTAATTACAGTTTATAGTATCATAGTGTAAAGTCTTTTTAAAATTACTTTGTTTCTTCTATTTCTTTTCCTTCTCCAGGTTGTCATGGGAGGTAGAAATAAGTACCTTATCAATGGTGTGAATGCTACCACCAAACGCGTGCATGATCTCTTCTGCTCCATTGGACTCAACGTCAATAACCCTCACTTCCTCATTATGCAGGTATCGTGTGCGTCTTCATAAAAGGCCAAAATAATAGAAGTTGTTCTAAAATTGAGGCAGTTTAGATAGTGGACAAACACTTAACTTCCTGATCAGAGAAAAGCAACTACTTCTGAAGTATGAATCAGATGTCTGTTAAGTAAAGTTTTTTAGTACAGCATAGTTTGACTGTGAAACGTGTATTGTAGCTCAAGACTTCATGTAGCAATCTTTCTAAAACATTCCAACTTATTTTCCTTTTTGTCTTTTTAACAGGTAATTGTTGCTTTTATAATTATGCTAAAAAGACAGAGATTTTCTTTCCTACTATCTGTTTCATGTTAGACAATATTTTGAATGACATTGATATACAGGATTTCTTAAGTCATAGTTAACACAGGAAGAGATGTGAAATTGAAAAGACTGTTATAAACATCAGCACAGGGACTAAGCAAATCCCTGAAATATTTGCAAGAAATAATAAACCATGTTCCAGTTCTGGGAGAGGGGAGGGAAGGACAGTTTTGCACCTGTTCTGCTTCCCTGTAGTCACATATGAGCCCTATTTCCAAAGAAACCAGTTTATGATTAAGAACTTATTCAACATCTGCAACTCAGTAAGACTCTAGAACAAAATATGCCCATTAGTAGTCCTTTAAGGTGTAATCAGGAATGTGGAGGACAAGATGTAAGGGCCGATTAAGGTTGCTGCTTGAAGAAGTGACTTGTTTCGTTTTTGCAAGTTAAAGCAACTGAGTAAGCTAGATTTTCCTCATAGAAAAAAGAAATCATGTTTGACCTTACAATGTATAAAAATGAGTGGGTATTTTTGGGATTGAGGTTTTGATTTTTTACTATTACAATGATACACAACCACCATTCTTGTCTTATCTTTCTGTCACCAGGGAAGAATTACCAAAGTTCTAAATATGAAACCATCAGAGGTAAGAAAGTTTTGGAACTTGTTTTTCTGAATTTTTACAAATTTGTTTTGATGACAGGGTTCAATACTGGGATTCATGTGTGTGAACATATACATATATGAGGTCTTGGAGGGAGATGAGACATTCAACTCAGCATTGAGTTGAACCTGTGTAACATAAAAACATGTTTTTTGTTGCATTTCTTTATTTTAGATTTTATCTATGGTTGAAGAATCAGCTGGTACTAGGATGTATGAAAGCAAGAGAACTTCTGTCCAGAAAACCATAGAGAAGAAGGAAGCGAAACTGAAAGAAATTCAAACGGTACATATAGAAAGTGTACTTACTAGTTTTAAAAAGTTAACTGAATAACTAGTGTAGTATGATTTTTAATTTCTAAAGTATTTAATTTCTGCACCTGGGACAAGATATGCTTAGACATGCGAGGTCTAAAAATCCTAGTCTAAATGTTCTGCTTTGTGTTTCAGATCTTAGATGAGGACATTACTCCAACTTTACAGAAACTGAAAGAGGTATGGAAAAATTAGATGACCCTTTAAGTATTGAAATTCTCTCTGTCTGTCCGTCTGTCTCTGTCTCCGTCTGTCTCTGTCTCCGTCTGTCTCTGTCTCCGTCCGTCTGTCTCTGTCTCCGTCCGTCTGTCTCTGTCTCCGTCCGTCTGTCTCTGTCTCCGTCCGTCTGTCTCTGTCTCCGTCCGTCTCCCTCTGTCTCCGTCTGTCTGTCTGTCTGTCTGTCTCTCGGTCTGTCTGTCTGTCTCTCGGTCTGTCTGTCTGTCTCTCTGTCTCTCTGTCTGTCTCTCTGTCTGTCTCTCTCTCTCTCTCTCTCTGTCTGTCGTTTTACCTGGGATTTTCCTGAGCAGTCCTGCAATGTACAATTCTGAAGAATTTTTGTTCTTACCTGCATAATAGTAGGGGTGCTTAAAAGATTTCTACAACAATCCTACTTAGTATTTTTCTATTAAATTTTAGAGGGTTTTTTAATTGGTGTTTTTTTCAGGAACGAGCATCCTATCTAGAATACCAAAAAGTATCGCAAACAATGGAGCATCTAAACCGATTCTGTATAGCATATCAGTTTTTTCTGACTGAAGAGACTAAGGTATCCGCTGTTGAAAAGTTAAAGGAAATGCAGGATAATCAATTGAAGCTTCAGAAATCATTGACTGAAGGTGAAGAGAACTTGGATCGACTTAAAAAAGAAGTAGTTGAGATGAAAAAGGCAAAGAATGAGGTAAGTGAGAACAGAGTTGTGCTTGTCTGAATGTTTGAATGCAAGGAGTTATATAAGCAGGGATTTTTACAGATAGCATACCCTTGAAATATTATCTTCTGGTGTGATGTTTAGATTACCCACTGCTTGTTAATTGTTAGCTGTTATCTAGAAGGCATCCATTTAAAGTTTTAATTTGTCTGAAATGCTTTACTTCCAGTCATTTAAAAAATGAAACATGTTTGCTCTCATGTTTCCACTTGGTATTCAAGAGTAAGTTTTGTCAGAGGTATTTTTTTCCTTCCTTCTGGTTGATGTCTTTGAAGAAATATACTTCAGTAAGAAACTCTTTAACAACAATCGGTACTCATCTCAGTTTTGGGGACAGTACTTTTGCTTAGATTCAGAATGGCCCACAGGGTTTTCAGATGCCTAAATGTGGCTTTTGTACAGGGACAATGCCACATATTCTGGGATGATGTGGGATGTCAGTAGTGTTTTCAAGTTAGTTTGGCTTTCAGAGGAAAGAGATGTTCCGACCTGTTTGCATTGCTGTCTAACTGCCTGTTTGATCAGATATTTAATCTTCTGCTCACAGCTGTAGGTAGAAGAGATAAATATTGCACACACTGTATCAGTTTCTTAGGCTAAATTAAATTTCTTTTATTTCTGATTGTAGAAACTTAGTGATACAATCCATTCACTGCACGTGGGTCTTTCAGAAGTTCAGAAACAAAATACTAAAATACAGAGTGTTCTTGAGCTCCAGAAACAAAACTTGAAAAGTGAAGAGGATAAGCACAAAGAACTGCTAAAAAGTTTGCAGGAGGTAAGATTCTTGTATATAATTTTTTTTTTTAAATTAAATTAATTCAGATTGAGAGGGATGGCTGTTTTTTCTTAGGTATTATGATAAAAAAAAGCCTGTGATTGGCAAGGATTACATCAGGTAAGGTGGTAAGGGCATTGTTTGATTTGCACAGTTAGTAGGTTCTTATTAGAAACAAATGTGATGCATATACGAAGTGTCGACCTTCTATGAAGTTCAGAAAAGATCCCTATAGCTTCAAAGGCTTATGCTGTCTGGACATGTGACATTTTTATTTTGGTTTGTAAATTAAAGGAAAAATTTCTTATTGCGTATTTCAGACAGGTGATTTTTATTTTTTAATGCAGGAGGAGCACTGAACAATACTTTGCTTTTTAAACATTGGGAAGAAAAAGCTGTTTCTCCTAGTTCTCAGACAGTATTTAATCTTTCTGTATTTAACCTTTATGTAGATCTTTGGTGCACTCAGGGGGCAAGCACACACTTTAACACGTGCTAAGGCAAATTGAAAGATCACAAGATCTGACAAACGGTCATAGAAACGTTGATGAAGAAACTACTTGTGGCTCCTCACTTAACAACCTGAATTTAAAGTGACTCTTCCTGGTTTTGTTCTTTGTTTTGTGGAAGGATAATGAAATGTTAGCTGCAAAGGAGAAAGAAGTAGAGAAGATAAAGAAAGAAATAAATGGTTTACAGGAAGCAAATGAAAAAGATAAATGTCATTTAGCTGCAGCCCAAAAGCATTTTAATGCTGTGTCTGCGGGTTTGTCCACCAATGACAGTGGGGAAGATGCTACTCTTGCTGAGCAGATGATGACCTGCAAAAATGAAGTCAGCAAAGTGGAAACAGTGGCTAAACAGGTAAGAATAAGAGCTTTACCTCTGTCAGACCAGCCTTCCTGCTTCTTTTGAAAATTGTCTGAAAACCAAATGACATATTCTTGAAAGGTCAGTGAAAATATTTGAAGAATACTTATGCAATAGATTTTACAAACTGACATATATATTAAGGTGTCTTTCTAAAAAAACCAGGTCATTGAAAAAGTAAAAATATCCTTGCGTGGACAAATAGGGAAAAGCTGTAGCCATTGCTCTAAGGAGCATAGTGGTTGGCTTTGCAAAATGAAGTAGGACTTGCAGTACTCAAATGACTGACTATTGGATAGGAGGAAATTAAGACTGCTGTCCATGATATTCATGCTATAGAGATTTCTACATTAATGGGATCAAAATAAAGATAACTGAGACTGTGAAAGGGAAGTTCTGAAGGAACTTTATCTCCTCAGTTCAATGGTGTGCTAGTCACATGACTGTGAAACATGCTGCTCCTTTTGTCTTAAGATAGGAAGACTGCTGGAGTAGTTCTCGTGGTAGAATTTAAATTTTCAGTGGTGAAAGTGCAACTTGCTTTTCTCACTTAAGGAAAAACTCCTTTGGGGAATATAGCAAGGACAGCTGTCCCCCACGTTATTCTACCTTGTTTCTTCTTGGACTTTATATATATGCTAATATGAGTTATTATATACAAATACATGGTTTGTGTTTTCATTTCCAATTCACCTATGCTGGTACTTTCAAAGGTCAAGGCTGCTTTTTGGCAATTCTGCAACCAGTCAAAACTTCAGAATCATTTGAGCACCTTGTCAGTGCAAGTGTTCTAAATCTGCACCTCCGGGATTCTCTTTGAAGACCTTTGAGTTCCATATTTTATTTCTTTCTTACAGACCCAAATTAAGCTGAGTTATGCACAAAAAGAATTAAAGACAAAACAAGCTGAAGTTAAACAGATGGACAAAGGATACAAGAAAAACCAAGCAGCACTTCAAGCTATCAAAAACGTAAAGGGAAAGCTAGAGGAAGAAATGAAGAACGTGAAGTATGATGGTCTGTACAAACTTCTATTGCACAGTTTTAAGCCAGTCTGAAAAGGAATATAGAAGTGTGGTGGGTTGACCTTAGCTGGCTGCCAGGTGCCCAGCAAGCCACTCTGTCACTATTCCTCCTTGACTGAACAGGGGAGAGAAAATATGATGAAAGGCTTGTGGATTGAGATAAGGATAGGGAGAGATCATTCACCAACTACTGCTATAGGCAAAGCATCTTCACCTTGAGGAAACCAAATTGATTCATTACCAAGCAAATTGTATTAGCTCTCTTGGCTATGTTCTTGCCCATCACCACACTACTAGACTTTGTATGGGATTGAAGGGACAACCTTGATGCTGTGCCAGTACTACTCAGCAGTAACCAAAACCACAAGAAGTGGGAAGACCAGCACTGAGGAAAGTTAACTCCCTCCCAGTCAGACCAAATACTGGAAAGAGCTGAAAAAGTGCTGTTTTCATCCACAGAGAAATTTCTCTGGTCAAAGTTCTGCAAGCTCTTGGCTTCCATAGAAAATAGCTTTAAATAATTTGATTTTATAACCTTTAGGCTAAATCTTCTAAAGTTTGATGGAACTTAAATTTCATATAAAATTTAGATGGAAAAAGTGACCATCCTCCCTTCCAGGCTTTCCCTACCTAAATAATTTCTTAAAGCTAATTTCTCATTTAAGCTAACATTTTTTGCAGAAGCTACTCAAAACTGTAAATTGATATTCCAGAACGACTCAGAAACATGTTAGACTTTAAACTCTTTCTTTGCATGTCTGGTATTGTGAATGCTATTAATTTGACTCAACTTGAAATTTACAAAGAATTTTAGGAAGTATTCCAGTATGTATATAAACAGTGTGGCATACCAGTTTTTAAGCTAATAGATTTCTGTGCTTTGGGTTTTTGTCTACTGTTTGTGTTCAACTCTTAAGAAAAGAAAGAAGAAGATCTTTTAGCAAAAAAGAAGACATTGACTGCTGAAACGAGCCAACTGAGACAATTGTTTGAAGGCTTAATGGCAAAGCTTCCTCAGCTACAATTTGAATACACGTAAGATATCTATGTGATGCCAAAATACATTTCAAAGTGCGTTTTGGGTTATTTTATGCATGGTTTATGAGACTGAGGATAAATCCATCAATTGCTTAGTTGTTTTCCTTAGTGCCAGTAAGTAATGACTATCTCACCCATTGTGCAAGGACTGGGGGCTGGGAGAAAGGTTGCAGAAGTTCAGGAAATGTTAACTGAACTAATAGGCAGCAGGGAACATGGTAATAGCCATTCTTAAATGACAACCTACTCAAAATCACTGGAATTTAAAAGTTTTGTATGACCATGTTTACAAGACGTAACTTTACTTCAGGAACAAAAACCATGGAATCCAAAGGTCTAAGCTGCAAAGACAAGTAATCATTACTTTTCAAAGTCCTGCCAGAGGACTACAAGTGGATGGGACCCATAGTAATGCATGAAAACTGCATGAACAAGTTATGCCAAAATCAGGAAGGACATTCTGTTAATGACTTTCTAACTCACCCTTACTGGGAAATCTCTTGCCTTGAAGCACTTAATTTAACTGTTTTCTGTGGGTTTTTTCCTGATATACTTTACAGCTTCTCATATCAATATAAGTAGTATAAGTTGTTAAATATTTTGTGGGGTTTTTTTAAGCTGTTGATTACAATAACTGAAATTTCTTTTAAGATATCCAGAAAAAAAATGGAACGCAAACTGTGTGAAAGGCCCTGTTGTGTCTCTTATCATTGTGAAAGACCCATCCAAAGCCAAAGCTCTAGAAACAGTAGCTGAAGGGAAACTCTATAACATTGTTGTGGACACAGAGGTATGTTTATTACTTTAGTACAGAAGTCCAGTGGTTTGGACCAATGTACGTGTTTCAATTAGGTTGAGTCATGCATAATTATTGGCAAAAATATATTGCTTCTGCAATGCCCTGTTGTCTTACTTTACAAAGCCTAGCTGATGAATACATAACTGGTTCTGTACCTTCTCATTTGAGGTCACTGGCAAAAAGCTTTTGGAAAAGGGTGAACTAAAGCGTCAATACACCATCATTCCACTGAACAAAATTTCATCCAGGTGTATTGGACAGGACAAAGTCAAGTTGGCCCAAATCTTGGTAGGTAAACCTTCATAGGTAAATAAATACGCTGTTTACACTCTCTTGTGTGTGCACCTTTGTTATTTTGTTTCTTTGCTGAACATGGGCTTCTTAATGGTTATACTAATAAGAATTGCTGGAGGGTTTTAAGGGAATCTTGATTTTTGTTCTATTATTTTTGCTTTGCATCTTTTTACCTATATGATTTAAATGGATATTAATTATTCCACTTTCAACTGAAATAGTTTTAAAATATAGTGGTGTATTTAGTTTTCTTTTTTATCAAGACAAACTCAATTTGAGAATTCTTATAACTTTAAGCATGCTAATTGTGTTTTATTTGATTTCTAGGCTGGTCCTGGTAACGTGCATTTAGCCATTTCTCAAGTTTTATATCATTCTGAATTGCAGAAGGCAATGGAATATGTCTTTGGGACAACTTTGATATGTAATGATATGGATAATGCTAAAAAAGTGACTTTTGACAAAAGGATAACGACAAGAAGTGTTACACTTGATGGAGAGGTGTTTGACCCCCAGGGCACTCTGCGTGGAGGCAATTGCTGGTTTTATTCATGTTATGCTACTGTCTATTGATTTCTTTGCTGGTCTGCATGCTTTTTATATGATTGAATGGTAGCTTTTTATTTAGGTTCCTATTGGGGATAATATGATCTGTTTAAGATAATAGCTGACAGTCTTGAGGTGAAATAAGATTGATTAGATTATGGAAATAATTGGCAATCAGTTGTTTCTTAAAGTAGTTTAGATTTTAAATATTTAAATCTTATTTAGCTATGTAATCCTCTTGGAAGGAGGAAAGCTTTGAATTCAAGCACTCTTTGAAGTAATTCATTATTAATTTGAGGCAACTTCATAAATTATGACTAGTTGATTTCAGAAGAAATGCATGGGCAGTATTCAAAATCTGCAGTAGTAAATTTTTTAACAGGGGAGGAGGTAGTCTTTGTCCACTGAGAACAACTGCAACTTCAGCCTAGCTGTCTTTCTGTTTTGTAACTAAAACAAATCATCAGCCTACATCATTATTAACATTTAGAATTTGGTGCTTGCCAGTGATGAATCTGTTAGTCTTAATTCCAATTAGCTTGACTTTGCTTTATTTCATTGAGCAGGTGCGAACTCACACAATGTACCAATATTGTCTAAACTTCAAGAAATGAAAGGTCTTGAAGCAAAACTCAAGACAAAGGAATCTGAACTTGCGACTGTAGTGAATGAGCTGGCAAGCTTGAAGAATGTTGCTGAAAAGTACGGTTTGCCCTATAAAGCGTCTTATCGTTTCTCTTATGTGACTCAGTAAATGTGATGAAGTATTTTTGGAGGGCTCGGGGCCTGTTGAGAATGTAATTTGGAGAAAATTTTCCCTTCCTCCCTCTCCCCCACCCCCCCCGATTTGATTTGTAAGTACAGCAATCAGCATTAGTTTTTAGATAACACATGCAAGAAACCTGTATTTTGGGCAATACAGGAAAAGAAATGGCAATAACGTCTTCTTGAAATAACTTGAAATTTTCAAAACCTTGATAAAGTGCACTGAAGAATGGATCTGTTCCAGCCATATCTTGTAACATTCATACAGAGTTTGTGATGGCTCTTACTGTTCTCTTACTAAGGAGAGAATTTTAAGTCTGTTTTGGTTTTTTTTAGTTACCAAAGATCTTTTAAAAGATGGGATATAAAAATATGTTTAGTCATTTCTGTAAAAATCCTGTAAGGAAGTAGGGTTGTGTAATTGTTGCAGTTTTGTGTGTTTGGGTGCTAGAAAAGAACAGGGGTGCAGAAAATGGCTGCTGCAAGGAGCTGCTGGAATTCTCTGCAGCTCCAAAGTATAAACAATTCAAGGCCAGGCTCAAGCCAATGAAAGGTAGTCATAGTGCCTCTGAGAATCACACATAGGAGAAAACAACCCGGAAGCAGCTGCATTTTGCCACCGGAGAAGGGAGTGAAGAGATGTAATGAGCTGTGCAGACACTGAGGCCGGGGAGGAGGCACCCCAGGTGCCAGAGAGAAAGATGCCCCCTCACAGCCCATGGAGAAATCACCCCCATGGAAAAGGCCGAGACCCCACCTGTAGGCCGTGGAGGACATAGAGAAGATGCTGTGACCCTATGTTGTGAACCCCTGCCAGCACTTGTTTTGCCCGTCTCGTTGCTGATAAAATGATCTCTCCTTGTCCTTATCCTGACTCCTAAGCCTCTTGATATATATTTTGTCCCCTGTCCAACTAAGAAGGGGAGCAATATACTGATTTTGGTGGGCATCTGGCCTCCGGCCAGGGCTAAACCACCACAGTAATACACTGTCTAATAGCTGGATTTAGTTTTCAGTTTTTTTGAGTTGTATTAGACTTCCAGAAGTAGACTGAAAGGAAGAAACAAGTTTTGCTGTTGGATTTTTTTTTTTTTTTTAAATGCTTCAGCCTAGCATCTGGTATGCTGCCAGTCGGAAAAGCATGAGGTGTGCATTATTTCCAAGTTACATTTGTTTGATTTTTAACATCGTTTATCAGGGCCACATAATCAGGGGTTACATATATAACTAACTTGCCTACAGGTGTCACAGTTACTATTAAAGAAATATTGGGATTTCCCACATTTAAGCTTATTTGCCCTACAATCATCTCACGTTAGAATGGGAAGATAAGTATCTACCTGTTTCTATGTCTAGTTAGGTCAATTTTGAAACAGAAGTGTTGGGTACCCTTCATTAAGTGGTGTATATGATTACTGTCTTCAAAGGTACTGGCAACTGAAGCAGCAGTGGGAGATGAAGTCTGAGGAAGCAGACCTGTTGGAAAGAAAGATTCACCAAAGTGCTTATCACAAACAAGAGGAAGAGCTGATTGCCCTGAAGAAAACCATTGGTGACAAATATGTTCTTTTAACTGAAAACTAATTGCTGAGAATGACGTGGATATTTGGCTGTTTGAGTAGCAGAATCTTTACCTATGTAAAAATATTTTTAGCACTGACAATTCTAGCTTTATGTTTTAGAATATGTAACATACAGAATCACAACAGGCTTGCACAGAGGTGATTCACATACAGTTGGTCATTCTCTTGTAGTAAAGTCATATTCTTAGTACTAGCTTTGTAGTAAGAGGAACGTTCGCTTTGCAGCGAACTTTTAAAATGGATGTAATCCCATATATGAGTACTCTGTTTCTGTGATTAGCAAGACTAGCAATACAATTTCTGTAACAAGATGGCATTGGAAAGAAGCACTGTTCATATAGCTAATGAAATATGTAAAAGGAAGCAAATGCAGCTGGATAGAACGTATAGATATATGTATAGGGTAGACGTATCTAGACATAGTATTACAGGGATGATGTGATACCTTACTAGGTAGCCATCTGATTGTGTTATATTACTACTTGATCATATGCTTTGGCATATACCTGGCCCGGGGGAAAAAAAAAAAAGGGCTTGCTTTCATTAATTTTAGTGACTGGTTGACTAATTGGTGCCCTACCAGTAGCTGCTAACAGCAGCACGTTGTCCTATAGTCATCACTGAAATACCTTTCTTCAGTACCTAGCAAACAACTGCTTTTTTCTGTTAGAGGGAAAGATGAATTTATTTTAGTTTGACTTAAATATGTAAATTCAAAGATAAGAACAATGCCTGATTTCAGTACTGTACTTCAGTACAGTACTGGGGGGAGGGGATATTATGATGGCTCTTGGGGTTAGGCATGGGCTTTGGGAGACACAACGTGAGTTGGTGGTGGAAGAGGGTAAATGCCAGCAGCACAGGGACGGACTTGGGGATGTTGTTCCATGTGATAGTGGGGAAAATTCTGGGGATTGCCCTGAGGACTCCTCAGTGGAGCCACTACTGCCCATCCCCTGTTGGAAATCTAGCTGTGATCTGCTGAGGATACCTGCACCTGCTGCCCCACTAAAATGCCTTTATACAAATGCACGCAGCACGGGAAACAAGCAGGAAGAATTAGAGATCTTTGTGCGGTCGCAGGGACACGATCTCATTGCGATCACAGAGACATGGTGGGACAGCCTGGATGACTGGCATGCTGTCATGGATGGCTATGTGATTTTCAGAAAGGACAGGCTAGGGAGGCGAGGTGGAGGAGTTGCTCTTTATGTTAGAGAGCAGCTTGAATGTATTGAGCTCCACCTGGGGAAAGATGACGCATCAGTTGAGTGCTTGTGGGTAAGAATCAAGGGTCACGCTAGTATGAGTGACACTGTTGTGGGTGTGTGCTACAGGCCCCCTGATCAAGAGGAGCAGGCTGATAGTGCTTTCTATGAGCAGCTAGAAGTAGCCTTGAGATCCCAGGCCCTGGTCCTTATGGGGGACTTCAACTACTGAGATATTTGCTGGGCAAGCAATACGGCCAGTCGTATGCAGTCCAGACAATTTCTGCAGTATGTTGAGGACAATTTCCTGCTACAGATGGTGCAGGAACCTACAAGGGGAGGGCAAGTGCTGGACCTTGTTCTTACTAACAAGGACGGGCTCATCAGGGAGGTTGAAGGTCGGGGGCAGCTTAGGACAAAGCGACCACGAAATGATCCACTTCAAGATCCTGAGTGGAAGAAGCAAGCCAAAAAGCAGGATAGCTACCCTGAATTTTGGAAGAGCTAACTTTGATCTCCTCCGCAACCTTTTAGGAGCTATCCCGTGGGCTACGCTGTTAGAAGGCAAGGGAGCCTGTGAGAGCTGGCTAGCATTTAAACAGCACTTCTTCCAAGCACAGGATAGGTGCATCCCTTTGAGTAAGAAATCGGGAAAGAGAGGCAGAAGACCTGCATGGATGAGCAGGGAGCTAATGTGTAAACTCAAAGGGAAGCAGAGGGTTTATGAACTATGGAAACTGGGTCTGTGCACCTGGGAGGATTATAAGGATGTTGTCAGGGCCTGTAGGGATGCAACTAGAAAGGCTAAAGCCCGCTTGGAGATGAAACTGGCAAGGGACATAAAGGATAATAAAAAGAGTTTTTTCAGATACGTGAATAGTAAGAGGATGATCAGGGATAATGTAGGTCCCTTGATGAATGAGGCGGGTGTCCTGGTATCAGGTGATGATGAGAAGGTGGAGATACGGAATGCCTTCTTTGCCTCGGTCTTCACTCCAAAGGCTCCTCGGGACCCGCTGATCCTGGATGAAAGTAGGAGTGTTTGGGGAATGAAGAGCTTCCCTCTAGTTGAGGTAGGGGTGGTCCAGGAGCAGCTCAAAGGGATTAATGCACACAAATCCATGGGCCCGGATGGGATACATCCACGTGTGCTGAGGGAGCTGGCGGAAGTGATTGCGGAGCTGCTTGCTATCATCTTCGACAGCTCTTGGAGAACAGGAGAAGTACCTGAGGATTGGAGGATAGCCAATATCACTCTGGTCTTCAAAAAGGGCAAGAAGGAGGACCCTAACAATTATAGGCCAGTCAGCCTCACTTCTGTCCCTGGAAAGGTGATGGAACAGCTTGTTCTGGATGCCATCACCAAGCAACTGGAAGAGAAGAAGGTCATGAGGGGTAGTCAGCATGGATTCACCAAGGGGAGATGGAAGGAGAGCAGTGGATGTCATCTACCTTGACTTCAGCAAGGCTTTCGATACCGTCTCCCATGACATCCTGATAGAAAAGCTGAGAGATCATGGGATAGATGAGTGGACAGTGAGGTGGGTTGAGAACTGGCTGTCGGACTGGGCTCAGAGGGTCGTGATCAGTGGAACAGAATCTGAATGGAGGCCTGTGACTAGCGGTGTTCCCCAGGGCTCGGTGTTGGGTGCAGTCCTGTTTAATATCTTCATCAACGACCTTGATGAGGGAATAGCATCCACCCTCAGCAAGTGCCGATGATACAAAGCTGGGAGGGGTGGCTGACACGCAGGACACTGCGCTGCCATCCAGCGAGATCTGGACAGTCTGGAGAGCTGGGCAGGGAGAAACCTAATGAAATTCAACAAAAGCAAGTGTAGAGTCTTGCACCTGGGGAGAAATAACCGTCTGTATCAGTACAGGCTGGGGGATGACCTGCTGGAGAAGAGCTCTGTGGAGAAGGACCTGGGGGTCCTGGTTGATGACAGGTTGGCTATGAGCCAGCAGTGTGCCCTGGTGGCTAAGAGGGCCAATGGGATCCTGGGATGCATCAGGAAGAGTGTGGCCAGCAGGTCACAGGAGGTGATCCTCCCCCTCTACTCTGCCCTGGTCAGGCCCCACCTGGAGTATTGTGTCCAGTTCTGGGCTCCCTGGTATAAAAAGGAAAGGGATCTCCTGGAGAGAGTCCAGAGAAGGGCTACGAAGATGATTAAGGGCCTGGAACATCTCCCGTATGAGGAAAGGCTGAGTGAGCTGGGGCTGTTCAGCCTGGGGAAGAGAAGACTGAGGGGAGACCTAATTAATGTTTATAAATATCTTGAGTATGGGATGCAGGGGGAATTGGCCAACCCCTTTTCAGTGGTCTGTGGAGATAGGACAAGGGGCAATGGCTGTAAATTGGAGCACAGGAAGTTCCGCACCAACATGCGGAAGAACTTTTACACAGTGAGGGTGACAGAGCCTTGGGACAGGCTGCCCAGGGAGGTGGTGGAGTCTCCTTCTCTGGAGATATTCAAGACTCCTCTGGACGCCTATCTGTGCAATATGTGCTAGAGAGCTGCTTTGGCAGGGGGGTTGGACCCGATGATCTCTCAAGGTCCCTTCCAACCCCTAAAATTCTGTGATTCTGTGATTCATTCAGACGAGTGTGAGGAGACATTAAAGAAAACTGAAGAAAGTAAGAAGAAAGCAGAAGATAAATACAAGATATTGGAGGAAAAAATGAAAAATGCAGAAGCAGAATCTAAAAAAGAACTCGAACACGCACAGCAGCAACTAGATGCTACGAAGAAAAAGACAGACGCTTCAAGCAAAAAATTGAAAGAAAAACAGCAGGTAAATGTCGGGGAAGACAGCAGGCCTGCCTGCGGCCTAGCTCTCCTCTCCCAGGATTTAGGCCCTGACAATATTCTGTTTCCATGAGAGAGGAAAAGTTACTCATGCTCTGAGGATCTTAATAATCACATTCTCAAAACACAGCAGCCTTGTTGATAAGGGTACAGGCTGCCCTAAACCAAGAAGCAGCTATGGGAAGGTATTTGGGAGTAATGGAACATGTTAGGAACCAACCATAACAAGAGGGTCAAAACAGCAGCTGTGCAGATACTTTTAGGCATTAAAGGTAAACTAACGATATTGAGCTGTAAGACAGGTTTATCAGAACTCATTATAATTCCTAACCATTCAATACGGTGTGAACAGTGTGTGTAACCAATGAGCAGTTTTTTAGCTTGCCACATTTGCAATAAAAAAGGTATATAATCTGTGTGATTTCACCTAATAAAGTGGCTTCACCTAAAATTCGTCTCGAATTGCGTGTTGCTCTCTGCCGGCCACCACAGGAAAAACTTAACCCTTGTTGGCAGTTTTCTCAATGTCAATAGTGGTTGCAGTAATTGGAAAGTTTGGTTGTCCTAAAGTTTCAATAGTGTTAGGTTTAGAACTTGGCAGTCACTGACATAAAAAAATGCTGGTGCTCTTTTATTTTGTGAGATTGCCCCCTTGCTGAAGAACAGGTATTTTAAACTATCTATTGCATTAATATATCAAACAGAGTCTTAATTCTTTCAATTTAAAAATAACTATGATACATTTGAAAACACCTTTTTAGGAACTTGAAGCTTTAGGTCTGGAACTTCAAGAGCTAAAACAAGATCGGGCCTCCTATGAAGAACAGATAGCATCTGTAGAACAAGTAATCGCATCCTACCGCTCTAGAGTTGATGTTATGACTGCTCAGTTCACTAAGGCAAAGGTAAAAGTTTAAACCCTGTTTTTTTAATCTGTGATGTTGCTGAAGAAATGATCCCCTAAAGCTCAAATCATGATGTGTATTTTGTTGTTTGGATTTTATTGCCAGCATTCAATTAGTTATTTGCCTAATAGATGTGATTGATTTTATTTTTTTCCCTTCCTTGCTGTGCCCTTCTCTTCTAAAAACCCTCTGACACCTCTCTGTAAAAGAAGCTAATAAATCACTGTTTGATTTATTTTTTAGGAATTGGAAAAAGAATCACAGTTGAAACTGGACAAGCAAAGGGAAGCCATTATGCTACAAGATAAAGCGATTAAAGCCACAATTGAAGAGATAGGAAAATACAGAGAACAAAATCATGAATTGGAGCTTAAGATTAAAGCATTAGGACACAGCATCAGAACACACCAACAGGGCGCGGCTGATGCTGCTGCCAGGGTATTTCAGAACACTGCTTTTCCTTCTATCTTATGACTCAGGGTGGTTGTTTCCCCTGTGACATGCAAAGGAAACAGCCTTTTTTTCTTCATAAGCACTGTCATATTTGCAGCTCTTGATGGGAAAAGTTTTATCTCAGGAGGAGGGTTTGACAGTTGTTCTAAGTAAATGTGATGGATATGTGTGAAAGCTTCCTTATCTTGAAAATGGCATGAATCATTGTAAAAGTATGCTCCTCTGCTGTCTTGGGGTAGAAGAATTAATGTTGAGTAGTTTTAGGATGTTGACTATTATTTTGCATTAACATTTGAGAAGAAAACCTCAACATATCTTCTTGTTTACAGGCAAAAGCAATGCTGAAGGAGTATGATTGGATAGCTTCAGAGAAATCACTTTTTGGTCAGCCAAACACAGCCTATGACTTCAAAAATAACAATCCGGGAGAAGCAGTTCAGAAACTGAAGAAACTAAAGGAGAAAAAAGATCATTTGGGAAAGAACTTGAATATGAGAGCTATGACTATGCTTTCTGAGACAGAGGAAAGGGTAAATGTTCCATGCATTAACCTTTAAAGATCAGGCAGGCTGAGCATATGGTATTATGTATAACATATTTTTATGTTTTCATATACTTTATTTGGTGAGTACAACAAAAATAATCTTTATGGATAACCTTTTGTTAGATCTTATGTAATGATCTTATATTTTTCAACTATTCACTTGAGCAGTGTTTTTCCTAGGTTGTGCTTAATCTTGACTTTGGATGGTAAAAAGCATAATTTGATTCCTCCCTGCCCTAGTCCATCCTAAATTGGCAGCAGCAGCCTTAAAGCTTGTGTTTACCCATTACAGTATCCTGGGATTATGCATTTTGTCAAAGCTTGCAGATGAAAAAGCTGCTCATCTTCAAACATGAGAGCTCAAAGGTGTTCCAGGGTTGTCTTGAATTCATTAACTTGAAAAAGAAGAGCAACTGTCAGAGTAATGTTGGTCGTTTTGTTGAAAATTCTTATGCTTCAGTTTGCAAATAATAACCTAAAACTGAAATCCTGCATACAGCTAAATGAATGTGTTGGATTGCAGTCTTGTGCTTAGTGGGTATTTCATGGTTAAAAATAAAAAGTGAAACTGTAAGATAGCACAAAATGTATGTGAGCAAATGTTCACTGAAATCAATCTTTTCTTTATTTGCACCAGTACAATGACTTAATGAAGAAAAAGAGAGTTGTAGAGTCTGACAAGGCAAAAATTCTTTCAACTATTCAAGAGCTTGACCAGAAGAAAAATGAAACTTTATGTATTGCTTGGAAAAAGGTATGACATTTGAAATACAATTTTCACATTTTAGCAGAGGATCAGATTTATTAGATTACCCATTTGTATTTTTTTTTTTTTAAAAAAAAGGTTTTCCACAACTGTTCTCCTTTGTCTAGTATTTAAATTCAAAACAACCTCTTAATTTCTTCTGTTTAATCTTATAAGATGTGAGTTCTCTGAAAATCATATGATACAGTTAAATCTGCAAAACTGTTTTTCCATTCCCTTTTAGACTCAATTCTTTCTGGGGTGCCATATCACCTTAGGACTTGCTTTTCAAGGCCCAGAATTGTATTCTGGGCAGTGGCATGGGATATGTTTCCAGCCATCCAGAGGTTGCTTCCACCAATGTTAGCACATGGCATTTGCCTTTGTGGGAGTGTGCTGTAATTTATCTTGCAGTCTTCCCCATATTTATGTTTTAGCCACCATCCTCCATACCACAGAGGCTTTACCTGCTTGGTTTGCTTACTTGCAGCACATGTTTTGCATTCATCGATGACCTGTGAGATAGCATCCTTGGTCAAGTCCACCCCTCAGTCATGAGCCCAATCTATATGTTGTATCCCTTCCTTGATGGCCTGAGGTGTCATGGGCCCAAGGAGCTATGAATAATTCACCCTTATGTTGTTACTTCAATCCTAGCAGCCTTATCTGCCTGCTGGTTTTGATGTTCCTTCATGGCCTGATTCTTAAGTACATGGGCATCTACATGACTGACTTTTACAATGAGCTTCTCCAGCCAGGCAGTGTTATCTTGCCATAAGCCAGCAGCCCAGATGGGTTTGCCTTTGCCCTGCCAGTGGCTCTGCTGCCATTGCTGCAACCACCCCCACTGGGCATTTGTCTCCATCCATGAGTCAGTATAGAGACAGAGCATTGGCCACTTTGCTCTTTCAGCAATGTCCTGGGCTAACTGGCTGGCTTTCACCTCGGCAAAGTGGCTCGCTTCGCCTTCTCCTTCAGTGGTTTCTGCAGCTTGCCATGTAGGACTGCATTCAGCAGCCTGCCATCTCTGATGCTTTCCCACAGTGCAGCAGGACCCATCAGAGAACAGGGCAGATCATTCTCTGGCAGTTTGTTTTATGGCGGGGCTTCTTCAGTGCGTGTTACCTCCTCATCCTCTGGTGACATCCCAGAATCTTTGCCTTCTGGACAGTCTGTGATCACTTCCCAGATCCCTGGGCAATTTGGGTTTCCTATTCAAGCCCACTGTGTGATTAGTGTGACATGCTTGCTCCACATAGCATCAGTGGCATGGTGTGTAGAAGGGACCTTCCCTTTGAACATCCAGCCCAGCACCGGCAGCCAGGGTGCCAGGAGGAGCTGGGCTTCTATCCCAGTCACTTCTGAAGCGGCTCAAAGCCCTTCATGTGCTGCCAGTGTTTCCTTTGCTGTTGGATCTGCCTTGGATCCCCTGTAGCCTTGACTCCAAAACCCAGTGGTTGGCCTTGAGTGTCCCCACGTGCTTCCTGCCAGAGACTCCAGGCAGGGCCATTCTCCCTGGCTGCGGTGTAGGGAATGTTCTTTACATCTGGCCCTGCCCAGACAGGCCCAAGGGCTGCTGCATGGGCTGTCTCCTGCTTGATCTGTTTAAAGGCCTGTTGCTGCTCAGGGCCCCATTGGAAATCGTTCTTCTGGGTTACCTGGTAGAGGGGGTGCTCAGTGGGACTGTAGTTTGGGCTATGCACTTGCCATAAACCCACAGTGCCTAGGAAAGCTTGTGTCTCCTTTTTGTTGGCTGGGGGAGACATAGCTGCTGTCTCACTGCTAACATCCACTGGGACCTGACGACATCCACCTTGCTATTCTGTTCCTAAAAACTGGATTTCCTGTGTGGGTCCCTTGGCCTTACTTTGTTTGATGGCAAATCCAGCTTTTAGCAGAATTTGGATTATTTTCTTCCCTTTCTCTAAATGGATGCTGAGTGTCCTCATATGCTGTTGTTGACAATATACTGCAGATGCTCTGGGGCTTCACCCTTTTACACTGCAGTCTGGATCAGTCCATGGCAGATGATGGGGCTCTGTTACTACCCCTGGGGCAGTTGATTCCAGGTGTAGTGGATTCCCTTCTAAGTGAAAACGAACTGTGGCCTGCACTCTGCCACCAAAGGGATCGAGAAAAATGCATTCATGATATCAGTTGTGGCGTACCACTTTGCTGCCTTTGACTCCAGTTCATACTGGAGGTCAAGTATGTGTGGCACTGCAGCCTTCATGGGCAGCATGACTTCATTTAGGCCAGCCTTCTGACCCTTCTGACCACCTCCCTGCCTTCAAATTCCAGGCTGCTGGCCCCGTTATCCCAGCATCAGGGCAGCCAAGTGATAATGTGCTCATCTGGAAGGCAGCTGAAGTCTTTTCACATCTCTCAGCTCACTCAAGGGCTGGTATTGGGTGATGACCTCTGGCTCTGCCTCTTCTTCCTGTTCTCGGGATGGCCCCAGTTCATCATCATCCTTCACTAAGCAAACGGATTTCTTTGTGTCCTTCCTCTTCTGTGTGGGGGTGACTGTCACTGGTGTGGTTGGTGCTTTCGCTCATCTGCACTGCCTGCTGTGGGGGTCGCACTAGCCACAGTGCCTGCAGGTTTGTTTTCCTTCCCTCCCCCTGACAGCGCTGTGTTCTGTCAAGCAGCCTTCGGTAGATAGTGGCCAGGGCCCAGCACAGTGCAGCAAGATGTGTGTCTTTGGGAAGAGCTACAGCAGTTTTCCTTCAGATATGCTGTCACTTGATCAGGGTCCTGTAGCTGTTCAGGAGTGAAGTTCCAAACCACTGGGTGTGAGAAGGTCCCTAGGTATCTGGCCATACTCTGCCACATACCTTTCCCCTCCAGATTATCCAGCCTCAGGGAAAATCCCCAAATGGTATTCTTAAGCAAAGGTTCAGTGTGAAGCAGAACCTGAACCACATTCAGAAGACCTAGCAATGTCTCAATGTTAGTTTGAATGTCCCAGGGATATTGAAAACTTTCAAAACTCGTTATAAAAGCTGTTGTATTTAACCCAAAGGAAAAGAAGGTGGTGTAGTTATTCCCCTCTTTGCCTCTCCCTCCCCAGCTGGGTGCTGTTACTAATCCCTACCTGCCCGAGGAATGGACAGGTCCTGCTGAAACCAGCACAGTTACCTAAGCACTGCACCTTCTTAGCAGTTCTCTGAGTAACTATAGCAAAAGTAGAAATTTTTCTCTTTCTACACAGAAAGATCTTTGTCTGTGTAGGGAGGGAAACTTGGATTTTTTGGCCTTTGAGAAAACTGAGTATATCAAAAGTTAAATTGCTCACGAATGAAGTATTGGTTTTAATTATTACTGCCTGTACTCAGGATATGGTATTTTTTGGTTGCAAAGTCTTGTTTGGTATAAATTGTTGAATTGTATTCAAAAGCATCATGGGTGGTAGAATAATTGTGTTCTCAGATACACTCCTTAGGAAATTCTAATCAGCATTAAACAAAGTTATGTGACATCAAATACCAGGACTTTGCTTAAGTAATTAAGGGCAGAAGAGTAGTTGGGAGGATGCTGGTGTGTGCCTCTTAGGAGGTGCTTACACTTTAATAGACCTTTGCAATTTACCAGTTAATGAATCTGAGGTAGGGCATAAACATTTCCCTGGCTGATAGTGTAAGGAAGCTTTCCAGTATCTCACTTGATTTTTCTAAAATTCTTGGTATAAGGTATCCTATATACTTACATTGCTCAGGGCTCTCACTACAGAGTAAATAAAAGATTCCATGTGCTAGTACTATCTTGCTGTTCTCATCTGCCAGTCTTCAAGGCAGAAGTTACTGGGTTAAATCAGGCAAGACAGCTCGAGCACAGTGCTGCCTGCCACTGAGTTTAGCTGTCTGTGCTCCCGACTCAAAGCACATACATGCATCTCTTATGATCTGGCTTCTAGGTGAATGAAGACTTCGGTTCGATCTTCTCAATGCTCCTGCCAGGAGCCAAAGCTATGCTAGTAGGCTGTAAAGACCAGAACATCTTGGTTGGTCTGGAGTTCAGAGTTGCCTTGGGAAACACCTGGAAGGAAAACTTAACAGAACTTAGTGGAGGACAAAGGTCAGTGAACTTCGGGGGCTTTCTATTTGTTTTCCATTACAGCTCTGTATATAATTCATGTGTCTAGCTAACTATAGTTAAAACAGCAAAAAATTAATCTTTCCCCTGATCAGCTCAGGGACTCTGCCTCTCCAAACAGAGTTAATATTGAAAGCACTATTAGTTCAGTTCAAAGAGGAATACACATTAGAACCAATGTGAGGTGGGTTGAGAATTGGCTGTCGGACCGGGCTCAGAGGGTCGTGATCAGTGGAACAGAATCTGAATGGAGGCCTGTGACTAGCGGTGTTCCCCAGGGCTCGGTGTTGGGTCCAGTCCTGTTTAATATCTTCATCGACGACCTTGATGAGGGAATAGCATCCACCCTCAGCAAGTGCCGATGATACAAAGCTGGGAGGGGTGGCTGACACGCAGGACACTGCGCTGCCATCCAGAGAGACCTGGACAGTCTGGAGAGCTGGGCAGGGAGAAACCTAATGAAATTCAACAAAAGCAAGTGTAGAGTCTTGCACCTGGGGAGGAATAACCGTCTGTATCAGTACAGGCTGGGGGATGGCCTGCTGGAGAAGAGCTCTGTGGAGAAGGACCTGGTTGATGACAGGTTGGCTATGAGCCAGCAGTGTGCCCTGGTGGCTAAGAGGGCCAATGGGATCCTGGGATGCATCAGGAAGAGTGTGGCCAGCAGGTCACAGGAGGTGATCCTCCCCCTCTACTCTGCCCTGGTCAGGCCCCACCTGGAGTATTGTGTCCAGTTCTGGGCTCCCTGGTATAAAAAGGAAAGGGATCTCCTGGAGAGAGTCCAGAGAAGGGCTACGAAGATGATTAAGGGCCTGGAACATCTCCCGTATGAGGAAAGGCTGAGTGAGCTGGGGCTGTTCAGCCTGGGGAAGAGAAGACTGAGGGGAGACCTAATTAATGTTTATAAATATCTTGAGTATGGGATGCAGGGGGAATTGGCCAACCCCTTTTCAGTGGTCTATGGAGACAGAACAAGGGGCAATGGCTGCAAATTGGAGCACAGGAAGTTCCACACCAACATGCGGAAGAACTTTTACACAGTGAGGGTGACAGAGCCTTGGGACAGGCTGCCCAGGGAGGTGGTGGAGTCTCCTTCTCTGGAGATGAAATTCAAGACTCCTCTGGACGCCTGTCTGTGCAATATGTGCTAGGAAGCCTGTTTTGGCAAGGGGGGTTGGACCCGATGATCTCTCGAGGTCCCTCCCAACCCCTACGATTCTGTGATTAATTAGCATAGGATAACAAATATTCACTCCATGAAGAAGTAACAAAAAATTTAATTGGTGAGAAAACTGCATGTAACTCCAGGTTGTGCTGAGGTGCCACTGAATTAAATGCTTTAGCCTCTGAGTAGTAATCTCAAAAAGCAGTGTAGACAAGTTCTGCTCTGGTATCTGTGTAGTGTCATGTTGGAAGTTTTCTTCTCCTGGAATTACAGCTACTGTGTAGGGTATGTGCTTCTTTGCAACTTCTCAGCAAAAATCTAACAAATTGAAAAGTAGAAACAGAATTTAGGAAGCAGTGAGACATAAATAATTTTCTGAAGGACAGGATGCTCTTAGTCCAATGGCAGGACAAGAGTAATGGGTGCAAACTGGAGCACAGGAGGTTCCATGTGAACATAAGGAAAAACTTTCACTGTGAGGGTGACAGAGCACTGGGACAGGCTGCCCAGAGAGGTTGTGGTCTCCTTCTCTGGAGACATTGAAACCCCACCTGGACATGTTCCTTTGTGACCTAATCTAGGTGATTCTGCTCTGGCAGGGGGGTTGGACTAGCTGATGTGATCTCCAGAGGTCCCTTCCAACCCCTAACCCTAACCCCTACCCTTCCATGATTCTGTGAAGAACTGTATGTTGAAAAACAGTGCTGCAAAACTCAGAATTGAAAACAGGTAAAGCAACAGCATTATTTAAACACCATCACACAATTAAACTGAAATTCTGATAAAAGAGCAAGAAACGTTTGCCATTTCTGGCAGAAGGCTTCACACTTGGGAGTGAGGAGATGTGGCAGAAGCTGTTGTTCTGTCTCAGCACTCAAAGCATTTGCTTTTGAAAACACATTTTGTTACTACCAAGCAATTTTTTTCATAAGCCAAAGCCTCTCAAGGCAAGAGGGGAAAAACATAACTTTCTTCTGTCTTAGATCGTTGGTGGCCTTGTCCTTGATCTTATCCTTGCTTCGCTTCAAACCTGCCCCACTTTACATCCTGGATGAAGTGGATGCAGCTCTTGATCTCTCTCATACCCAGAACATTGGCCAAATGCTTCGTAAGCATTTCTCACACTCTCAGGTATGGTATGATCTTTAAACTATTGTGATGACCTATTTATGCACCTCTTTTTTTTTTTTCCCAGAGACAGTCAGCCACTGAGGGTTCTCAACTGTTAAGCATTTTATTCAAGAGATGTGTGTTGTATTTTTAAGTCGTTTGAACTGGAAGTCACATGGGTGATACAGCAGCTGTGAGACTTCTGAGCATTATATTTTAATGTAAGCTGTTGCTGCAGTGCCTAAAATACAGGTAGTAACAGGGAAGAATATCTGTGATATGATCAATTGCAGTCCTGATCCACCACCTGATTTTTCTGCTGTGGTTCTTTAACCCAAGCTGCAAGAATGTTTTATTTTTGACCGTATTTCGGTAAGGTGGGGTGGGCATTGATGGAAAGAGTCTCTGCCACTGTGGCCTCTGCATGAAAACACTGTTGGAACTGAAGAAGCTTCCTACCCTGAGTGTAAGGCTGTACCTAATCTCTGTTTGGGGGTAGGACGTGACTTTTCCAAATTGTGAGAGAGAGCAGGGCAACATTTATTACCAGTATTGTATGAAAAAATTTGACTGGTGTCTTTAGCTTATAAAAGACCTTCCCCTACAAAGGGAGTCTGGGGGAGCTGGGCTTGTTCAGTCTGGAGAAGAGAAGGCTGCAGGGGGACCTCATTGCAGCCTTCCAGTACCTGAAGGGAGCAGAGAAACAGGAGGGGAATCAACTTTTTAAAAGGATAGACAATGACAGGACAAGGGGGAATGGATTAAAACTAAAGGAAGGAAGGTTTAGAATACATATTAGGGGGAAGTTTTTTTGCAGAGAGAGTAGTGAGGTGCTGGAACAGGCTGCCCAGAGAGGTAGTGGATGCCCCGTCCCTGGAAGTGTTCAAGGCCAGGTTGGATGGGGCCCTGGGCATTGTGTTGCTCCAGGCCTGAGGCTGGTGGCCCTGCCTGTGGCAGTGGGGTTGGAGCTCTGTGATCCTTGGGGTCCCTTCCAACCCATGCCATTCTATGACCCTGTGTTTACACAATTCGTGGCAATGTTTTTTTGAGTGACGGATGTACCACGAAAGGGCACCTGGTATTGTGACCAGCAGGGCAAGCGCCAGGGTATGACAGAGGCGTGTGCTGGCTGCAGAAAATACCTGGCTTGTCCTGCCTGTTAACGTTCTGTTTGGCTTCAGTTATGTTTAAGAATACCGTTTTAAGAATTATCTCCAGCATATTAGCCAAACAAACTAAAAGTAATCTTTCTTTTAAGAAGCCTTTTCCAATGTTGTTTAAAGTCTTTATTTGGAGGACAGCATTTACTTCAAGCTTTCTGGTTTGTTGTAGTTTATTGTGGTATCCTTGAAGGATGGAATGTTTAACAACGCAAACGTCCTCTTCAAGACCAGTTTCGTGGATGGTGTGTCCACTGTGTCAAGATCCCAGCGGATCCAAAAGATAGCCACCACCCCTGCGCTCGTGGCTGCGCTGAAAGCAAAGAAGGCTAGAAAGAGATCTGCAAAAGTCTTAGAGGAAGTCCTCAGGGCGTGAGCTCCTCCGGGTGTCCTCAGCCCCCCCGCGTAGGAAGAAGATCTATGATTTTAATCTTCAGTGAAATAACTTACTTCTTATCTTTAAATACTTGTGTAATTTAGCTTGTAACTTACATTCATGCCTTGTTAGGAGTTACAGGGTGTTTTACTTTTAGCTAAACTGACTGCATTTATTCCTCTGCTGTACCCTAAGCAGTTCCTGTCCCTCTGTAAGCATGGACAGCTAAATGCCCATATGCAGCAGTTCGGTAGCTCAGCAGGAGGAAGTGAATTGGGGTGTTCCGGACATTCGGAAAGCCTGTTACAAAGTGTAAACATTGTCTTCCTGCTGTGTTACCAAGTACCACAGAACAGTAGTGGGTCCACTCATTTTAACAGTTTAGCCCCCAAGCTATGTTTGCAATTTTTTATTTGCTGGGCTGGTTTTAAAATAAATAAATACACAAGCAGATTGTCTGTGTGCCTTTACTTCCTGGCTGAGTCCATGGTACAGCACCTATTCAGAATTTAGCATTTTGCCCATTTTGAGCTTCCTGCTGTATTCCCAATTATTTATTTCATTCTGTACTCTGGATGTCAGAGGTAAAATTAGTTATTTTTAGACATGGGTGGCCAAATTCAGACATCCAAAAGTGTTTCTTTTTTTCCCCTCCATTTCCCTCATCTCTCACCAGTATCCTAACAATAACAGCTCTCTGGCTGTGCAGCCTGTGCCTAGGAAGGCGTCAGAAGCCCGGCTTCCCTCCCATGCCATGGGGCTCCCTGCCCATCGTAGGAAGCTGGAACAGACCACAACTAGCAGTGCTCAACCTTCTAGGTGGGGTAGAGATCTGACTGTTCTTAGCACCATGTGCTGCTGCAGCTGGGGGCGGGGAAAAATACCCATGAACTTGTATTGCTGGCTCTCTGCCTCATGCTTCCTCCTCCCCCTCACCCCCCCTTCAGAATACTATTTAGAAAAGTAAATTCAATTGGGGGAGGTGGGGAGTAAAATTTATCAGTGTCTGGAATCGTTTAAACATTTATTTAAATATATTCAAGAGCTTAACACTTCAGATCTCATCCCTCATCAGCCATATATAGCTCTATAGAATATATGTGCGGAAGGTAACTCTATGTGTATATATACATACATACTTGCAACCAGGCAGGGTTACAGGATGTAAGAGACCACGCTGCTGGCTTAAGAACCCAAATTCAATCAGTTCCTGACTAAGGGGATGTGGATTTTTAAGGCAGCCACCTCCCCTGATCGGCTGTGGGCACAAAGCTGCACCATCCCCATGGGAAGGAGGTGGGGGGAGGGGGGGAAAACCAACACTGCCACTCAGTCTGAAGAACATGTCATGCAGCTTTTATTTGATTTTACCTTTTTTGGTAAGCAGGAGGGTTTTTCTTTCAGTCAGACCATTCGCATACTTTGACAGTACAGATTGCAGTGAATTTGATGGAGATCTTGCAACATTAGAAAACTTTTCTCAATATACATCCATTTAAGCAACAGGTTGCAGGTCAGAACGTGAGTGCCGAGCCAAGTCTGCGCACCGCACTCAAGGTATACAAAGCATTGCAGCAGCACAAGAAATGCCCGCGCCGGGCAAAGTACAGTGTGTTTTACATAGTGCAATCACTTTTAGAGGAAAAACTCTAGGAAGGCCACATCTATTTATTTATTTATTATTATTTTTTTAATCCTGTCAAGTTTACAAATGTGAGGGGGTAGAAATCAAACCTCTGACTGAATTAACTTTTGTACAGGTAGGTTTTGTGTATAGGCACGTGCTTTAGAGAGGAGCTCTGCATCTGTTCTGTAATCACAAGAAAGACATATTGCTTTGTGATTCAGAAAGTGTGATAACCACCTCTAACCTTCCTCACACTCTTGGGCAGAGTTTTTAATCCAGCTGTTTGTAGAGTTCCTAGAATACGCTCTTCCCTCTAGTATAAATCCCCAATAGAGAAATTCAGGTTGCGATTCACAACAGTTACAGTTATTCTACTTACGGTCCTCTGACCGTATCAGGTGTTGCCTCTGAATACTCCAGTCCACAGTGAAAACTCAAATTGCCAGAGACCTGGAGGCTCTTGCTTGTTTCTGTTACTGTCACTCACCAATTATGAAAAAAAACCCCAAGTCAGACAATGAACTGCTACAGCAAAGCATCACTGGTAGTACTCATCTAATACCAAAAAAATAATAATCCCCAAAAACAACCCCGCACCCATGACACTACATGTCATGGTCAGCACGTCTTTAAAAGATACTGCAAAGTGATTTGCCCAGTAAAGTTTTTAAATGTACACTGTGCTCAATAGTTCAAACTGCACGTAAACGAAGAGCAGCTCCCTGCAACAAGGTGTAAATCAAAACGTTATAGCACCAGCTCCCAGCACCAAGGAGTTGCCCACTGACCAGTTCTAGTGTACAATGCAATAGTGCTCGCTGAGGTTTCTGCTACACGAGAGCCACAGCTCTGCCCATTTCCTGCTGACATCTGGTCACCAGGTGTGCACAAAGGACACTCCTCCCTTCCCAAGGAGAGGAGCGAGTCAGTCAGTCAGCCAGCAAGGTCATTACAGTACCAGGAAACACTGAATGGGACGTGGCACCTGAGGGAACAGTAGGTACTGCATTCCTGATTCTGGGTGAGTGGGCATGGAGGAACCCTGACAATATCCGAGCAATCCTCTCCCTAACAGGTCAGATGTGAAAGGAGCTGCAGACCGCATTAAAAGAAGCAAGCCTCCCTAATGCTGAAAGCCATGGACATGACATTGCCCACGCTAATGATTTTATTTCACCATCAGCAAAGCATTTATCCCCAAAACGCTGTACACAGACTGGTCAGATTATGGTGCAGTGCTAACTTTACACTATTAAAAGTCTGTTGCTATAGTGGTTGGGTTTGTCTTTTATCTGAGGATGGCAAAAAAGGAGACAGGCAGCATGGCCACATCATCATACAGCAATTTTACTCCACGTTAATGCAGGTATAATCTCTCTTCTCAAGTGCAAATTAAGAAGTATTTGCTAGAAACCAGCATGACTTGGGCTGCTGAGAAATGACAGATAGTTCAGGTTCTTACAAATATCGACGAGTCTAAATCCTTACAGGTTTCCAAAGCAAGAACAGGGTTACGAACAGGAAGGGAATAAAACGTTACCACTATTAAAAAAACGTGTCATTGCAAACTCCCAACACTCTTCAAAAACGTAGCTAGAAAAGATTGTTTGCCTTATTTTATTTTTTTTTTATTCTGCAGCTGAGGAGTGTCCATGCAAAACAATTTTGAGAAGAGCAGTGTTCCACCTGGGCACCAACTAGGCCCAAACTTTGCCACACACAGCTCAGTAAAGTGCTCTCTTGTGCATCCTTTGAGGAAAGAAAGTTCTCATTTGAAGTTTGGGAGGCCAAGGGTGCTAGCTGGGGCAGGCAT
Organism: Porphyrio hochstetteri; assembly: GCA_020800305.1. Classification (NCBI taxonomy): domain Eukaryota; kingdom Metazoa; phylum Chordata; class Aves; order Gruiformes; family Rallidae; genus Porphyrio; species Porphyrio hochstetteri. The sequence goes on along the minus strand of CM036938.1, from coordinate 13,663,135 downwards.
AGTCTCAGTCAATCTGTGCTGAGGTCAGAGGCAGAGGAAGGAGCAAAGTTAACAGTACTCTGCCTTTTCTAACTCAGACAACAGGCTGCAAGGGAGGAGCAAGCAGAAGCAGCCGTGGGTGTCAGGTGAAACCCTGCCCCTGGGAAGCCACAGGGTTTAACACAGGCTTCATGGTGGAGGAACTGAATTCTTTATAGGTAACAGAGACTAGCTCTACTGCAGAGTCCCAGAGGTTGACTGCTTAGACACCAGGTAACAGATCTCCACGCATGACATAAGTGAAAACCTAACAATAAACTATAAACTTTTCATTTCCTGCGCTGGCTGTTTCTCCACAACGATTCTGAAGGACAGAAGGGATCTGAGTAACATTCTTTTCGCCGATTTAAAGAAAAAAAGCATCTTGCCCTCAACATTTTTTATGCTGCACACTTACAAACATTCTAGGGCAGATTGGTAAGAGGTATTTACTGACAGAACAACTAACCATCAACTTACTTATAAGAGTAAAAATAATGGGGAAAAGAATTTAAGGCATTTTTTATTTTGGCCAGGAATGATGCATGCTACAGAGTAATCTTCATTTTCCCACTTGGGTTTCAGACCACTGCACTTTTTTTTGTTTTACATGGCACTTTGTAGTTTGCATTTTACAACTTAGCCAAGATTTTCAAGTGTTTTCTTGATGACAAATGCCTTCTCCTGTAGCTCGGGTCTGCTATCTGATGCCATCGTAGACAAGGAACGGATGAGGTGCTCTCTGCTTTCTGCTGTCAGGCTTTCCCACTGTTGAGCTTCTGTGTAGATAAAGACAGACAGAGACTGGATGTGAATACCAGAATGCCAAGACAACCAAGCAGGTGCCGTCTGCCCTGCTCTGCCAGGAGAAGGCTACAGAGGAGGCAAATTCAGCTGGACCCACAGAGGCACTTGTGCACATTGAGACTGGGCCTGCCTGTCTAAGCCTGCAACATGTGAAAACAAGGCCCTGGAGAACCAGATGTTTCCCACTTGACAACTGCTTCATGTGCAACAGAAATCCAAAGGAAACGTTTGCTGCAGAAGAACTGCAGACATGAGACCCTGAGACGTAAGCAGGTTCATTTTCTGAAGCAAAGTCTGCAAGGCTTAAATCCCAAACTAAGAATGAGAAATTAAACTTGTCACTGAAAAGGTAGAAACTGATCTGGACAAAAAGGAGTGCTCTCCTCTGTGAAGCCTGCAGAGGACACAGAATCTGACTATGCACCCAGTCCTGTGTGCTGTCCATGGCACCCTCATTGCTGGATGAAGGTTCCCTCACCCAAGGAGTATTCAATAGTACTTTACACCTTGACTCGATGCAGTTATGTCAAGCCCACTACAAGTTTCCCAAGTGCCCAAGCACAGAACTCCAAGTCCCAACTGCCCCGACATCACCAGTGCTGCAAGCAGAAGGCAATGCCACCCCTCCAGGGCTCCACACCACCCAGCCAGGTCCCTTCTCTGAACAGGGGCTCGCCTAGCTGGCAAGTAGAAAAGTCTCACCTTGCAGTTTGGTGAGCAGCAGTTGTATCACAGACAAAGCTTCTGTTCTTATGGACGTGTAGCTTTTGTTTTCTAAGGGATTTAAAAGAACAAAAGACAAAACCCCCACAACCACAGGCAACACGCTGCCCATACAAAGAGCCGTAGTCACCACCAGCCTCACTTTCATTAGCACAGCTCCCTGAGCTCATCTGCGCTGCCCCCGCGTGGGACACAGCTGAATGGCGGAAAGCGGCCAACGAGAGGCTCACAAGTCGACGGAGCCTTGTGCCTTTTCACGGCTATTGCCACAGCACTACTGTGTCTTACTGAAAGGGACCAGCGCTGGCAGAGCTGCGATGTGATCACAAGCAACCTCTGTGCATAACAGACTGCTCTTTAGTGAGTTCTAATGGCTATAAACCATCCAAATTTTAACAAGTAGCATTAAGTGAGGGTGCACAAACCCTATGCCATCAAGCACGAGCTCGTCATTAAAAGTTATTTCATCTCTTGAGACAAAATATTGCTAAAGTCTCATTCCAGAGGGTTGATAGTTAAAGGAAACTTTGCCCACGGGGATGTCTGGATTGGTAGCTAGCTAGTTTTAGGTGCTGCCTTTAGATGTGCAAGAAACATGCAGGTGTGAAGACACTCTGGCAGTTACAGTCACAGGACAAGTGGGAACACTATCAGAGCAATAAGCAGCCCCACAACTGTCAACATGACATAGGTAGCACTTATATCCCCATGGGCACTCAGATCAGGCAGAGCATAAAGTGCCTCAAAGCCTTGGAGCTTGATGCACCTGCTAAGAAAATGTTTGGTCTCTCCAACACTTAACATGTATTCAAGAAGACTGAACTGTGGAGGAGAAAAACTTGTGTTTCATTAAATCATTAATAACTTGATTAGCTGGGGTCCATCCGCTGCATGGAGAAAATCACATTTCCAGTCTGCACTCCTGAGACGCTGCACACACGGGAGTCTGCTGTCTGCTCTCCCTCCCCTTCCAAAGCTCTCCTGCATCAGAGGAATTCCCTTCCCTGTGAACAGCACCCTGCACAGAACTGTCTTGAACAGCTACTGCAGAACCGGAATTATCACAGGGCAACTGCCATCTCTGACAGCTTATCTACCAGCCAATCCCCTGGGAAACAGCGTATTAACAAGCAATTCATTGTCAACTACAAACCAGGGCAAGTCCATTTACCTAAAGAATAGGTGATAGATGAACAGGTTTCCAACAGTATCTCTTTCAAAGCCACAGGGTCTGAGTGCTCCTCATCAAACAGCATTAGCCTGTCAAATGCAAAATCACTGTCAGACACCCAGTGTCACTGGGACAGAAGTCTGCTCGACTTCCTCCAAGAATCCAGTGTCATCCTCCATTTCATTAAACAGTTTGAAGCAACAAGGAGAAGAAACACTGTCGAAGTGGATTGCAGAAAGGAGAATTACCCTTGGAAGTAGGCATTCATAGCTTGTAGCACTCCGAGCTGCACCTTCCATGTGCTGAGTTTCAGGCGGTCACACATTAACTTGCAAAATTCTTGGCGATAGGCACCTACAGAGAAGTAAGGATGTCACTGTGCTGCCATGGGGAAAGGCAGGAGGAAACACTTCCTGCTCTGTCTCCCAAGTGTTCCTCGTGCTCCTCTCACAGTCATATTACACATGTCACTGTGTATAACCAAGTCAGCATCCTGTACCAAGTGACTCTGGAAATCTTCACCTCATTAACATGCTCGTTTAAAAACACTGCTGCATGAGACACTCTGGAATGCTAACAAAGCAACCCAGGTTTTTTCAGATATGCCCAGCTCCTCCTCCACCATGTATCAGCTTTGATGCAAACATAAACATGAACAGCAGAACTATGCTGCTTTTGATCAGGCAAACTACCTGATCCTGCATGTCTCCACCAACTCAGAACAGTTTGGTGAAGCGAATTTAAGACAGCAGTGAAGGAATTTGCCCAAGGATGGGCTACTCTCTGGGAAAGCTGTTGCAGCAGCTTTCTCTCTGAAGATTTTGTGAGCTGCAAGCACCTCAAGAGCCTCCCCACATGATCTCCAGGTCCCTCCCTCTCCACCTTTTTATTTCAGAAGAAACAGTTTGAGCCAACAAAGTTTGTGCCATGCATCATCAGCTGACTTACGCTGTGTCTCCAGGCTCCTTGGCCAGGCTTTGCCCAGGGTCTCGAAGGCACAGATCAGGGACTCCATCTGCAACTCTTTCTCCCTCACGTCCTCATCCTCTTCGTCATGCTTTGGTAAACCTGTGCCCATGCTCTCAAGGGAGTTCTGGGGAGGCCATGGGGGGAAGGTATGATCGACAGAAGGATGAGGGCAGGCTAGCCACACACTTCAGTGCAAGTCAGCCTTCCCTTGCAGCTGCACGCACCAGTCAGTGCCTCCACACAGAGGGAGCACAGGCCCCCTTGGCCACCAGCAGCCCTGGTGCTACCCGCAGGCCGCCGAAGCGCAGGGCAGGCCCTGCGGCCTTGCACCCAAACACCTGCCCGTGCTATGGGCGTCCCACTCGCAGAGCTGCGAAGCACTGCAGGTACTGAACAGCAGGGCTAACTCAGAATTTGGGCAGCTCAGGTTACAACCCCCCCAGGGCTCACCAACGGTCTGGTATTCAGCCCCACCAAGGATCTGGCTGAGTGTGGTGTATTCCTCACATCAGCGGCCTTCTGGGCAGAAGTCTGGCGTGTGTCCAGCATCAGCTGGACTGTCACCACTTGGGTGCTTTGCTCTGAAAGGGGGAAATCTCAAGAAGCTGAACTGTCACCTTCTTTATCATGGGAAAGATGATATCTGCCAGCTCCTGGAACCGGTCTTCCTTTGTTGCCTGCAGCACCCCAGCCGCACAGCGCAGTGCCACCATCTTGTACCTCAGGTTCTCTTTCCGACACTCCTTCAGGACAGCCTGGACAATATCACTGATGGTGGGCTGGCCAGGCACTGACTTCTGCAGCTCTGCACTGAAACACAAGGCATACAGAAGCTCTCAGGCCCACATTAATCCCTTCTCAAACACTGAAGTAATTCCCGTGTCCAGGCACAGGGTTGCCTACCAACAGCTGTAACTGTAGTTACACTCTGGTGCTTGTTCTTTGCCCTCAATCTGTTCTCCCTTTTTGTCTTTCCTCATATGCTTCCAATGCACTTTCACTCTTCTACCTCTTCCTCTCTTTTCACCTTTAAAGTGTCCATCCTTCCCCTTAGTGTCTTCTTTCTTAGCAATTCTAGCCTCTCAACATCCTCTTCCTTGCCCTAAATAAGCCATTTACCTCTGCAGTTCCCTCTGAAGATTCACTTGCCCCTCCCAGCTCTCACTAGTGACCCACATATTGGCAAGTGGAGTGGAGAGACTCTTCACATGCTGATGGGAGATCAGGATGGTGTTCACAACTTTCTACAGTCTCCTTAGCACCAGACAGGCCACAACACTGTGCAACAACTTCCTTTTTGAGATCCCAGATCCTAAAAGTGCCAACTCTTCCAAGACACTTACTTGCACGCAGAGACGACACTGGCAATAGCCTTTAACAGCTCCTCCTGCAATGAGTAAAACAGAAACCACTGAGAAACGCTGCACAGCCAAATGGCTCCATCCTGCCACGCAGGGAAAACCTCTGTACTCTGCTGTGAGAGGCAGCAGGGAAACATGCCTCTGACACCAGCCTCGAGCAGCACAGTCTGGCTCCCACCACTCCTGCTGCAGAGGACTTCCTTTCCATCTGCACGGAACTGGCAGTGGCAGGGGGCTTCACAGCACCTCTGAGCACAAGTGGTACCCCTTGAGCTAGAGCAGGGTGCAGTGGGAGTGGCCCGAGTGGGAACCAAACTCCTAAGGCAATCTGAACTCCTCCTACGTTTCTTCCTCATCATTTTTTTATCTGTGCCAGCCTTCCTGCACGTGCTGCTCTGCGGCACAGGACACTGCACTTCCTGGCATCAGGGCTGCCTGCCAGTGCTCACAGTGACCCACAAGGGGCCAGTGCTCATTTTACCTTCCCAGTCCAGGTTCTCCCTGGGAGGCCCTGCAGCAGTGCAGAGAGCACTATCCCCAGGTGCGGCGGTACAAGGGAGCCTGTCTGTTTGGCAATTGATGCCATGGCAGCTGCTCCCTGGGCTTTCATCTTCCAGGACTGGGATTGCAGAGCCTTCTGGGTGATGGTTATCAACTCCTGCATGTACAGTCTGATGCCACCCTGAGTACCTGCAGGTCAAACACAGGAAAACTGGAATTTTACCACAAAACAAACAAACAAAAAATAACCTGATCTTATTTTAAAATAATTTTTAAAAAAGCAAAAAGCAGTTAGTGATTTATCCCTTTTTTCCAGCCACGAAACATATCAGCAGGCCTACTTCAAGCAAAGGGGTGAAGAATTCCTCCCAGGCTGACCAAATCAATTCTGTTTTCTAGATGCTTCCAAAGAAAATCTTTAGGATCTATACAGACAAAGAGCTCATCTCAGTCCTTCCACATGTCAGACACTAGACACTGCGTTAGCCTGTTTCTAAGAAAAACTTAATTTCTACAAAAATCTGCCACTGGAAAACCTTTTTGCAGCTCCTTTACCAAACTCCAGAAGAGTAATCTGGTGATGGAGGGACAAGATCCAAAAACTCAGGCCAGAGAAGAAGCCAGCAAAACCACTTCATCATGCATCTAGATCTAGAAACAAAGCATGGCAAAGGAGACCTTCTACAGCATAGATTCATTCTCTGAAGTTAAAACCGGCTCTCCAACCCACCACACAGGCAAAGGTCCCCTGTAGCTTCCGAGTGTGCATCAGCCCTTAAAGGGTAGCATCAAAATTTCTAAAGATGTCCAGCTCCCTGTGCCATGATCAGGCCATATTACAGTGGCATTCAGTGCTGCACATTCTTAAAATACTTCTCCTAAATAAGTCTGTGTGTTCTCAGTGATCAAAAGTTCCGTAATTCCTTTAAACAGAAGAGAAACTAACCTGCCCAAACTCATTCAGGACATCTTTAGCAAGGAAGAAAGTAGAAACAATCTTCCTAAATCTCTTGCCATGAGAACTCTGTATTCCAAAATGGATTTCCAGAGAGCATGAGATTTCTTGCCCCATGCTTCCCAGAAAGCTCTTAACACAACTTACCAGGTACATTTTCCTGCCAAACTTCAGTCCACAGAGTAGAATTCTCTTTCTCTCCTTTTTCTTCATCAGGAACCTCATGCATGCCAAGAAAAGCCAATGGCAGCACATGCTTGGCATGATTCTTCACTACGTCTGGGCTGTAGCGTCCCATAGCGTGCACAGTTAAAGCACAGCCTGTTCTGTAAACTGACTCTGAAGGAGAAAAAAAAAATCACATGTTATGACTGGGGACTAGGACTTTCCTCTAACTGTTTGGTCTGCCTCCTATGAAGCAGAAGAATGCACAGCATGACATAATGATGTATGGGATTTAATCAACCAGTGAAACCAAGCATCACAATACACAAGTGCTTCTTTACCAGCTTTTGCTATCACCAGGAACTTTCTCTGCACTGTATTCTGTAACTGAACACCCCGAAAGCAACGTACCATCCTTCTCCATGTACCAACTGCTGAGTTTGTGTAGCAGCTTCTCAGTGCTACTGTCTCGGGAAGTCTGTAACAGGGGAGAGACTCAAATCACTCAAACCCTTAAAAAAACCCAAACAAAAAAAGCCCAGCAAAATAAACCCTAAATCCATCTCAAAGCCCAACTCACCCGGACTAGATGCCCCATAGCGAAGGTGAAGGACTTCTGCACCACGCTGTTGCGATCAGTCAGGCCGCTCAGTAAAGCGCTCATGAGTTTGCCTGTTGGAAGAGACTTTGCTTCATCAGGGGCATCATGTTTTATTAATGTGTCAAGAACTACAGTGACCTACATTTCACTAGGCTGTCTGAACACATACATTCTTCCTCGCTGCACATTCGCAGGGTGCTAGGTCTGCCTGGCCCCTATGTTTAAACAAGTGCAGAGCACTCACAGCAAGGGTCAGCAGCAGCCAGTGTTCCGCCAGCCCCAGCCGGCACACTGCCACTGGCCGTGTCCCTGTAGGTGAGCACCAGAACCCATCAAGCTTTCTGCTTTACTTCTATTTTGCAACAGGAAGGTGAACATCACTTCTAGTATCAAATCACAATAAACTATAAAGAGAAGACTAACACCCAAGGAAGCAAAGTCCCTGTTTATGGCCCTCCCATAGTGCAAGTCGAAGGAACAAGTGCTTGTTGACAGTGCTGCACTAACACAGATGCTGTTAGTCTGCTCCAAGTACAGAGATTTTTCTGCCTGTTCCTGCTAGGCACTAGCAAATTCCCTTAACCCCTTCCTTTTGCCTCTTCCCACTTGGTGAGGTATTGAACATCCCCAGCAGGCCAGTCTCATGTGGACAAGGCAACTTCAAACAGGAAAACACACACAAAAAGGTCATTCTTGTGATGAAATCAAGGGCCAATGGGGAGGAAATACTGACATAATACATAGTATTACATAATACATATGTGTTATAATACATAGTAACAGCAACAAAGAGCAGTTTTAAAACCTGACACTAGAAACAAACCTTACCTGAATAAGGTGCTAAGTCCTGAGGACACTGTGTGGTTAAGGACACAATTACACTGGCACAGCCTCCCTGAAGATTGATTGAAAGGGAAATCAAAGGTAAGATAAAACAGTATTAGCCCCTGGTTACTACTTCTAATGCTTCCTGTATGCACCTGTTTTAAGGTCACCAAGCGTCCACCCTGATAAGTCAGGATCCAAGGGTAGAAGCAGAAAAACACTTTGTAACAAATAAATGATAAGAATTGAATTAAAAAACTGATGAGAAATTAACAAGTTACCAGGACTCACACTCTGGATATGTGGTCCTGGAAGATTTACAGCTACCAAGACAACCTTCTGCACTGGGTGTCTCGGAGCACAGCACCCATGTAGCCCGTGGGAGATTAAAGCAGCACACACTCATCAAATCACAAGTCATGTAGGTGGTTGAGACTCAGATGTAAAATGACTCCAATCCTATGAACTATCAAATTCACAGGCATACCTTTGTGCCAAGGCCTACTCCACTTTTGACCAGTTCACACAGACGAGGGACCAGCTCACCCAGGACGGACACATCCAAATACTGCAAGCTCTAAAGGAAGGCAAGGGACAGGGAGGGAGAAAAGAAGTAAGAAAGGTAATGGTGGCAGACTTAAGCTGGTCTACTTCCAGCTGAGGCCTCCCTCAGTGCTACAGGCTGGCCTTCAGCTGAATTGTGAGAGTTTGCTGCATGGTAATGAAAAAGGCACCATGAAGTGGCTTCTGCCACATACAGATTTTCTTGCCCCAATTCTATGCTGAGCTGACCCTGCTAAAATTACCATTTGCTGGTACAGGTGTACTCTGAATGTCTAGAAAGATAAAGCTGCACATGAGCAAGAAGGGGAGAGAAACAGTTGCAAAGGTGTGCATATCTGTCAGGGACCACCTGGAAGAAGAAACTATCTGAACAAGCAGTTTAAATCCCAAAGGCTCATTGGTGACCCCTTGTAATAGAGGACTGGGTTTATTTTCAGGACAGTGCAGACAATGGTAACAGACAAAACTTGGTGAGGGAAGAGTGGGAGCGGGGTGGGACATGGGGGTGTGTGTGATGCAAAACCCCTGGACCAAAACTCTTTCAACTCTGCTGTCATGGCAGCAAGGCAAATTGTTCTGATAAACACTGAAGAAGGGAACCTTATGGTAGCAACACGGGCTAAAGAATACAGGATAAACAGATAGTTTACACAGGACTTTGAAGACCAGGGTGCCTGGAGTGAAACCTTTTCTTCGTTAACTGGGAAATTAATACTGAAGTTGACACCACTATATATGCTAATGAGCTAAAGGGAGTAGAGGCTAAACATAAATGACATTTTCCACCTAAATCATGCTGCACATCACCTGGGAGGGGTGAAGCCTGAGATGAGACACCCTGCGTAGGCTGCACTGGTAGGGCTAACATAAAAGGGGAAGAGGAGCATACCTGAGGGGAAAACACTGGTTCATTGGGTGTGTAGCTGTAGTGTAATAAATTAGTTTTCTTTCCTTTATTCTGTGTTAAGTCTGTTTTGCCTATGACGCTAACTGCAGAGTGATCCCTCTCTGTCCTTATCTGGAATCCTAAGCCTCCCAACATATATTTACTCTCTTTTTTGGCTGAAAAGGGGAGTGAGTGAGTGGCTTGGTGGGCATTTGGCCTCTAGCCAGGGCCAAATCACCACAAGCAGGTAACCCTCTATGAGCTTCCCAAGTCAGGTAAGTTGTCACTTCCCCCTCTCACACCAGTAGGTTGAAGGAAACAACCCATTGTATCATATAATTGCCCCTACACCCCAAGAATAGAGAGGAATAGATAGAAAGTTGTTTATATGCCAGGATATCTTCATACTACTTACTCCAGGGAAGCCACACTATCTCTTCCCTCCCCTAGTAAATCCCAAGCATTGATTGGGGCAGGAAACTATCCCTCCAAGGGCTGGCAGGGGAGATGCATCACCAAGAGGAGGTACAGCAGCAGCTGCTGCATTCTGTGGGGTGGCAGTGAGTACAGTTTTACATGGAGCTTTTCATTCCCAGCTGCTTTACACACTATTTATAGCGTGCTTCACCTGACACCCTCTACACACTATTAGGTACACCAGCGCTTGCTGTTGTTACTTTTCTATAAGCACTGGAAACAAAGAATACCTTTGGTGGCTATGCTTCTAAAACTTGGGTCAGTGCTCATAGTTGCTGCCTGCTCACATGCCTCTGGCTGTGTGCAGTGCCTGAGCAGAAAGAGAGGTCTCTTCTTTGTGAAGGGACAGGCTCTTACAGAGGGCAGAGGCTCTGCCAAGACAGACCCTACAGCATACTTTCTGGGCATCAGCAACTCCCCCTCCAGCAGCAGGAAAAAATACTGTGTCTCACACCATCTGCTGACAGTGCTTTCAGTGATACCAGCATCTTCTCTAAATACCTCAAGATGAAGGCTCTGGCAAGACCCAGGCAGGGATATCTAAGCAAAGGCTGGACAGCATTTGTGCCTTAAAACAATAACTATCATCAACTGGATGCTCAGGTGAGAAGCTGATTGTGGATTATGGGACCGAGATGAAGAGAAATGGCAGCTAGCATAACCCAGAACCAGTTGAGCCCCCATTCAATGAAAAGCACTTGAAAAATGCCCTCTTTACCAAAGCAGGCAGGTCTCCAGGTGGAGAAACAATCTGCTGACTCCAAATGGAGCCAAGGTTATTCACAACTAATATGTGGGGCAAGATGTTGCAACAGGATGAGAGAAGTCAATGCATGAAAAAGAAGGTGGATTCTCCTCCAACAACACACTTTCACTGGAACCCTTCTGAATCAAGTGCTTACCATGTTAATGGTTTCCATCATGGGAGATGACTTGACAGCACTAAGTCTGGCACTATCCATTGCAGTCTGAAAAATAAAGGAAGAAAACACACCTGGGTGTAAACTCAACATGAAAACAGTGGAAAGAGCAGTATCAGCTGTAACTCACTACCCTGCAAACTCAAACCAAAATCTGTTTCCAATGTATATAGATAGAAACTGATTATATCTACAGACTATGAATGTCTCCCTCTCAGAGGCAGAGTAGCTGAAGTTCAGCTGGAGCGCAGGAGGTAAACCACACACTCCTGACATCACAGAAATTAAAAAAGGAAATAAAAAAGGAGTACAAAAAGAAAGGGGAGGGAAGAGAATAAAAGGGGAACAAAAGAGAAAAAAAAAAAATCCAACTCTGACCTACTGTTCACTGCTTTCTCATTTGCAAAGGACAGAGTTTGACCTCTTTGCCCCTCTGCTCCCCAATGAAATCAGCTAAATTAGCTTCTGAACAGTGGATTTCAGTCACTTTCCCAAAAGAATACTACTAATTAATATGTTTCTTTGAAAGAGACCAAACTGCTGACAACATCCACCTCTAGCCCACAGTGCTATGGCACACCTTCTAATTTATAAGAATTCCTGACAGGGGATTAACTGCAAAAACTGCAGCAAAGTCTGACAGTACAGGTGCATTTCAGATAGTTACTGCCAACTCTCTCATCACCTCTTTCACAGCTGTACATGGAGCTGAAGTGTATTTTAGCAACAGTTCTTACTATGATTCTTCTTCACTTTCTGAAATATATCAACCCTCAAAAAACCACCCTGCATTTGTTCAGCCACATTCCTATGACCAAAGGTTTTTCATAACTTATTTGTTACTTTTTGTCTTCGAACACTTCCCTACCAAATCTGCTATTTTTGTGTTCACTGAAGGAAGCTTAATTCTTTATCTCTGTTCTGCTGATAGTTTCCAATTATAGTTGCACTTACTTTCTCCTGCTCTGTCGCACAAAGACTCAAATAGTTGAGGACCTGAGGCTCCAGCACACTCAAGGATTCCAGCAGGGCTGGGATAAGTTTTGGTGCATGAGGTTTCAGCATAGATCCAGCACTTTTACTGATCTTCACAAGAGTGTTAATGCTGGGGAAAAAAAAAACAACAACAAAGGGAAGGTCAACAGAGAAACACACAGACTAGCTGAAAAACCTCTCTGGTCCATGCTAATCCAGTACCCACAAAAAGGCCAATCCAAATCTCAGACACACCAACGTAAATCTGCCTGCAAACAAAAATTTGTGTCTTTTTCTGCTCAAGTGAAATCATACCCTAGCACTGAGCTTCCAATGGTTGCCATGCTGTGCACAGGGAGTGCTTACTGTGGCACAGTGTCACAAAGGGACTGGACGAAGAGGCTGTACTACAGACAGATATAGGAACAAATAACACATCTTTGAGTTTTAAAGAAGCTCTAGGCAAAGTCACTCCACTGTCTCTGCCCAAGAAAAACAAATTACAATGATTTGCTCAAATCCCACTTGTCAGTTTCAGACTGGCCACATTTCTCAGGCTGCATTTTGGCAAAGGGTTTTCGTATCTTCAAAAGGATGAAAAATTGAAGAAATATTCACTATAATTTGATAGGAAACCTCCTGGATAATATTGTTGAATAAAAGAAAATTATTTTTGCAAAGACTAGCTACACTCCAAATCTGGATTTTCCAGCTTTTCTGTCCTTAAAGCAAATGAAGGAATAAACAAGGTTAGAAAGTGACGAGCATATGAAGTCCCAACACAACCAGAGATATTGAATCATTCCTTGATTTAAAATGTGTTTGAACAGTGTGACTGAATGCAGTCACCTCTGGGATGTGAACTGTCATTACTCACAACCAGTCGTGAAATAAGACCTGACTGTTTCAAGAACTACTGTGGCATTGTTTGCTTACAGGCAGAATATATATATGCCAGCCCTGAAGCCTGATGAAGCCTCACATGCAGCAGAGTGCTGGCAGATCAGCATGGAGAGAGGTGTACATGGAGAGAGGAACTTCCTGCTGGGAACTGAATCTGCTGAGCATCTGCAAAGAAGCCAGATACTCCCAAAAGATAAGTGTAGTCTGCTGTTTGAAGTGTAGGCTGCTGTCTGAACTCGGTGAGAAAAGAACTCAGAAGAAAAAGCTGTTTTGGGGAGAAACTTGCCACTTAAAAGATAAAGAACATTCCACAACTCAAGTGAGTCAGATACGTCTTACTGGGACAAATAGTGACCCAATCCCCCAGGAAGCTTACATGATGCCAAACTAACCTGAGAGATCGGACTTCAGCAACTGTGCTCACTATTCCTTTGTCTAGGAGGCAAGGGAGCAATACAGCTATCGTCTTCTGACCAGCTGCTCCTTTAGAGGGGTCACACATTTTCACACAGACCTGGGGACAGATGACAATCAGTGTTGCAAGCATGTACATAGTTCCTGCTCAGACTACATTAAAGCACCTTCTCTGTCAGACAGAAGGAGCCAACAGCAATGAAAACAACTGCTCACAGCCAAATGCAAGCTCTGTTACACCTCCACTCTCCTCTCCAAGAGGTATTTGAGCCCTAAGCCACGTCCCTAAAAGGAATCAGCTTTTAAAAAAAGACAAATTCAGAGCCTTGCAGGGCTTGATCTGCATCTGGATGAAGAGATGGACCAAATGACTTCTCAGGTGTGGGACAGACTATCTCAGTCACATGGACTCAACCATTCCATGAGGCAAAGCAAGTCCTAGATCAGAACAGATTCTGTAATTTCAACGTTTTGGGACCAGATCGCTACTCATGCCACTGAAATGTCATGCTCCATGCATTGTGAAGATTATGATTTCAAACACAGGTTTTAAGTTCCATTTCAATTCCCCTTAATGTAACATTTTTTAGAGGAATACCAAATGAAACATTATACATGTACTACACCCAAAAATTTGTGTCAGTAACAGCACTAGAGAGCAAAGTCCAGAGTGAATTACTGTGTTTCACACTAATGAGGTTCCACTAGGTTTGGTCAACTAGATGGGTTGGGCTGGCCAACTGCTGAAGTTACAGGAAATCTCCTTAATTCCCACCCCCCAGCAGGGAAAAAATGGACATCAGAGGAAAAAAACCCAGTTCATTATATCCCTCGTCTGGTTGTATAGAATTGAACATCAGAACTTCACCAGCATCGATATTAGTAGAGAGGAGTATGTGGTGAAGCTGCTTAAGGTTGCTGTGTAAGGGTCTGGTTTATTTGTCACGACTGCACCTTATACTACAAGTCCTTTCAAGACAACAATCTACAGTAAACAGGTCACTCCTGCAGGCATGACAGTGAATGATTACCTGACATCAAAGTCATACACATCTCCTTGTGCAAATGACAAAATCAGAGTTTTACCTTGCTTAAAGTTTTCAGAGCTAGTTCCGCTGCCTTTCGCACAGTCTCCTAAAAAATAAGTCAACAATCAGTTGTTATTGTTTTTAAATCATCAATTAATATAAATAGGTCTATAGAAAAGTATGGCACTACTACTGACAAGGCTATATTCATGGTTAATACCAAATACAGTACCTTTCAAAAAAAGCCTACTCAGTAACAAACACATTAACAATCCTGCCCAACATGTATTATTTTATTGGTTGTCTTCCTCAAAACAAAAAAACCCCACAAAACAAAACAAAAAAAAGCCAAACAGTAAAACCCAAAACCAAATCCAAAAACCCCAACAGAACCTTCTACTGCAAAAATAAGTGTATAGTGCTTTGGGTATGCTTTATCCCCTCCTCAATACAATGCTGGTTGCTTAGTGATGCTTTACTCAACTGAATGTCTAGGGGCAGAAAAACATGGATTAAAGCACACAGTAAAATCAGTGCAGCTCTGGCACATGACACCACCACTGAGATTAACTTTACTTGCATTGATGAATTAACCAGTATCTGCCAAGATTCCTGGGTACTGAAACACAATCACCCGGACTGGTGATGTCTTAGGAGGTTCTTCAAAAAAAATCTGGCTTGCCACAAGCAGACCTTCCCAAACCATTTCAGCAAAGCTCAGGAATTAGATGCTCCCCAAAAGGAAGTTTAAAGCCAGTTGCTCAATTTTGGAGGCTCATACAGGCAAAACTGATCAGCTAGTTTCCGTGCCCAGGGACACTTCTGAAACACGTTATTTGATCCAATAGTATGGAAGCAACAAGCTGGTTTCTTGGTACAAAGTACACTCTGGAAAACAGCTCAAACCTGAAAGGACCCAAGACCTCTGACTTCACACATGCAAGCCACTTAAGCACACAAGCAGCCCAAAAGAAATGTTTCTATACTCTAGAGTTAAGCACTACTTAGGAATTCTTTTATATCCATGAAAAATGCTCAACCATCAAGAATAAGCAAAGTAGGAATGAAAACCAACACTTAAAACCGTGAGTAACATACACAAATAATTTCCATGGTGGCACCGCAATTTTAACTGCAAGGGACCTGAAGTCTACTTAACACCCAAAACTCCCACTGGCTTCAGCTTGTCAGGGAATCTCTCTTTAAACATCTCAGAGCTTGATCACTGTGCTTTCTGTTGAAGATTCTTATTTGATTATCTGTTCCATTACCTTAATGTCATCTTGCACTCTGAATAGGATTTCCCAGATCTCTGGAAGCTTGTCTATAATGTCATCCAAAGGTCTTCCTCTTAGCAAGTCATTCAGTGCCAGACAGCTGCAAACAAGGCATTTATTTCATTCACATGGTGAACATAATATGTAACATCTACAAATAATGTGTATAAGTAAATGGTTAAAATAATTGAGAACTGTTTCACATTCCTTATTTTCCCCAAACCCTGAATGTCCTCTGTCAAAAGAGCCCCTTCCCTTAGCAGAGAAGAAACAAAAAAGTGTTCAGGTAGTCAGGTGAAATCTGAAACAGGTGACAGGAAGTGAGAAAGGGTGCTGCAGTAAAAATTGCTATTACAAACATCTCAGTTACAAAATTGTCTCAGATTTCTTTCCTGTAACTACAGGATAAGAACAAAGCAAAATGGCCTAAAGTGTTTAATTCAAATTAAAATGGAAGTTTTCAATACAGCCTAACTAGAAAGACTATTAAAAAAAGCAGTTTATGAAAATTGCTATAAGCTGCCAAGTACATATATAGCCAGACTGCCAAGATTTTCTAACATTAAGCAGTACTTCAGGTCCAAGAACAGGCAAGAACTTTGTGACCAGAAATCTACTTCTTCAGAGAACATTGTTCAGTATCATGCTCAAGCTGCAGGCAATGGGAAAATTCAGGCTCAATGAAGCAAACAGCTTCAAGTGCAGGTTACAAGACTGGGCTCTATTCTAATCAAAGGATACAGACTCCTTCCCACCTCATCTTCTTCAGGTTAACAATGTATGGTGAAGAAATTTCCCTAGCAATACCTGGATTCCCTGATCCTCCACAGACTGCTGGTTAGGTTACTGATCAAATCTTCAAGAATTTCCTTCATGTACTTATCAACCTATTATTAAATAAAGGAAAAATCATTAAACAAGTATGGACCACATATCCTTATCTTGTATTCTGGAGCCTCTCGGCTCCAGGACGCATGGGGTTTTGGGATGGTTCTGAGCTATACAGCTGTTCAGTGAGACATTGCACTGGGTATCACCAGTTCTTTGTATTTTGCTATAAAGTCCTGTTGTTGTTCTCTCTGCTGTCCCAGTAAACTGTCCTTATCCCAACCCATGAGGTTTAAGGGGGTTTTTGTTTCTTTATTTCATTCCCTTCCCTACCAATTCCCCTCCCTCACCCTCTCAGAGAGTGAGCAGCTGGTGCTTGGCTCTCAGCTGGGGCAAACCCAGCAACACACAACATAACCTGCTTTCAGCCACAGCAGATGAACACACGGTGGCCAGAGGCGACCCCAGACAAACTCCCTCTGCCTTTACTTTAGACATGGCTTTTCTCTGCACTGCTTCAGGGCTCAACACTATGACAAGTGTTTAGCAAG
Source organism: Porphyrio hochstetteri (assembly GCA_020800305.1). Lineage (NCBI taxonomy): Eukaryota > Metazoa > Chordata > Aves > Gruiformes > Rallidae > Porphyrio > Porphyrio hochstetteri. The sequence continues at coordinate 13,646,216 of CM036938.1, read as the reverse complement.
AAAAGAAAGGAAAGTCCCTCAGTCCTGTAACACAGAGACTATTCAGATGCAGCACCAAATATGTTCTCAGAGAAGCAGTTGCACCTCATTGAGGGATCAGAGTGAATGACTCCACACTAAGATTAGCTTTTCTAGGAGAAAATATTTGCAAACCCAACTCCAGGCCCAGAGTCACAGTTTAAGAGAACAAAGGCCACCCACAAAAACCCTACTTGCTCCAGTGACTTCTCTGGGAGGAGCTATCCTCAAACTGACGGAACAGGCTCTTCCCATGGGCTTAAAAACCAAGCAACCATATTTAGATGCTTTGTTATAGGAAGGGCATATTAGACCATAAGGAAAAAAAAAAAGAACTTATCAGAAGCTATATCAAAGCAATATTGAGGTGTGGAAAGGCCCCGATTTAAGTAAATCATAAACTGTAATGCTGCAAGGCCTGCAATATCCTTTCACATGTAAGAGGCAGTGCAAAACCTCTGTGCACCCTCCAGTTCAACTATGGATTCAAGCACCCTTTTCACTGTAGGCCAATACCTCACCCCTTTCTGCACAGCCCATTCTTTCACAAGATGCAGCTGTCCCATGAGTGCCTCTGAGATGCTGCTGGCCAGCAGCAAACCAAGCGCTCTGCAGGGTGCTGCTCACTCACCATTGCCTTGTCAGTGACCAAGGCATTCCAAATGCTGGTCATTGCCTGTCGAATGCCCAGGTTGGGGTCAAACTGGTAGCGGTAGAGTCGGGGAAGAAGTTGAGGCAAAAATGGAGCCAGCTGCTCTCCAGCCTTGGCAGCTATTACATTGAAACCAAAAGCTGCTCCCTGAAATGATGACAGAAGAGTTTTTGTTGAAATAAATCTGCTCAGTCACTCAGTTATAGTTTTTGGGCACACCAGAATCAGTAGCAAAGTCAACTAACCCAGTTTAGATCTATACCAAATCAAAGGGATTAGAATGGTACCAGAACTAGCCCCCAGTCAGCATTACAGTACCACAGTGATCAAGCATACAAACACACTCAGCAGACAACACACTACAAGAACACTTCCTTCTCTCCGACCTTCATTTCAAGATACCAATTGACCTCATTGTGATGGTGGAGAATTAAAGCTAAGAAGACTTGAGTATATTCTTCAAAAACAGATCCCTTAGAAAAACTGGTGAGGGTAAGCCACTGCTCCCCTACAATTCTGCTGCATTTAGAAAAACTAGAATAACATAGCAACTGAAAAACTAAAAATAAACTGACGTTTAGTTCTCTACCCTCAAATTTCTAGGGATTATAATTTTCCATCTGTCCATATTTACTTCAAACTCAAGTATTCTTCCACACTCTTCCCTTTCTCCAACACTAATTCCACTGTTAGTTCTAACACAGTGGAACTGCTGCTCACCCATGAAGTCTCATGAGATCTGTCAGGACAGTCCAAAAAGAAACTGACCAATGCAAATAGTGCACAGTGACTGCCTCCAATGACTTCACATTCCCTGACTTGCAGTGTCAAAAGCTACCACTCAAACCATTAAGGGATTTCACATGACAGGATGTGCTGGTTGGGGTTAGTCTAGAAAAGGAAGACTAACAAAGACACTCTCAGTTAGGACCACTGCTCTGAGTACCAAGAGAATGTAGAAAGTATAAATAAAAGAGAGGTGTCATCTACAAGGCCCTGAACAACTTGCTCTGCCTAGCTCTTGTGGAAGTTTGAAGTACAGACTTCCTGATGCCCTCTTCAACTTAAATGATTCTGCAGTTTCCTCAAATTCCAAAGCTCAACCTAATGTTGCCGAGTGGATTTTCTTGACTCATCCTGGCTGGTGAAATCCCATGAGGGTCAGGAACCTACCTATGCTCCAGTCCTTCTGAAGCCTCACCACAAAGAGAGGAAAGTCTTGAGAGACATGCCAACCACTGGCAAACTCTGGATGAAAGTTAATGTTGGGGCTTGTTTTTTGCAGTAAGTGGTGTTGTTAGCAACTCCCAACCTCACAAAAAGTGCAGTACAGAAGATGCAGTTCCCTGGATCCTCTGCATGAAACCACATAGAAGGTGCTCTGCCCACTCCTAAGGACAAGCTAGGTTTTTCCATGCTTATGTAAAGCCAGTGAAAAAGTCCCCAGCTTCTTCAGTCCCCAGCTCTGTAATGTATACTTAAAATTTATTATGCTACCTTTTGTTTCAGGAAGAAGATCCAACAGCGTTTTAGCCTTGAGAAAGGTTAAAAAAAGCATACTTTTGACAACAGTGATTAAACTGGTGTATTGTCAACTGGCTTTTCAACAACCTGTGCTGAAGACTTCTTGTTCTGCCTTTTTACATACAAAGATCACTTTCTGTGGCATCTGAAAATTCACCCAGTTTTGAAAATAATCATCTCACTGTGTGAATACATCAAGAACTGGCCTGAAAGCACACTCAAAAGTAAAAGATCAACTGATTCAGAGGGGAACGTGAGATAAAGGAACAGCTCATTCTGGAGGTCATCTCTAAGTATGTGGAGGAAAAGAAGATTATTGGGGTGGTCAGTGTGGATTCATCAAGTGGAAATCATGTCTGACCAATCTGATAGCCTTCTATGACAACATGACCGGGTGGGTAGATGAAGGGAGAGCAGTGGATGTTGTCTAACTTGACTTCAGCAAGGCTTCTGACACTGTCCCCCACAGTATCCTCATAGGCAAGCTTGGGAAGCATGGGTTACATCAGTGGACAGTGAGGCAGATTGAGAACTGGGTGAATGGCAGCCACCCGAGTGTTGTGATCAGCAGTGCAGAGTCTACTTGGAAGTCTGTAGCTAGTGGTGTGCCCAGGGGTTGGTGCTTGGTCTGTTCTTCAAAATATTAATCAAAAACCTAGATGAAGGGACAGAGTGTACCCTCAGCAAGTTTGTTGATGATACAAAACTGGGAGGAGCGGCTGACACACCAGAAGACTGCACTGCCATTCAATAAGATCTGGACAGGCTGGGGAGTTGGGTGGAGAGGAACCCAGTGAAGTTCAACCACGGCAGGTGTAGGGTCCTGCACCTAGGGAGGAATAACCCCAGGCATCAGAACAGGTGAGGGGCTGACCTGCTGGGAAGCAGCTCTGTGGAAAAAGACCCAAGACTCCTGGTGGACAACAGGTTAACCATAGCTGTGTGCCCTCATGGCCAAGGCAGACAGTGGTATCCCAGAGTGCACTGAGTGTGGCCAGCAGGTCAAGGGAGGTTCTCCTGCTGCTCTGCTCTGCACTGGGGAGGCCACATCTGGAGCTGTATGTCCAGTTCTAGTCTTCTCAGTTCAAGAAAGACAGGGAACTACTGGACAGAGCCCACCGGAGGGCTATGAGGATGATGAGGGGACTGGAGCATCTCTCATATGCGGAAAGGCTGAAAGAACTGGGTCTGTTTAGCCTGGAGAAGACTGAGAGAGGATCTCATCAATGCTTATAAATAACTAAAGCTGGGTGTCAAGAGGATGGGACCAGACACTGCTCACTGGTGCCCAGCGACAGGACAAGGGGCAATGGGCACAAACCAGAACATGGAAAGTTCCATCTCAACATGAGGAAAAACTTCTCACTGTGAGTGTGACAGAGCACTGGGACAGGCTGCTCAGATTGCTTGTGGAGTGTCCTTCTCTGGAGACATTCAAAACCCGCCTGGATGCTGTCCTGTGCAACTCGCTTGTAGGTGATCCTACTTTAGCAAGGCGTTGGACTAGATGATCTCCAGAGGTCCCTTCCAACTCCTACCCTTCTGGGAATCTGTGAACCCCCTTTTAAGAATTTCAAGTCATCCTGAATTTGTTTGTTAGGGTGGTATATTTGCACTGGACCTGAAACCAAAGCATCAACAAATGGCCTCCATATGCCATTATCCATAGATCACACAAGCAGAACTAGAGAAATGCAGTTGTTTCCAAGGTTCACAGTGGGAATGAAGTGGTATGAAAGCAGCAAGTTACCTTCCGAGAATTCCACATGGCATGATGGTTGGCCAGATTCATGAATTTGTACACCAGGTCTGGCTGGTTGAGGTCACTAGCCAGTGAACAAAGCTCCTTGTAGGTAGACAGACCTTGACTTTAGGAAGCAGAAAGGAAATTGGTGTCACTATTTTTAGCTACACAAATGCCACAATAGCTAAAGCTATAGCCTAATCACAGCCTAAAGCAGACAGAGAGAAGTGAATAACTTTATTCATACAAGAAAATAGTTATGGTTACTTACAGAACAGGAAGGAACAAAGAGCTCAGGAAGCAGATTTATAAGCAAGGGAATACTGTTTCGGCACTGATTGCGTGTCTGTCCTTGAGACTTGTCAGTAAACTTACCCATCTGGGGTTTTGCTGAGGCCACCCTGAAACACCACAGTTTCTCCAGTCATCTCATGTTTGGCTCTGGTAGAAAAGAGGTCCAGTGTTAGTTTTACCAGACTCTATCCTTGAAAAGTCTTCACATTACAGAACAAGTTAATTCGTTTTGCTGTACTGACTTTGTAACTTCCCATTCTTTCACTTCCAATCCCACAAAAACCAGACACTGTATGAAACCACACACACTGGAAGGAATCTCATTAACTTGTATCATGTGTATTGTTAAAGATATGCTGCAGCAACTGAGGGTTCTGTGCAGGCAGAAGGTAAAACTGAATTACAGCTTTTTATTTTGGCCCAGACACAAGCCATATAATGGACAGCAAATCTTTATTCCAAAATGAAAAAGTTAGGTTTCCATTTGTGTACTCTCTCCCTGTTTATCACCACTGGATCCCCACACCCCCAGCCTCCGTTTTTATTCTTCACAGAGGCCACACCTAAACCAGGTTAAGACATGAGTAGGCTGCTAAAGAATCACAGAATTACAAGGTTGGAAAAGACCTTTAAGATCGAGTCAAACCATCAAAAAGCACTGACATATACAATTAGCCATGAGTCCTGTAAACCAGCACTTCATGCTGAGAAGTGACCACTAACAAGACCTTCTCAGCAAAAGGTACATTTCTGGCACAACCAAGACCCCTATTTCTGCAACATTCACATTCTTCACAGTTGCTGCAAGAGGTCACTGTCCTTTGCAGTTACACAATGCAGCAAGTAGGAAATCTAACCAAAGTAATTTGAACTGCTTGAATCAGGGCTGAATAGCCATTTTGAAGCTTTGTTGAATGGAACAAAAACCAGAACAACTTCAGTCACAACAACCTATAAAGCGGCTGCAGAAATGTCCCTGTTTGACCCACTGGCAATATATGGATATTGGCTTGCCCTAGGCCACAAAACATCTCTTTTCACATATGCAAGACGTGCATTTTTGTTCCTATCACACAAAGTACTCTCTCATTCTGTTCTGAACTCACTGTACCTTTTCCCAGTCATAAGGGTATCCACAAGTGTGGTGACTAGCTCTTGCTGATCCTGTTCACTTCCTAATTCATATATCAGCCCGAGTCCTTTTGAAGCAACATCTTGACTAAGCTCTGCAAGAGATTTTACAAAGTAAATTTAAGATAAGTATGTGATTAATACACAAGCTTCAAAAACACTATTTAACCAAAATAATGATCTAGCAAACAAAGGGTCTCCCATTTTAGAGCAAATCCAGTCTGGCAAGACACAAGCTTTGCGTTCTGAAGCAGTGGTTTGTTCTGAAGACATACTCCCCTTTAAATTAGGTGACATTTTCATGTTAATATTGTCACTGTAGGTCTTGAAATAGCAGAGATAATTCCAAGAGATGTAAGTATTTGACAGATTTCTGGCCTCTGAAGTCCAGCAAAGTTAATGGTAATACTCTCTTCAACTGCAGTGAGCTTTGAGTTGGCTGTCGGATGCCACCCTTTCCACTAGTTGCCACAGGCAGACCTGTAACCCAAAATCTGCCAGCTAAGGGGGCTTAGTGTTCCTGTCTATGCAGGACTCTGTGACATGCATCATCCTGCCCAAAGCAGAGCAGAAGTACCACCCCTGAATACTTTTTGTTATCACAGTCTGAAGGTGCAAATGCTGACAAAGATTTGTGCTTGGTTAGGAAAGCAGGGAAAAAAGCTGTGCTTCCTATCCCTACATGAGACCTGTAGAAAAGAAATCACTCCTGCTATGTCAGTCACCTTTTGACGATGACTGATGGAGTGTGTAGGTGAATTTCTGCCTGTTCCAGGATGCCCTCCATTCTGTCAAAAGCCCACCCAAAATTCTTAAGATACAATAGTACTTACCATCACTATCTGACAGAATTGAAACAAATGCACTTTGAATATCCTTGAGATGAGACTGTAAGATAAGAAGAAAGGACATGATTTTTATATCAGGTTTTGGACTTTTTGTCTGTTCTCAAGACAAGTTCCTAACAGATAAACAGAGGCTACTGGAGTCTGCAATCTGAGTTACTGCCCTCCTTTCCAGACAGGTAAACAGCACTCTGACTGACATTCACAGAAGATAACAGTTATTTTGTACAGCACCTTTTTCTAGCTACCATGCTATTAATAAAACACATACTTTATCATCCTTGTCTCATAGATGGCAGTAATGCATCATAAATCCAGCTTGCGGCTACATGGGGCTATCCTCTGCATGAGGTAATCTTTTCTTTATCCTCAGATTAGTGGATTTTGCTACCTCCCACAAGATGCATTGTTTAGAAGAGTGTAATATGCCAGTTTTACATGTAGCAGCTTACATTTCCAAAGCACCTATTATCCCAGAGCTCTTTATCATTACCTGGGTAGCACAAAATGGTTACATGGTCCCATGACAGCCTGTAATACCTCTGTGCAGATAGAGAGCATTTGGGTTGGGAATGCTTTATTAAGTCCTTGTACAGGATCTTTCACATTCTCACATTACAGACAAGCACCCTAAATACAAGAGTTTCAGCAAAGCACACCAAAACTGCACAGTACGTGCAGCATATTATAACTGTTCCTAGGTACAAAAGTTGTGATAAACTCTGTAAAACAAACAAAGCCAGAAATTCTATCTAGTGCTCCTTGTTCTCCTCCTAGACCTCCTTTTAATATTACCCAAAAAATAAATCCTAAAAACTATACAGACACTAACCTCTTCTTCCCAAGGGAAGATGTGCTGCTACTTCATCTTAAAACAGCTATTTACACTAAGCTCACTCTGACTTGAGTTGAAGTCAGATGTTTACAAAGGTGCCAGAACAGCCTCCTTCATCTGCCCATTAGTCTGTTTCCCTAGTAATGAAATACAAGCTACATCTCAAAAAAGACCTCAATAAGGACTGCAACAGCACTGAGGGAAAAGCAACAGTGGAAGTGAAGGGGGAGGAAGGAAGAGAAAGGAGGTGAGAAGCAAAACCAGGGTTAAGGCATCAGTATTAGGCAAGGGTACATTTCTTACCTTAATTGCTTTGTGCGTGCTCAACTTCTTCACCATTGACAGAAGCCAGATGCAAGCTGCCTGCCTAACGTGCGGGTTGGGGCTGATAATGTGCTTGTTCAAAACAAGATCTAGGACCCAGGGAACCACATCGTTCACTTTCAAATCTGAAAAAACGGTGGAGGGGAGGGGGAGAGCAACACCCGGTTTTAATTTCAGTATAATGTCCAGCAGCTATGAAAAACCTAATCAGGAGCACTCAGGAGGCACCTTAATCTCTGCTTATTCTGGAAAAGCCTTCACTGGAATTGCTGTAAAAGTATTTCTCCCAATAGAAACACTGAGTTTGAGTCCTCCTAAGCCTTCATGAAGCCGATTCAGAGCCTGTGGCCCAGAAGATGTACCACTCATACTGCCTAAGATTCAGTGCACTACAATTTTTTTTGGTAGGACTCAAAATTTCTGGAGCAATGTCAGGGTTCTATTTCTATCCTATGTGGCACATGCTCAGCTTTGTGTACATTTAAGATCTAAGACCACCCTCACAACACTAAAACACCTATTTACAGGTCTGAAACCGACATTTACAGCTGCCTGCTTTGAAGCATGCATTTTGTCATGTTTGTATTTCTATGGGTACAGACAGTCCTTAAATAAAACTTCTGCATTTACTGCTTGTAAATGTCACTTAATGATACCTGTCCAAGTTGTTGGAAAAAGACTCACAATTTTATAAACCTACTTTATAATGCAGAATTCAAATTGCTATTTTAAAAGTTTAAGTGCAGTAAACCTGACACAAATGCAACATGGCAAACCAAAATATAAAAAAACATAACAAGCACGATGTCAAGTGGTAATCAATTAGATTTCCTCAGGAAGAATTCAAACAACCCATGAAGTAAAGTCTTCTGCTCTCTGAGCAGATGGACTCAAAGAGGTGAAACAACCTGTATGTAACCCAGCACTTCAGAGCACCAAATAGTGCATTAACAAACACAAAGTCTCTTACTGCTATAAATCAAATACCACAGGAATAAAGTCATGGAGCTCGGTGTTAGCTAGAAGGCCAAGACTGTGTGTTTCTCAACTCATAGAACTTGAAAGGCTCACCTGAAGGAGGGATATATTCCTCCTCTGTAACTGTCCATGCGTCACGTGCAGCCACCGAGCTGGTTCCCACGGCAGCACTGGTAATGGCTTCACCCACGGTGAACTGCAGTTCTATTTGTTTGGCCTGAAAAACACAACAGAGCCTCGCTGGAAGTACTAATTAAACACACACCAAAACGTGTCACACTTACTCCACAAAAAAGAGTCTCTCTCCCAGCTCAAATTCTCAGCACTGATTTGCAAACGCCCTCTTCTGGCGAGTTTCTGAGACTCGAATTAATGGAAACTGAAGTGATATCAAACACTCTGAAAGAAATCATAAGAGTTAAAATTTCTACACTCCTACAAAGCATTTGCTAGACTCTGCAAAAGTTCAACTTAGTGAACAGAAAGAACTGGAGACATGGTATGAAAATAAACCAAAGTTGTAACAAGACTGCCAATCATCAATTACCATGGCTGTGTTACAGTACGCAGTAGTAAAAAATTCTCCTGTAATTCAATCCAGAAGTTGATCATATCTAAAAGATGCATAAATCTGTTTTTCACATTAAAAGCATTCAGACCATACTTTGCTTTGCTTCTCTGTCCTCTTTCCAATATTCTCTAAGCCCTCAGAAACAGCATATGCAGAACTCTGACACTTCTTTGGTTTTTCTTTATGATGAATCTTGCATCGTAAGAACTGATTTCCATACCTGCTGAGTACCTTCTAGATTGCCTTCCTTGCTCTCCAGAAGCCCAAAATGCTCAAGCATTTGGAGAAGTAAACCCTTAGCTTCATGCAATCTAAGATCACAGAATCACAAGGTTGGAAAAGACCTTTAAGATCATCAAGTCCAACCATTTGCATCCTAAACTAAACCATATCCCCAAGTACTTCATCTACCCTTTTTTTGAACACATCCAGGGAAGGTGACTCAACCCCCTCCCTGGGCAGCCTGTTCCAGGCCCTCACAACTCTTGCAGTAAAAAATTTTTTTCTAACATCCAATCTAAACCTGCCCTGGCACAGCTTCATGCCATTCCCCCTTGTCCTATCACCTGTCACCTGGCTGAAGAGACCATCACCTATCTCTCTACAACCTCTGTGGAGGAATGGCTCCATGAGAATGGCCACATATTTCCCACTCTCTATCCCTGCGAACAAAACAACCAGAATGAAACATCACTCTAAAGGAATGTGGAGCTAGCAGCAAAGTCAGATAATGGGTTAAGGAGTGTGGGCTGTGAATAGAAGTTCCTAATCCTGAAACATTCCTCTGAGACAAGATAAGATATAGGGCTTGCACAGGTGTCTGCTCTATCGCCTTCACTGTTTTCACTTCCCCCCCCTCAAGCTTTGTTAGCTTGCTCCACATTCCTAAACAGCCCCAGCTCCCTCAGCCACTCCTCATAGGATTTGCCCTCCAGACCCTTCACCAGCCTGGTTGCCCTTCTCTGGACTCGTTCCAGGACCTCCATGTCCTTTTTATGGTGAGGAGCCCAGAACTGGACACAGTACTCGAGGTGTGGCCTCACCAATGTCCAGTACAGGGGCACAATCACCTCCCCAGACCTACTGGCCACACTGTTTTTGATACAAGCCAAGATGCCATTGGCCTTCTTGGCCACCTGGGCACACTGCTGGCTCATGTTCAGCCTGCAGTCAACCAACACAACCAACACCCCCAGGTCCTTCTCTGCCTGACAGCTCTCCAGCCAGTCTCCCCCAAGCCTGTAGCGCTGCATGGGGTTGTTATGTCCCATGTGCAGCACCCTACACTTGGCCTTGTTAAACTTCATCCCATTGGTCTCAGCCCATCGGTCCAGTCTGTTCAGATCCCTCTGAAGAGCCTCCCTACCCTCAGGCAGATCAACCCTTCCTCCTAGTTTAGTGTCATCTGCAAACTTACTGAGGGAGCATTCAGTCCCTTCGTCGAGATCATTGATAAAGATGTTGAACAAGACTGGACCCAGGACTGAGCCCTGCGGGACGCCACTCGTGACTGGCCTCCAGCTGGACTTTGTTCCATTTACCACCAAATAAGATAAATTGTTGGGGTTTTTTTTCAAGTACACATTTTATCAAGGAAGCTGTAATGGCTGACCTTAAGCAGTTACAAGAGATAAAAACAGAACGCAGAAACATAATGTTATGTTTGTGTACACCATGTTCTTACTACTCTTGCTTGTTTGATCACATCAGACTGGAGGACTCAGGGAAGTCAGCCCATCTGATACTAAATAGCTGCTTCTACAATGCTGATCCTATGTCATTATGATCAAGGAAGAGAGGTAAAAGGAGCTGTAAATGAAGAACACCAAAAAAGCTCGGTGACCATTCAATTCTGCTTTCTGACATACTGAAGCTCTGAAGTACTGCAAAAGATTGCAGGGTACTGTACTAATGCATTCAGACTGACAGCACATACAAACATTCCTATAAACAAAATTTCTACTTCAATTGAGTTCTTACATCTGAGGTAGTTCAAATGAAAAAAAAAGTGTCTGTATCTATTTTTAGGGTACTTTTGAAGGCCTCAGTATCTATGTCTTCATTACTACAAACTCCTGATTTTGCACATACAGATAGCCCTCCTAAAGGGGAAGTTATTTGTCTCAGAGACTGGGGCAGAGACCTTGACTAGCAAGTTTTTAAACTGGCATATGACATTTTACAAACTCCAAACCCACCTCTGCTCTCTATTTCAAGGCAATTTTAAAACACCGAGTGGCACTATTACAAGATCTGGCTCTAGAGTATATAAACAGGATTCAAATAGAAATACTGCAGTACAAAGAATTGCCTCACCTCCACAGAATCCATTAAACCCTGCAACAGTAGCTTCTGGTGAGGAAAATCTTCATCTCCCACTGGGAAGTAACCTAATGTTTGTATTGCTCTTTCTTTCATCTTAAATACAAACAAAAAAACCACCATCATCATATAACATTCCTGTACACTTTAAACCCACTCCTTCCCACCCTTACTGAAAATTCACTAAAGGTATAAGAAGTTACACATGCGAGTGACTTGTTAGATCAATCAGCGCACCTTTCTTCCGAAACACAGATGAACACAAATATCCTGTCAGCTCTGGAGATTATTTACAGGTAAAAGACATTCCCATTTTTCTTGTATTAAAATTATGACCATTTGTAGTTTTCACCCTTTAAGCTCCTACTTATGACTACAGAAAGCACAAGTGATCAACTACTAGAAAACTCTGGAAAAACCCTTAGTGTAATTCTGAAAATGCTTAGCTAATTCTGACTCACTAAAGCCAACAATAAACCTAATTCCTCCAGCAGTAAGACATAAAGTTGGTGATGAAGCATCCAGAAACGAACAAAAATCCTAACAACAGTACAAAATCTTGCCTTGTTTGTTTCCTTGCTGGAAGGGATTCGGGCCAATAAGCTTTCAACAAGTTGCAGCTTTGTAAATCCTGTTCCTTCGCTGGGGATTGGCAAGGGGCCATTCCTGCCAATCTCTCCCAGTGCTGTACAAGCAGCCACCACGAGGAAGGGAGAGCTGCTGTCTAGAAAAGAACCTACAGGAAAAAGCAAAACAAGATGGCATCAATTTTGTGCAATTATTTAACAGTGAGCAGGCAAGCAGTTATATTTTACCCTTGCAAGAAGCAAAGCATTTATCTCTTCTGCAGCTGGTAGGAAGCGTGCTAATACAAAATAAAAATGAAAGGAGACACAGGAATCTAAGCAGTGGCACACTGCTCCCAACTGTGCTATGTTGGTCCATGAGCTAAAAGCTCAACTAGTTCTTGTTGAAAAGGATTACATCCATACATCTTATCAGATGACATTTTTAAAGGCTGTAAATTCTATTGCAGAAAGCAAAGTCAAGATTACAGTATCTATGGGCTGAATATCTACGAAAAGTCCTCAGCCTGGGGTGGCTGAAAAAACCCAACCATTATATGTAGCAAAGTCTCAGGCAGGAAGTTACCTATTGTCTCTGTTGTCGACTTTATAAGCTGTTCTTGCCCCGGCATGGCTGCAGTATTTGGCTGTTCTATGTCATGTAGCTCCATTGCTCTGAGTTTTCCTTTAGCCAAGCACCTTCCTACTGTAAATCCCAAAGCCAACAAAGAACCATGCTGGACCTCTGGGTTCTACAGACAACAAGAAGAGTGCAGAAAATCTCATTTTCAGGTAAGTAACACTTTGCATACAGCACTGATTTAAAAACACATACAGACAATCTAGATGAGAATGGACCCTCAAGAAAACAGAGTTTTAAAATATAATGCAACAGACAATTTGATATTGCTAGTGCTCTCTGATGGATACAGTCTTTTAAGACAAGTTAACAAAACTCAGGCTTATGAGGACAGATTAAGAGTTTATCACCAGCACTCATATTCCTAAAGTCTATCCCTTGGTAGCTAGGCAAAAAAAAAACCCTAAAAAAATCCAAGTAATCTGATTTTTTAAGTACAGATTTAAGATTAACTAAAGTAGAGGCAGCATACTAGTACCTAAAAGCTGTACATATTCAGATTAAGGGGGAAAAATGTACTCTGGTAAAAAAGAGCAAAAGGGAACTACTTTAGACTTGTGTTGCTACCAGTAAGAACACATTCGGCCTACGAACACTGAAGGCAGTGCCTGTACACAGTCCATTTGCACACAGACTCTGAAAACTAATTATTGCAATTAAATTCCTAGAACGTAAGTTTCTCCAATGCTGATTCAGCACTAAAACTAATGATGATGCCCAATTTGTTTTCAGGACTCCTGCATGCTCAGAGGGGCAAAACGAAGTGATAAGGACAATGGAAGGAGGGACGGCAGGCAGCCCCTGCCCCATATAGTGCTGGGCAGAGGGCTGCTGAGCAGTCCATGGTGAGTGGGAAGGAAGCAGTCAGCCCTCACCCGGCAAAGGCTGCTGGCTGGCTGAGACCCTGAGGCAACAAGGGAGTCAGGAGGTGGGTAAGGCTCAGGTGGGGAGGCAGAGTTAAACGTTCAGCAAGTTAAGTATTTTCTTAGTTCTGTGGGTACCTGTAGTTGCTTACAAATACAGAATTCATAAACGTAGGTAGGTATTGTGAGACTCAATGGAATGAGGAATACTGAGCTGGCTAAAACTGGCTAAATACATGACAGTGCTGGCTTTGCTTGGGAAGTGTCTCCAGGAAATTCTCCTGCTGACCTTAACAACAGCTTGGGGGATTAACTTATTTAAAGATCTGTTACGTTCACCTACAACAAAAATCCTTTTTCACCGTCCAACTGGAAGTCAGCTAGTTAATTTTACACTCAGATTAAGGCTAATACATCCTAGACACACTGTGAGATTCAGATTTCCAACAGTTACATGACAGAAGGAAAAACAAGAAGCAGCCAGCATAGGAGTAATTACATGGTTGTCTTTTGCCATCTTGATCAGCTGCTCCAAGGAGGCCTTAAGCTCATCTCCAGACATGGTAGACAGCACTACAGAATAAAAGAGGGCTGCAAGCTCACGCATTTCTTCTTTATTTGTATTCATCAAGCTCTGTGGGAGTTTTAAAAAAGAAATATAAAATATGGAAGCAGCTTCTTATACAGTCTGTTCATACAGAGCTTCAATATACCAGCACTATTGTCATGCAGCTACATAAACAGGACTTAACTCAGAAACTACCCTTTAAATCGACAGCATTATCACTTAGTGAGAACCAAACCCCTCAATTGAGCAAAGTATGCATTAGACACTCAGCATGTAGGAGGAAGATTACCACCAGTCACAAGAGGACTACCCATTGGTTCTGCATTAATGTCTGTTGAAAGCTCAGCCAAATTTTGCCTTCAGGTGTCTTCCAAATTTTGCATGCATACTGAGCTAAAAAAAGCCCCTAGAGATACTGGTTTTTTTCCTGAACTACTGGAGGCTTCCGTTTCCTTTTTAGTAATCAGAAGGGAAAAGAATACTCAAGAGTTTAAACCAGTAAAACCCAATGGTCACAGGAAAAAAAAAGAGGTCCAGGAAATGTATCCACTTTGTATTAGAGATCATGAAAAAGTTGAATTTGTGAAGCCTCAGGTCTTTTGTGTTGAGATATAATCTTAAGTCTGCCATTAATCTGATGTACAATGTGACATGCTCATGTGAAAAATTCAAACCACAGGCCACCAGGAAGGTGGCCTACAAAGGTCCCTTCCAACCCAACACATTCTGTGATTCTATGAAGAAGGAAAAAATGAGCCAAGCAAACAAGAAATAAGATCTGTCAGGCTCAGGAAACATACTCCAACTTCAACCCAAAACTTGGATCAGATCACATAGTCGACTTGCAACAAACCCCTGGACCTGTTCCTTCCACTTGGCAAAGCAAAATCACACAAAGGGTGATTTACAGTAGTATATCTGCAACTAGGCAGTATCAGTTACCATGGCTAGAAGCTTGATTTTGCAAATGGACACACGGTCAAAGAAAAAGAAGGGTTTTAGCAAATGATGAGCAATACTGAAAAGGAAAGTGTTTGTAAATCCTCTCCCTTATGGGTCATACCTGCACTTTAATGAGGCTTTGTGAACTGTATACAAGACAGCAGAGATATCAGCAGGAGAAATTATTAGAACACATTCTAATTTTTATTTAACTTGACCAAGTTTTTTTTTCTGCTGGATTTTGTCAATGAAAGTAAATGCAACCTGTAAGGGTTTACCAAATCCTGGATGATTGAATCAAATAACGAAAAAGCAGAAAGGTGCCTGAGAAAACAATCAGGGAAAAGCAGAATTCTCTCTTCCTTATTCATAAGCAGGTTTCAGTTTATCTGCGGTTCGGGTTTTTTGTTTGTTTAAAGCTAATAAAAAAAACCCCAAAGCTTCCACATGAAGGTCTCTAAACTAACTAGGAACCCAATTAATTTTACCTTCTGAGAAGCTACTCACATTGCCCCACTGGAACACACTCACTTTAAAACAATTCTTTCAAAAATTTGCAGAATTTTGTTTTCGGTTTTCTTTTGCTGTATAATGGATCTTCTGATCAAGGAGGAGAACTGACTGCCTATACTAACAGGATCAATGAAATAGGTTACCCAGAACATGTAGGTCAATGAACAAAATCAGTAACACCAAAGAACCAAAAAAAATAATTTTCCTCCTCCTGCAACATATAACATCTCATGAGGTGCATACTTGGAAATAATACTCCACTCCATTAGTTTTTGCTAATGCACCACCCTCACCCCCCAATTTATCTAAACAAAGTGGGTTTGGTGTACCTTTATCCAATCTGTTTTGTCTACAAATCTCGTAGCTAGTTTTTCTGGATACACTGAAACAACTTCTAGAAGACAATACATGACTGGCAAACCTAAGCAGTAATGAAAGAATCACATTATTAAATAATATTTACAACAATTTAACAATCAGTGATAAAAAGAGGTTATGAAGTATCAGGAATTTCAAAGGAGTCATGCAATTCACTAGGGATAACAAACAAAACAAAATAATACGTATAGTATTTTTCAGAAATATTAAGGAAACTAATGGAAGGTAACAATTTATTCTGAAGGCATTCAAGTGCCTTAAGATTACACTTGTAACAGGTAGGCAATTATCAGAGTAAGGGAGACACAGCATTCACTGGTGACTGAACTGCTACGGACAATGGCTTCATAATTTTCAGGCATTATGTCAACTGGTGCTGCAATTTTACTTTCCTGTTTCCTCCCCTGTACACAGCAGCATAGAGGAGAACAAGTTTAAACTGAAGAGTAGAGAGTGTGTGATGCAACTGTGGTTGCTGCAGCCAAGTTCAAAGCAGCAGGCATGGCAACTCATTCCAATAAGGGAAGACATTTTTTTCTTCAAGATGATGCTGCACACTGCTTCTTACCTCCAACACCAGCTAACAGCTGCTGAAGAAGGCCAATATATATATGCACAGGGTTGGTTTCTGCATTTTTTGAAGAGGAAGAGAAAGATACGTGGTTGCCAGACATGAGGTTTCTTATGTAACGTCCAATGGCTGGTGCATGATCTTGCATATCTGCCAAGCTCTGTGAGGTTGGCACCACACCCGCACTGTGAGCAAGACACATCCGCAGATACAAAACTATCTAAGTAGAGAAGAGAAAAACACAAAATGCTGAGTGCATGAGCACTTGGAAAACCACGGAGGAGACAAAATAAAAGGGCAGGGAATGTGCTATATTTAATGTAACCAAAACTAGACTTTCTAGATGGAAAAGTCATCACAGAGGCAATAATACAAAGCATAACAAATCAGAGGACCAGCTTCTGCACTATCCCTGTATAATCAGACAACCTTACAGCACTTGGATCACTCTCACAAAAATTTAAATTGTACACATATATTTCATTTCATCAGCTGATGCAACCTCCTGGCAGGCTGTTCAGCATGTACCCTGTACCAATTTGGCACGCACACAAATGCAACCCAATGCATTGCTAATACAGACCTTGCATCACATCCGAGTTTGTGCCTACAGATCACTGAAGCCAGGGAATTTGCTATGAAAAGAACAGCCTCAAGGAACATAATGGGAGTTTTGCATAGGATTGCCAATTTTTCCCTCTGAGAGTTATTAGGTATATACTGCAGAAAGCAGCCCTCTTGGGGCTCCTGAGCAGCCCTCTGAGGAACACTCTTTCAACCCCCCTTGAAAATCCTGTTAGGCTGCCATTTAAAGACAGGAAGATAAAGGACAGAGAGTTAAGCCCAACATCTGTTCAAAAGAGGAATTTTAGAATGTAGGGTGACTTATGGTAACTGTTAGCTTCTTACACTGCCCTCTAAATAAATAATGGTATCCAAGGAAGTAAATCTAGACAATTACCTCTCCAAATGTGGCAGGATTGAAAGGCAACACTGTAGTTCCAGTCATATATTTCACTGGAGTTTTCATTCGGTGAGAGGCCTAAACAACAGAATATATTGAGACTGGAACAGTCAGGCTCATGAACGGCAGAGATATTGGAAAAGTCAGTGAAATTTTGCTGTTCCAACTATGTTTATCTTCTACTTAGAAACTGAAAATGTACAACAGTTCTGTAACAAGAAGGGCATAGTGCACTTGATAATAATAGACTTTAGGTCCAACCTTCCATCCCTATCAAATTAGAAAGTGGAAACTGCATTCATGAGATGGAAGGACTGGAGGACATGGATGGATGAGGCTGGAGGACAACAACATTCTTCCCTTCAGGAAAAAAAGAAAAGTGCTTTAGAGTTTAAAGCCAAAATACTTAATAACCATCCAAACTCTGAGGTGCCCTTGCTGAGAGGCAGCAGAAAACTGGGAGACAGCTGCTCTGCCTAGAGAGGCTGCAGAGCAGCCAGGTCTCCCCAGTGCTGGGAGATGAGCGCCCTGTGCTGCATCAGTCAAGTCCAGGGAGTCTCACATTGTGCTACCTGCTAGGTAGAAGGCTGCTGCAGCAATACCTTTCCATGGAAATGTTAGCTTTAAATACTCCAGCAGAAAAACATCTGAAAAGAAGGTTTCCAGTAACACCAGTGCAAGCACTCCAGAAAAGCCGTGTTCTCTAGGCAATATGCACATCAGTGCTACTGCCAGAGTCAGCCAGGCAGCCTTGCATCTGAATAAACACCAGAGATAGTTAGTTGCACCAAAGCCAAGAATGGGTTGCCATCCATATTCAGCAGATCAGGCCCTACTCCTTTGCATAGACTTTCTGGCAGAGAAGGATCATGCTAACTCATGCAGGAAAGCCATTTTGCATCTCAGTCTGCCAAGAAATGCATACAAACTTCTCAAACATCTCCAACACTTGCAGAGTATGCACTTGACATGGTATGTGAAAATTCACACCTTGACATAACTATCCAAAGAAATGTACCTCAAGGCACATTTTTAATATGCCTTCAGGACATCACGTAAAGAAGATCTGGAAAGCCCTCTTCTTTTTCTTAATTTTTTTTTAATTCACCCAGGAGTGACGAAATCTTGTTTTTCCCTTTAATGATTAAACTAACCTGATCCATGACAGCAGTCACACTACAGAAGTCAACAAAAAATTAAAAAATTAACCACAAGGGGACAGTCATTTAATAGTGTTATCTAAAACTCAATCTTGGTCTCGTAATTTTTTATTATCTATGTGGATAAACCAGTATTTTGGGCAAAAGCACGTTTTTTCATAAAGCTTTGGATACTTCATACATCAGCAGAGTACAATAGCAAGTACAACAGCAGAGTACATAATACATCACAAGAAATTTCTTAGGTTTAGAGTTCTGTTATCAGACCTCCTGCAAAATCAGATGTACTCCAACAGTATGTACTTCTGACATTTTTTTAGAAGTAGGCTATCAGAGCAAAAAAAGTATGGTCAGTGACCCTTCACATAATCTTAATAGGTTATAAGCCTATTATAGCTACCATACACAAGTGTGTAACAGACTAGATTTTAACACCTCTCCAGATGATGTCTGAAGTGCAAACAGTGTGGGTAAACTCAATGATACTGTTTTTTGTTATAGCATTCCACTAGACTTGTGAAAAGTTACTTACATGGCCATTATTTCCACAGATTGCAATGAACATGAATAATTAAGCCTTTAAGTCAAAAAACCAGGCTTCTTTGCTTGTTCCAGCATCTCCTTTCATAGCCTGGAACCTTTTTTGTTTGTTTGTTTTATGCAATGCAATATTATGTGTGGTCTTCACAGTTATTTTTGCTAACTCTGTTCCTTGGGGATGGTGAGGGAGGTGGATACAACAAAGTGAAGACCACACTGATTTCATGACTGAGCATCAGCTAAGTAATTGCCATTTACTGGGTCAGAAGCACTATACCTTGTCTTGAATGTAATGGACCATTTCAGGGAAGGAAGGCATCTGCTTCCCAGAGCTCTCCTTTTCATTTTTACCAGGAAATGTTCTCAACACCCGCTGCGCTTCTCCATGTACTTCCTCCCGCCTTCCAGAAGAAAAGATGAGAAACAGACGTTACTTGTACAGAGCAAATGGCCTTTAATGAGCAATACGATATCTTGGGAAGTCGGGGAAAGAGAACAGTTTTTAAATGAGACATGTTTTTTTTGGAAAGGAAGGGGAAAAAGCTTGCACTGGAACTTTTAATGATTTGTTTACTTTAGAAAGGGAGAAGAAAAAGGACAGTGACAAGTGGCCTCTGCAGAACAGTCTGTATCAGCCCACTTCTGCTCCTCCGACATCCTGCTAGTGTTCACCAACAGTTCCTGGTTCCCACATCCTTGTTTTCCTATCTGCTCCTCCTCCCCATCATTTCCTATATACAAGCTTCAACTGACAAATACCAGGTTTAACACTATCTACTTATCAGAAGATCAACTCCTGAAACAGTGCTTACAATGCAACAGTACAGCTTGTTGCAAGTGATCTGTTTAGCTTTCCTGAATTACACAATAGCTACTCATGTAAAACACCGAGGCATTAAATTAAGTTAGAAAAAGCCCACTGCTTAAATTGCTATAACAGAAAACTGTAAATGAAATCATTACTGTAATTTAATGAGTCAGCTACTCAGCAGAGAGTGGCAGCTCTCACAAGTGATGTTCTTGACTCTTTGCAACTACAAGCTAAAAATCGATTGACAGAATTTGTCAAGAAAAAAATAATTTCTAGCCACTCTAAAGGTGATTTCAGTCAATTTATTTTTTACTTTGCAACTGCAATTGATCACTAACATGCAGTGCTTTAGTGACAGCAGTTAAGCCAAAACAACAAAAAGAATTCAAGCCAAAGACTGTAAGGCATAGTATCAGTTCTTCACAGAACTGCCAAGAATGCCCCTATGTAAAGATTAGTATCCTAATTATCTTACTTGATTTTCAGTGAATGAGCTTTTATGCACATACTTACATTCAATATATGCATTCACATTTCATCCAAATATATATTGGATGCAAATACATATGTCTGTGTATGAAATAATTTAAAAAGAAAACAACTTACGGGTCTCCTGCTGCTAACAGGAGTAAGTATCTGGAAGGGATATGATCTGGGGGGAATACTGTGCTAGCAAATTTCACAGCCACTTGACGTACTTGAACTTCAGTCTTAAAGAGAAGAAATACAAACATATGGTTGAGTTTTAAATGAACACACTAATAACTTGCACTCAATCACCACTTGTAAATCATCAGTCATCTGTTTTGTCCTCTGGTACTAATATGACTCAAAGATTGTAGACATTTTGAGACACTGTTCTCACTAGCTCTTCACAAGGCTGGATATAGGGAAAGGAAAAGCTAGCTTCCTGTGTATACACAAGTGAAGAATGAAAAGTTAAATTAAATATATGCCCAGTTTTGGGAATCATAAATCAGTTATCACTAACTCTTAGACATCTTAGACACCAGGCACTTTTGAGATGAACAATGACATGCATCATCTATCCACACAAAACAGAGCTGTGCATAGGGGCAGCACAGTCAGAGGTAAAAAAGAAACATTAGCTCAGAGTGGTCCTTCTTGCTGCTGGGTTCACACAGTACCAAAATGGTACTTGCCTGGAGACCTAGACTGCTTTAGTACCCAGACAGAAGTGTTATCAGAATGAAAAGAGTCTTCAACACAGTTCCTAGTGCAACCGCCAGAAATACATATACCCCTGCAGCCACCCTGCGTATCCATGCAGACACAGAGTATACAAAACCCACTCCTTCTGAAAACCCAGACCTCTGGGGAATTCTGAACACAAATAAGATGCTCAGTAAAGTAAGAGTAAGTGAAGTGTGGTTTCCACTGGATTATTCTCTCCAAGCTTACTTCCTGGGGAAGTTCCCAAATTCTTTATAAATCACACAATGTACTTAAATCCCCATTTAGCATGATCCTTTTTACCAAACTCTTGCTTTAACAAAGCACAAGATACTGTCCACAAAGCATCTACTTTTCTTAGGAGAAGACTATGAAAAACATACAGTGCCATCACAATGTATCTGTTTCTTTGCAAAATAGAGTGTAAATAGAAAACTGCACTGTCACTCTTCTTGCAGCCAGTGTACCATATAAAAACAATTAATCTGAGCATACACCATCCTCTTTACAGAGACAGGCCAATCCATTCAGTAAGAAAAGGGAGACCTGTTCCAAATACATACAATAAAAGTGTGAGGAAACAGAGAAAAACCTAATAGCTCTTTTTTAAGGTAGTTAATTTGACTCCACTGTAAATACCTTTATTAAATAAGAAGCTACAAGAGCTTCCATCATGGTACGCTGGGCTCCTTCCAAATTACTGTATGCTCCAACCATCATAGACAAAGCCTCCTGAATGGCAAGCCTAGTATCAGCATCTTCCTGCAGTACAAAACCAAGAGTTTTCACTTTACAGTGTGCAGTGACATGAATTAAGCAAAACCAGCACAAAATATTAACAATTTCCCAAAGCACCCACCTTGCACAAAGCTTCAAAAAACTGCTGTACCAGTGCTATATCCTTGGTAAAGAGCTGGGGCATTCGGCTGAAACAAGATATTTCAATTAATGAAGGGGATTTTTTTATTTGGTTTTTTAAATTGAAATGTTTCAACTTTCATTGGTGTTCCACTCATCCCACATTGTAACTGTCAAATGAAACACAGCCAGCAGAGTTTGCTCTATTTTAACCATTTCCACCATGGAACAGCCCACATCCTCCTAACATAGTCTGAAAAGCAAGATACCACTGAACATACCACCTAGCTAGTTCCATGCTCTCTGGTCTTCTAGGTACAATCCTTAAATTTATGTTTCTGGCAATCCAGAAAGTGCAACCACTTCTTAAATACTGTGTATAATTCATGAGCTGTCTTTAATCACTGCTAGAGAAGCTATTGGCTAAAAGTATATTTCTTTTTACACCTCCAGAGATGTCACAAGAAGAATGCTTTAATCTGCACTGTATGATCAACTGAAAAATTGGCAGGTGGCATAAAGCTTGCTGCTGACAAACTAACACATTACTCTGGAAAAATTATGCAATATCCCATTGCTTAAATGGTGCTTCAGTTACCTGGAAAGCTTTCCAACTGCTGAATACGCCATTGACAGCAGTTTTGAATCCTTGAATGAAAAAAACCAATAAATAAAATTCAGCAAGACCAGAAATACATAAAGGCGCATTTTTCATAATTAGATATTTACTTTTAAACCTGTCTCCAAAGTATTCAAACAGGCTTTCATGACAAATACCAAGCATAAAATAACTGTATCCAAGAATAAAAGTATTGCATAGGCACAGAGGGAACATACTTTTCCACAAGAAACAGAAAATTTTACATTGTAACAAAGTATGACTTCCTTCTGGTCTCAGCTAACCACACTGTATTTCAAGAGAGACAGCTAGAGAGATTCAGCAAGTATAGGAAGCAGTAGCAAAGGGACAGAAACCTTACACTGGACCTCAACAGCAGCTTCAGACAAAGGAAGCTGTTTGCACACTGAATCCTGCAGATTACCAATGCAGCACATTATATATGGCCTCACTTCCTCCTGAACACTCCTTTTTCATGCCCTTCCCAATGGCAGGGCCCATGTGTTCCAACACCAACTCCAGCTGGAAGGTCACACTCAATAGTTCAAATGAACCACAAAGAGAAATTAGAACTGTAGAAGAGGTGTTCTGCAACATCAGCCCTCCCTAAGATGTATGGCAGAGTAATGTGGGGAATTTGCCTTCTGGAAAGACCTCCTGAGGCCAGCCACATTTGTAGTTCTGGCTGTAACACCCTTCCCATTGCAATGCTATCCCTGAACAGACAGGATGGAAGGTACCACAAGCAGGTCTATACAACTGCTTATCAGAATGGGGTATATGCCTAGAGCTGAGGACCCTGAGTGCTCCACAGTAATGAATAACAGCAGCTAGATGCTACTCTGGCATCATTAGTTAGACTACCAACAGTATTATTTCCTGAGACACGGGACTCGATGGGTCCCTTCCAACTCAGTGTACTCTATGATTTGCAAACAGCACCCAAGCACCTATCCACAGCTGTTCAACAAACACCACAGTTTTCCTATATAACATTTTGAAGTACTTATTTCTTTTCCAACAAAATTTCATAAAAGCTATTCTTTGACTGCCATCTCAGGCAACTACAAAACGCAGATTTATCAGCTTCCATCATAAAGATGGAAGCTTGTACTCACATGAAGAATATCTTTATAGCAAAGAACCTTTCAGCTTACCTCTTTGTATTCACTGATCAGCTTTGTAAGTCCGTTTAAAAGCATTGGGCCTAATGGCTTTATTTTACTTTCCGGACAACTGCAATTAGACACAAAAAAACCAATGTATTATCTTCTGCATCTCTTAAAAGTATCTTCTCTAATTATCACTTTTTCTCAACTTAGTTAAGCTGAGAAATTACATCTTAATGTGTGCAAGCACACACACGCAGAGATTTCAGGATAAAGGAGAAATCCCTACTTTCTATGAGTGTTAGTGCTCTCCCTTTGCCCTTGGTTCAGTAGAGTG
The DNA here is from genome assembly GCA_020800305.1 of Porphyrio hochstetteri. Classification (NCBI taxonomy): domain Eukaryota; kingdom Metazoa; phylum Chordata; class Aves; order Gruiformes; family Rallidae; genus Porphyrio; species Porphyrio hochstetteri. Next base: position 13,622,345 of record CM036938.1, on the reverse strand, counting down.
GCTTCTAGGCAAACTGCTAAAAAATACACTGCTCACTCTGAATTACTTACATGATACAAATATGATGCACAAACTGCAAGGACAGACTTCTCAGTTTTGCATTTGTGTTTGCACCAAAGAGTCCATCATAAACCACCTGGCCAAAACGAATAAAAAGCAGATCAGAGATTTTCTGGCCTGACTTTCAAAGGTTTTCTAATTCCCTTCCTTCTTTAAACACTGTCATCAGTAAAAGCACTTCCCTCCCCTAAGTACTGGAGGAACTGTATTATCAAGCTCATTAGGAAGAGCATTAGGAACTTAAGCATTACCTGAATGTTAGCTGGGAAGGTTTCTGCAGCTTGCCTGGATCGCAGGAGATGAGGAACTATCTTTAATTTAACACGAGTGCTGACTGACTCTCGTTTCATTTCTGGCTTCAGAATAGACCCCTGTTGGAAACAAGAGTTGAAATAATATAGCACACCTTTGGAGGGTAGTACTTTCAAGTTAACTAAACTACCTTCTACTGCAAATCAGAACACACCAGGGCAAAGAAAAAAATTATTTAATAGCAAAAGTGTTCAATGAAAGCAAAGATCAAAGGAAGTGATACATTTAAGAAATATATATTTCTCCAAATAAAATAAGGCAACTAAAATTACAGCTTCAAAACTTAAACAGTTATGCAACTCCAAAAGCAAATCTTACCTCCTTGGTTTTCAGTGGTATATCCCCAAGATACACTTTATACATTTTGTTGATGATAGCAGGATTGTTCCAGTCAATTAAACTAAAGGAAAAAAAACCCACACTGAACACCAACACGTAACATTTCTGACCTTTGATTACTTTAAAAAAATATACATGTGTCCTAGTTTTGGCAGGGACAGAATTAAATTTCCTTCCTAGCAGCAGGTACAGTGCTGTGGCTTCGATTTAGGATGAGAACAGTGTTCACAACACTGATGTTTTCAGTTCTTCCAAGCCATCAAGGACTTTTCAGCTTCTCACAATGAGAAGCCTGAGTGCTAAAGAAGCTGGAAGAGGACACAACCAGGACAGCCAACCCAAACTGGCCAAAGGGTTATTCCATACCATATGACACCATACAATGTATGTAACTGGGACTTGTCTGAGAGGTGAGGCAGCTTGGGAATTAACTGAGCCTTGATTTTGTATGATAAGCAATTGTGCTGTGCATCATTTGTTTTGTATGTTAGTGTTACTGTTACTACTATTGTCCTAATTTTTATTATGTCCTTTATCTCAACTGGCAAGTTTTAGGGGGTTTTTTTCCCTTTTCAATTTCCTCCCTCATACCACTGGGAGAGGCACGGTGAGTGATGAGTGAATGGCTGTGTGGTTGCTTTCACTGCTAGCCAGGTTAAAACACACAATGTGTCTTTCAGCATTTCACATCATATTCATGCTCTCCCCAGAGTTTGTATAGATCTAGTTTGACTTCTCATCATTCCTCTCACACCCGCATAATATATAACTATTAAGAACATGATTATAAATTTCACCTACAATTTATGACTATGCAATTCCAAATAATTTGTAACAAACCTACATGCTCCCTTCTCTCCCACTGAAACAAGGCATATTTATGAGATTGGAACACACACACACATACCCAACACGCCACAAAACCCAAAAAATTAAGCATGCATACTTCATAAAAATGGAAGAGACAGAACTATCTCTTTCTTTCAGTAGATCAACTAATTTCCAAACAGGTGAGCTGAGAAGTAGCGTATTTTTCTGATAAAAGACATTTAACAATGCATATTAACATGCATTTTGCCCACACACGTATTTTGCTCTGCAAGCAGAGAATATCAACACAAAGCCAAAGATGAGACAAACAGCAAAATCTTTTGACTGCCTTCCTTAACCAGGCTGTCATCACTAACCAGAATCATCTCCCCTGCCATGGCTGAAGCTCGAATGGAGGTGGTTTCACATTACACATCTGACTCCAAGTAAAACAGTCCTATGCTTCTAGTAATACACAGCCACCTACACGTCAAAGGCAAGTGTCTTTTGGTCCAAATCTACATAAGACAGCAAACCTCCCATGATCGGTGACTCAGCAAATAGTACCATGAGTAATTACTCTGGCCTTTTGATTTGCTAGTGAGAAGCATTGTCTTTAGACCAAGAAAGAAGAACTTCAGATGATCAAAAGTTTTAAAAATGCAGAACACAGTGGCTGCCAAACTTCCTAAACTATGGTCTGCTTCACTATTACAGCCTCTGGACTCCCTTAATAAATTAAAGTGTACTTTTCTGGGAAAGCTGACCAGCTGTGAATCACTTACTATATCCTTACTGACTATCAATAATCCAGAGGGCAAGTTGGAAACCAAGGAATAAGAAAATGGCTCAAAGGTGATACCAAAGAAGACTGAAAACAGAGAGCTAAGTCAGCTCCAAAGGCAAGTGAAGTTCTGCTGCAAGACTGAACCACACCATTCCCAGCGCTGTGTGAATACATGGCTGCCTAGGAGGCACATGGGGGACTTCAGCCTTCCCCCCTGCAAAGCAGTCTCTGTGTAGCACTATATGAATTTTGGCTAGCTCTGTTAGGAACACTAGCACCACCTTTCCCAAACATGCAAATTGGTACCTTTGTTTGCTCTTCAGTTCAAGGTCTGCTGCAGTGGCAACACTGTGTCTTGTATCACTGGAGGCTACAACCAGATGTATAACAGCTTCAAGTTCTGGCACTTGCTCAGCTTCAATGAACTTCACTATCCCCAGCTTACACTGTTCAACATTGGGGAAAGTAAAGGCAGTGTTACTGACAAGAAGAAAGCATATGTTACAGTAACTGTAGCAGTTCAGCTGTATGAAACTATGGCTCCTGCTCGCTAAGAAGTTCACATGCTCTGAATCGCTTTAGCAGTGCCCTCTTCTTGCCTCCTGTCAAAGCAGTCACCTGAGACAAAGTATCAGTGTTATAATTAGGGACAAGCTTCTTCTCTGCTAAAAATGGATGCTTCATCAACACAATGGAGTTTTGCAACCTTACTATCTTTAGGAAGAAAACACCAGAGTAGGCTGCAGTCATGGTTGTATCCTTATCAGCTCTGAGAACTGCTGGCTCATCCCATCCCATCTCACCATGGCAAAACTCCTTCAGGCATCATGTGAAGTCCCTCAATAAATTCCCCCAGGGCAACTAAAGACCTGGTCAGAGTTAGTGTTTTCCACCCGGCCTTCTGTTCCCCTGTCTATAGTCATCACTGCCACCACCCCCAGTTCACCAAGGACCAGCACCACAGCTTCAAGTACCTGTTCCAGCAGCTCTGGTGTCCATGGGCTATCTCCAATGACCCTTTTGGCTGCATAAAAGCTCATCCCCGGAGGTGGCTGAGGAATTCCAGAACCTCCCACACTACTTGTTGAAGAGCCCTGGCCCGAGGGCATGCTTTGTCGACTCTGAGATTCATTCAATACAAACCTGTGCAGAAGGGAAAGAAGTTTCATTAGAGGCTTTACCAGCCCACATTGCCAGCTGAAGTAGATGCTTGAACAGAGGAACAAACACAGCCAGTCCAACTTCATGTACTCTTCTTTAATTAATCCCTTGACTCTGACGTTCATAAGAGAATTTGCTCAGTCAAGACTAAGCTACCAGTTATCCCAGCATATTCTGCTAAACCTGTAATGATCTCATTAAAACTGCTTGAAAAAAAACCTTGCTAAGAGTCCACCGGCATTTCTGGAGTTACCTCAGGCTATGAACAAAAAAGAATGATCTCTTCTGTATTAGGAGTACTCAGGCACCACTACATTCAAGAAACTTGGACAAAAGCTTTAACAATATTTGCACGATTTCTATGAAAAATGCAAACCTAACAAAAAGGAATAATGAAACTTATGCAACACGCATAAGTGTCAGGAAAGAACCCCTGATATAAAAAAAAAAGATAATTAAAATGTCTTGGAAAATGGCAGTTTTGTGCTGGGCAGGCAAGGAAAGCAAAAGCCATAAAGGTCAAGTGCACAGATCTTAAGTCTTTTTAGAGAACGGCTAGTCTAGCTGCCCTGTGCACAACAACTCCATTCTCACAAAAGCCACTCCACATCTCCTGTATCCTTGAAAACTGATCAACACATGAAGGCATCAGACTTGTAGTGCAGAGATCAACACATTTTTGTCAGCTGTAACCTGTTCTGCGTTCAGTGCACAGGCAACAAAAGGAAGTATGCCTTCTCAAAAACAACCATAACCATTCCTCCCAGCTTTCACTGGTTAAAACTTTAAACACTTGAACTTGATTATGAGTTCTAAGCTGTAGCTATGCTTTCTGGTTGTTTTACTGTACGCAGGTAAGCAAGGCTAATTCACAACTGAGTAATAACACAACAAGTTCTACCAGGCATAAATACTAGCTGTGAACACCTGCAAACAGTCTCACCCCAGGGAGGAAGACTTTAAGAGCCAGACATCCAGAAACACAGGCCAGCTGAAGACAGGCTCTGAGCATCTTCTGGAAAGAAAACGAAACCTTCATCCCGTACTGTCAGGGAAGACAGCAGGCCTGCCTGCGGCCTAGCTCTCTTCTCCCAAGACTTAGGCCTTGACAATATTCTTCTGTTCCCATGAGAGGGGAAAAGTTACTCATGCTCTGAGGATCTTAATAATCACATTCGCAAAACACAGCGGCCTTGCTGATAAGGGTACAGGCTGCCCTAAACCAAGAAGCAGCTATGGGAAGGTTTTTGGGAGTAATGGAACATGTTAGGAACAAACCATAACAAGAGGGTCAAAACAGCAGCTGTGCAGATACTTTTAGGCATTAAAGGTAAACTAACGATATTGAGCTGTAAGAGTTTGTCAGAACTCGTTATACTTCCTAACCACTGTGAACAGTGTGTGTAACCGATGAGCAGTTTTTTAGCTTGCCACGTTTGCAGTAAAAAAGGTATATAATCTGTGTGATTTCACCTAATAAAGTGGCTTCACCTAAAATTCACCTCGAATTGCGTGTTGCTCTCTGCCAGCTGCCACAACGTACCCATCTGAGTATTTAAAATGTGTCATGCTTGGCCAAAATGGAAAGCAGGCATGGAAGGAAAGTGTCACTGCAAAGCCCAAGGACTTCATCTGCTGATGCTACAGCCATGGCAGTGTAGGGGTGAAGCTAAAAACATAAACCTGGGCAATCTGAAGAGCATGAACTGTGAGCAGAGGAGTGGGCTAGGCATTTTAAACTATAAACCTCAACACTCTACAAATTTAAACAGTAAGGAAGTGACCCCCAAATTATCTCATGGGACCATGGCCTCCAACAAAGCTACACAGCAAAACACCACATGCTCACTATTTAAAAAGTCATTTCTACAGGATAATCCACTTTGGTGAGCAAGAGTTTGGGGCCCAGAAAAATCCTACAGGAATCAATTACTGCAGAAGAAAGAAGGTTCTACTGTTAAAATTATTCCTATTTTCTTTCAAAGCAAAAGCTCACCTACTGATACAAAGACACTACAATAATTAGTGGAAAATGGATTTTGGAAAAGTATTGATTTTAGACACTAGAAGATCCCTAACAGCAGTGATCAGTAAATTGAAGTTGCTCTGTACATCATTCTTGCTCTCAGAAGCAGTGCTTACAGCTAGGCACGCTATTACAGTTAAACACTTTTCACCAGAAGACAGGTGAAAGATAAATCTTGCTACTAAAGGCTCAATTCTGGAAAGCACAAGTTTTCTGAGATGACTCTTGCTTATAACCTTGGAGGAATAAGCTTTAAAATTCAATTGTAGGGAGATGATCATATTTTCATCTGGCTCCTGTTTAAAGGTTTGGTTATTTAACAGTTAGCTCACAAGTCTCATAGCTTCACCTTGATACTAAAAGAAGTCAAGAACAGCATATTGAAACACCCAATTAAGTAGAAAAAAAACCATGTTAAGTAAGGAAGGTGCTGATCCCATTCTTAAAATTAGGACCCTGCTTTTTGTCTTACTGAATCGTGTAACTGGCTGCATTTGAGCTAGGAAATAACAGCGTATTTGAAATGAGTTTCCAAGGGTGTTTGTACTGTTTCACACCTAAAGAACACCAAGGCTAGAGAAGACCTGTATTAACTATTACTTACCCATAAGGCATAAGAAGAACATCCAACATAAAGTCCAAAAGCAGCTGTACAGTCTTTGGTTTTTCAGCAAGATTAAATGGAGAAGCTGCTGCTTTCAGTGGTTCAGCAGGGTACTTCATGTGAAAAAGGGTTGGTATTAGAAGATGCATTAGGCTGAAAAACAATTGTATTTACTGCAACCATCAAAAAAATCACACCTGTTTATTCTTAACATTCAAGAGAGAAACCTTTAACAACAAACATGGTCCTTAATAGCAAAAAAAAATAGTCATACAAGTTATACTGATTCAATGATCTAGTGACCTCTATTTGCCATTTGATATACTCAAAAATGGAAGGCAGAAGATAAATCAGGATTTGCACTTAAAATAGAACATACATGTCTGCAGGCACGCACACACATCTGGCGAGACAGTCACCGAGTCTCTCCAGACTTCTAATGTTTTGTAATTATGCCACAAAATATAGTCTAGAACTCTCTCATCCATAAGAAATTTGTTTTAAATCTGAGTTTGCCTAGAGCAGAAGTTCATCAATACTGTTCATCTTCACCAAACAGAGCACACAGATAAATATATTAATTATATACCAGTACAGCCGTATTTCCCAAAGCTCTCTTCACTCACGTACTTGCTTTTCAGACAGGGCAAAAACGCGGTGCCAGAAAAGACAAGCAAACATTTTCAAAATGATCTCATGAACAGAAGCAAGACCTTTCATTAAGATAATTTTAAAAACACATTTACACTATCACAGTGATGTAGAGTGAATGAAGACACAATTTTTACATCACTTTCCAGTGCCAGCGAGGTGGAAATCCATCTCAATGTAAGTAATTAACAGTTTCCTGTAAGTTTTTAGTAACCAGCAGTTCTCAACTTCAGTCTTCTTTTTATTACAACTTACTGTTTCAAATTACTAGGAAATGTAGTTATCTTACAAGTCAGAGAAGCCAATGAGAGACATTTACTTTTGATGGATAGAGGCTATTTACTGACGGACTGGCCTTAAGCTGCAAACCCAGACTCTGATGAAGATGTTTGGGGGATATGGGCAGGCATATCCATCATAACACAGACCTCATCGTACAGGGCATCTGGGGGAGCAGATCCTGCATATTATTGCAGCATCATGACAATATCACCAAGGAAAAACCCCAACTTTTAACAAGTGATAGAAATTATTTAACTAAAGTGATAAAAAACATAATTAACTCCAAGAGTAAGTATTTATACCTGTCTTGCTGTGGTTGAGGTTTTCCTTCCATTGCAGTGAGAAGAGTTGGAGCCAATTCACATTGTTTTTCTACAGGCAGACGGGGGTATCCCATCTTAACATAAATTATGGTAAAATTCTAAAGGAGTAGAAAAAGCATACATTATTTCAACAGTGCAAAAAAAGTCTGTTTTTTAAACTCTTCTTGCGTGTTGTTACAAAACTGGGTATTAGAAACAACATTAATGTTTTGGAAGACCAGTTTCTTAATTCTAAGGCCCACAGGACTACCAGCTCTTAAAGCAGACATTCTGCTGAGCCTCTCTTACTGGCTGCAGCTTTACCTGAGAAACAGCTTAAAGGAAAACAAATGTAATGTCCTCTCACCTATTTCTGTATTAAAATAGAAAGCAATACTGAATAACTACAAAGTCAGCAGCACAGGCAAGGTTCCTCTTGAAAGAGAAAGTTCTTAAATTTCTTCTAAATCATAAATAAATGCTGGAAATGCAATCCAAACAGAGTCCAGTGACAGGACAAGCAATACTGAATACTGGAATATCTAACTGCTATTACATCAATCTGAATCCAGCCAAGAACTGTAGAGGAAAGAGTCATGTGTTCAATGACCTGGTTGAAAGAAGTCTTGAAGTGGGTAGCATGACCCTTCTCTGGCCTTTGTTGAAATTTTATGAAGCCTCATGGCACAGAACAACATGCATCACTTCCACACATGAATGAAACAGAGAGGTGCCCAGAGAGGTGCTGGAGGCCCCATCGCTGTTGATACTCAAGGTCAGGTTTGCTGGGACTCTGAGTCACCTAGTGAAGATATCCCTGCTTACTGCAGAGCAAGTTGGGACTAGAGGACCTCTAAAAGTCCCTTCCAACTTAATGTTCTGTGATCTATGACAACAGACTTTTAATACGTAAAAGCACAGTGTATGTGGTTTGTCTTCAGACAAAATGGGTCTTTTACTGCTCTGCAGAACACAGGCACTCTAAAAGACTGTGGCCATTTCTAAAAAGTGAACTCTGGATAATCCCTCTTGCTTAAAGACAATCCGAGATTACATCAGTGTTACTTCTGTTTATAGTCTTAAGTATTTCCCCACCACTTTCTACGTATTCCATTTCTGCTACATATGACCGTAAAGTCCAATGAGAAGGACAGAAAATTTCCCTCTGCTTTTATCACTTTTTTCATGATGGTGATTTGCAATATATCTACCACAGCTGAAATGAAAAATGTGTTCACAGTTTCATAAAAACTTTCAATAAACTACTTTCAACTTTTTAAACTACATTGAATGAAACCACCTAATAAAGTTTCCCCATCTGTAAAATAAGGGGGTTTTAATCCTAACTTGTGAAGTTACAGTCCTGACACTAAAAATACATGTTTTCATGTGATCAGAGAAATACAGATTTTTCAAGCAAAACGCTGATCTTTCATTATGTTTTAAGACCCCAATACTGCATGTGGCAGGATTGGTAGCTGCCTGCAAAACATACCTTCTAGCAATTAACAGACCCTCCACACCACAACAATGACAATTCATGGTTTCATGAAACATCAAGGGTAGTTATCAGTAATTTGAACAGAATTGATAGTGTAGCTGCTTTATGAAACTAATTTTCATCCTCACCAGACTATTAAGTTTAGTTTAAAAAAAAAAAAATCACTTAAAACATCAACCTCATGACAGTAACATACTTGATAGGAAACCTGACAGGGCTAAATACACGAGCTTTAAATAATAGTCAGCTTGTTACACGTAAATCAGTAACTATTCTTGGAGGAGCAGACACTTACAGTGACAAAAGACACTGCAGAAGGATCTTGGTATTGAACTAGCAATGTCTCCACTGGAAGCTGAATTTTTGGACGACTTTTGATGCGCTTATTCAGATGAACCAGAAGTTCCATGACCTGAGAGGAAGAAAACAAAAAGCTTTCAGGAACCACCATTAATTTTATTACTCTGGTTTCCACACATCACCCCCAGTCCACTATTATAATTCAAACAGGTCTGAGCTACCTGATTATTTGATCTGTAAGAAAACAGCAGCCATCATTTACTGTACTATCTAGAAACCATTCCATTATGCCTGAAGTTGCTGTTAAGACCAACAAATATAAAGTCCCAAATTCTGCCACAACCAATAACCTCCATCAACAAAATGTCAGGAAGAAATGGTTACTGAAGATGACCAGATCTTTCTACACAGTCAGTTATTGTGCCTCAAAACCGAGCCTGGCTTCCTCTGGTTTAAGGAAGAGGCTGGGTCTGGAGACTTTTGGAGGTCTCCTCCAACATGAATTACCTTAAAATCCCATGAAGTAGTTTCTTAGCATAGCATTGGCCAACTGTCATTTGTAAATCCGGCAAATGAGATACCATAATGTGGTGGTTTGGCCCTGGCTGGAGTCCAGACACCCACCAAAGCCGCTCTATCATTCCCCTTTTCAGCTGGACAGGGCAGGAAATACGTATTGAGAGGCTTAGGAGTCAAGGTAAGAACAGGGAGAGATCATTCCACAATTAATGTCACAGGCAATACAGACTCAATGTGGAATAAAAAAATCCCATTTAATTTATTACACACACATGCGCACACACACCCCTCCCCCAAAGAAACCAGAACCGGGTAATGAGAAGTAAAACCAAATCTTAAAGCACCTCCCCCACCCCTCCCTTTTTAGCAGGCTCAACTTTATGTATGATTTCTCTACCTACTCCCCTTCCTTGTGTCACAGGGGGAGACGGGGATGAGGGTTTCATTCAGTTCCTCACAAGTTGTTTTCCTTCTTGGCCGGGGCCGGGTGGGCTGTTCCTCACACCCTTCCTCTGCTCCAAGAGGGGATCCCACCCACAAGAGACAGCCCTTCACAAACTTCTCCAAAGCGAGTCCTTTCCCACAGGGCTTCAGCTCTTCCCCAGCTGCCCCAGTGTGGGTCACTTCTGTGGGGTGTAGCCACAGAATCATAGAATGTCTCTCAGTCCCTCTGGCCCAGGCTGCTCCAGTCTGGTCCCTCACAGAGGCACAAGCCCACCCGGCAAACCTGCACCAGTGTGGGGTCAATCTCCACGGGCTGCAGGACCTGCCAGGAGCTTGCGTCTTCCATGTATCTACACCTGCTCCAGTGTGGGGTCTTTCCATGCTGCAAGTGGGGTCTCTGCTCCCGCATCACCTTCCATGGGCTGCAAGGGGACAACTTGCTCCACCATGATCTTCTCCACAGGCTGCAGGGGAATTTCTCCTCTGGTGCCTGGAGTGCCTCCTCCCCCACTTCACTGACCTTGGTGTCTGTACAGTTTCTTACATCTCACTCCCTTCTCTGGCAGCAAAAAGAGCCTGCTTGTGGTTTTTTTTTTTTTGCTTCTTCAATATGTTACCTCAGAGGTGATACCACAGTCACTGATGCGCTTGGCCTTGGTCAGCAGTGGGTCTGTCCTTGAGCCAGTTGGTATTGGCTCTGTCTGACCTAAAGGACCCTTCAAGCTGCTTCTTGCACAAGCCACCCCTGCCCCCCACCCCAAATCTTGCCACGCAAAACCACAGCACATAACCAAACAAAGGAACTTGAAAAACTACATACAAGCTCCCCTCTGGAACCATGGGTTCTGTGAAATCTCACTGGACATCTGCATCTCATTCACAAACCCTAACAGTATCTCAAGCACAGTAGTGCAAAAACATAATGACATTAAATGGAGTCACCTCAGCTCCAGTAAAACCAGCTAGAGCCAGTCCTAAATGCATGCTGACTTCAAGTAACTCAAGTCAAAAAGCCAGGGTGGGCACACTTCCCTGTGCTTCTTCTGATGGCTCACTCCTTTGGTCATGGTATGGTGAAAAGGCAGCTAAATTGCTGTCACTGAAGTTTGTAATGGAAACTACAGAACCATGTGCTTGCTGAGCTGCATACGAGCTGAGACATCATCCATGCCATGACTAGGTATCAAACAAAACAATGTCCAGATACAATCCAGAGAAACTACATAACTGATCACAAGTATGTGATTGAGACCAGAGGTAAGCTGAGAAACTAAGTAATGCTAACAGCTATTATAACAGCAGTCACAAATTCTTGTTATTTTAGAGAGGAAAAAACCTGTCTGTACAAACGTTTTTTTGTGAAGGAAGAGAAACATGCAACTACAACAGAGTTTGAGGAACCTGTTCAACTGTGAGGCCCCATCTCTTGCTCGGTCATTCCCTCTTCAGGTTCAATCCCGTTTTGCCAGACCTACACAGCAATGATCCAGTGGCATTGCTGGCAAGGCACAAGCACAGCACCAAGCTCGGGAACCCTGGCAGCGGGAAGGGGGAGATTTCACAAGGATTTGATCTTCTAGCTTAAATTCTGCCCTTGAAGAAAACATCCCTTCTCACACTGAGGAGAGCACTCTCACAGAAGGGGCAGAACCCGGCAGTTCTTCCTCTCCCTGTAGTTGTTGCTGCTCTTTAGGAGGAACGACTTTTATCTTGTCTTTCAAAGAAGAGTAACCCCTGAACATCCTTCTGCATTTCTGTGTCACACAGAAGAAAGAAGCTGTGGTGTCATCACCAGCACACGCAGCCCTGCTTCCTCTGCTGCCATCACCCGTTTCTGAGACAGACTAGAATGGGAGTCCCAGAACTGGAACCCAAAGGTGTGCAGACGCCAGAGACTCGCCCCACTACCCTGCTGCTGTTCCAGGTACACGGAGCACTAAGGCTGACGGAGCTTAGGAAGAACCTCATCCTTCAGGCCTGTGCTGAACACAGCTAAGAAGGCTGAGGGGGGATCTTACCAATGCTTAGAAATACTTGAGGGCTGGGTGTCGGGAGGACAGGGTCAGTCTGTTTTCAGTGGTGCCCAGTGACATGACAACTGATGCACACAAACTGGACTTAGAGGCAGTTCCATCTACACGTAAGGAGAAACTTCTTTACTGGACAGACTGCCCACAGAGGTTGTGGAGTCTCCATCTCTGGAGACATTCAAACCCTCCCAACTCTGCCCTGTGCAGCCTGCTTGAGGTGATCCTGCTCTGGCATGGGGGGCTGGACTAGATGACCTTCAGAGGTGCTGACCCTTCTGTGAAATTACTCATGGTAGCTAGTGAAAAAAGATGTGACTGAATTTGCGTATGCATGAGTATTTAACTCATGTCTTGCTTCTCTAATCAATATTAAATCAGTGCACTATAGATCTCATCCAACAGTACTCATCTGACTTGCATCAGGCAAATGTCTGCACTTTCAAGCATGACTGCTTATTACATTTTTGCAGGCTTCAGATGAGCTGCATCATGAGATACAGTATCAAGTCCGGCACAAATGCTGCCACTGTATCAACAATTCCTAGAACACACCTGCACCAGCAGAATGAATTTAGCCTAGGTAAATTCTTTGTGTGACACTACTAGGGTAACCAATTTGGTAGAAGACATCCTAGAGGTGAATTTAACTCATCTGTTAACTGTAGCCTGAGGAGGGATTACCCTTTCAGAGTAAAAGGATTAAGAAGGCATAGCCATTTCAAGCTTATCCACACAGCTAGAATACAGACTAGATCCGAAGCTGTATAAGGGGAATGAGTTCAAATTACTGAACACTGCAGTAATATTGACCTGACAGTAACAAAATTAAGGGCAGGGATAAGACCACCAAAGTAATATGTTAAGGGAGCAGGAAGAAGGGAATTTCCCCTTTCCATTCTAGCAGTCCAAGTTTGAGAAGTTAGTCTGGGGATAAAAGTGAAATCAAGAGTACAGTCAATCCATCTGTGTACTGAATGAACTACAATGTGCTTCTGACTATAAGCGAAAGGACTTCCATGAACAAGTGTCAGCAACACACTAATGTTCTTTTTTTTTTGTCCTTTTTCCATTCTACTTCATCTACTTATTACAGTAGCTTTTCAACTGCCAGAGTGCTCATGTAAAAATAAAACAAACAACCCACAGGAAAAAAAAAAACCAACCCACTTGCTTTAGCCTTCGCATGTTTTTGAGGCTGGTGTTAAACAGGCACACTCTTTGCTGTCCACCAAGCAAAATGAGTACTGAAAAGGTAGGTATTTCTGTTTATAAGTCATGAGCATTTGAAAATGCGTCAGACTTTTAAAGACATTTTCCTACCACATTAACAGCAAACTAAGGGCAAGTAGAAGACCAAAAGGTTGAGTTCTCCTGTAAGTAACTGAAGGCACCAGTGTACATATTGAACAGATTCATTTGTAGGTTGTACACTCCACAGCAGATCTTCACTGATGTTCGTCAGAATAAAAAACTGACAGTCTTCCCATCCCCTCTGTCTCACTAATAAATTAGACTGCTATGTAAACAATAAAATAATAATAATAAAAAACAACATATGCAGAAGTTTCTTGTTACGCTTTGAATTTACTATGAAAACAGAAATACTGAAAGTCAACTTCCCTTCATTCATATCTCAAGAGTAGAATGTCAGGTAACTTCCTGGACTTCAATGAATTCGACTAAGTTCACTGGCACAGAAGTACAAGGAAGTGCTGTAATTGCTTACAATATTATCATTATCTTGGATAGATAAAAATCTAGACTTAAACACCCAGAAGAAGAAATTAGTTTTATTTCATTATTCATTCTAACACAAAAGCTACAAATCCCATAAGAATGCTGTGTAATTTTGAAAGGTCTCCTAAAATTTAATTTTCAGAAAAGTAGTTCTTCCCTGTTCCTGAATCACATCACTCCAAAAAAACAGACAATAAATTCCTTTTTTTTTTAAAAAAAATACAATATAAAAAAGCTAAGAAATTTCACTAGCTGGTTGGATATGTTTAGTCTCAGCTTTAAGTGCACACGACAAGCAGGTATTTAGAAGAACACTCCATCTGAGTTAAAGTATCTGTCCTTCAACACAGTGAAACAGTTTAATAACTTGGGATCCACTTCTATGTAACCACTGCCAAGACCCTGTCTTGTGCAGAAAAGTCTATGTTATAGTCACCTGCATGTTCTGAAATATACTCATAAATCCAGTGTAGGCATTATTATTATTTCCCTCATTTCTACAAGACAAAGAGGAGATTATAAAAAGTTTCTTTTTCACCACCACCACTACTCAACAGTCTGTCTGCACTCTGCTCAGAAGGGTTCCAGTCTACCTCTATGAACAGGCAGCTCTTTCTAATGAACAGTTGCAAGGAAAAGAATTCATCCTTTGCTTTCTGATCCACATGCTCAAATACTGGCAGAAGAGGAAGCAGAAGCAGGTATTCCTCTGCCTGAGTTCAGACAAGGTCAGATCTCTTCTGTTGTTAACACTACGTTTAATGATCCCTTCACGCAATCCCAGAACTGCTGTTGCACAGGACTTGTGCAAGAACACAGGCCAGGGGAAAAAAAAGCCTGACAGTAAACAGAGTTCAGCTCCCTGCTACAAAAGGCAGCTACATCACTGAGTCCCTTCGTGTTCTTATTAAACATTATCAATAATGTTTGCACCCAGGTACAACTAGGAGCAGCATACATTCACCGGTGGACTTCACTGCTAGAGAGCCAGACTTATTCCTCCCCAAATCATGCAGACCCATCCCCTTTCCTGCCTTTGGTTCCTCCACTAAATACCTTATTAGAAAGCTCACTCAATCTCAAAATACCCTGCATCCCACTGTGACCACTACCTCTACACAGCACCCTCTGTTCGTAAAGTGTTCTGGCATTGACTCATCTTGACCAGTTTCATCCCCAGAGAGCAGGGCTAAGGGTCTCCCAAGACAGAGCCCTGGTCAGGGTGCCCCTTCCTCTGAATCTTTAAATCGGGTTCCTCCCTGCCATGGTGCCTCTGTGCTCCCCTGGGCTTGAGGAGGTGGGCCTTTGATGGGCTGATGGTTCCTACGATGAGCCTGGGAGTAGCTGGTACAGGGCATTATACAGGTTTCTGCACATGCTATTGTGCCTCTGTGCTCCTTTGCATGGGTGCAGGTGAGCTTTTATCCTATAACCTAATACAGAGAACTGAATTCCATATATATAAATATATGCACATAATTTATACACACACACACACACACACACATATATATATATTTTAAATTCCACCTCCAAAAATGCTTGGTCTTTGCTCCTATGACTATAACCAGGCAAGGACCAAACAGTTTTGGAGGTGGAATTTAGTATGTCCCTGAAGGAATTCTGTGATAAAGCTGCCTTCTGTACGAGGGAAATTAATTCCTTCAGGTAGAAATCAAATTCCACCTCCAAAATTGTTTGGTCCTTCCTCCTATTTCTGTTATTAGGCAAACAAATTACATCAACGAATATGTCTTCATAGCCTTTTGCACACAGAAGTGAGTTTGCTCCATGTGTGCCTCAAGTCAGGTGGATGCACAACAGCCTTAACTTGAAAGCCACAGCAACTTGCCTCTGCAGCAGGAAGTCCTGGTCTCCAACTAACTCATGCTAGCTGGCTTTAAGTGGAAACAAATGCAGCCTCCAAACCTCGGCAAAAGCCACACAACACAACTGCAAAAGACCCTGCTGATAGAAGCAAAAACCAGTTTAAGTCCTAACAGTTGTAATAAACCCATTACCTACTAGGTTCATGACAACTTTTCCTCAAAGAGTTAATTTCTCCACAGTGAAAACCCAAGTATAGTAAACCATGATACATCAGGGGCTTTTCCTTCTCCCTGACTGGGACAAGATACCATTTCAGTAAATTACACCCTTACCTTTTTACGAACTCCTTCCTGTGTGCTGGACAGCTTGAGAAGAACAGGTGGTAGGAATTTGGAAATAATGTTCTGTAATTGCTCATCTGTTTCTGCATGGCCAAGTCGCAAGAACACACGTTCAAGTTGATCTGAGGGGAAAAGAGAAACTGGTTGAAATTCAAAACCACTGTAGAAAAACCCCAAGTTTTTTCTGAACATAACACACACTTCTCAAGTAGTTCCATCTCAACAGCACACAGATCCGTCTTGTATTTTAGCACTACCTGAGCAAACCATCAAGGACAGAAACCAGTCTGACAGCATGCAATACCAGTCTCCACAATTGTGTGGAGATCACTCCTATCAAAGACAGGAGCAATTAACATTTCCTTTGTTTCATGGTCTGTTTTAAATAGAGGCTAAATCATCTCTAAAGCTTAAATACAAGGTTACAATAGTCAAGTCATGCCCTGCCCTTTCTGCTTTGACAGCAAAGGTGTTCAGCTGTGGGGCTACTGACTTCTGTTAACATGCTTGCTCTGATATGCATTCAGACCATGATGTTCCATATCTCTGCTACTTAATCAGAGGACAAAAAGATCTGACCAATTTTTATTATCATTCTTGTTAAAACTACGGTTCCAGTCATGCACAGGGACCCTGCAGACATCCTGCCACCAGAAAAAAAAACACTGAGCACATACAATAGAACCCAACACCCATTACAATTAGTATCACAGAAAGGAAAGAGTCTAGGCCAAGCACAAGTTACAAGCTTGGGGCAAGCCACACCACAGCGGTTATGTACAAATAAACAGGCTGCACACCTGAAAGCACAAGAAACAATCTACAAAGTCCAAAACAGTTATTTGAAAGCTTCAGACTACTGTTCCAAGGAAAACATAATACTCATGGAGTATTCATGGGACATCTTGACACGGGCTAACATGCCCTGCGCATAACTCTGTTAAGCCACTTAAGTCTTCCAGAAAATCTTTAAACAGTTGTACAAATGTTGACTGAACCAGTTACTGATTTATTACAAATTGCTGACCTTTCTTTCAAAAGACAGCATTATCATCAATAGGAATCAGATCACTATCGTGGCACACCGGACATAATGCTGTAACTTAAAACATAAAGCTCTTCTCATCGTTCTATGAAGCTCGTGGAGCACTGTAGCAAATTCACCTTCCTCTAGCCAGCAGGTCTCTCCCGCAAACCCAGGAAGGAACATAAAAATAAACTGGTTTACATCTGCAAAGTGCAAGTTGCAACTCCTACACATTAAAGAACAGGCAGGGGTGGCATAAGGGGAAGCAGCAACATCTGTTTTCTCAGCGAGATAGCAGAAGATCATTTCAAGGAAACAGATGAGACTGAAATCTTCTGTCAGCAGCTGAAGCACACGGCCTGAGGACCATCTGTCTTTTTATAAAGAATTGAAGAGTCCCTAGTTAAAGTGCCACTATACAGCTGCCCCAACAGCTAAACCAGAAGCAGAGCAAAACCTCCCTGGTACAGCAGCAGTCCTGCACCGTATCAGGGATGTCTCTTCTTCACACTGCAGCACTGCAGGCCAGATCCATGGGCAGCAAGGAGACCAAGGGCTTTTGAAGGGACTACAGGTCTTAAGACATCCTACAAAGAGGAAATAATTTTCCCAAAGACTAATGTAAAGTGACCTGCAAACTGAGATTAGAGGAAGACCAAACAGAACCCTCCTTCAGTAGAAGGGGATCACTGAGCTGGCTGTAAAGGGCTCCAGAGGCAAAAAAAGAATAAAGCACTGGTACAAGGCAGAGGTAACGACGAAGGTGAATGGATCTGGTTGGAACCTAAGTAAGCAAGAAGGATGATCACATGCAAATACAGTTCTAGTCAGCAAACCTATCATGACGTAACTCTAGAAGGCTTTACTGTCCTATTTTCTAAATCTGTGCCATCTCTGCACTGAATCCTCACAGCATTATTCCTCCTCTGCCAGCTGCAGATTAAACACAAACATATCACTTCTAACATTTTATTTTCTACTGAGCAAATATGACAGACATCTGAAAAGACAGAGCACTTCGAATTTTTATTGTCAGTTAAATTACAAGCTGAAACTCTGCAGAACCTACAATGCAAACTGACTTGAGAGTCAATTTCTTGTATCAGGCAGGTTTCAGGGAACAATCAGGCTGTCAGCTAGTCAATGCCTTCATGACATTTATCTCATATTCCAATTTTATTTTTTTAATCCTATCACTTTCTTTCTCACTTCACTTTCCCTTTCATTTCATACTTCACCCACTATACCCCATCCAGTCTCTGCTCCCCACCCCCAATCTCCCTCCTCTAAGACTTCCACAGTGTCTCACCACTCTGCCAGCACCAGGATTGCTCAGGCCACGCCACACAACTAAGAACTCAAACAATGAATGAAATTATCAAACCTTTCCCCTAAGACCCTGAACTTCAGGACATCACTGCAGACTCACCATCTTCAAGCAAACTGACTGAGGAACCTCCATCCCTAACATTTCTTCACAATACAACAGATCAGATTCAACTGTAACAAAGAACAAGTGAAGTTATACAAGTAAAGCTATTTGCTGTAGCCACTAGACTACAGGCACCTTTGGAAAGGCACAGAAACCACTCTCCACATGCTCACAGGAAGCACAGCAGTGCACTTAATTGCAGCATCTACACCATTTCCAGCTTCCTCCATTATTCTGTTATTACATGCAGCAACTAGAATTGTAATAGTAACAGAGATCAGGAAGAAAAAGACCACCTGCCCCCTTGTTTATGGTGCCTATGAGATATGTTCATCATTTTCCCCATATCTCTGTTGCCTGATCCGTTAAGCCCAGTACTGCCATCAGGCATCCTTCCCCTAACCACGAGCTGGACAGGATTCTTCAGCAAATTCAAGGAGACTAGTTGCCTGGCTGCAGTTGAGAAACTGATGGGGAGTTTGTCAGAGCACTCTGCCATGCTGCTGATGCAGGCAGTATCCATAGCAGCGAGACAGGAAAACAAAGAGCTATAAACCCTCCCAAGTATTGCACATCAACCATCTTCTCCCCAGTTTTATTCTACCAACAATTAAGACCATTTCTCAATCTGACAGTATTCATTATGGGAAAGCATAAACCCTGGAGATTTAAAGCACCACATGCAATCATCCAGGAGAGGAGCTGGGAATGCAGTATCTGAAAGAGATACTGTGTCTTACCTCCACATGTGTTGGAGATAAGCTTGGCTGGCATGGGGCACGTTCCTCTCCCTCTCTGCCTTGTGTCTCCTCACAACTATCTCCTAGCCTTCCTGTCCAGCCCACAGCAGTGAGTGGACCACTGTGCATCAGAATAACTAGAGTAAGGATTTGCTTCCAACCCATCTCACATTCCCACATGATGTACTTCACAATTTTTACTGAGTGAAGACAAAGCCTTCTCCATCAAGTTTTGAAGCTCCACTGCTAACTGTAAAACTGCACGGTTGCACAGCTGTAATTTGGGGGAGGGGACACTAGGTTATATGATAATAAAGTAAGTAAAGCAAGAGGTCTAACTTGCTTCACTACATACCACAGGGGGAAAGGGGAAAAAAAAGAAAAAAAAGAAAGATGACACAAACTATTTTGAATAAGCTTCAGCAACTACCTTCCCACAGCAATCTTAACACAACTGGGCAGTAACAGCACTGAATGTGAATTAGAAAGCTCTATGTGCCTCAGTCTGTACCTCTGCTAGACAACACTGAATTTAAAGTGCAGTCCATGCAATGACACGTCTCCTCTAATTTCTCCTTTAGAAAGTTTACAAACATAGTTAAATGTAATTTTTAAAGTTTTCTAGAAGCACTGGAAGAAAAAAGTAATGGAGGGATGACATAGTAAAGAATATCTATTCCCATCCAAGAAGCCAATACTTAAGATATCTGAGATTTTACAAAGCTTCTCCCTCCACCATCTCACACTAATCCCTCATCTCAAATTTAGGGCTGTAATATTTCCTTGGTATTTGTTCCCATGTATAGCACCCTCTGTATTAGGTAATCACATCTGTTTATAAAATGACTGTCAATCTATTTCAGTAGATGGGTCTGGGGAAAGAACATGCTGTCAGAGGACCAACTCTTACTGCAATTCAGAGAAATGACGAAAGAGCACCCAAAAGACTGCCATTATTTTACTTATACTCTTAATAAAGTCAAAGGGAGAAAGGAAAGAAACTTTAATGGAAATGCAACTAGAAAAACCTGTGTCCAGCCCTTCAGAGTTCTACATGAAGTACTCAAAGAACAAACTTGCATGTCAGAATCAACAGAAAAGCATAAGGTACACTGAGATCACTGTCAGCCTTCTCGATTTGCTCCACTGTGCAGTGCCCCTTGCTCTGCCAGGGACCACTGGAAGGAATAACACAAGTAAGATTGAGTCACTACTACCCTTCAACATTTGACCAATTTAATTATTTTTGGGGGTATTCCTGCAAATTTCCCTTTACAGAGATTAAAGCTGGAAGCAATGTCACCCAGAATCTTCTCATGAGCTTTGTGCCAACCAGAGTCCTTGTCACACTTGCTTACTGCATTAGAAAGCACCTGAGAAATCACATCTGGTTTAAATAACACATGTACCACAGCTATTATGGTCACCCTTTTACTATGGAATAAAAAAGAACCCCACAACCAAGAATGAACTGTAGAAAAAAACAGCACCGAGTTGTTTAATTTTTAAACCACATACAATTAAATCTACGCAAATTTGTCAGAGCTATTAATGTATTTTGGCATAATCACAATGTCTTTCCATGTTTTTCTGTGTAGTGTTTTCACACAGTACTTAATTTTTTGGTAGTGCTTTCTTGAAAAGAAAGGAAAGTGTTTACCAGAGTATGAGCATAAATATAGAGAATTTAACAATGGGCATTGCATATGAACAGACATCGCTTTTACCTATATGTTAAAGAACCAAAGTGGCAGGAAAACAAGATATATATATCTCTGGATATCTGTTTCCAGCAGCAGAGTCCAATTTGTGTCAACAGACACAGTGTATAGGGAATTTAAGATCCCCAAGTTACCATGGCAATGCAGTTACCTATCTGTGAGAAAATGCATGTTTCAGTCCTGGTTCTTTCCTGTCTCCATTTAAGACTACAAGGAGGAATACAGGTTACGGCGCTTACGACCACGCCTCATGCAAAAAGGAAAGGAATAGATTTCAAAACACAGATAATGCATACCAATTTTACAAGAAAGTCACATTAATGGCAAGGCTCCAACTTGTGCTTTATAAACTTCCAAATCCTGCAACACTGACCATAAAAGGGTCAGAGCTATTTCTACATCTTGTTGCTTCAGGACCGATTGTGCAGTCTCCCATGCCAACAGCAAACCCCAGCCTCCTCACTGAAAAAATATGCCCCTTCTTCCTGTTCTGCTATACCCATTGCTTGCCAAAGGGAACAACTGAGAGAAAGACACAGAAAGAATGAAGCAAATAAATAAACAGTTTAGTGTTTTCCTGTTAAAAAAGGGTGTTTCCTTTTAAAAAAAAAAAAAAAAATCATAGAAGTGAATTCTTTGAATCATAGAATCGTAGAATGGTATGAGTTGGAAGGGACCCCAAGGATCATAGAGCTCCAACCCCCCTACCACAGGCAGGGACACCGACCTCAGGCCTGGATCTACACTAGGTTACCCAGGGCCCCATCCAACCTGGCCTTGAACACTTCCAGGGATGGGGCATCCACCACCTCTCTGGGCAGCCTGTTCCAGCACCTCACCACTCTCTGTAAAAAACTTCCCCCTAGTATCTAATCTAAACCTTCCTTCCTTTAGTTTTAATCCATTCACCCTTGTCCTGTCATTGTCTATCCTTTTAAAAAGTTGAATCCTCTCCTGCTTATAAGCTCCCTTCAGGCACTGGAAGGCTGCAATGAGGTCCCCCCGCAGCCTTCTCTTCTCCAGACTGAACAAGCCCAGCTCCCTCAGCCTCTCTTCGTAGGGCAGGTGCTCCAGGCCTCTTATCATCTTTGTGGCCCTCCTCTGAACCCTCTCCAACAGTTCCACATCCTTCTTGTATTGGGGGCCCCAGATCTGGACACAGGACTCCAGATGGGGCCTCACGAGGGCTGAGTAGAGAGGGACAATCCCCTCCCTGTCCCTGCTGGCCACCCCTCTCCTAATGCAGCCCAGGATACCATTGGCCTTGCGAGCTGCAAGAGCACACTGCTGGCTCATGTTAAGTTTCTCATCCACCAGAATCCCCAAGTCCTTCTCAGCAGGGCTGCTCCCAAGGAGCTCTTCTCCCAGTCTGTATCTGTGTCTGGGATTCTTCCGGCCCAGGTGCAACACCTTACACTTTGCACTGTTGAACCTCATTAGGTTCACTCGGGCCCATCTCTCCAGCCTGTCAAGATCCCTCTGGATGGCTTCCTTTCCTTCTAGGGTGTCGACCACAACACTCAGCTTGGTGTCATCCGCAAACTTGCTGAGGGTGCACTCAATTCCATCATCAATGTCATTGATAAAGATGTTAAAGAGAACCGGTCCCAAGACAGACCCCTGGGGGACACCGCTTGTCACCAGCCTCCACCTGGACATAGACCCATTGACCACCACCCTTTGGCTACGGTCTGTTAACCAGTTTCTTATCCACTGGATGGTCCACCCATCAAATCCACATGTTTCCAATTTAGAGATAAGGATGTGATGGGGGACTGTGTCAAAGGCCTTGCACAATTTCAGGTAGATGACATTGGTTGCCTTCCCTTTATCTGAATGCTTGGCCTGAGGTAGCAAGTTCACTGTTTATGCACCTTTTTACCAAAGAAATCTCTCGGTTCAGCTAAGCTCAGTTCCATTTCATGCTCCCAGGTTCCTCTCCTTGTCCTTATGTAAGATAAAGAATTCGCTCCCTCCAGCACACAGATATTATGCACAGCACATCAGCTACTCTGCATAGACCCCTCAGCAATGTATGTTTGTGTAGTTGGACACACACCCTTCTTTCTATGAAAACTGGCTAAAGAAATTGCTGAAGCTAGGACATGTCAAGCTAAATATACTTCATAATTTAACTAACCACCACAAATGCATCCCTGGAACCGAAGAGAGTTCAAGTCCTCTGCAAATCAGAGAGGAGAGCGGGACAGCAAAATTCTCTGCATAAACCCAGAATTTATCTTCACTGACCCAAAAAGTGTCAGTTCCACAGGTTAGTGGGACTGCTACACCACAGCATGCCTAGAACTCTCTTTCTGTCATCAAACAAGAAATAACCCCAGCCCTCCGCCATTACCTGAACTCTGAGGAACCATTAAATCAGACCAGCACCCCCTGTATGTGCTCCAAAAGGCCATACAGCAAAAAAGGAGCACTGGACACAGGGCTGCTTCAACTTCACTGCTCGGAGTGCGGTAGTTTTAGGAACAGGTTTGCTAAAGCAAACGCTCGAACTCAGCCTCCAGTCCCTTCAGTGCCAAGCAATTGTTTCTGCATGCAGAAAAAAAAAGTTCTTGTCTATTGTGCCACTACTAAAATAGGAGTCAAATTCTTGATCAAATGGTATTAGACTCTGGGAGAAAATATAACTCATATGCTTACAGTAGCAAACAGTGAGTCAGGATTTGCTGGTGCTATTCCTGGCTCTACCAGTAACCCACCGCGTGCCTACAGCCAAATCACTTAAGGGGGCGTTTGTAAAAGTAGTCCAGTTACCAGGTTATTTTACCAGACCCGACTGGAAAAGGCTGGGAAATATTCTTTTCTCTCACCTTATTCTTTCATTGTATGGAAAAGCTTATATAAAAGGTAGAATAGTATATTGAAATTCAAGTATTTGCAGCATGCCAGGCTTAGGTTCTCCATTCGACTACTCTTACTCAAGATTAACTTTCCTTTCTCTTGCATCAGAGGTCTTACAGCTTCAGGGCCAAATTACTAATTTTGCTCTTATTTTTATACTGCCATATCTCCATTCCTCAATTTGTCCTCCAAAATGATAAGCACCCTTATACAGAGTTTAAGCAAACAGTAAGATTTTGCATGTTTTGACTAGCTATAGATCAAAGCTTGCCACAGCCATGTGTATGTAAAGCAAGGAAAACCAGTTTTCCAATACAAAACTAGCAGTTAATTTTCTTCATATTTTGGGACTGCTCATCATCCTACAAAGGAACAGATTTCTTTCCAAATATGCTGAAATTTCACTATTTAAATGTATCAAAAGATAGTAGGCCTGCTGTTGGAGGCTGGCTAGTTTCGCTCTCTTTCTCTACACGAAGTACTTTTTTTTCCCATTAGCTTTCATTTTTATTTAAGACTGCATTACTTTCTCTTCAGTGACAGATTACATACTAGGGGGTAAAACTAAACAAAACAAAAAAAAAAAATCCACTCTCTTTCCTCCATCTCCCATCCAAAAAAAAAAGATTTATAAACAAGCCAAGAAATATCCCTCCATTCTGAAGGATGCAGTAATGACATCAATAATTATTAACATGAATCCTGACCTAAGGACACTTGTCCTTTCATCACAGCTTAACACAAAGGGCTGTGTAGCAACTGGCACATGGCTGAGGACTAATTTTTTGCAGGACCAGACTTGGAGGCTGGGAAGCTAGATTACATACAGATAAAAACCAGTGAGTTACAAGTGAGGGATCTCACACTGACCAGTTTCACCAAGGAGAATCACGTTAGCACTGTAAACCTGACAATAGAATCTCCCAAATGAGAGCAGTAGTGAGGTCTGTCACAGCCATGATTACGATTTATCCCAGTTGTCAATGAAAAAAATAGCCTGGTATTTGTCTCCTCCAATTCAAGGATCATTAAGTGAAAGATCCCTCTTACTGCGCCATGAGATCCCCGTTCTTTGGCTACACAAAGGACATCCCCAACATTACTGCATGCCTTATCCCACTCAGCCTAGTTTCAGTAACATCTAACAAAGAGCAGAACAGGGATGTTATCCACACAGCAGCACACCAGGAACAAAAAAAAAACCCAGTGACACATCACACAGAAATGCCTTAGATCTGAAAGCCAATAGCACAAATATGCTCAAAGTATTTCTTCTGCCCTTCCTCTCTAGTGGTTGCCAAGTACTATTTCAGGGCACCCAAAGGCCCTCTAGATTGGCTGAGTCATACATTATCCCGCCGTTAACTCTTCACTGCTGTCCATGAACAAGCTCTATTCCAAGGCAGGA
Source organism: Porphyrio hochstetteri (assembly GCA_020800305.1). Lineage (NCBI taxonomy): Eukaryota > Metazoa > Chordata > Aves > Gruiformes > Rallidae > Porphyrio > Porphyrio hochstetteri. Next base: position 13,597,119 of record CM036938.1, on the reverse strand, counting down.
AAAGCAGGGAAAGAAAAAAAGAAAAAAACCACACCAACCCCTCCCCCCCACACACATTCTTTCAAGTTTCATAGGCATAATCCAAAGAGAAGCGATCATTTACTGCACCAGGCTGAGAAAGGGATTTGGAGGTGATAAGCGTAGAGAGCTGAGCCTCCGTCCGTCCCCCGCACGCCTGGCAGCAGAGGCACGCACCCCTGATTCTGGCTGTTCCCGTCATGCGCCCAGAGCTGCAGAGGCCGAGGCTGTGCTTACATACCTACCGTGAGACATCGCACCGCTCTGACAGCAGGCAAGAGGCCTGCGCAAACCCACCAGCGCTTCAGCACACGTTAGTTTTGCGGCGGTTCGGCAGCTACGAGGCCGTGACTGAACAAAGCAGGGAGAGTGCCGGCAGGCAGGAGCTGCCGCTCGCCCTTGCGGGCAGCGGGATGATCAGGGCTGCGGGCTGTTGACGGTACCCCCGCACCAAGAGGTCAGTCGGCTCTTGGCCCCGCCGCCCCAGGCCACGCCGGCAGCCGCCGCCGCCCCGGCCTCCCCCTCGGCGAGGAGCTACCGCCTCCTCCCCGCCGAGCGGGCAGGTCGGCCCCGCAAGGTCACGCAGTCGGTCGGCGGCGGGAGCGGGCGCAGGGCCCACCAGCGAGCCCGTCCTGACCACGCAGGGGCCGGGGCCGAGGGAGGCCATCCCTACCGCCACAGCCTTCAGTTTCCGCTTCCCGACATGACTGCCCGGGGCCGGGCCCGGCCCCCGTTATCGCCTCGCCAGGCCCGTCACAGCGGGAGGCACCACCGAAGAGAGCCCCCGGCCCGGCCCGGCCCGGCCCCGCCGCCGCCCGCGCCCGCTCTTCCCCCGCGAGGACGGCGCCCGATCGGGAGCCCCCGGCGCCACCGCCACTTACTGAGCTCGTCCTGAGCAGCCGCCGCGGCCGCAGCCATGTTGCCAGCTGTGGAAGGAGGGGAGGAGGGACGCGTCGAAACCGCCCGGCCCCGGCCGCTCCCCGCCCCTCTCCTCCGTCGGCGGCTCGACACAGGGCCGGCTGCCGCTGCTGCCTCCTCCTACTCCTCCTCCTCCTCCACCCCTCTCCTCCCCCGCGGCTCTCCCACAACGCCAACCTCCACGAAGGACGGCGGGGCCCAACAGCGCCCGCCCTCCCGTCACCGCCGCTTTATATTTAGAAAGAGCTGAGCCATCGTCCCCGCCGCCCGCCCCCGCCGCGCACACGCACCGGCCCGCCGGCGCTGCTCGGGCGCGGAGCTGCGCCTGTACCGCCCCTCCCCCACTCTGCCCGCCGCTCCCGGTCGGTCCCACGGAGAGGGGCAGCGGGGCGCGGCACACTGACCCGAGTCCGCGCTGACCTCCATGACGGCCGCGGCGCGGTCCGCACGCTCCACGGGGGCGGAGGAGGGAAGCAGCCCGGGAAACCTTGAGTGGCGCAGAGGCGCCCCCTCTCGGCGGCCGGTGTCTCCGGCAGACCGCGGGCGGCGAACCCGCCCAGGCCCTGGCACAGCGCCGCCCACAACCTGGCACAGCCCCTCTCAGGCCCTGGCACACTCTGCATGCATCTTCACCCAACTCTGGGCTGTGACTGCCTCGGGCTGAGGCCTCGGTGGGGCTGCTGGTGGCAGTAGGCACACCTACGAAGATGATTAAGGGCCTAGAGCATCTCCCCTATGAGGAAAGGCTGAGTAAGCTGGGACTGTTCAGCCTTGAGAAGAGAAGACTAAGGGGGGACCTAATCAAAGTTTATAATTATCTGAAGCAGGGGATGCAGGGGGAATCAGCCAGCCCCTTTTCAGTGGTCTGTAGGGATAGGACAAGGGGCAATGGCTGCAAGTTGGAGCACAGGAAGTTCCGCACCAACATGCGGAAGAACTTTTTCACAGTGAGGGTGACAGAGCCCTGGAATAGGCTGCCCAGGGAGGTGGTGGAGTCTCCTTCACTGGAGATATTCAAGACCCGCCTGGACGCCTATCTGAGCAATATGAGCTAGGGAGCCTGCTTTGGCAGGGGGGTTGGACCCGATGATCTCTCGAGGTCCCTTCCAACCCCTACGATTCTGTGATTCTACTGGGCACCACCTTGCCCAGGCACTTTCCTGGGCATCTCCATCTCCTGTGCTGGGGTAGCCATGAGTCAGCTCATGTGGGTTTTTTTAAAGTTAACCCCCTTGCTGCTGAGCTACTGTATGGCAGAGTCACTGAGTCACAGAATCTTAGGGGTCAGAAGGGACCTCCAGAGGTCATCGAGTCCAACCCCCCTGCCAAAGCAGGTTCCCTGGGACTGGTCACACAGGGAGGTGTCCAGACAGGTCTTGAATATCTCCAGAGGTGGAGACTCCACAACCCACTGGGCAGCCTATCCCATTGCTCTGTCACCCTCACTGGGAAAAAGTTCTTCCACATATTGGTGCAGAACCTCCTGTGCTCCAATTTGCAGGCATTGCCCCTTGTCCTGTCCCCACAGACTACTGAAAAGGGGCTGGCCATTTCCCCCTGTGTCCCACACTTGAGATATTTGTAAACATTGATCAGATCCCCTCTCAGTCTTCTCCAGGCTGAACAGGCCCACGTCACTCAGCCTTTCCTCATAGGGGAGATGTTCCAGGCCCTTAATCATCTTCGTAGCCCTCCTCTGGCCTCTCTCAAGAAGATCCCTGTCTTTTTTATACCAGGGAGCCCAGAACTGGACACAATACTCCAGGTGGGGCCTGACCAGGGCAGAGTAGAGGGGGAGGATCACCTCCTTCGACCTGCTGGCCACACTCTTCCTGATGTATCCCAGGATCCCATTGGCCCTCTTAGCCACCAAGGGCACACTGCTGGCTCATAGCCAACCTGTCATCAACCAGGACCCCCAGGTCCTTCTTGGCAGAGCTCCTCTTCAACAGGTCATCCCCCAGCCAGTACTGATTCAAGTGGTTATTCCTTCCGAGGTGCAAGACTCTACACTTGCTTTTGTTGAACCTCATCTGGTTTCTTACTGCCCAGCTCTACAGCCTGTCCAGGTCAATTCACTAAAGGGAGTCATTCACTAAAGGGCGAATGCTGCACTGTACAATACCCTAGGTGCTGTTTGGGAGTTGCTAAGCCTGCAGGAGAAAGGCATGACCACCACACAGCATGTCACTCCCGAGCATATTGGTGAGGTGCTGTAATACGGCAACACTGCAGCATAACTGGCAGCGACAATATGGCACCCATATGTCAGCTTCTTCTTTGCTGTCTGCGGGTGGCATGGGGTCAGAGGGTGATCTCTCCCTGCAGCTCCAGAGCTCCACTTGGCAGAAGTGAGCCCCTGGTAATGCAGTGTCAGGGAACTACCTTCTTTCTCAAATGGGGGGATTAAAAAAAGGTGACAAAACTGACCATGGATAATTTTCATTTTATTTAGGTCAAGATCTGAGGAGTTGGATGTCAGCTTCCAAGTGCTGAGAAGCTGGACTCCAACGAGCTTTGAAGAGGTGGAATTTTTTAGAGGAATGTGGTGGTTCAGCCCCAAGCAGTGTCTGAGCACCATATGCCACTTGCCCACTTGAGGAGAAGCAGATAGAGCCTCCTGCGTTCCGATAAGGACAATAACACCGTAAACATAGAACAATAATGGCCGATTACACTCACAGCCAGTGATAACACAGAGTACCTAACCAACCCGACATTACAGACTGCTGCCAACCGACCCAACACCCTGGCGGCACTTGGGCTGCTCTGGAGGGGCAACCAGAGTGCCCCTCCTCAACCACCTCTTTTATGGGGGAGCGATGTCATGTAGTGTGGAAACAGCCTGGTCTAACCCAGCTCACCCGAGCTGTCTGCGTGGGGAGGTTGTCTCTGGCCTGTCCAGAACCAGGACAAGGAAGCAGACTTGGGACCCATCCATCTCTCAAGGAAGCGATAAACCTTTAATGCAAAGGGGAGGGAGACAGAGGTGGCCCGAAAAGTGTGTGCTCATGTCTAGTGGAAATGCAAGGCCTTTGATACAGTCCCCCATCACTTCCTTGTCTCTAAATTGGAGAGATGTGGATTTCATGGGTGGACAATCCAGTGGATAAGAAACTGCCTGACAGACCATAGCCAAAGGGTGGTGGTCAATGGGTCTATGTCCAGGTGGAGGCTGGTGACAAGCGGTGTCCCCCAGGGGTCTGTCTTGGGACCGGTTCTCTTTAACATCTTTATCAATGACATCGATGATGGGATTGAGTGCACCCTCAGCAAGTTTGCGGATGACACCAAGCTGAGTGTTGTGGTCGACACCCTAGAAGGAAAGGAAGCCATCCAGAGGGATCTTGACAGGCTGGAGAGATGGGCCCGAGTGAACCTAATGAGGTTCAACAGTGCAAAGTGTCAGGTGTTGCACTTGGGCCGGAAGAATCCCAGACGTAGATACAGACTGGGAAAAAAGCTCCTTGGGAGCAGCCCTGCTGAGAAGGACTTGGGGATTCTGGTGGATGAGAAACTTAACATGAGCCAGCAGTGTGCTCTTGCAGCTCGCAAGGCCAATGGTATCCTGGGCTCCATTAGAAGAGGGGTGGCCAGCAGGGACAGGGAGGGGATTGTCCCTCTCTACTCTGCCCTCGTGAGGCCCCATCTGGAGTCTTGTGTCCACATCTGGGGCCCCAATACAAGAAGGATGTGGAACTGTTGGAGAGGGTTCAGAGGAGGGCCACGAAGATGATTAGAGGGCTGGAGCACCTGCCCTACGAAGAGAGGCTGAGGGAGCTGGGCTTGTTCAGCCTGGAGAAGAGAAGGCTGCGGGGGGACCTCATTGCAGCCTTCCAGTACCTGAAGGGAGCAGAGAAACAGGAGGCAATGCAACTTTTTAAAAGGGTAGGCAATGGCAGGATGAGGGTGAATGGATTAAAACTAAAGGAAGGAAGGTTTAGATTAGATATTAGGGGGAAGATTTTTACAGAGAGAGTAGTGAGGTGCTGGAACAGGCTGCCCAGAGAGGTAGTTGGTGCCCCGTCCCTGGAAGTGTTCAAGGCCAGGTTGGATGGGGCCCTGGGCAACCTTGTGTAGATCCAGGCCTGGAGGTCAGTGTCCCTGCCTGTGGTAGGGGGGTTGGAGCTCTGTGATCCTTGGGGTCCCTTCCAACTCATACCATTCTATGATTCTATGAGTCTATAAACAGCATGTGTTCTCTGATAAGCTGAACATTCCTGCAGCAGGTTAGTCCCAGCTTCAGGCATAAACCTGGCTCCCCTGGGAAAGGTCCAGCATTGAGGCCATGTTCCTGCCAGTTCCACTGAAGCAGGGGGGAGCCCTTGGTTCCCGGAACGAGCCTTTGGGTAAGGGGGACCCAAGCCGGCAGAGCTGATTTAGCAGCCGAGTGTCTATTTTAAAGGGTTTTAACACGCCTCGGCGTCACAGGTAACCGCCCGCACGCCAGGCGGCAGCAGCAGGGCCGCCCCCAACGTACTGCCTGCGGGGAACGCGCTGTGCGCAGGGAAGCGCTGCGGGGCTGCCCGTGGAGCCACGGCGCCGGTATCCAGCCCCACGGGTGAGCTGAGCCGAAGCCTGAGCCCGGGGGGCGCTTCCTCAGGTGCTCCTGAGCGGAAACAGGCTGGCAGAAGAGCAGAGAGGGACCAGCACTCCAGTCCTCCATCGCGACCGCCCGCCCGTCGCGACCCTGCCGCGCGCGCCCGCGGCCGCAGGGCCACGAGGCGGCGGCCGAGGGCGCGCGCGGAGGCCCCGCCCCTCCGGCGGCGCGCGAGGCGCCTGCGCACGTCGCGCGCGGGGCACGGCGGCTGCATTAAGGGGAGCGAGATGGCGGCGAGCGTCGGTCTTGGGCCGCGCCGGTGGTGGTTGCTGTGCCTGTGCGCGGTGCTGCTGCCGCGGGCGGCGCGGGGCCTGACGGAAGGTCTGTACTGCGGGCGACGCGTGTGCTACGAGGTGCTGGGTGTCAGTCGGCAAGCTAGCAAGGCGGAGATCGCCCGCGCCTACCGGCAGCTGGCCCGCAAGTACCATCCCGACCGTTACCGCGGGGAACCAGCCGCGCCGGGCGGCGACAGCGGTCCACAGGCGGCACACGAGAAGTTCCTTCTCATCGCCACCGCCTACGAGACCCTCAAGGTGAGAGAGCGGGACCACCGCCGCGGCCGGAGCCGCTCCGGTAAGAGACAGCGCGGAGGGCCGGCGGAGGGGGCCGCCCTGAGGGGCCGCGCGGGGGGGGCGGGCGGGCAGGGCGCCCTGACCCGCGTCGCGTCTGCCCGCGCTGCCGCTTCCCTCGGCGGTCTCGGTTACAGGGGCATACAGGCGAGTAGGTGCGGGGCCGGAGCTGGCGCCGCCCAGGACACGCTTGTCTCCGCTTAAATTGCCCGGGGAAAGCCGGGGTTGCCCTCCCGGGGAGCGTCCAAGGCCGGGTTGCATGGGACTTTAGGCAGCCTGAGCTAGTGGGAGGTGCCCGTGCCGTGGCAGAAGGCTGGTACTCGATGATCCTTAAGGTCCCTCCCAGCCGTAACCATTCTGTGAAGTTGCCCGTTTGGGCAGCTCGCAGCAAAACCGAGCAGTCGCGTGTTGCGGGGCGGCGTAAAACGCGGCTTTAAAATATGCTCAAAGGTCTATAACCCTCACTGTGGGCCGCATCTGCCCCCGAGGAGTGCGTCAGAAGAGGCCGGGATTCCGCCCGGCTGTCGCCGTGCACACCTCTCAGATGTCTCTTCCCGGGGCGGGGGGCTCACAGCCTCTGGGGTTTACGCTTGTGTGCATCGCGGTGGTCCCTGCAGCATCGGTTTGGGATTCCTTTGGGTCGGCTCAGCCGGCTTGCTGCCTACCAGCAGTTGCGGGGAGGGGGGGGGGGGTGGGCCGAAAAACCTTATCTAATAGCCAGCCCAAGAGTGCCGAGGGGGGATACAGTTCTCTTGAAGTTCATTTTGTATGTAGAATTTTCCTTTTGAAAATCCCTCTGTATTTAAAGCGAACTGACTGGGCTTTACCATAAAGGTATACCCTCAAGCGAAAAGTAGCAGTGACTCGAGTGCCATGTGGGATCTGTAAGGGAGGGTTATCAGGGAAAAATATGTGTGGCTTGGCAAAGGCAGAACTTGGGAATGGAAGAATGAAACACGTAAGTGGTTTAAGGCTGCAAGGGCCTTAAAAGAGCTTTTCTGGGGGTAGGGGAGTAATGCAGCCGAGGCTGACAAAATTAAATTTCTCATCTCTTAGTTACATGAGTGAAAATGAGAAAAACTTGAGAAAATGACAACAGCAATGGTTTGAAATGGCCTTCCATTGGATAGATTCTGTGTTCCTGTGAGCTAGTTCTAAAAGATTTGTAAAACAATTTCTTAATAGCTTCTTCATCTGAAAATCTTGTTCTGAGCAGTATTTATTAACTCCAGTCCCATTCTGAAGTTAAAAATACTTATTGTACGATTTTCAGTTGCCTGTCTTTATTTCAGTACTAAATGTCTTCGTAGAGTGCGTGCTTATGCATTTAAGACCACATATGTCAGCTCTGTGTGGGCAGATGAGTGTGAGAACAAATTAATTGAGAGTATGAGAAAAGGAACAGAGATTTTCCTCTGCACCTCAGATGTGGTTGAGCTACTGAAGATTTTATAGCAGCACAGTCATTAATGAGATGTAAGCCACAGCTATAACAGAGTAAGGGAAAACAGGAATCTGACCCTGTGTGTGTTTATTCGTCTCATCCTGCAGGACGAAGAGACACGTAAAGATTATGACTACATGCTGGATCATCCTGAAGAGTATTACAGGCATTATTACCACTACTACAGCAGGAGGTTGGCACCCAAAGTGGATGTCAGAATAGTGATTCTGGTGACGGTGTGTGCCATCTCTGTGTTTCAGGTAAAACTTCACGTCTACGTGATGCTGCTCAGTGAGTTTCTGAATGGGAAGCTGCAGTTTCTTTTTGTGTGCCAGGTGTCAAACAGAGTTAGTGAGGAGGCCGATTCTTATCTGTTGTGGCAAACTTCTGTGTGGTGTCCATGACAAATCTGAAATCAGTTAATACTGAGCAGATTTTTGACTGCCATTGGTACCTGGGACAAATGTAGAGATTTTAAGGGTGAGATATGGCATAGAGACAAGTGCAGCTTTGCTGAAGAACTAAGTAACTTCTTTATGTCAGGATGAGAATAGCTGGTTCCTGAGCACAGGTAGGACTAGTTGTCCAAATAAGTGTCTTGTCAGTTTGTCAACCTGCATAAGTAACTTTTTAATAAACAGAATAATTTCAAACTAAATTCAAGACCTAATTCAGGTGATAGGACTGACTACCAGGAGTTTACTAACGTTTACATCTTAGATTACAGTGCTTTTTACCACAGTGAGGATAGGAGAGAAATTAATTCAGTTCAGTAAAGTTTGCTCTGAAGGTGGTAGTTCCAAGTCAAGGAAACAATTTCTGTTTTAGAGGCGAACTTGTGCTATTGCTGACAAAACTTAAGTGGAAGGAGTTGCATAACTCTTTTCTTTAGCATCTACTGGCTCAAAATGTCATTAAAAATACTCAGTTTTAGAGATAAGATACATCTTATTCTGTGGTGTGAACGTGTCACTTTTTAGTGGCATATTGGAGGTTAAAAAAAAAAAGCACTTTGACCAGAATTTGAGTTTGGAATAATAAATTCCAATGGCATATGCAGCTGAACACTTAACTTTCCTTCAGACATATTTCAGTTGGCAGAGTTTCTTTTCACGTCTCTTTATTTTGTCTCTAAGTGGAGACCCTCACCTTCCTGCAGTCCAGCTGCCAGAAGACTGCAAATTCAGTACAAATATCTCTGCAAACAGATATGCCTCTCTGTTGTTCTGCTTCTGGGCCTTTGTTAAGGTGGTATAGTGTGAGCATGTCTGCCCTTTGGCTTGGGGAATGGTGTGAAATGCTGCTTTTCAAAAAAAGTTGCCCCAGTAAGACCTGTTCACCCCAGGCACTGTGTTTCTGATTTGTTGGGTTGGGTTTTTTCCCCCCTCCATTGATATTCAGAGGGTAGCTGGAGATTAGAGGGGGATGTTGAATCTTGTAAAGTCAATCCTGACAGACTAATGAGATTTTCATGTACTTAATCCATGTTTAATTAACTACTTAAAATGGGTAACAGTTATATAATGAAATGTTCGTATACCAGCTACTGTATTTATCAGTCCAAGGGGGCTTCTTAAAATAGCCAGAACAGCCTAGCACTAACCTTCAGGAGATTGCCATTTTGTGAACAAAACTATAATCTCCTTGTCACTGTATATTGCTCTGAGATACACATCTATTTTCCAGATGCCTTGCTAACTTTGGAGGAATAATTGCAGCTTCTGTGATACTGCAGAAGTACTGTTACCTTCAGCTTTTACCCTGTCTGTATGGTTTTTTTCCCCTGACAAACCTCCAAATAGGAATGTGCCTGTATAAAAAACATGTGCTTTACTTCTACTGCTCTTCTGTTACAGTTCTTCAGCTGGTGGAGTAGTTACAATGAAGCAATCAACTACTTATCTACAGTGCCAAAATACCGTATCCAAGCTATTGAGATTGCCAAGAAGCAGGGCTTACTCAACAAGACGAAAGAAAAAGGCAAGAACAGGCGGTCTAAGGAAGAAATCCGTGAAGAAGAGGAAGAAATCATCAGAGACATTATTAAAAATAAAATAGATATAAAAGGCGGCTATCAGAAGCCAAAGATATACGATATCCTTCTATTTCAGATCCTTCTTGCTCCTTTTTACTTGTGCAGATACATAGTTTGGTATTGTTGGTGGATTTACCGTTTCACTATTAAAGGGCAGGAGTACGGTGTGGAAGAGAAGCTGTATCTCATCCGGCGGTACATGAAGATGTCTCAGTCTCAGTTTGACAGCCTGGAAGATCACCAGAAAGAGACCTTTCTTGAACAGCAACTGTGGATACAAGAAAACTATGAGGTGGGTAGCTCTGGTGGGCAGCCTAATGTTGGTTATCCAGCACTCACAGAGTAAGACCAGCTGTTTTGTGAAGGTGGTTGGGGCAGGGCTTGGGAAGCATAGCTTCAGTTTAGCTGTTGCTTTCTAAATTGAAAGCTGTTAGACAAGCATTAAGTGTGTTTTCTTCAAGTTCTTGTGCTCATGGACTGGTAGGTAACAGCTTCTTGCTGTGCCCATGGATACAGGAAGGGATTTGCTCAGTCAGAGTGCATCTGCCTGGGATTGTTAGGGTATCTGCATGACAGATGCAGTTGAATCTGCTGAAAGGTAGATTTTTGGTGACAGTTCCTGCAGCAGGTTGAAGACTGTTCTCCAAACAGTAATAATGAGAATTACCTTGATCACCTGAAACTCGTTTTTCATCAGTTCTGAGTCACTAAATCTTAACTACTTCTTTTTAAAAACCTCTCCCAAATAGTTCCTTGGCCTTCAGCGAGTCAAGGACTGTGCTTGCTGTGTATCTATTCATGGCATATGAAATGCCATTATGATGCCTCGGAAAGCCGGAATCAAAACTCAATAGCAGTGGTGACTATTAAGCAGGTGTCCTTTATTGCAGCGCTGGGCACACAGGGGATCGTTCCTCCGAATGTGTGCTCCCATTGAAGCCAAATTTCTCCTATTTATACAGATTTCCTCTACATATTTATTATCATTTCTAGGAAAAGGCAGAGTTATGCTAATTGTTTCTAAGAGGTTATTTACATTAACTCCTCCCAGGTAGAGCATGCTCTGTCTCCTACTTTCTTGACTTTCAAGGCTGTTGCTGTTGCATTGTTACGGTTAAGTTTTGTAGCTGCTCTTACAAGCAGCTTACACAGTTACAGCTTTCTCCTAAACTAATCTATTCTTAAAACCATGAAAATTCTTATATTAAAGTTAAATTAATTGTCTCTTAAGCTACACCTATATCAATCTATTCAGCATGATTACATTTCACTGAATCAATTAGGCACAGCTGCCATAGGTTGCCAGTTATTAAATAGTATGTAATTTTTTTAAGCTTTCTGTGACAGTGGTGACAGGACATGAGCCACTGCATAGAATTTTCAGTCCAGTATGACCTGGAATGCTGGGGAGTGGCAGATTGACTAAAGCACTTAAATTGCTCCACAGAGGCACATCTGTGGGCCATCTGGGTAGGAAGTTTCTACAGAGAAACAGAATATGAGTTTGGCGTGCTTGAGAGGAAGAGGGGATGTTGCTGCTGCTCTGCATGTTCTGGGAAAAGGAATGTAGTGGTGGCAGAGCTACATTTGCTGCTGGCAGGTCACCAAAGATAAGGAAATGGTTCTGAGAGGTAGCCAGGGATGTATTAATCTAGAAACTCGGAGAGGAGAATGGTAACATGGATGCTAATGTAAGGAAAGGATGAGCCAACAGGTACATGTACATGTTGGAATTGTGATCTGTTTCCCAGAAAACAATCTGAAAGTCCAGCAGTTGAGTGATTTTTACCAGTCACAGCAGATGTTACACGGAAAAAGTAAGATAAGATGGATACCCTGCTAGCCTAAACATGTCTCCTGTGGTGGCCAGCATTTGATTTAAGAGTGTTGCACCTGTATAGCAATATTTATCCAGTAAAATTTGCAGCTTTAGGACTTCGTGAAAAGGAAATGGTTGCTTTATATGTAATCACTGTAATGAGTTTTTCTTTAATAAACTATGTACTACCACCATACCCTTACATGAAACTTAGTCATGTCTTTTCTAGGCTGAAAAATAGGCTTAGGTATTTCTCCCCAAAAGCTTCTGTTCTTTGATCATTGGAAATGCCTGTCTGCATATTGTTAGATTTCCAATGACCTTTTAGGATGGGAAAGACCAAGAATTCGATATGCAGCTGCATCAGGAAGCTCTGCAATGGTTTCTTACCCTCTGTTACTTTCCTAATGATTCTTAAAACCAGTATCATGACTGAGAATTGAGCTGCTATACATAAAACCATCTATACTGTTCAAAATCTTGTTCATGCATAGCAATACCTTAAATTTAATTCTTGTTTGGGAAGAAGCCAGATGACACTGAGGTTATAAATGTGTATGGTGTTGAGATCCACTGGCTGTACCTACAAAAACTGCCGTCCAGAATATTTTAAAAAAGCATCAGCATCTTTACTCAACTTCGCTGGTAATTACAGATTTCATTGTGGTAACACCATTTCTTGACAGAATATAATTACTTACTTTGTACTGCCAATACTTAATGCAGAGATATTAACTTAGATATTAATTAGAAATAAAAAGTTCCATAGCAGCATTCTGTCTAGACAGTGATTTCTGAAATGAGAAAACTACTAAAGTGAGGAGCTAAACAAATGCATTGAACAGCTTGTGTGCTGAGAAGGGACTGAGAGTTTTGCTTTCTGAGCATTAGCACTTCTTTCCTTGTTAAGTTTTATTTTGCTGAATGCATGAGCTTCCAGTGTTTTAGAAATTAAGTTTTGGGGCTTGCAGCACCTCTTACAAGGAAGTAGTTATGCTTTCAGCAAAAATACAAAGCATCTTAACTGCAGCTAGTAAGGTCCTTGGCTGGAGGATCCTCGGCTTTATGTTGGTCAAGGTCTGTTTCTATGTTGCAGTTCACTCCTTTGTACAAACAGTGAAAGTACAAATGCTTATGTGCCCTCTTTGAAGTTCACTTCATCTGTTTCTTCAGCCTTCTGAAAAACTTTTGTCTGTCTATCAGGTCTATAAACAAGAACAAGAGGAAGAGCTAAAGAAGAGGATGGCCATGGATCCCCGATGGAAGAGGTACCGGCGATGGATGAAAAATGAAGGGCCTGGAAGACTGACTTTTATTGATGATTGAAAGTTGCTGAACAAGAAGTGTGCTAACGTTGACAGTGATTTGTGGAACTTTTCACTACATCTTTCAGAGTTTTGTCTGCTGTGGCTTAGCAGTGACCTAAAACTCAGGAATTACTAAATCAGGCTGAAAAACAATACAAGTTTACCATTTTTATAAATCAGACCTATTCAGCAGGCTCAGCTCAATGTATATATGCCATTTACTTGGGGATCAAAGTGTGGAATTCAGTATTCCAAACAATGTATTTTCTCTACATATTTAATATTCATGGTCAGTGGAACCATTTCTTTCTGAAAATGTTTCTAGACCCAGTCTCTGAAAGTCTTGTCTTTCCTTTTTAAACTGAAAGGTTCCTGCAGATGGACACTGGAAATGCTTATAAAGGATTCTGAAGCAAGAGATGTTTTCCTTTTCTTTCACCTGACTTTTCAATCTAATTTCTAAGATACCAAATTGTTTTTTGATGTAGAAAATATGGGGATTATACCGGACTTCTGCTATTCTGTCTCAGTTGGAAATTTATTTTATTTTTTGTGGGAATAAATGATGCATGACTGATCATCATCATGATGCAAACAAGCCTTAATTCTTTGTTCTACCGAGTGATTAATGAAATAGTATGCTTAGATGTTTTGTGTTTGGTTTTTCTTCTTGTATGTTGGATTGTACCTGCTTGTTCCAAACAAGTATAGCAGTGAGTATTAGTCTACTAAATGTGACATTTCTTTCACCAAAGTATTGGTAAAAGGGAAAGTGACCCTTTTGTTAAAAAGGGCAATTTTGATGCCTTATGTAAATAAGAATGTATATAATATACATAATGAATTTGGTTAAAATTCTAAATCTAAAGTATTCATTATGTATATCTCATTTGCTCAGACCTCAGAGTACTTAAAATAAATAATGAACAACGGCATGCTGTGGTTTCCTGTGTAATTCAACCCAGGTCAGTTTCCATGATTTTCTGGTGAAGGGATTCTGTTACTCTATTCCTATACCTGAATTTTACCAGGGAGGGTGTGTGTGTGGCCAGATCAGGCTGCTCCTGTCACCATGTCTGTAAAAGCAAATTCTTCAGAAGTGTTTCTGTTGAAACGGGTGCTAGGGAAACTGGCTTCTCCGGAGGCTGGTTCAGGGGAAGGTGCTCTTGAACTTGTTACTCCTGCCACAGCCCACAAGAGCTAAAAGTTTTACATGCTTATGGAATAGTTTTTGAAGCAGGATGTTTCTGATGCTGCAGAGGAGATCAATTTTTATTCTTAGAGCAAGAGTTTCAGTTCTTCATGCCTACTTTGCTAGTTTAGCTTCCACTATTTCTTGGACTATCAACTGTTTCCTGGTTAAAACAATGCATATTCAAAGGCATGCTCGAAGCATTGCACTAAATGGCTAACTTCTGTGTGTCTTGGTGAAATTGGAGAGGGACTACTACATTGTCTCTCTCTGCACATGTAGTGTAGGTATAAACCTAATTCGATTTGTACTTAATGGTTGATTCAAACCTAAAACTCGCTAAATGAGAATTCTCTAGAAGAAGCTGTGCTTGCTTTCATGAAGTATGTGATGGTGTGGCAGGAGCACTGCAAAAGGCGCTTGTGAAGCGAGAGAATTTTGTAGCTTGTGTGCATTGCTGCTTCATCCTCAAAACACAGCTGGCCTCCTGTGGGAGTTGAAGGGGGAAGATTAAACTGCTGTGATAGAAACCAAGGGGATAAAGGTAAGCACAAGTAATGGCTTTCATTATTAAGAAAGCTTTACCTGGGAAAGAACCAGGCAAGTGTCTGCAAGAGCATCTAAACCTGTGGCCACAGTCTCACAGCTCTGGGGCTCACACCTTGTTTTGCTCCATCATTCCCCTCCCAGGCCAAGTATTTGGGTTCTGCAAATCAGCAGTCAAAGAACAGGTCTGTTCCCTTTTTGCTTAGGTTCATTCTAATCAAGATTAATTTCTTGACCTGACACTATGTCAGGAAATCGGTGGAATGGGGGAGGGGACAGTATCTGAGGAGGACAGAACTCTTGTCTTTCAGCGGCCACTTCATCTTGTCTCTGAAACTGTCCTGATACCAAGGGAGAAGGGAAAGTCAGCAGGTACCATATGACCTGCTGAGCATTGTTCTGCAGCACTGAGTCAGAGTTCCCTCTTTTCAGCATATGAGCCCTTTGAAAATAACCAGATGTAGCATAAATCCACACTGTACAGCAAAAATCTGCAGGACAGTGACAATGCAGTCACACCTGTGTGATGAAGGATAAAAAAACCCTAGTGTGTCCTTATAAAAGCTATCAGCTTTGCTGTGCCACCTCATCAGCTCATTGTGGTTCTAAATGATGTCTGTCTTTGGATGTAAACTTTCAGCCCATCTTTTACCTTAAGTTGACAAAGCAACTCCAAGGAAAAAAACAGGAATGAGATGGCTGAGTGTTACAGGACACTGAGTAAAGCCAGTGTAAATTGGGATGTGTTCAGAGGTGTTTGCACAGACAGGCATTGTTAGAGCTAGTTAGCAATGAGACCTTTGCATGAAGAAGTGTGGCAAGGTAAGAGGGATCTTGGAGGAAAACCACCTTGCTTCCTATCAACCTTTTTCAAGGAATTGCATCTGTTTGGTTGCCTCTTTGTACTTTCAAATATGTAGTGTGTGCAAGGTGAAATGTATGCTTCACTCAATGTGCAGTGGGCATCCCAAGCCAGGAATTGTTGTGTTCAGCAGGATCTTTTCCATGACTGTGCTGAGGCTTTGAGGTTAAAGCACGTCTGTGGCTCGTTGTCCACATGTTCAGAGCAATCATTTGAGGCTATGGGCTTTATCTCACCAACATTTTAACGAACCATCAGACTGGTGGCTGGCAAACCGCTGCCAAAGACTGAAGTGACTTATTTACGGCCACTAGTAAAACAGTGATGAGCAGCCGTGGGGGGCACAGGAGCACTGGCAGCGCCTGCCAGGCAGTGTGAGCCCGGGAATGTGCAGAATTAACGCGGTGCTGCTGCATTATTTACCGCGGCTTCTTCCACCGCGCCCGTGGAGACCGGCAGACAGGTCGGAGCCCCCGGGCCGCACGCACCCCTCGCCCCCTACCCCCGGCTGGCTCCCAGGGCGGGCGGGCGCGGCGGACAAACGGGGAAGAACCGGCAAGGGCAGGTCGCCTTCCCCGGCCGGGCCGCGCAGGGAAGAGGCAACCCCCGCCTAGTTGAGCTGTGGGCAGAGCAGCTTTTTTGTTACATTTGCAGGACGCTTAGAACTCCATTTACTCTTTATTTTTAAAAAGCCCCAAACGTTCCCCCCCCCTCCTCTTTTCCTCCCTTTTTCCTCCCTTTTGCCCCCTTTTCCTCCCTTTTCCTCTTTCTCCCCCTCCCTCCTTTTTTTCGCCCCTTTTCTTCGGGTTCCTGTCCCAATTTCAGCCGTTACCGTAGGCGCGGAGGACGGCCAGGCCGGGACCCGCCCGGCGGGGCGGGGCGGTGCCGGGCGGTGCCGCGGGGGCTGAGGGCGGAGCGGCCCCGGCCACTCCCCGGGGCGGCTCCGCGGCGGCGGCGGGAGCCGCGCCAGGCCGAGCCCGACGGAGCCCCGCGGAGCCGCGCTGCCTGCGTCCCTTCGTCCCTTCGTCCCTCCGTGCTCTCCTCGGCCTCGGGATGTCGTCGGGCGGCAGCTTGAGCACCATGCAGCGGCTGGTCGAGCAGCTGAGGCTGGAGGCGGCCGTGGAGAGGATCAAGGTGAGCCGGGGCAAGGGGCGCCGGACCCCCGAGGCGGGGGTTGCCTCTTCCCTGCGCGGCCCGGCCCGGCCGGGGAAGGCGACCTGCCCTTGCCGGTTCTTCTCGGTTTGTCCGCCTCGCCCGCCCTAGGAGCCAGTCGGGGGTAGGGGGCGAGGGGTGCGTGTGCCCCGGGGGTTCCGACCTGGCTGCCGGGCCCCGCGGGCGCGGTGGAAGAAGTGCCGTTCCCCGGTGGAAGGAGCCACGGTAAATAATGCAGCAGCACCGCGTTAATTCCGCGCAAGCGAGCGTGATAATCGAGAGTGGTTCCTCAGAGCCCAGCCAGCCGACTTCCCCCTGCCGCTGAGCGCCGGCGGGGTTCGCGGGGAGAGGCGGCGTGTGTCGGTACCAGCTGACAGGCTGGGGAAGGCTGGCGATTTTCTACGCATGCATGAATCTCCTCCTGCTCGCAGATTCCAGACAAAGACAGGCTAGCGAGGCGGTCCTGTCATCTGCTAGCTCCCGAGGTTTGGTCGGGTTGCTCCGGCAGCCCAAATTGGCTCACGCGGACCTGTCCAAACCAGCTCCTGGCTCCCAGCGGATGGAGCAGGTCCACAACTGACTCTTCCCAGCCAGGCACAAACCCCAACATAGGCTGTGGAAGCGATGAAGGTCAAATTCATTTGTGCCCTGTGCTTTCCTCCTCTCTCATCACCTCCGTGCTTTTGGATGTTTTCCTCAGGCCAGTCGCAAAACATGGCCTCCCCCAGCCTGACAGCTCTGCCAGCATATTAAACTGCAGCAATAATTAGCTAATTGCTTTAAAAATAATGTAGAATACCTCTTCTCATGATTCCCACCCTGGGATGGTGAAAGTTTGAAGTGCTTGTGTCAATGTGGTGGTGCTGTGGCTTTTGGACATCGTCCTGATCGAGTCATTAACGTGGCTGAATCCTGTGGCTTGAATCTCAGCGACTGCTGAGTCGGCAGGTGTTTGGCTCAGTAGAAGTGACTCCAGTTTGTCGCTGCAGGGATCTGTGGGGATCTGTGAGGAACCAGTGTGATGCAGACTAGAAATGTAGGCCATTGTGGCAAGGGGGATATTGTCTAACACAGAAATGATTGATTGGCATTTGTTTTCCTTTGTGCAGCAGGAGCAGCCCGGATCTCTGATCCTGCTCGTTTTGGTGCACGTGTCTCCTCCCAGCTTGGGTTTTTTTTCTGGGGGGGGGGGGCAGGGAGAGGGTATGGAAGATAGTGTGTAGTTTATTGAGGGTTACTTTGTGGTGGTAATGTATTCTGGAGCTGGATGTCTCAAAGCTATGTGTTTATTATGGGTTGGCTGGTACTCCAGGGAGCCTTGGCCTTATTCTCTCATCTTTCTTGCAGCAGCGTGCACAGCAGCCTCTTTCTAGGGCTGCTGTTTTAGGAAACTGTTCATGTCTTCTTATAATCACAAATGAAATGATGCATGATTAAAAGTGTGTCTTTTAAGGAGTATCATCTTGGGTTTCTTGCCACGCAGTGTTAAAACCGTGAGGAATATATTCAGCTGGAGAAAAAAATCACTTGGATCGGGTTTAGCAGACCCAGAAATGGGAGAAAATGTTGTGGTTACTTTGAAAAGACAATGTCTCTTCAGACAGAAGCTGGATATGAAAGGAGTTTTAAAAACACATCCCGCACTACAAAGTTCCAATGGTGATTTTGTTTACCCTGCCAGCTAAAAAAGTAGACAGGAACAATATTTTTAGAAAGAGGAAACCAAGTAGGAAAGAAGTACCCACACGTATCTTGCATGCAGGAGGCTGCTGCCTGGAGCCAGTCTGTCCTGCCATGAAACACTGCAGAAACCCTGGCACTTTCTGTGTGAGCCAGAGTGGTGGACAACGTCACAGCGGCGTAGGTAGGGCTGCAATCAGGCAGCTGTGCCCTAGCACAGCAGCCTGCTGTTGTACCAGTAATTCTCACACTGATGCCAGACGCTGGGTGTGTATCTTCCCAGGAGCACCAGGATGTACTCAGCAGGTTACTATGGGTGGCACGCTTCGGCGGCGAAGCACGAGGAGACGCAGTGAGGAACTGCTGGTTGTGGTGTGCTCCCAGGGCAAGCTGTGCCCTGAAAGACTTCTTTTCCCAGGACAAAAAGCTCCATACATCCTTGGGCTGATCAGTGTTGGCATGCAGCATCTCTTCTGTCACGCTCTGGGGTGGTGTGTGGTTAATAGTTCAGTACTGCCAAGGGGTTGGCGCTGTGGTTGAGATGCAAATCATTTACACCAATGTGGGTCCAGGCATTTGGGCAGGGTGGGAGACCTTTGCAGTCTCCAGAGAGAGGTTCTCAAGGAAAGGAGGAGAGACAGAGCCTGGCAGCTCGCAGGGATCCTTGCTGTGAGTGCTTCTTCCTGTACTCTGCTCAAGAGAACCTGGGGGGCTGTGGGAAAATGTTTCTCTTAACAAATCCCAGGTGCCAGGTAGATCTGGGCAGTCACTAGGATGAGTGTCCTGGAGGAGAACTGGGAGGTGGTAAACGGGACAGCAGCAAAACAGCAAATGAGAAGTGCCGGATTTCCCATGTGCTTTCAGATGCTGTTAGATGGGATGGTCCCATCAGGGCTCCTGTGTAGCCTCTTCAATCAGGAGGCTGGGGAGCATGGATGGTCCATCTGGTTATTGCCTAGTCCCTCCACTGATGACACTGCAAAGCTGTGTAGGAAGAAAAATGGGTATTTCAGGAGTCCTGTAATGAAGGCAGAGGTGAGGTCGGGGGGAACTTGTATTCCCACCAACATGGTGGGTATTTCCTTTTACAAAAAACGTAGCAGACAGCAATGGCTTTTGATGTTCCCCTGCAGCTGTTACCAATGTGTGTCTGAGAAGTTGGGAATTTGGGCATGTGACTGACTTGCTGCTCAGGGGGAGCAGGGGAGTTCAGTGCTGGACGCATTTTGCCTTTGGGTTCCCTGGGTGTGTTCTGCCGCTCTGGAGCTGCCCTCCTTGAGGGCTACCATGTGGATCTGATGCTCTCGTTTCACTACCAGGAGAAGGTGGCAATTTTGGACTTCGAAAGCTCTTCATGAGCATCTTTCTCCTTTCTGTTCTGTGTCGCTCAACAATTTGGAAACAAAAATCCTGTTTATAAATTACTGAAGTAGACAAGACTCAAATACAAACCTGAGAACAATACAGGAGACTGGAAAATGCAGTGGTCACGGCCCTGTGCGTTTTAACGAGGTCAAATTCCATCACACTTGTACCTCAGTCCTTCACACTCCTCTGGCTCTCACTGGTATAGTATTTCACTCGTGTTTCATGGGAGCTTTGTCAGTGTGTGCCTGTGCTGATTTACTTGGTGTTTTAGAATCCAGGAGCTTACTTGGCTGCTTTCCAGCTCCGTGTGATAATGGCTCTTCAAGAGGAAATGCCTAATAGATGCTTGTGAATGAATTGGTTTCCTCTCTGGATTTATTTTTCTCTTTCTTTCACACAGGTGTCTCAGGCAGCTGCAGAACTCCAGCAGTACTGTATGCAGAACGCCTGCAAAGATGCCTTGCTTGTTGGGGTTCCTGCAGGGAGCAATCCCTTCCGAGAGCCCCGATCCTGTGCCCTGCTCTGAAATCAGGTAATGAAGTCACAGATGCCACTGCAGCCCTGGTTGGGAAATCCAGCCCTTGGAGGCAGGGAGGGACGAGGGCATGTGGCAGGAGTTGTTTGAATGTTGAGTTCTTGGTAGCAAGGAACTCACTTCCCTGCTGGCTCTACAGATTGTTTTCTGTTTACTTTAGGTGTGGCGACCAAGCAAGTCTCTTTCCTAAAGCTCTTTCCTACAGCTCTTTCTAGAGATGCCCTGTTTATGAGTGGGGCTTTGTTTGTTTGTTTGTTTGATTGGTCGGGTTTTGTATTTGAGCTGCTCTGGGGTCATTAGCAGCGTGCAAAACTGTCCATGATCTGTGGCCATGTTTGGCACAGTCAGACATAAGAACCAGTCACCTGCCCAGCTGGGAGAAGTAAGAAATAGCTGTGGCACTCACAGGTGTTTTGATGACTAGCTCACAGCTTAAGCAAGAGCCTTGTTAAAATACATTTTCTCTTCCACGTCAGACTGTGATTTCTTTGTGTCTGTCCTAAGGCTCCTTCTGTTGTTCCTTTTTGTACAGCACCAGAAATGGTGGGAGCAGAGAGGAATCGAGGCAGTCTGTAATCACAGAAGGGTCGGGGTTAGACGGGACCTCTGAAGGTCATCTAGTCCAGCCCCCCATGCCAGAGCAGGATCACCTCAAGCAGGCTGCACAGGGCAGAGTTGGGAGGGTTTGAATGTCTCCAGAGATGGAGACTCCACAACCTCTGTGGGCAGCCTGTCCAGTAAAGAAGTTCCTCCTTACGTGTAGATGGAACTGCCTCTAAGTCCAGTTTGTGTGCATCAGTTGTCATGTCACTGGGCACCACTGAAAACAGACTGACCCTGTCCTCCCGACACCCAGCCCTCAAGTATTTCTAAGCATTGGTAAGATCCCCCCTCAGCCTTCTTAGCTGTGTTCAGCACAGGCCTGAAGGATGAGGTTCTTCCTAAGCTCCGTCAGCCTTAGTGCTCCGTGTACCTGGAACAGCAGCAGGGTAGTGGGGCGAGTCTCTGGCGTCTGCACACCTTTGGGTTCCAGTTCTGGGACTCCCATTCTAGTCTGTCTCAGAAACGGGTGATGGCAGCAGAGGAAGCAGGGCTGCGTGTGCTGTGATGACACCACAGCTTCTTTCTTCTGTGTGACACAGAAATGCAGAAGGATGTTCAGAAGGGGTTACTCTTCTTTGAAAGACAAGATAAAAGTCGTTCCTCCTAAAGAGCAGCAACAACTACAGGGAGAGGAAGAACTGCCGGGTTCTGCCCCTTCTGTGAGAGTGCTCTCCTCAGTGTGAGAAGGGATGTTTTCTTCAAGGGCAGAATTTAAGCTAGAAGATCAAATCCTTGTGAAATCTCCCCCTTCCCACTGCCAGGGTTCCCGAGCTTGGTGCTGTGCTTGTGCCTTGCCAGCAATGCCACTGGATCATTGCTGTGTAGGTCTGGCAAAACGGGATTGAACCTGAAGAGGGAATGACCGAGCAAGAGATGGGGCTGCTCTGGAAAAAAGGGGTGGGGGAAACAAAAGCAGGAGTTTTCTTAATTTAGGTGGTACCCTTAATTCTCCCTGCAAACAAGATAAGTTGATAGTGGCTGTTGCACATGTTCTTCTGTTATTGAAGCAGAATTTCTACCTTTTTTGTGTGTGCTTATGTATTTATTTCTGGGGTTCCAGTTTGAGTGCACCCTCCAGACAGGATACAAGATATTTCCTTAAACAACTTTGGTGATTTGTGATGCTTTTTAAACTGCACAGCTCCACCCCAGATGCCATTTATTCATCTTTTGCTGATAGATTGATTACTTAGTTTATTATTATTTAGTTATCTTTGGTTCACAGGAAATGAGAGCAGAGTCGAAAATCCAATGAAAAAGTTTGAACTATTTGAGGATGCCAGTATCCAGCAAAGGGAAGTGGGCATTCAGCTCCTCTCAGTGCAAAGGGTCTGTTGTGTTATAGTTTCTAAGAGAAATGTATCAGCTTAGGAAGCCATCATTTAATAAACTTTTGTTTTCCTCTTACAGGGAAGGCTATCAGAGAGCTGCCTTCAAGCATGACATGAATTACTACTTCACAAGAAAAGCCTCTCTCAGCCCTCACTTCTGTGTGGCTAAAACAATGTCTTAGATATTTATCTGTTCTTATGTATCTGTACTTTACTCTCTTTTGCTAATGTTCTTAAAAGTTTTTAAGGTAACTCTGACTCTGTTTATAACCATCACCGCTGTTGCTACACTGTGCTAATGATACAAATATCCCTTGAGAAGATTACATTCTAGAAAAGAAAACCACAGGAATTTCTACCAAGTTACTTAACTCCTGCCTTGGTAATCTGATTACACCAGAATGATACTAAAAACTATTTGGGTTTTTTTTTTTCCCAAAATAAAACATCTAAAAAGTGAATTGTTGAAGTATAAAACTGCTGTTAGTACTGAAGTAAAGTTCTCGGGGGGAATTTTGCTTCTTTTCACACAAACTGCAGTTTTGGGCTTTTTTTTCCAAGGGCATCTAAGTTTATAAATGACACGTTAGAAACTGGTGGTCACAGTGTGTAGCACAGGCTTGATTCCTAAGGCATGTTTCTTACAGAACCTCTGATCTGTAATACTTCTCCTGATTTGTGTATGTAAAGGTACTGCCATGGTGGAGTCTCCTGCCTTGTTTGTAATGTGACTGGACACTAAGAATCCATGAGCACCCAAAGATAGTTGCATGCAAAGCTGTCAAGGTTTGTGATACACAAGACTTACTAAAATGTGCTTGGTCATTTGCCTTCAGTTTTTTATAGAGCACTTTTGCAAGGACAACTAACTAACTTTTTGAATAGGTTTTTAATTTTGTCTACTTTCTATTGTTTGTATTAATCTTTTAGAAGTTTGGAAATAAAATTCCTTTCCCTACTAGCTTTGAACTCATTGTTTAATTGTAACAAAGAGCAGATATTGTAAGGAAGAGGATACTCTGATTTTCTGCAGTGGGAGGGGAGGCCTCAAGCTATTTGGCTTTTTGGAAAGAGAAGGCTGCTGTTTAGAAAATGCATCTTATTAGTAGAAAAATCCCGTTTATAGATATTCACCATTTTTGTGGTAAACAGTAACAATGTCATCAGGCTCATTTACACATTTTTGAAATTGTAAGAGAGATGTCTGCAATCTGGGCATTTAATTTTCATTAGCATTAGCTGAAATGGGAGAATGAGTGTCCTCCCAGCAGCTTAGTCTTTGTCAAGAGATTTTCTTCAGGCTTGCTGTCCTGCAGGAAGGCACTGAAACGAGAGCAGCATCACTGCCAGCATGCATTGTGCCTCCAAATACAGAATGTAATATCCTTCCTCAAGAGCTTTTCTTCCCTCCTGCTTCCTCTCATTGTAGG
Organism: Porphyrio hochstetteri; assembly: GCA_020800305.1. Classification (NCBI taxonomy): domain Eukaryota; kingdom Metazoa; phylum Chordata; class Aves; order Gruiformes; family Rallidae; genus Porphyrio; species Porphyrio hochstetteri. The sequence goes on along the minus strand of CM036938.1, from coordinate 13,573,710 downwards.
CTACTTGAATATGGCAGTTTTTCTTCCAGTACTTGACATGCACACAGGGCGGAAGCCCAGGGGAAGTGTGGCTGTTCGAGGCCATCAGGGACTTAGGCTCAGGTCAAAATGCTCCAGTCAGGGAGGGAGAGGCATGAGAGATGAATCAAGTGTTTCTGAGCAGCCAGCATCTGGCTGCCAGCCACTCCCTCCCAGGCAAAGATTTCTTCTGCCTCCAGCAATAAAACCTCCCTGTCCCCCACCCCCATCATCCCCCCTACCCCATCCCACATGTGTGTCTCTGACCAGGCCCCCTTGCCACAGACACTTCCCTGCTTAGTGTCCTCACTTGGAGCTTGGGTACTGGAGAGGCTGCTAAGCTGGCATAAGGACCTGCCAAATTACAGCCTGTGCAGGAGAGAGCAGCCACCCCGAGCCAGCCAGTCTGCTGCCCCTGCCTCCTGGCTGCCCTGCCCAGCTCCACGTAGTGTCTGTCAGCTGCAGCACTGTGGTCAAGATGGTGCAATAGTCATTTTCCTCCACATTAAACAGCTCAGAGGAGGGGGGACAATATCAGGTGTGATAAATTTGTCTGTGTGTACGTGCCTGTGAGAGACTGAGAGCCAGACACAGTGAAGAACAACTGGACATTGCAAGCCCTTCCCTGTATTTTGCACCACGTTGCCAGGAACTACACACACCGACATTTTTTCTACCTACTGGAAACTTAATGCCAGCAGCACTTGAGTTTTCTTGACTTATTTAATGTAGGCAATGTGCCTTTGTTTCCAAAGTGATCTATAGGGTATCTGAGCCAGTCTTCCATGACTGTTCATGTGAAAGTTCTGGTGTCAGTCTTCTCCTGTGGGAAAAGAGGACACAAATACACATCCTGGCAGTGGCAGTGTGATTTTCTCCACTGTTGGTCAGCTGTGACTGGGACTTTGTAGAGCTGCACTCCTGAAAGAACAGATTCCCGGGTCTGGTAATCTGGAGGACAGCTTTAAAATCAGAGCCAAACCCACGAAGCAGAGGGCTGGAAAATGGTTGGGTCCAGTGACCACAAAAAATGGGCCAGAAATAGTAAGAAAACTGCAAGTTTTGTTTAAGTCTTTCTCATTTTCTGGGCAAAAATAGGGAAACACTGGTTTGTTTGCAGTTCTGCTAAAACTCTTTTTTCCAGTAAAACACTTGAAGGGTATTTTCTAACAAACAACTTGGGGATATTACTATGAGCTGAAATTGCTATTAGCGCTGTCATCACAGCTTTTAGGGATTTTCAGCTAAAAACAAGCACTCTATTTTCTCTGAAAGACCAAAGCTTTCTCCCCTAAGTGCTAGTTTTATTTATCCAAATAAATACCTTAATGAAGGCTCAAGGTCAAGAAAGTATTTTACTGCAAGTATAAACCAATTTAGTGGGATTTTGTTTTCTTTTTCCCTCTTTTCCCCTCTACTTGCTGTTACTACATCAAACTTAAAGTGATTTGTGAGTTTGGAAGTTGAATCTCAGCTGAAGGCCACTGAACAGGCTCGGACATTCTGGAGCCAGCAGGCATGCCTGTGCAAACTGTCAGCATTCCTCCAGCAGAATGGAGTTACTGTTTACCATTGCTCCCACATGCATTTCCAGTTTCACTGCCAGATCTTTTGATGCAAAGTGATAGTTTGGGTACTAGTCTATCCTTTCTCTTCTGTAACTTTCAACTGAGATGCCTTTTTTTTTTTTATATATTTTTAACCTCTTACCCTTTCCAGATGTAGCCTACAGTATCTGGCATTGCTTCCTAGATGACTCTCACCTCCCTACTTGCTGATGTGCTGCAGCAGGCTGAAAAATGCAGACGTCAACAAATGGTTTCCGACAGATCATGCAGAGAGCCAGGGTCATAGCTTAGTTCTCTGAATCAAATCTATTAGAATCCTAAAGTTTAATAAGGTATCTTTAATGTGCTGTAAGTAAAGCAATCTGTTTCTGTAGCTGGGTTATGATTAAAGGCAGTTAAAGAGCTCATCACATGGTTTCTAAGGGAGCTGTCAGAAGGAAAGAAGGGGAACTGAGCCCTAAGGACAAGTCAAAGGGTACTGCTGTAAGTGCAAGAAAGCTCAGACTATGAGAAGCCTTGAGAGTCTGGCAGATCTAGTCCATCTGTAAGTTGGAAAGCTGCATGCTCAGGGAGTAAACATACAGTCTTTGAAAACTTTATGAGCATCAATATCTGTTTTTTTTTTTTCATTCATGTTTTATTTTATTTGTTAAAGAGCGATAAAGTACCTTTATATCACTCATGAGAAGCAGTAATTCTCCAGGTTCAACCAACTAGTTGTTTAGTAAAATCTTTAAAATATACAAAAGAATCCTGAACTAGTAAGGATTTCCTAAGCCTAGTTTATCTCTAAAAATTAACAAAGAATTTAATTTAATAAATGTCCCTTAGAAGAGTTTAAGAATTTTGAAATGTGTGGTGTACAAATCCCAACTCTGTTCAAAAGAATTTAAGACGTGTCTGTCCATCACTTCTTCCAGGGACTCTTTCATATGACAGTCTCCTTTTTTTGAGCTCTGGTACTTCTACAAATCCTGAATCTGGAACGGAAGTGGAAAGAAAATACATGTATGACAAACTACAAATACTACACACATGCAGACTTAACTGTGTGTTTCTCAGAAGCAGCAACAGACTTCAGCATTAATCAGTATGTTCTGTATGAAAAGTACCAATTCCCATAAAATTGTGTACAGATTAATATTAACTACTCTTTACTACTACTGATCAGTTTTATGCATGTTGTCCTGTAATAATAATACAGGAGCTGATACAAGATAAATATATCGACCTGCACGTTGCTTAACCACAGTATTCCAGTAAAGATTTTAATGCTTACTTCTATTTCATTAATATTACACATGGTACTTTTCAGTAATTGTGAAAATTAATTCTTTTTAACCAGAGACATGCTCAAGTTTCTAAGTTGTTTGAAAAAGCTACCTACACTCTGAAAATTTAAGTATTTTTGCAACATAATATTTGAGTAGTTGCTTATTCAAAATGAGTTACTGTGGGAAAATTCAGTTTAATCTTTACAAAAAGCACTGTCAGAAAACTTTAACACTGACCTAACGATTTTGTCTGTTCCAGTGGAAATACTGGCTTGGCATACTGGCATTAATTGTTTGTGGTTTAATAAAGCTTTGATTTGAAGCCTGCAGAAATCCCTGGGGGTTCCCTATATGCCTTTTTAACTTAACTCCACACACACGTCTTAAATTTGGGATTTCACATTTCTTAAATTTGGGACTTCAGAAGGCTTTCACTGCATTAAGGTGGGGTTTTTTTGCATTAGCATGCACAACTATTTAGTATGTTTATTTTTCCCCTGGCTAGCGAATAACCAAATAAGCCTATTCTTCCCAAAATCTAAACCAAAAACACTTTGCATTTTCATTTTCATTCAGATTTAAATATACCTTTGTCCTACTGGGCAAAAGCATGACTGAAACCTTATCAGTTGGACACCACAGTGTTTTCAGGATACTGTAAAACAGGACACCAGAAGAATCTGCCCTGATCTCTACTGAAACTATCATATTTAGAATTTTATACCATTGGTGCCAGTTACAGGCTCCTGAAGTACCATTAATTACCCAGCAGTACTCCAGGTTTCAATTTTAACCCTAATGGAGAGGCAGCAGGTCTGTTCAGTTTCTGTATGAACAGTTTAATTTACATAGGCTGAAATTAAAAGCAGCTCACCAGATCCAATTAACTATCCCTCTCTTTACTTCCATAATTGCCTTCAGCACCCCATGAAACATGGTCCTTATCAGATACTTGTGTTTTCATGAATGAGCCTGATCTAATTAGTGAATGCATTTAATGCTCTGCTGACCTTCCTGTACCACCAAGAGATTTAACAACAGGCAGCAATGGAGACAACACAAATTCTAAGTGTTAGGCACTCTGTTTAAGGAGCTTAACCTTTGAATTTTTAAAGAACATAGCACCTTATCTATAGGGAAGCAGAGGGGTTAAAAAACTCCCAGCTACTACAATATACAATACAGCAGTACTTAGTCTGACAGGGACTAGTGATGCATTTTTACTTTTAAGACTCCATGAATACGTTTATGGCTTCACAAGGAAGGTCTCAGGTTAACTATATTTGAGAAAGTAAATCAGGCATAAGAAAACTACAAAATAAAGAAGCCTGAAGCTTTTATGTAAGAACTGTACACACCTTCAGGGTAAATAAAGTTTTGAAGTGCCCACTATGACAGCTATTTAAAGAAATATGCTTTGTAATTATTTCAAGATGAAGAGTTTTGCCAATCCCCTAAAAACTAAGGTATATCTAAAAAAAAAAGTATTCTAAGAATAAGGGACCTGTATGAAACAAATTTGGAAAGCTATCAGAGTGAAATTCTTACTCCACTAACTCCAACAGCAAACCACAGCTGTGGGTAGTATTTTAATTTTACACTTTGAATTTGCTGAATCTATGTTTTGCCCTTTAGAGAAAATACTTCCTAGTCTTTTCTTCCTGCTTTTGTCCAAACCTGTATTTACAAAATAATCTTCCCCATAACCTTAAAAATAATTCTGGCAAATTATTATGCACATGTCAAGCAAATCAAAGAGAGAAGAGGCTGAAGCCTACAGTAACAGAGAGCTACACTTCCCAGTGTTTTACAAAGGAAAAGTAATGGCAGTAACACTTTATTTTTTTAATATTCTTTCTGCTCTAAACAGAAAATAAATACACGTTTTACCATACAAGAAATATATATGCATGTAAGTTTTTTTTAAGTATAGGAAGCATACAAATGGTGGGTTGGATTAGATTTAACAACCACTTGAATTAAAAACAAACTTTAGTCTTACAGACATTACTGTCTCTACTCAAATTACAAAGAGAATTTCAGAAAATTCTGCTTCCATCTGACGTACCTGTTCTGGTAGTTTCTTTTGCCCACAAGAATGGTGGATTTTGTTTTCTCTTTCCTTTAGATTCTCTACCTATTTGGTAAAAATTCAGACTTTGATGCTCATCTGGGTTAACAAAGAAATCAGAGAGAAAACCATGAGATGCAAATGAATCACTTGGGCCTGTGGATGAAGATTTATTCCATGGGGTCTGGTCAGTCAGAATTTCTGGGCTTTTCAATGCTGGGTCTCTAAATTCTTCTAGAAAACTCTCAGAACTCTCCTGAGGTCCACAGTCACTCAAGCTTTCATAGAAATTCTCTTTCTCCGAGATTTTGGAAAACTGATCAGAGCTACAGGGTGTCCTGAAGGGCTGTCTTTGAACATGAAGAGAATTTGCAACTTCTAGATGAGCAAAATCTTCACAGTCCTTTGGCACAGCAAAGAAATTCTGCTTCTTCCCTGTAGTTACTTCTGAAGAACGTGATTTCTTTTGCATAAAACTTGGAAGATCAGGGTCAAAAAAACCCTGGTGATAATTCAGTGGAGGAATTATGGCTTTGGAATTCATATGAGATGTTCCTGGTAAAGAAAAATTTGAACCACTCCATTTTTAGAATGAAAAATTAACTTATTTCTCTACATTTTACAGAAAACTAAAATGCCATTGAGCATTTTTACTGCAGTCTGTCTCCTTAGAATAATTGACCTTTCCATTGTTACAAGAAAAAGATTCTAATAGACTCAGATTTTCACTTGGTTTCAAAGGAGCCAGATTTTCCTAGTAGCTCAAGATATTACCTGTGCTGTTTTGTGCCTTACCAAGCAGCTCTAATGACTGATGGTTTTGCTTATAATCTGGACACAACGTGTTGAAACTATTCCTGTTTTCTTGGGGTGATGCACCTTTCACTGCTTTTTCTAGCTGAGCAGCAGTGTTTAGGCTGTATGAAGAAGCCATGCCACTAAAATGCTGGTGGAGGGGAAGAGGGGCAAGAGAAAAGATACTTGAGGTAAAATTTGAAAACTTTCACCAGTTGTTAGGATTCTAAGATGTATACTTTTTGTTTGCTAAAAAGAAAAACAAAAAGGCTTACCAATACAGGATGAGAATGTACAGTAGACAATGTGCCACCTGCCTAAAATCTATAAACAGATTAAGTAATAGCCTGCCTCTTGAAATGCAAGAAAATTGATACTTTAATATACTTCGCTCTCTTTCATTAGTCCAGGACTCTAGGAAGTAGTGTCTGCAATGGATTGGTGTGTATCATGTATCATAGAGGAATTAAACTAATGAGTTGGGGTTTTTTCCAGTAGTAAACATGGCTTTGGACACATGCAGCTATTGCAATAACATGCACAAGCTGACAGTCAGTGCCCAGATCTCTGTCCACTTGTTCCTTCACCTTAACTGAATGCTTCTGATGTGGAAGTTTGTCCTCACATGTCTTACTGAATTAGCTGACAGGAATCAGTCTATAATTTTTCCAAACTTGCTCTGACTGAAACAGCAGGAGGAAGCAACTCTTATGTCTAGGGCTCCTGCAAATGTTAAGTGGAAGGAAGGGAAGGGAAGGTAAAGGAAGGGAAGGGAAGGACTTAATGGGAAAGCATGTCTTATATTAGGGAAACATATATTGTGATAGAATACTTCATATGATGAAACTTGAAGAGGACACTGATCAAATGAGTATTTTTCCAGTTAAGGTAATGTTCTAATCGCCTTCACATGAAGGTAATGGTGCCTTGGCAAAATCTGCTGAGAATTAGCAGGGTCAACATTTTAGATATGGAAGATATGCTAAAGCAAACAATTTTTAAATGATATCAGCAAACGTGCCTGTAGCTTCAGATAAAAACAATGTGTATCACAAGAGTGCAATAAAGATTTGTCTAATACATATATTAATTTCGTCCAACCTTTAAAACTTTTTTTGGAACTTCTGGCAGAACTTTATGAAGTTGATCAAAACTTGCAAGAAGCAATCTGTTCAATGAAGATCCCTTCTTTAACATAAACTGAGCAACCAGGGGGTTGATACATGGAAAATCAAGGAGGCATTTCTCTGTCTAGAAATGGAAATTATTTTATTAGATTGGTACCTGACAAACTTTTCCCCCCCTTTTTTGCTGTTTCTGCAGAATGACATACCTATGAATAAATCACACAGTAACTCAGAGATACAGAGCATTCAAATAATGCATTTTTTAGCCCTATGAAACCTTTTTTTTTTTTTTTTTTTTACTACAGTTGTAACAGGGTATCACTTTTGCACAAGAGTAAGTTCTTTGTAACAGTTTTATAAAAAGCAACCACAATCTAAAGGTCTTTCTATTCTAAAGGATTAAATCAGGGAATTGTGTAACTTGTTCTGAAAATACATTATCAGCTTTACTGTTTATTCTCCCTTTTTGAAAGCTGGTTTTGCTTTACAGAAGTTACACTTGTAAACAGAAATGAGGTGTGCCAAAAGCAGGAGTTGCTAGGGGGAGGTTGAATACCACACAGAGGGCAGCAAGCTGAGTGCTGCAGCACTTTATGAATGTCAGCTAAGAGAGACAAGACAAAATCAATGACTACCCTCATTTCTTTGCCAGTATACTTAATCTCTAAATTGGAAAACCTATAATCTAATATCCCACCCTTGAAAAGCTGCACCAATACCTGCTTTAAAAGGCTTCTGAACTTTGCAAAAGCCATAAAGGACCCCAGCTTTATAAGACTTCAAAGCTTCCACATAAAATTAATAAATCCATATATTTAATGGGAAAACCTTAATATACAAGTTAAAGATCATGATATATGAGACTGCAATTAACAGACCTGTTCCAGTATTTATTGTAAATATCCAGTATCAACTATTGCATAAGTTAAACACATTTCTAGTCATCTTTTAAAGCATGTCTGTAAGCAATGACATTGACTTCAATAATGGATCAGTGCAGATGATTTGGCTTCCTGACCAAGTGAGTCATTGAATGTTTACCTTTTCAATTTCATAGTTTTTTTTAAACTTGGTGCTTAGAACTGTAGAACAGTGCTCACAGGCCAGTAGAGGTGGAGGATAAACTTCTCTACTGATTAATTGTGAAAACATGGGGAAAGTCCACTTTACACCTCATTGTGCTGGCAGGGATGATGGAAGCATATGTATATACACACACACACACATATATGCATATATAACAGTATGTGTGTCTCTATATAACAATGTTTATTTTAATAAAATATTGTAAGTGAACAGCAAAACAAAATAGCATAGAACTTTATGTGTGAGAGACAGGAAGAAAACAGTGTAATTTAATGGAAAGAGAAGCAAACCTCAGATGGCAAGACAGAAATCCAGGATTTGTCCAACCATTCATGGGGACTGATATTAGATGCTATCAATATGTTGTCAGCAATCTGACGAATTATCATTGCTGTCTCCTCAATCCCTGGCACAAGAACTACCTAAAAGTGATATATAATGTTTTTGATTAAAACCTATACTAAAAAACCCCTCTGACCACCATCCTGGCCACAAATTACACTCCTTATTTAGGCAAATCCTTTGTAGGTGAAACTAGTCTATCCTATAGGTCTTTTATACACAAGTACTCACGTATGTAATGTTGTAACCATACTGTTTATGGATACAAGATGAGTTCCTAATAAAACAGGTAATTCTGAGATGCCCACTATAATTTAAGAAGATGTGTAACACTTCAAAAGTGTAAGTAGTTTACACACAAACTACTCTGCTGAGTACATGGAATTAAAAAAGACTGTCCTCTACTTAACCTTAATTTAATCACATAAATCTGAACAAATTTTAATAAGCAAATAAGTAAAAAGTTACCTAAAAAGATGTGATATAATGTAAAATAAATGTTGTAGATGTCAACTTGGTATGCTGAATGAAACTTTTGCCCTAGCTTTTAATGTTGATTATTCTAGATAATGCGTTTTCTTATTTATAATGAGAAATGTTAATTTATCTTCTTGCATTATAAAAACCCCTATCTGACAACAGATTATACTTTCTTTATTAATGCAATATTAATCTGAAACTTAAGACATTAAGACATAAGCAGGATTATTGCATATTCTAATAATGTATACAATTAAAGGTACAATCTCATTTTTCGATTCCTCATCATAAAAACACTTCAGCTACTGTTTGAATCTGATTCAACTTGTACTGAAGACAACACAGTCTTTTCACTGACTTCAGCAGCACTCTCTTATTTTAGTAATTTTGAGATATTTTATGTTTTGGGTGTAGAATGGACACTCAGTTAAGCACTTCAGAAATACCTTCAGCATTTCAATACACTTCAGTGAAGATTAAAACAGAAGGGTTGTTATAAAAAAAAATAACTTACCTTCACTTCAAAGTCTTCTGTCTTCTGTGTAAGTTCAACTAGAGTGGCATAAAGTAAGGCAAGGTTAAGCAGAGTATCTCCTCTCAGACTGTACCTATAAAACAGTTTCACTGGACAATTAATATTTAATATGCACAGGTAACAATTCCAAAATGTTTGTTCCATGTGTTAATAAACATCTATTCAATTTCTTGGGCTTCAGAGTACCAGTACAGTTTGAGCATTAGGAACTGTGAAAGGAGAACTGGGACACATGAAGTGACTGAGTGCTGGAGGATGTACCCTGTGCAAGAAAACGGAGTCACAGCAAAGCAAGCCTGGCCCGAAGCAAAAGGACTTTGCACTGGAGAAAATCATACAGAGAGGAAAGTTGATGCATGGAAAATTTACCACTTGCTCATAGAAAAACAGCTCACAATAAGTAATGCAGGAATGCTTATGCAAAAAGAAAATCACCAGTGGATCGGAGGAACACCTGGAGAATGTCTCCCTGTAGCAAATCACATACAGCAATCCTGACAGCAATTCATAACCCTGTACTTGCAGAGGTTGATTTACTTCAACCAGTTATAAAGAATAATTCCAGTGGTTAAGAGCCTTAGCTTTCTGAAATTTCTGGACTTCCTGATTTGAAGTACACATCATGTTAGCATTACGTGTCTCAAATACTGTTATTTTCTAACAACTATTTCTTCATCTCTTGTGTGAGATCCTGGCACGTAAGAACTACCTTGACTAACTTTTTGGGGGCCTCTTCAGTGATGATAGCTACTTCTGTCATTTCACTGAATTTTCCAGTAGGAGTATGACAACACTGTAACTAAGTGAGAAGTCCAAAGTACACTAGAAATATGAGCTTATAATATTCATACTGTTCTAAGAGAAATGTGTTCCTACAGAGAAATTCAAAGAACAAAGAGTGTTAGCTTGTTCTAAGAAGAGAGTTCCTTTAGCAGTAAGTTAGTTTTAAAAATACCAAGATAACAAAAGAATTTCACAACTTACTTTAAACTCAGTCTTTCTTGGGAATAGAAAACAATCCAACAGCATGTATATTGGAGTGATAATGCCATCAGCTTCGATATTATATTGTCACAGGATTTCTCATAATTTAATTCTTCCATACTCTACCATAACATTAATATAAAAAATAAAATCTAATTAAGTATGTTTCCATATCTGTCACAAGCTTTTAATGTGCATCACTGAGTTATGCAGAAGTTAAATCAAACATAAATACAGCTAAAAAATGCAGATATTAAAACCACATCTGGAGTCAGGAAAACTAGGTTGTATTCCCAACTTTTATTTTGTTTGACCTTTAGAAAGCTGAATCATTGCTTCATGCCTCTTTTTGTCTCCTGTAAAAAAAGAAACACTGCTACTAACATTTAGGACATTCTTAAGATTTTTGAGAACTTTAATAATGCAAAATATGGTTATAAACTTCTGAAGTACTTACCCTAAACAAATCACATTATGTCTGAATTCAATATATGAGGTATGAAATCATTAATTGCAGTAGCATTAGCAGGGGCAGGTAGGAATCCATTTTCTGCTTGAAATACTAAGTCATTGTTTTATTCTTTATCTATCTTTCACTATCAATTCTTCTATCTCTACAGTCATATCTTTTGCTGTATACCAGAATTTAAGTATTATGCTATTGTCTGAACAATTACTTTTTATTAAAAGTAGGACAAATTGTTATCTAGACTAACTAGATGGAAGGAATTAGCATATACACTGGCTAGAGAATACAGTCGCAGATATATTTAATTGGTTATTATTCCTTTATACAATGCTATTTTCAAGTGTGTATCCTTTAGCTATGTTTAATACAATTCAGTCTCAGGTCAAATCTTACATTTCTGTGAAGAAATGTAGGTAGAGATGTGAGAATGTTTTAAATTAGTCCAACTGGCACAGAGAGAATTTTTCAGCTAATGAATCTGGAAATAATTTGTGTTGTGAAACAATGCATGAATTAAATATGATTATGAGGAAAAAAAGATCTGTGACTGCAGATGTGGCCAACACATAACAGAATTTGGATGTACTGGTTTAATTTTGTACCTGCAAAAAGATGGCTGTACATTCATCTATCGTTAATATAACATATCGATCTGTACTTCCAAAGAGCCTTAAGGAGTAACTGCTGCTTCTTTCAACAAAGGTAATGCTGTACCTGAAGGAGAAAAATTATTTTATTGAACCTCATTCAAGTAAAATAAGTAGATTTTCTTAAAATAATGAATAACAGAAATATCTTAATACAATTTTTAGAATTACAGTCTCCCTCAAACACTCAAGTTCACTTTAAGACACATTAGAAGAGTACACATCAATGTAGCAGAGAATTAATAAGATATTACTGGATTAATTCAATTATCTTGCTAACTGCAACAAATACGGCCTTGATACACAGCCTTTGAGTTTACAAAAAGGATGCAATACAGAAACTAAGATAGATAAATCAAGAAAACATACTTAGATCTTCATTTTGAGTAATTTATTGCATACTGCATTTCTTTTCTTCTTTTCATGATTGTGCAGAACAGTGAAAACTCCCTGACTACCAAAATGATCCTATCTAAAAAATTCTTTAAAAATTTAAAATGCCAGGTCATTATTAAAATAAACAAATAAGCAAATTCCATTGTGAGTGACATCTATGTGAATCTATAGAATTAAACTATCATCCATCAGCAGAAAATCTATCATTTTGTCTCTTAAAATGCTAAGTGTAATTTCAGTAATGTTCCTGATGATAGCCAAATAGATGGCTACTACATGATACAGAGGACAAGATACATGTCCTGGAAAACTGAAAATAAGTAGTCAATAAGATTAAATAGGTTATTTTCACTCACTTGGATTCCAAAAGCTGAAGAATATCTGGCATATTAAGAAGACCTTCAGTTGTTAGAAATACATATGGAATCTGTACCTCCAGAAGAAAGGAACCATAGTGATTCCCTGAAAAGTTTTAGATATGTAAGATAATACTTTGATAAACAAAAAACTAAAGGTACGTTTAAGTATTTAAGTAGAAATACCTTAAAAAACCTCAGCTTTTATACATCCCCATTAAAATGTTTCCATTATATGTTAGTGTAGTTTTTGGTTTTGTGTTTTGTTTTCAAAATTAAACTCTTTTGAATCCCTTTGAATTAAACTTTAATAGATATTCCTTCAGATCTACAGCAACATTCCCTTAGGATGAGGAAGGGTGGATACAGCTTGCAGTAACAGTAAACAACCTGTGAACTTGGCACAAGTCTTTTATCAACCAACATTTACTACTATATCCTGGCCAATGCTAAGCTTACACCATAAGTAAGGCACCTTACTGTCTTGCTGTCTAGAGAAACCATCTCTGTCTGCTTAGCTTTAGCCTTCATAATTCAATACTCATTTTCTCCCACAGGCATAGGAATGTAGCATTTTAGGGAACAGAAAATGCTAAAGTGCTTTGCTTTCATATGCCAAACCACTTATTTTTTTACAGTACAGAAGAGCACTTACCCATTTGTGTAGTTTCAGGGGGGGTGGTTTTCAAAGTCATGTAAGTAACGTTCAGATTTTTGCACAGGTTTTTCCAGCAGGAGTTTTCAGAATAATCATATTCCACTACCAATGAGAAGTGTGTCCAAGGGAAGTCAGGTCCAATTTGCTGATTATGTACAATAACACTGGAATATCTACTAAGGCTTAAAAAACCCAAGAAAATATTAATAAAATTAAGGTTCAGTACAATTGCCTTCAGAGCAAAATAAACACATTTTTTTACTTTGGAATTCTCACTGTTTAAAGTCAGTTTACAAAAAGGTATTTTACCTTTCCTGAATTTAAACTGTAATTTCTTAAAGAGTTACTTTAAAAATTAAAAGCTGTACTTCCCCATATCAATTGCCTACTTGGAATATTAATATTTTCCTGCAGTATCATCATTTCTCATTATTTCTCTCATGCCTCCCCTTTTTCTAAAACATGCAATAAACCAATGTTTTTCTAAAACATGCAAAACAGAATAAAAAGTTTAAAACATGCATTTGTGTGTTTTCTGAAAGTTCCTGTGAGCCTTACAACTAAATATTTTACCAGAGTGTGGACAAAATTCTTTCCCCACAGATTGAAACTGCAGATCCGTATTTTGAATTTTTTACCCTAAACTGTAACATCCCATGGAAATGACCAAAAGTAACAAAAGTTTCACTGACATTAGTCCTGAGTAAAGACTTTGTTCTCATAAATCAAGAATTTCACATACTTGCTTATGATGTCTTTACAACCTAAAAAGATTCTTTTTTTCTCAGCATTCAAATCTATAGCTTTTAAACCTGCAAAAAAAGAAGTAAAGCCTTAATCAAGGAAATGAGCCTCTGTGGGTATGAAGCAACACACACCAGTGACCAGCAAATGTGTAACAAAACCAGGATATTAAAATTTTGTGTATTATATTGTCCGTCTTGACGAAGTCCTACACAGTTCCAGTTTGTATTGCCCCAGTGAGTACAATGAAACCTCCATTACTGAACCCAAGGAAGAGGTAATGTGAACAATGTTCATGTCTCTCAAACTCAAAACCCAATTACCTTAAAGTGAAAAATTAAAGGTTAGTAAGAAAGGAAGCATCTTTGCCCTATTACAATTTAAATTCTTCTATACTTCCTGTACACTTCAACTCTTACAAATTTGACTGGAAGATGTAGCTGAAAAGGGATATTTGTATAACATAAATGCATCTCTTCAAAAGTTTAGTTAGCTAGAGTAACCTGTTTTTGCAACCAAGTCTTAAGATCTTACAACAATTAAAATACTTTTCAATAAATATTGTTATTAAAACCATTGTGAACATGTCTCCTCCCTTTCAAAACATTCTAAAAGACAGGCTTTCTTCTTTTAAGAGTACAGGAAATTTAATTGTATTTTTAAAAGCAAGAGAACAATAGAATACATGACACTCTAAATAAGCTTCAAGCAAGGAGTTACAAAAATGGGTTTTAAAAACAACATGAAAGGAGTCAGTGGCTTGCTTTAAACATAAGTACAGGCTCAAATAACAATCATCCTGAAACATGTTTGTTTAACCAACTGCAACGTTGAACAAGCTTGTACAAAAACTGCTCACAGGTAAAATGATGAACTGATCAAAGTGTTGCTTGGATCAGTGGGGTGCAAGTATATTGGAAATAGTTCTTTTCCTTGAGTTTAATAGATTGCTACAGCTTATGTTTTCATATTTAGCAAATATGTAAATGGGGTCAGCAACAGATGACTAAGGGAAATCATGATCTGTACCTACCTATTCATTTAAGATTTTATGCTAGGTAGCTCCAGTTAAGACTTCTAAACTCTAAATGCTCTTAATAAATTTGCAAGGAAGAAAACTTGTGACCATCAATCAGCTAAAAACAATCTGACAGATTACACCTGACAGATGTAATTATAATTAGGCAATGGGCTGCCCACATCCCCTTTGTGTACTGTTAAATAAATCTTTGACAGATGAACTATCGTTCTCTTGTAACTGAAAACAGCATACCAGAATGACAAGAAAAAAGGCTGATGGAAGAATTAGGAAACTGAAAACAGTACATAGAAAGGTTTCCCATGAGGAGAAAATGGAGAAACACCTGCAAAAAGCATGCAAACAGGAATACGGGGGAGCACAGAATAATAGCCACTTTGCCTTTCAAAAATACAAATAAAATAATTATTTACCTTCCACTCCAGACAAAGTGTGAATGAGGGCAGTTTTTTCTCTCTCAGAGTCTGTTCTTGTTATGATTAGTATCTGCAAGAAGACAAGTAAAAGAAAGTCTAGTATTGTAAAGAAACTGCTCTTTCAGCCTGTGTGCATCTTTCTTCCTGCTTTGCACAGAAAACATGAGTATGACTAAACATGTGGCAAAAATGGAAACCCCAGAGTTTCCCAGAATGACAGTCATGGAATCATAGAATATCTCAAATTGAAAGAGGGACATAAAGTTCATCAAGTCCAACTCCCTGCTCCTCACAGGACTACCTAACAAAAACCACATGACTAAGAGCACTCCCTATATCCTCCTTGAACTCTGAGAGGCTTGGTACTGCACTGGGGAGCCTGTTCCAGTGAGTGACCAACCTCTCTGTGAAGAATCTTTTCCTACTGTCCAATCTGACCTTCCTCTGGCACAGATTCACCCTCTTTCCTCATATCCTGTCACTGGCCACCAGAGAGATGCCATCAGCATCTCCCCATCTGCTGCTCCCTCGAGGAAGGTGTAGACTGCCATTCATTCCTCCACCTTCTCTTCTCCAAGCAGAACAAACCAAGTGACCTCCATTGCCCCTCTGTAAGTCTTTACCACAAGGCCTTTCACCATCTTGGTCACTCTCCTCTGGACACACTCTTAAAACTACATTAAAGTGCCTAAAACTGCACCTAGTACTCAAGGTGAGGCCACACCAGTGCAGTGGGACACCTCCCTCAACCAGGTAGCTATGCTGTGCTTGATGCACCCTAGGACATAGTTTGCCCCTTTGACTGCCCATGTTGCAGTCAACTCAACCTGCCATCAAACCAACACCCCCCTTTCCACAGGGCTGTTCTTCAGCCTCTTGTCCCCCACTTGGTAGCTATAACCAGAATTACCCCATCCCAGGTGAAAATCTGGCACATGCTCTTGTTAATATTCAGATGGTTGATGATTGCTCAGCTCTCTAGCCTATCCAGATCTTCCTGGATAGGGCTCCCTACCCTTGAGGGAGTCCACAGCTTCTCCTGATTTAGTATCATTGTCAAACTAATTGAATGTACATTCGACTCATGTATAGATCATTTATAAAACTATTAAAGAGCACTGGCCCTGAAATTGAGCCCTGGGGAGCTCCAGTGGTGACTGCCACCAGCCTGATGTAACCCCATTTACTCTCACTCTTGAGCCCAAGCTCACCAAACATATAATGGACTTGTCTAGATGTGTGCTGGACCAGCTATCCAGAAGCATCCTGTGAGAGACAGTATCAAAACCTTTGCTAAAAAATCAAACCTACTCCATCTTCTAGCTTCCCTGGGCCAACTAGATGTGACAGCTTGTCATAAAAGGAAATTAAGTTGGTTAAGCAGAGACCTTGACAGGCTTGAGACGGGACCATGCAAACCACATGAAGTTTAACAAGGCCAAATGCAAAGTCCTGCACATGGGTCGGGACAACCCCAAACACTACTACAGGCTGGGAAAGAAGTGGATCGAGAGCAGCCCTGAGGAGAACTTGGGAGTGTCACTGAATGCAGAGCTGGACATGAGCCAGCAATCTGTTCTTGCAGTCCAGAAAGCCAACTGTATCCTGGGCTGCATCAAAAGCAGTGTGACCAGCAGGTGAAGGGAGGTGATTCTGTCCCTCTACTCTGCTCTGGTGAGACCCCACCTGGAGTCCTGTGTCCAGCTCTGGGGTCCCTAGTATAAGGAAGACAGGGAGCTGTTGGAATGGGTCCAGAGGAAGACTACAAAGATGATCAGGAGGGTTGAGATAGTTGGGCTTGGTCAGCCTGGAGAAGAGTAGGCTCCAAGGAGACCTTATAGTAGCCTGCCAGTACCTGAAGGGGCCTACAAGAAAAACGGAGAGAACTTTTTACAAGGGCATATAGTGACAGGACAAGGGGGGCTGGCTTTCACTGAAGGAGAGGAGAAGGAGGAGGAAGAAATTTTTCATGACAAGGGTGATGTGGCACTGAAACAGATTTCCCTGAGAAGCTGTAAGTGTTCAAGGCCAGGTTGAATGGAGGGTGGAGGATGTCCCTGCGCATGGCTGAGGGGTCGGAACTAGATGATCTCTGAGGTCCATTCAAACCCAAACCATTCTAGGATTCTGTGATTAATAAAAGGATAACCAGATTATCAATTTTCACATCATATTAACTGAGGCTGATATGATGTGAAAGAACAGGAAATGGCTTATTCAATAAAGATTTTACTTCTTATTAAAACCATAATACTCCTCCTGCCTATTCTGACTCATTGAAACCTATTTCTGAATGTTAGGGAACAGTAAATAATCTTTTAATTGTGAATAAAATAATATGTGTTCTTATATTGCATGGATATCTGTGTATGACCTTAAGTTTAAGTCAAGCAAGCAAGTCAAAGCTCAGGGCAGTTACAGTTAAAAAACTTTAAAATTATATCCAGTGGAGTTCAGACGTAAAGCAAAATTGTTACTGAACTGACATTAAGATGACAAAGTTGTCAAATGTCTCCTAGTACAGCATAATCCTAGTATCACAAAGCAAGATATTCTACTCTTGAGAAGAAGGTGATGCTGAAATCAGCTTATAGGCCCTACTGAAGGACAGACACAAATGCAATCAACACTATTTTGTTTTGGTTGCTTGATTTCCATTCTAAGTTCTAGGAGGCTACACAAGAAGCTATTATATTTTTCTTAGCCAATTTTGATCAAAATATATTCAGAGCTCTTACTGCAACTCTAAACAGAAACAAAAGAAGAAAATTCCAGGAAGTGATGTATGGAAAAAAGTTAAAATAGATGAAAGGTAGCTTGAAGATTCATCTTTTTGGGCTGTGTGTTCAGCAGCATAAATTCTATTCTGAACAGTCAGGAGACTGGAAAAAAAAAAATCTGTATTTTATCCCGTCTGATTCATTGTGATAAGTATTCTGTACATAGAATCATAGAATCATAGAATGGTATGAGTTGGAAGGGACCCCAAGGATCATAGAGCTCCAACCCCCCTGCCACAGGCAGGGCCACCAACCTCAGACCTGGATCTAGACTAGGTTGCCCAGGGCCCCATCCCTGAGGGCCCCATCCAACCTGGCCTTGAACACTTCCAGGGACGGGGCATCCACCACCTCTCTGGGCAGCCTGTTCCAGCACCTCACCACTCTTTCTGTAAAAAACTTCCCCCTAGTATCTAATCTAAACCTTCCTTCCTTTAGTTTTAATCCATTCCCCCTTGTCCTGTCATTGTCTATCCTTTTAAAAAGTTGAATCCCCTCCTGCTTATAAGCTCCCTTCAGGTACTGGAAGGCTGCAATGAGGTCCCCCCGCAGCCTTCTCTTCTCCAGGCTGAACAAGCCCAGCTCCCTCAGCCTCTCTTCGTAGGGCAGGTGCTCCAGCCCTCTAATTATCTTCGTGGCCCTCCTCTGAACCCTCTCCAACAGTTCCACATCCTTCTTGTATTGGGGCGCCAGATCTGAACACAGGACTCCAGATGGGGCATCATGAGGGCGGAGTAGAGAGGGACAATCCCCTCCCTGTCCCTGCTGGCCACCCCTCTTCTAATGGAGCCCAGGATACCATTGGCCTTGCGAGCTGCAAGAGCACACTGCTGGCTCATGTTAAGTTTCTCATCCACCAGAATCCCCAAGTCCTTCTCAGCAGGGCTGCTCCCAAGGAGCTCTTCTCCCAGTCTGTATCTATGTCTGGGACTCTTCTGGCCCAAGTGCAACACCTGACACTTGGCAGTGTACATAAATAGTACATGGTGATCTGCACTGCATAGTATCACCCAAAATATTCAAATATCCAGAAAAAAAAAATTTGATAACTTTAATCTCACTTTATCCTCCATGTCATAACTATTACTTAAGGATATTTGCTTTTTATACAATTACAATGCCAGGAGATTGGCCTGATTCATGGGTTAAGCAGAGGTCATCTGTGGAGAACAGTACCCACATACTCCATGGTGTGTGTGTGCTCTGAGCCACACGGTACAAGTACACAGTCCTGATGTCTGCTATGACTCCCTCTGCACCAGAACACAGAGACCTTCAAATAAAGGGTTATAATATCACTTTTCAGAAACTAATGTGATGCAATGTATTTGCCAGGGAAACAAAAAGACCTGCAACAAGATGAAGCCCTGGCTTTGTTAAAACTCATAGGTATAGTATTTCAGTCATGCAACAAGGAGAGATTTGATCAAACAGAAACCTACACTGCTCCTGATACAGGTCTTAAACTTTATGTTACCCTTATTTAATACACCCTTATTTAATATTTAATTTCTTTAATAGTGAGTTGGAAAAGAGTCTTCAAGCCTTTCATAAGCCAATCTTTGTTGAGAGATGGCTTTATAATTATTCACATCATTTGGAGTAGTTTTGTTTGCTTAGAGAAATTTTACATAGTTAACCTTAACACTGTGTTCCTTTCCATAATTTTGCATCCAATTTAACATTTGACACCAAAGCTCTGTTATTTTGGGATTTGTTTCTTGCTTTTTCTGGCTGCTGTACTGTACAATCTTCAACTGCCTCCAGATGCTATTTAAACAGGATTCTAAAATGGTTTTATAGATATCCTTTGCCTTGGACAAATAACCTGTGAATAAAGCAACAAAAGAAGTAACTGCAGTGACGAGATAATTTCCAAGGTTTGTCTTTAATCTACATGTATTTAAATGGGTGTGAAGGTATCTTGCAAAAAAAATTTTTTAAATTAATGGCTCATCAGTATAATACTATTACTATTGATTAGGTATGTAAGTGGCCTTTATAAAACTGCTGTACTTCTTGTTGTATCTGCTATATGTTAGAATTATAGAACATTGGATTCTATAGCTGCAGATACTACCAGCATCAGCACTGTTACATTTAACTAGGTTTTTTTATACTAAATAACAACTTTATTTATATTCCTGCTGTCCAAAGCTTCACTTGTCCTGTGTTTTTGCCACTTGATGTTATCACAACTATTTCTCAACTCTAAACAATGTCTTTTGTATATAAACAGTGAACAATGCTGGGGTTATTTGAAAATGCATAAAGAAAAACACACATTTAAGATGACTATGTGATGAATCACACAGCACAGCATGACATCACAAAAATAGTAAGGACTATAGTGCCTACTTATTATCTGGCTCTATTTTCTAATTTTTTTTCAGTTTTTTTTTTCTTTACTTGTACAGTTTCGTGTGAAGTGTTGCTGGGACCTGAAAGGAAAAGCACTGTGTGATTCTGAAATATCATCAAGAAGTGCTTTTGCTACAACAGAAGAGGAAGAACTGCTCATTTGCCTCCCCTAATCCTCCTATGTTATTTATAGTAATTGTAGAAATGAATTCTTCCTAGAACTCTACTTATATATTAATTTTGTATTTTTCTTCCTACTCTTTTAGTGCTGGAAATATTTAAGTGAATATAAAATAATTTATTTTCCCCACAGCTTGCTTTATGCCAGATATTTTTCATTTTACATCCATTTTAAGGAAACATCCTCTATCAAGGGGCTATTTAGAGTGACTGACTTTAGATGCTTTGAACAGCCTTAGAAATCCAGAGGGTCCCTGACTTTCCCAGGGCATTCAGAAAAGCTGACTTCAGCTCCTTATGAATCTATTCTGATAGATCTATCTGAAAATTTAAAATACACAACTCTGGGAACTATCATTTCAGGCATAAAATTGTGTAACTACAAATTTTCATATTCCAAATCCTAATAGTGTAAGACTAGCAAAGCTCAAAAAAAGCTGCTCTGTGGGTCCAATGCTAAGAACTATCTGCAACTTCAAACTCCCTGCTTTGTGATATGTTAGGATAGTATTTAAAATTTTGTCTAAAATGCCCTCAGTTTTAGGTATATGTCCAAGTAGCCTAAGAATATCTTTAGGTGGAAAGTGTTCCACACTCACAGAAGATGGTTTGTAAACAAGGATGCCAGTTTTACATGCTTTAGGTTTCCACAGAGAGATTTAAAGAAAAATGTGTCATTCTGAGATACACTGTAACACATTATATATGAGGAAGTGGGGCAAATCCATGTAATGAAGTAAACAGTCATGAACTGAGCACATATACTACCAGAGTATAATGTTCAGTGCATTCATTTCTAATGATGGAACAGAAATACAGAAGCCAGGGGCTTGAATATCATATTGCAGCTACACTGATGGCACAGGATCAAACCTACACACGAGGGATAGACTGCAGAATGCACACAAAGCATTGGGTTTCTGGTTATCATTATTCATTGCTAAAAACAAACCTAGTGCTGTGTCCAAGCCACATGTTAATAGGAGATCCCGAACTGTCACCAGGAGGTGCACCAGAGCAGCGTGTCTGAACAGCATGATTTCCTTCTCATCTACGAGACCTTCACAGAGAGAAGACACAGGTGTGGTCTGTTTAGAATTTCAGAAATCAAGCTACACATACACAGTCACCTTATCCTGGCATCTCAGAATTTTCATTAAACACACTTTACCAGACATAATCCTGGAAGGTCAGAGCTGGTGGTCTTGGAAAACAGCATAATTTTCCACATGTCACCTGACCTAGAGCACCTGGCACATAGAGAAGTGTTTTTGAAAGGTGTGTAGGGATAAATGGGGCCTGCTGGAGGAGGGGATAACAGTTCTCCTAGCTGTGCCATTAAATCCACCCTGCTTTACTGATTTTAGTCAGGCAATCTTTAAATACACATGGAAACTGATAAATTTCCCATCTTTTGGCTCATTGTACAAGCCCAGTTGTTCACATTACTATTTCCTCATCAGACTAGTCAAATCACTACATTTTTCAATGGCACTGTAACTCCATCTAACCCATTTTCCAAACATTCCAGAACTCTTTCCAAGAAATCAAAATTACAGATTATCCACTAATCTATATCCAAATTTTCCACAGAACCTTTTCAACAAATTTTAGACGATAAAAGTCACATTCTTTATGGCAAATGACATGGACCCAGCTAGTTTTCACATGCCATGAGAAAAATTCTTATTGTCTTCCAATGATCCATGTAGAATCTTGACTTCTGATACTACCTTTCCCACACCTAATTAATCTCTCTTGATGAGAATCTTAGCCTTCTTTGAGTAGCTAAATTTGGAAGACATCTGCTTCTTCTTGACCCACAGAGTAAATAAAACATTTTATGGGCTGCCTAGTCTGTATTATGTAATCATTTTGAATAATTTTTGAAGGACTTATCTGCTGCAGAGTAAATGGACTTAATAAAATATTTCAAGATTATAACAATGGTTGAGGAAGAAAATTATAGAATAAGTTATTACAGCTGATCCAGGAATTAGTGAGTGAGATGCATTATATGAGAAAAATATTGGATAGTTCAGTGTACTGGGATCAATACAGCTTTTAATTAAAAAAAGACAAGCAAAGCACTTAGGAAAGAAAAATCCAACTTATGAACACAGCATACAAAAGAATCACCTGGAAACAGCAAACATCATGGCAGAAAAAGGTCTTGTCACTATTCTGTATCAGAAGACAGAAAGTGTTCACCTCAAGGTGCTGAAAGTGAAGGTCTATGTCCAGTTCGTGACACTACTCACCGTAAAAACTCAGTGGGGAATAGAGGTCATTTACAAACAAAGCAAGACAGTAAGAAAACACATTTCATGATGAAAGATTGGAGCACTTGGTGATATTTGGTGCAGAAAGAAAAAAACAAGGGAATAATGAGCTTCTAATAGATCAATACCATCACAACAAGTGATCGTTTTCTATGTTCACTGGGGCCATTAGTGAGAAAATGCATCAGCATACTCCAGAGCAAAGCAAAATGTGATTGGATATTGTGAAACTCTTTAAAACCAGGAAGGCAATAAAAGTGTTTCTCCCTTTCACATGTTTATGAAGACAGTGTTTGCTTTTTTGTAAGGTCCTTCAAATGATAAGAACCCTGCTGCTGACAGTAATGTAAATGATGTAATGTAAAAACTTTCCAGGTAGTAGATTTCCTGCTATGTTATACTTAGAAATATTTCTCAACTATGAGCAAAAGCTCAGAAAGGAATCAAAAATACATCTTCCTCAAACACAATATATATTTTGCTGTGAGTTTTTCCTGCCTCTCTCTATCTATAGCCAAGAATCTTTCAAGGAGGTCACTGATTTTGCTGGCATTTGTTCTTTTTTTTTTCTGGTTCTATTGGGTTTTCACATGCCAGATTGGAGAGAAATGAAATCAGAAAGCAACCAAATTAATATGGATTTCTCCCCTCTCCCCCCCATTTCTAATGTAGGCTTGGCATTTTGCATCATGCACATATGACAAACAATAGATACTAAAAGGAGCAAACCAACAACAACATCATCTAACATGACAAAATAATTGAAACATTGTTTGATTTAGAGGAAACATTTCTGAAGCATATATAAAATACTTTAAATGAAATCAAATCAGATACTTTTATTATTACAATATTCAGATTAAGTGCAACGCTGAAAAACTATGAAACTTGAATCTAAAAGAGTAAATTGATTACCAGAACTCTACAAGATAAACTGCTCAAAGATTCATCCTTAATTTACCAAGCATGCTGAACTTTGTGTCACCCATTAAACCTGTGTTAGCATTGAAGATGAAAAAGAACAATTATTTTCCAAAGAGACATACCTTCTTTAAAACGATCACATATCACTTTCTCTTGCTGTTTTAAGAAAAACCTCGTGTGGTCAAATTTAATGCTGTCAAAGCTCCAATTTACAGAAGCAAGCACACCCCGATGTGTCAAGTCTTCCAGAACAGGAGTGGCTGCTTCTTTCAAGAGGCAGAATGCCTGGCATTGGCTTTCTGGGTGGCACATAAAAGAAAAACAGAGTTTTGTGTACTAGTCCTGCAAACCAGTATTCAGAACACCTAGAAGAACACAAAGCACTTTCTTCTACTTGAAAGTTTAGTAAGTAACAAGTAACATTCCCAGAAAACCAGTTGCTGGCCAGGGAACCTCCTGAGCCAGAGGATTAAGCTGCTCCTCAGAGCAGGGAGCTATGTTATTCCATGCATTTCATAAAGTGATCAAACTCCAGACTGAAGTTAGGATTTCCTGCTCCTGTGTCTGCCACTAAGATTTCACTGTTACTCCACTGTTCTACAGCCTTGGTCCACTTTGTAGTCTAAACTAAGATTTAGTCCCTTTCTGTGAAGTTACTGTAACTTCCACAGCCCTTCTTCCAAGCTAACACCTCTTAATGGCTCCTGTGTGGCTGTTGGAACAATCTTTCCAAATGACAACTGAGTTTCTTGTTGTTAGCATCCATAGCAGCGCTGTCAATCGCTGGAGGAGTTTGAGAGGGATGTCCTTTTCCTCTGGTAAGGTAACACCCATCCACACTCCTTTTTTAAAACTAGAGTTGAGATGATCACATCAAGATTATCAAGCGTTGAACTCTGGGATCATTTATTTTAAAACATGTTAAAAGGTTTACTCTTATTAAAAAAAAATTTCAACTGCAGTAGTTTGACTAGCAGCTGGTCAATGCACTATTTACTAAATCAATTAATAACATCATCATTTTAAGAATTCTTCAAAACAAACAAAAAAAAAGAAGTGTATTTCTAATCATGCATCTTCAATGTCCCACTGTTAAGTAAAGTGCTTGTGTCAATCGGTCTAATCTCTGGTTTGGCTCTAACTTGGTTTTGAGAAGGATTCCTTTTTGTCATGTGTAAGACCACCATGGTGAGACGTCCTTTATTTCAAGGAGAGCAGTGGGACTCCTTTGCAAACTGCAGAAAAGCTTCATTTTTTTTTTTATAGTTGCACTAAAAGAAACTTGCTTCAAAATGTATTTTAAAAACTAATTAAAGAATAAACTCACGGCTGTCACTTGATTCCTATCTCAAATGGGAAGAGGTGAAAATCCTGCTCTACTTTTTCACTAGTTCTGTGAAAGAGACAGCACCCCCATGAAGCACATGGTTGGAGATAAGGCATTTCCATGGAAAAAGGTGTTTTATGTGAGGCCTACAACCTTCTAGCACTGGCTGTGCTTAATGTGAGGCTGTAAAGTATCTTGGATAAGTATCTTCCAGCTGCTTCTCCACCATTTCTACCCCATAACAGAACTGTTGTCAATTTCTGTTCTTTGATACAGTCCCTTGAAAAGAACAGGAGTTCACAGGGTAAGGCTGTCATGTATGAGACAAATCCATAGTGGGTTATTAGTGTGTTAAAGACATTTCCTGCCCAAATTCCTGCCAAACTCTTCCATCTCCAATTCTCTCATTTTATTCTGTCAGGGAGAAAAAAAAGCAGAATAATAATTTTAAGGGCAGAGATTTGGCACAAAGAGATTTCATGTCCTCTGATTGGGATCAGACATAATCTGAAGCCTGTACTAGAAGTCTGCATGCAGGTGTCTTTGGTCTTAAGAAAGAATGCCATGCCATGCCATGCTCTTACACCTGTGTCCAAATCAATATCCATCTATCTGAAGTGCTTGCAGTCACAAGGAGTAGGGACTAAGCCTCCTCATTTCCACAGTTGTCTGAGCAGTACTATTTAATGTAAAATGACATCCCAAAGCTGTATAAAATAAAGACTATCCCAAAAGAGTGTACCTGATGCTGGAATATAGATTGTGACGCCGTGCTCATTCTCTTCTTCTCTTTCCTCTGTTCTCACAGGCTCAGAAACAGAACTGTCCTCTTTGAGAGCGCACAGATGCTGTTCTTCAGGTTGCAGCACTGAGTCATTTAACCACAAGTGAACATTTAGACATGGATACCAGAAAGCCAGTTCCATAAATAGGAAAACTCCTCTATAAATTATTCTATGTGCAAAAATATTGTCAAATTAAGTAATTTCTAGGACATGTCTATTTTCTTTTCATGAACTTCTTTAGTGTTTTCATGAGCTCATATAGTAGGGAAAAAACTCTGAGACACAGAGACAGATGAGACCCTCTCAGCCTTCACATCCCAAAACATCAGGCAGTATCAGCTTCCTCTTCCCTAGGGCAGAAATACAGGGCTGGAAAAATGAAGGACCTGGTACGACAGCTATATAATACAGCTCCATAGAAATGGTCCTATTCCTTTATATGGAGGAAAAATGTGTATGAGAGGAAAGATGCTTCTGCCTCAAACTAGGAAAGGTATCTCAGTGTCTGTAAGCAGAAAAGGTTAGATGCTGTAAGTGACCCAGAAAGAACATGGAAGCTGCAAATGACAGGAGGAAAAAAATTATTGAAAAAACTTATCCCCTGTCTTACAGCTACCTTTTGCAACTTGTTAGTATTTTCAGGTCTCCTTCCCATCTTCCCTATAAATATTGATGCATGAGCTACACCTTCTGCCCACAAAGCTTCCTTTGGCACCTCTATTTCTCAGACAAGTTCTGGCTGAATATGTGTTTCCTAAATATTGCTGATTTTTTTAAATTAAGAATGCCAGTTTCCTCAGAAAACAAACTGGCCATACAGAGACAGAAAGAAAAAAACCTATTTTTTGTTTTCTATTTTTGTTTAAAAAAACCTTCCTAATTTTGAAATGCTATACAGGGTTCAGAAATGGATCAAGGAACTATTTCTACTACTTCATGTGTATTTTCTGAACTAAATATTATACACAACAACACTTTTGAAAAATAAATCAAAAAGCAAATAGAGAGCCCTACAATCAGTGCTAGTATTTCTTCTCTTCAATTTAATTTAGAATGACGCTTAATAAAACCTTTTAATTAGTACAAAAGTATAAAATATCTTATATAATTTCTACTTTTATGTGGTAAGACCTATACATTTCAGTGGCTTGTCTCTCTATCAGACCTAACAGAATGGAAACACTGGGGTCCACCTGTAAACATATTCCAAATTGCACTGAGTTTACTCTAATCTCCACAAGGCTCCTTGTAAACGTGACATAGCTCGTCTTTCAAAACACGGGGCTTTCGTCTTAGGAGATGCAGTTTTAGGCAGAAGGCACAAGATGGCAGCATAAAACTTCAGGTATTTTGGTATCCTACCGAGGATTGCTGTTGCCTGAGGCCGTGGAAGAACTTTTCCCATGTTTACCAGTGTCAGTAACAGATTAATTTTACCAAGACTTTTTTATCGACAAGAATAGATAAGGTTGCAATGAAATTAATATATATTTATTCTATTGTATCCTACAGGAATTATTGCTGAAAGAGTTTATGTAACAATTTTAATATTTTTTTTAATGCTGGGACATATAACTGAAACAAAGAAAAAAGTCACTGTCAGAATTCTGCCATACAAGTCCAAAAAGATGCAAAATATTCTTTTTCAATACAGCTTTATCCTGAAAAGTGAATCTGGAAATACATCCCTGTCTCCTGATATGTTTTGTCACAAATATTTCTTTTATAAAACAAACAAGGACTTTGTTGTACTTCTTTTCCTCTCTGCTATTTTGCATTCCGGAGGTGCCCAATGCATACAGAACTTGAGATTTTTTCATAAGCATTGTCATCAACAATAGCAGGGCTATTGAGCCCAGGAAATCTGATCCAGAACATAGAGACAGAGAGAGGTCTTCCAGAGTAAGTATCATTTAGAGTTACTTTGTCAGAATAGCAATAAATGTATATGTTTACTTTATTAAAAACCACTTCCAGCACCAAAAAAACCCCTAATAAAACCAAAACCAAAGCACTCCCTCCTCTAAACAAGCAGACAAAATCCCTTTAGATATCTAAAGGGAAAAAAAGTTGAAAACATTTAGCTACACTAAAGATTGTAAACATTTTATTATGGGCTTTAGAGGATTTTTCCCTCATGAAAGCTGGCATGAACTGGCATCTATTGTAATTGGTATAAGAGGGCAGGATTAAAACCTAGAAAAATGGGAGCATAAAATGGTTCACATACCTTTTTCAGGACTTTCCCTTTTTTCCTCTGTTTGGGGGAGTGTATGTTTAGATCTCAGCATGATAAAGTTGTTGAGATCAGAATCCTCATTTTCCCATTTTGTAGCAAGTGCATAACTTGGTTTTGACTGGCTTTTGACTGACTTTTGACTACTGCTTGAGTTGTCTTGTTTACAAGACATATCTTCATGGGTGACTGATTCAGATGACTCCAGAGTTTTCTTTTCTTGGTTTAAGACACAACTTGCCCCTTCTATCTCTTTTATGCTTCCTTCACTAAGGTCTCCCACAGATCTGTTTGAACTGTTACTTTTATCAGCTGGTGCATCACTTATATGAGGGGCAAAGCACTGCCTTTGAGTCTGTGGTGATATATAATAATTAATTACTTTGTCTGACTGACATGTTTCAGCAGAAAGCAGCTCCTGGTTTGACACTGAATTCTTCTCTTCAAGCCATCCTAAAAAATAGAATTTAAGTTCTCCACTGTAATAAAGATTTTTCATTTTCTTCCTCCTGATTGGAATTAACTATTTTTGATAATCACTGATATTATTAGAAAGCAATTTTCTATTTCTTCTGTCTCAGAAGAGACTATTTGAAAATTTGTCCTGAGTAGTCCTAAGTAAAGATGCACAACATTGAGAAACAGAAGGCCACGCTGCTGCTGGAGTTTTCACCATCTGTGTGGTGCTTACTGGTGTTCCACTTCTAGGAAGTGGGATGCAACAGACTTCATTAGAAAGATAGATTGAAATATTAGCTGATATTTTTTATAGAGGGGAAAAAAAGTAAAGCATTCAATTAGCTCCCTCTAAAGATGTGCTTAACTAGAACTGCATTTGTTTTGTGTGTGTGTTGCTGCTGCATGTCCATGCTAAACACAGTAGCTGAACACTTTGTGATATGTGAAAAGCAGTTAAGTGGAAACATTTGTTTTTTCTGAGCAGTGCCTCTGTGTTTCACAATATATCATGTTTCTGCCAGTCCTTGGAGTTCTACAGCCACAACTGGTGCCTTCAAGTCAGGCCATAATTACATAATCAAATCTTTTCTGTTAGACTTTGAATGTAAGTATGCCTAATGGTCTATGAGAAATTCTGAAGTGTTTGGATGACTCACACCTGAAACCATGGCCAGCATAAAACTGCCCCTCTGAACAGCATCACAAAATAACCAATTTTCACCATAACATACTCTCCCCACTGTCCTTATACAGATAGGCCTACATAAATGTCTGCTATATTAAAACAGTTCAATGCACCATTACTATTTGTTAAGAAATTCCCCTGTATGAATCTATTTTATTAAAAAATAGTATGGCTGGTTGAGGCCACTTTTCATTTGCACATGAATAGAAAAGATAACCTTGTGTAATTAAATACTTTTGTTCCTGTGATTTGTTCTAAGTTTGTGAAAGTACACTTTAATTGTAGTAGTGTTGCTCCTTCATATTGCTATAAACCATCTTCCACATCTCTCCCTCTTGGAGGTATGGAACTGCCACAGAGATGCTCTGGTAAAGTACCTAATCTTTGCCTTTTTATCACTTTTTAAGAAAACCAGCAAGGTACCCACTTTCTAACTGCTGTGATGGCAGCCGTGTGAATGTTTCTGCTTCTGTAGGAAGCAAACTGTTGGCATTACTGACAACTGTATTTAATTGCTCCAGAGCTTCTTTGTGGACTGGATTTAAACCCAGACGAAGCCACCAGCCCTCCTCCAGTGAGCAAAGCATTGGGGCTTCCACCTCAGCTGCCAGCAGTCCCTTCAGTTCTGTAGGTGAATGCTGCTGATACGCAAGAGTGACAGTCTCATGCTCTAGGAAAGAACAAACAGAACCCCAAACCACACAATATTAATAAGCTGGAAACACAAAAACTGACTGTTATTTTGGAAAGCAAAGTCCCCAGGCAGCGATGACCTACAACATACAGCCACTGTTTATACTTCCACCTGTAGCTCTAACAGGCTTAAGAGCAAAGTAGTTAGTCTAGTCAAAGCAAGTGTGCTTTTTACCTGTTGAATGTATGAGTGAGGGGGGGTGCTACTATTTTTCAGATCCAAAACCTGCAGCTGCATTAATAAATTTACAGATTGTCTTGTTCTCTATGTGTGAGTTTACTTGTTAAGCTTTGCAAAGACTTAACATAATGCTTACACAAAACCCCACAAATAGTAATGAGCTTTCCATATGTTATTTTCAACTGTAAATGAAGGTACAAATTAACTGAACAAGATAAAAAGTCAATATACATAACTTAATCTTGACACTTGGGAAATGCAGGGAAATGAAAGAACAGCGGTAAAAATTATTCTGGTTCTGTAGAAAATAACAGCAATAAATTCTTTTGTATATTTTGCTTTCTAACATTAACTCTCCTCTTGTAAAGTTATTACTTTCCATTAACAGAATTTTTTTATTCATTGATACATATTTGGAAACATTATTGAAGGAAAAAGAGCACGCAGAAAATAGGACAACAGCTTACCCAATGTCAATTACCACACTGACCAAATATAATTAGTAGCAATGATTTGACCATTTTCATAGTGAAGTAGAACTCTTACTTCATCCAGATTACCTCCATAGGAGGATACATGACATATCATGTTCTCTGTTGCCACACTGCAGCTGTTTATATGTACTAAAAGAAGCAGATAATCCGAACTTCAGAGGATTGCAGTAATTGGATAAACTTCATGGCTCAGCAGATGTGCTCTGAAATGTAACATTACCTTTTTTTGCTGTATTTTCTCCACGTACATGGAACATTTCAGTATCAGTTACAAATTGATCACTAATTGGAAATCCTTACCAAGAAGCAAAAGAGAGCTCAGGTCATTCCGATACTTCTCTGATTGCCAGACCAAATGTTCTAAGTACTCCCTAGAGGGTTCTGTCAGCAAAATACTGAAAAGAAAAGAAAACAAGATTTGGAGGTATGAATTTTAACAGTACTCTCTGTTGATTTTTTATTTACCTAAAGCCACCTTTCAAAGTTCTACTTTCTAAATTTTCAGTTAATTCATTCACTCATTCATTAAAGTTTTTCCTGGTCCATATAAAGGGTCACTTTGTGCAATACCATATTGAACAGGGCGGAGTGAGAGGAGTCATCAAGGCCGGTTCACAAAGTAAAGCATCAGCGATTGAAAATTCTATCTAGACTGTGGTTCCCTCCCCAAAAGGATATTTAAATTCTTCATGCATATGTGAGAAAAATAGCAAGGCAAAAAATGCTACTAATAAGATGAGAATGAAAGGATGAAGCAATCCTGGTCCTACATCAGCATGAAGTGGCTTAAACCCCATTGTGGGGGGATATTCCCAAAGCACAGACAATACTTTCTTCCTTACTTTGGAGATTTCAAAGGTGATACCTGCTCAGCAGATGCGTTTGCCATGTGTATAAATTTATGCATATACACACAAGTGCTTGCTCTATACAAAACCATTTAATGCTGCCTACTCCAAAGAAGAGATTGGATTTTTAGGTTAGTAAGTCCTCCAGGAGAAAGAGATATGCAGTAGTGACTCTCACTTCCTTTTCCAAGTTCCCCTGAAAAGCCACAGACACGGATCATTCACTCTGCTCACTCTCCCACACAAAATACAAAACGTGCAGCTGTCTCAAAGAGCACAACCACCATGTCACAAATAGACTACAGTTAATTTTTGCACTATTTCAGGATATAAGATGCAGATGATTTCTGACAGAATTTGCTGCTACCAAGTTTTCCTTACCTGCTACCAGAAAGAGAAATAGGATCTTCTTGAAGTTCTGTGCAGAGAAAATGAGCCTGTGATCTTTCTTGCCTGCATGGAGGAGTTAAAGGTACTTCCATTTCGTCTTTCAGATATGAAACATATGTAGCTAGAAATTGCACAGGGCCCCACCCAAAACAAAGCAAAAAAGAAATCAAAATCAGAAAGGTCCTTGTGAATAAAACTCAAATACTTTTGCATTTTACACTAGTGAAATTTTGGATTAAAATCCAAAATATCTTCATGAGACAATACACCATTTAAGTAATAAATTCCAAATACTTCACATTTAATTTTCAGCCAGTTTGAGGATAAAACTCTGTAGATCACACCCCTTTACTCATTCTGTTGCACAGTTCTGCCTACATACTCTTACCGTGTAAGAAGGTTTTTATTATTAAATCACCAGGTACTATAGCTGAGGTTTTGATAGGAAGTGTTCATCCCTGTTGGCCTTATTAGGCAGTTCCCACATAAATGAAGCTTATTAGATGAGAGAGAGAGACTTCAGAAAATATTGTGGTGGCTGCAACGTTCAGGTGAATGGACTCAGGAAGTTCAGACAGTCAAGATTTTAAAGATAAAAATACTCTTTCAAAGAGAATTTGTAGTACCTAGGTATGACCACTGAAATTAGTTACACCACCAGGGTTTTTTAAGCAGTAACAAACAACCCTGGTGCACAGAAAGTCTCCTTCAAGTCACTTTTTTCTGCCAATGATATTGAATGTGGCCATTTTAATGGATTATTGCTTTTTATTTAAATCTGGTAAGGAATTTGCAACTTCATTGATTCCAGTGTCATTCCATAAAAATTGGTGGTTTACACAATTGCTTTGGCATTCATCTCCCTGGCATTCTTCTAATAATATTTCTCATTAAGGCAAACCAGAAAGTAGGGATCTCAAAACCCACAGTTCCTCCATGCTCTGTGGAAACTAACAGCCATAAACATTTTAAGTAAGTACCTTTCCAAAAGGAAAACCACTTGCACCAAATTCCCTATTCATCCCAACAGGCAGTAAGCAGCTGCAATCCCGATTCACACATGGTTTCATCAAGTGGCACCCAGCAGGTTATGAATCAGCCACCTGCCCAGCTGCTTACAGCTGCTGCTTATCTGACCTACCAAGTAGGAGGAGCCAGCAGTGTGCCCAGTTGGCCAGGAAAGCCAATGGCATCCTGGCTTGTATCAAAAACAGTGTGGCCAGTAGGTCTGGGGAAGTGACTGTGCCCCTGTACTGGGCATGGAGGTCCTGGAGCGAGTCCAGAGAAGGGCAACCAGGCTGGGGAAGGGGCTGGAGGGCAAATCCTATGAGGAGTGGCTGAGGGAGCTGGGGGTGTTTAGTCTGGAAAAGAGGAGGCTGAGGGGAGACCTTATCACCACCTACAACTACCTGAAGGGAGGTTGTAGAGAGGTGGGCGATGGTCTCTTCAGCCAGGTGACAGGAGACAGGACAAGGGGAAATGGCACAAAGCTGTGCCAGGGCAGGGTCAGGTTAGATGTCAGGAAAAAGTTCTTCACTGAAAGAGTTGTCAGGGCCTGGAACAGGCTGCCCAGGGAGGGTAGAACTTGAGTCACCATCCCTGGATGTGTTTAATAAAAGGGTAGATGAGGTACTTAGGGATATGGGTTAGTATAGGACGGGAACAATTGGATTTGATGATCTTAGAGGTCTTTTCCAACCTTGTGATTCTGTGATTCTGTGAAAAGTGGTTACAAACCAAAAAACCAGACTTCTAATCAGTATAATTTCTTTCCCACTTAGAGAAAAAAAAATAAAATCAATGAACTGCCATGAACTTCATCCACAAACTGTTATTTTGTGGTGAGAAGCAAACTTAACACTTTTCTTTGAACAGGATAGGAATTGATCTCAGGACAGAAAAATTCCTGAGATATTCAAGAAGAACAATTATTTTCCTTTGAGCAATAGTGTTCAGTTGATATTAATTCTTGTCTAGCTATTTTTGCCTTTGAGACTGGAACATTTTGACCAGCTATATTAGTTAAAATTGTGCCTACACTCAGGGTGCCATTCCCCTTCTCAGAGCATTCATGACTGAAAGAGTTTTCTTGTCCCTCAACCCCTCTATCAATAATCAGTCTCCAGAGCCAGCAGGATAAGAAGGCAGGCAACAAAATGTTTATAGAAAACGCTGATATTTTATGATTGGGTCAAGAAAACATATTTAACTTCTGGTAACTCAAAAATAGTAAATAAAGTAGAAGCAGAAGTTTGTAGAGTACCTCTCCTGAAATTTGGTACCTGATACGATACCGGTACTTTCATTATCAGTGTCTTAGCTGTGCATGTATGGGCTTATTTTTATATCCTTCACATTCTTCCACCCACCCCCATAAAAAGACATGAAAGCTGCCTGTGCCTGAATTGGCTGAGAAAAACTGGCAACTAAGATGAATGTCATCACTTTCTATTAAAACAATTCAAATGGTTTGATGACTCATTTATGCCAGAAGAATGGACAATATCCTAGATAAGACCAGAGCCAATATGCTACTACAAGTGAGGAGGGTCCCAAAATGCTCACATTTACTGCACTTAAAAGGATTCAGTGCACTCATTAGCAAATATTCTACACTCTCGGTTTATTTCTGTGGAAAACAGCTCTGGTGACCATGAGACTCAATTTCTTGATCACACAGCACTACTGAACCATTTGCAAAACAAAATGTCTGCACTGGAGTTTTGAATGTCTAGAAGTTATAAACTTGGTACTTCTCCC
This sequence comes from Porphyrio hochstetteri, assembly GCA_020800305.1. NCBI lineage: Eukaryota > Metazoa > Chordata > Aves > Gruiformes > Rallidae > Porphyrio > Porphyrio hochstetteri. The sequence continues at coordinate 13,539,320 of CM036938.1, read as the reverse complement.
TGGATTGCCCTCCATCACCCTCTTTTTAACAAACTTTAAACTGTGTCCTTTGACTCCAAAATTTTAACCAATCTTCCATAACTTTCTTCTTCTGCCCTCTGTGGGTAGGTAAGTTGTTAGACCAAAAAAACCTAAAAAGCCAATCAAGTGCAAAAGTTAAAGACACCTCCTGCAACCAAAACCAAGATGAAGGAGACAACAGGAAAGGAGTGGCACTTGGTTCTGCTTATCTTGCAGGTACAAGATAGTAGATTACACAAAGCAAATATTTTTATCATATATATATATATGTGGTGCATGTAGTCCCAAGAAGAGAACACGGAGACAATCACTTGAAGAATTAATTTGAAATATCACCCCTTGATTCATGTAGCTCTTCCTACCTGACTCGCCAAATTCCGACGTACTTCTGCTCTTACTGGAAGACATCTCTTGTGGAATGGGACAGTGCTGGGAAATTTCTATTTTGGATGTGATTTCTGCTTTGAGATCTGAAAAGAGATTTTTAAAAGTGCCACAAATGAACCATTTATTCCAATCTTTTGATTGTTAAGGTAGAGTCACTGTCTGAAGTCATCAAAGCTCTTAGGAGCACAGTGATGTGATTTCTGGAGTAAGTAGGTGGCCTAAATGTAGTTTACCAGGAGTTTGCCTATGTAGATTCTCTTGCTACTACAAGGGACTAAACCAGAACAAACCCACTGATAGGTTGATGTCTGTGTACAAAATCCTCAGAGCTCTGCAGTGGAAGTTGGGTCATTCAGCATGGAACATGGCATGTGGGTTGCAATGTCCTAAATGTCTCAGAGGAATCCACGTGGAACTGTCTAGGTCACATACAGAATTGTAAAACTGTTGTCCCTATCTTCAGTAAGAGACTGGATTACTCCAGATTGCTCTCCTAACAGAAACAGCATCCAGTGCACACACTCCCTACTACTTCCTGGTTTTTCTCACTTGTTTGTAAAAACCTGTTGATTGGGGTTTTGTTTTAAAATCAACAGAATCGTTGGAAGGAACCCATAAGGACCAAGTCCAACTTCTGGCTCCACACAGTATATAATCTTCTTAAGGATGTCTCTGAAAGTAAATTTATTTACAGATAAGGAAACATAACACTATTTTCATGGTAGGCTGGGTGTCACGAATCACAGCTCATGTTACATATATTTACAAGATTTCAACACAAACATGGATTGAACTAAAAGCCAAATAGTTCCCTTCCCCTTGGCTATTTAAGGTGCCATTGCTAACACTCAGAAGTTTGGGTATAGCAGAGTTCATAGTCTTATACAGAGAAATTCTTATGTGATAGGTTGTGATGTATTTCATAACCCACTGAATATAAAAGAGCTAGATTGTGTTAAAGGTGTGCAAATGAAAGAAGATCAGGTCAAGCATTTAAGAAAATCAACCCTCACCTTCTCTGATCATTTCTTGGAACATGTCTTCTTCAGCCACAGTTTCTGGAGTTAAATTCAACAACCGTTTCAGTTCCAGGTAGGATGGAATCTTAACAGGGTCTGACGTGCCACTGCTGGGTTTGCAGAGTTTTAACACAACAGGCAACATGAAATACTGCAAATATTATGCACAACAAAGTGGCGTGAAAATTTCCCTTGATGTTACTGTACAGTCAAAGCTTTTTCAAAATCTTGAATTAGCTTAATTCTAAACCAATCTGAGCTTTAAAGGAAGAACTTGTGACATTTACACAGCACACAAAAAGCTTTGCTCAATACAGAGAAAAAAAAGAAAGAAAAAAAGAAGCCAAGCTGCCCCTACCCCTCTCCACCCCACCCCCAGTCCCAGAACATGTCTTGGAATTTCCCTTCCCATGCACATGTCATGGCTTCCTGTTCTGATTCTTTTTTATTCTAACAGAACCTACATAAAACTGCCAACACAGCAAGACCCAGGGAAAACAGCTAATCAGAGCGAAGATTCCCAGCAGCAGCATCCAAGAACAAAAAAAAACCCCAAATAATACTGTGCTTACTAGTCTTGGAAATATGAAGGCTACAAATGAAGCTTTGAGCAACCTGACCTAGTTAAAGGTGCCCTGCTTACTGCAGGGGTTGGAATAGATGGCCTTTAAAGGTCCCTTCCAACCTAACACGTTCTGTGATTCTAGGACAAAATATTTGGCAAGTATGAAAGGAATTTTAATAAAATAGCTTGCAGATGAACAAGCACTTATGCATAAAGTAAAGCACTCTGTAATATAATCATTAGTAAGAAAGAATGTGATACCTCTCCATCTTTTACAGATATGGCACAGAAGTTCTCTTTAATCCCTGGCAATTCTTTTTTACTTTCTTGCATCTCCATTTCATTTTGGAAAGTCAAACATTCCCTACAAAACATGAAAAAATAAAGCAAGTGACTTCTTTGCATTGCTTCAAACCTAAAGACTAAAAGTCTTAGTGGCAGCATTGGTAGCTATGTATGTGTCTATATTTTGTGGGGTCTTTCTATATCCATGCTTTTCTAAGAAAGCAATTCAGAGATGCTGTGCCAATCTGTGTAATTAACTGGAATTATCTTTCAAGAAATAGTACACTATATGCAGAGTAGAACCACTTAATATAAGGACCTGCCTAAAAAAAGGTTACAGAAATAAACTCCGTATCAGAGTCGTTCACCATCTCAACACATTACTGCTATCATGTAAAAATGCTGCAGAACTAATTTTCTTCTAATGTCACGTTTTCTGCCATGCCCAGGATTTTGTCACCTTCCATTGCTATTATCAGGTGCTGTATTCAGCACCAAAGCAAGCAGAGCGTGCCCACTAGTAACTAACATGAAACCCAAAAGTGTGTTCCCTGGTTTAACCGACAGACTCCTGGACTGGCAAGAAGTAAAAATGAGTAGTGAAGCTACTACTTGCCTTGTAAAGAGAGCCTGCAAGCAGACAGGTATAAAGATTTTTGAAGTAAAAAGAAAACCTTTCATCAGGCTTGTCTCTTGTGGCCATGACAGGCACTAAACTGCGATGACTTTAAGGGGTACAGCTCCCTCATCTGCCCCTGGCACTACGATTTTGCTGGAGGAATACTTTAAACCAAAGAGTATAAGTTGTTCTACACCTAGACTTCTTAAATAGAAGTCTGTCTAATTGTATCTCTGTTTAAGTGCATCTCCCTGTGTGCTCTACTAGGAGATCTGGACTCCCATCTTGAGAAGGCCAGTGGCTTTGCTAGTGAGCTGTGAATCAGCAGGTCAGAGCTGATGCACACTGGCATTTTTTTCTCCTGTGACAGTTATTTCTGAAAGTCATTGCAGAATATGGATCATGTTCTTTTTGCTGGGTATTTACAGTACTCACATGTACACATAATCATGTCCAAGACTCGCTGTGACATCAGGGCTCATGCTTGAAAACCCAGGCCAATGACCCATCCTCCCCTGTTCTGTACTAGATGGGTACAGTTAAATCAGTTAAAGCCTCTCTGCCTTGCCTGTGAATCATGCAACCCTACCAAGTGCAAGGGAAGTTATGCACGACATCCAGGCATGGAGAGAACCAACACAGAATTTACACAGATATTATGAATGCATGCATACAGATGCATCTATTTACAGAACACTAGGCACATTCTTAATATAATTTGTACCTGTTTTAAGGTACCGGCTCGTTCAAATTCCTGACATAAAATATCATTCAATTAAATTAAATCATCCTAGCAATAGGAAACTGAGCAAAACATAAGAATAATTAATATTTGAACCTGAAGAAATACAATTCAGCAGGGTAAGAGCATGGATTTCCTGACAGCATGACTGAGAAGAAAGAAGAAACATGGAAACGTGTAAAAACCTAGCCTGACTAAATCTAGTGGCATTTTACTGCCGGGGAGCCAGTTGGTCTGAGGGAGGACCAGGTCCCTTGATGATGGGCACTGTTTCAGTATTCCAACACTACAATCCTGAGCACATTTCACATCATACCATAGAAAAATGTCATCATTTCCTTTATACGGTTTTCTTGAATAATTCACATAAATTTCATCCTCAATTTTTCAAAAATAAGCTGAAGTCTTTACCTTTTTGCTAATATAAATAAATGGAAAAGTTAACATACAACAGAACATGAGAAAATGTTAATGGCATTACACACAGGCTCTTATGGTTAATATTGTACAATCTGTAGATACCTGAAAATGTTATCTTCTATTAACTTCTGTCCTTCAGAATCTAGCAAGGGATCTTTCACTACAAAATAATTTAGTCTGCTCAGGAGTACAGATAAAGTAGGCAGTCTTTTACGAAAATTTTGAAGATGATCAATGAAAACAAGTTCCTCTTCTATACAGAAATCTGAAGAAAAATAAGGAAAAAGACATTAAAGACCAATAGAAACCTAATAAGAATTATCAGAATAAAGAGAACTGTTAAGCAACTGTTGGAACGCTATAAATGTCAGCAAAGCAATTAACTACACCTCACTTTAGATATTTTAGGGTTTTTAAACTTCAAATGCAATAAAGTCTAGACTTCCAGAGGCTCACATCATAAGCATTGTTTTCTTTTGCTGCTTCTTTTCTGTTACATAACACCTGTTAAAAAAGAAAAGGTACTTTTTTTCCCCCCTTTTTTGCATTCTCAAGTATGATAAATAAAGCAACTTTTGAGCTAAATTCTGGTTGAGAAACTCAGTTCAGTGTAATTTTTAATGTAGAAACGTGGCGTTCCCTCCATGCACACGTAAACCTAAATGCATATTCTCTAATTCTGAAGCAACAAAAGACAAACAAGCAGACAAAAATTACAGATTGCAATTTCCAGAAAGATGACATTATGGACCTGAATTTCTCTTGCATTTAGACCACTACTCTCCATGAAACAGAATGGATGCAGTAATCACAACTCTAACTGATGTAAATGTATATTTGCCATATAATATATACACATATTGTACATACATAATACATACAGAATGCCTCTTTCACTCCCCAAATGACTCCTGTATATAACCCTCCTTTCCTTGTTAGTGGCTAGAAACAGATCACACAGATCCCCATAAAACCATCTATCAACTAAAAAACAGATGCCTTGTCATAAAATGCCTCTGGTTAATGAGATGAGCGGGTCAGGAGAGGCTACTAAAGCTTCTAGTAGCCTACAGAGTTTAAAGTATATCTGATAAAAAACCCAAACCAGATCTTTTCTGATACAATTTACAAATTTCCTTATCTATTCTTCTTCCTTTTCTTCAGCCAATCAGGAGAACAAAGTAGAAAGCACCTCAATATCGGTTCCAAAATTAGTTGCTAAAATTGATCAGAAAATACAGAGTGCTTCAATGACATAAACTTGATCATGCTGACCCTGATTAATGTCTCATTTAATTTGTGTTAATTCAAATAAAGCAGTGACATTTCTAATATCCTAACATTAAATCCAGTCAAATGAGGCACTTTTCCCTGGATTTGTATTATCCTACTATAGCTGTAGCTTTGATTTTAAAATGATATTAAATTTTATAGCATTTTTTTTGTTACAAGCCATTCTAGTACTTAAAGTGTATTGAAAAAAAGGAGGGTTTTTCACTTAATCTCATTATTCTGATATGATTAAAATAGTTTAATTAGTGCATTTCTTTGTTAATTTTAGCACATTTGATCTCTGAGTCCCCAGCCTGGGAAAGCATGTCTCTAGAAGAATCCACTTACTCATTTACCAAAGCGCCCTCCTGGAGTGGAAGAGATCCCTAACTGCTTTCCTAGCTCAGAGATACAGGCAGTTTGATATTCACAAATGCCAATGTTTAAAATCCATACAAACATAGATCGAGCTGCCACTTTGTGATTTTAGGAAGTGTAGTTCCACATTTTAATAAGCTTATGCTTCAGAATTGTATCTTGAATGCAGCATTATCACTTCGTTCAGTAATTTCTGATCATCAAACCACTCAGGAAAAGAAAGAACAGGCCTAAGCATGTGCTCAAGTACTTTATCAATCAGGGAGCAAAAACTCATGTCTGAATGGGGGTTTCACTGCTAGTGCTATCATGTGCTGGAGTAAAGCTAGTGCTCTTTAGCTTAATGCTACAAAGATGGTTATTACTCCCTTGTGACCTCTTTCTCATAACAGAAAGCCTATGCAAAACAGGAGGGCTATTAACAGCAGCCACATAGTGAAAAATTGTTTGCAATCTAATACAAAACTAATGTTATTTGGAAGATTAGAACTCTACAGTTAGTGAAGCTTTTAGTTTTTCCATTCAATGTGCTTCATATTTCACAAGTTTTAACTTTCTTACCATTTTCCCCTGCTATACCCCAGTAATAATTTACTAGCTACATAGTAAATGTGCGCATAACTTACTACATTAAACTTTACAGCCTTATTATAAACTTCAATTTAAACAAGAACCTTTAAATACTATAGCTCTTATTAAGTATTAGATGCATTATTTCTTGCTTTACACATCAAAAAGTAAAATGACTGAAGAAACTGATTTTGTGCTCTGAAAATAAGAAGAGGTTTACATAGAACCATAAAGTCATTAAGGTTGGAAAATACTTGTAAGATCATCAAGTCCAATCATCAACCCAAACCCATCAGGTCTAACAAACCCTGTCCCAAAGCTCCATGTCTAGCAAGTCTTTTGAACACCTCTGGGGACAGAGACTCCACCACCTCTCTGGGCAGCCTGTTCCAATGCCTGATCACTCTTTCAGTGAAGAATGTTCCTTAATATCCAATCTAAACCTCCCACGGCACAATTTGAGGTCATTTCCTCTTGTCCTATTCCTTGTTACTTGGAAGAAGAGACCAACTCCCACCTCATTACAAGCTCCTTTCAGGTAGTTGTAGATAGTGGTAAAGTCTCCCCTCAGCCTCCTGAAACATTTTAATATGCACAAGCTGGAAGAAAAAATCTTCCTGCAGTAATAAAACATCCTATTTAGAATGAAAATAGAACCTTCTTCTATTGGAAAAATCGATTTTAAATAGATTTTAAATAATTTAAAATCCTATATCATGGAGCGTTGTTGGATTTTTGTTCTGTTTCGGTTTTATTTGGTTGGTTTGGGGTTTTTTGTTTTCAATACAGGTTAGATAGTTATTTCTATTAGTAAATTGCCATGTCTTTGTGCTGTCTGTACATATCTTCATGCTTACAGTGAAACTTAGTTCTGTGCTGATAGCAGACTAGCTGGTGTTATCAAGACACAAAATAGCTGGAAAATCTTTCAGAATGGCAGCCTTTTAAAATGTTACAATCAGTACTTACCTCAAAGGTCAACAGAATTTTGCTAACATTTGTTCTTTAATGCAAACAGAAATTTAGAAAAAGGGTTGGTCACACTGAAAGATAAATGCTGATCTGGTAATTCAGTGAACAAGTCACCAGAAGAGTGAATAATTTGATGCCTTCCCTGTCATGGTTTAGCCCCAGCCATCAGCTAAGCCCCAGGCAGCCTCTCCCTCACTGCCTGCCACTGTGGGATGGGGGAGAGAATTGAAGACTGAAAGTGAGAAAACTGCTGGGTTGAGGTAAAGACAGTTTCATAAGTAAAGCAAAAGCTGCACATCCAACCAAAACAAGTCAAGGAATTCATTCCCCACTTCCCATGGGCAGGCAGGTGCTCAGCCATCCCCAGGAAAGCAGGTCTCCTTCATGCCTAACAGTGACTTGGGAAGACAAACACCACCTCCATGAATCCCACTGCCTCTCCCCCTTTCTCTTTCCCCTGTCCCTTATAAGCTGAGCATGACGCCACATGGTCTGGGACATCCCTGCAGTCAGCTGGGGTCAGCTGTGGGAAGTGGTGGGAAGCAGAAAAGGCCTTGGCTCTGTGCAAGTGCTGCTCAGCAGGAACAAAAACTTCTCCATATAACAGAAGCATCTTTATATTACCAAGACAGCTTTTCAGCACAAATCCAAACCACAGCCCCATACTAATTACTATAAAGAAAATTACCTCGATCTCAGATGAAACCAGGACAATCCCATAAAAAAAAGTCTGGTGTCTTTAGCTGGCCTGTTTATTTTTGTTTAAACACAATAACATTCTGAACTTTAAAATATGTAAGAAGTTTTATGAAGTTTACATTTTTTTTCTTTCTGAGACTCCTGTGCATGGAAGTAGCAGCTAAGACACAGGAAAGCATCTGAATTAGTTTTATTCTTTTTGTAAACACATTAATATAAAGAGTTTTATTAATTATTGAAACCTCTGCCATATGCCATCTGAGCAAAAAAACCCCAAGTATTACTGAATCAGATGAATTAAGATTACAGTCTCTCAATTATTAACTGTAATGCACTTGCATTGTTGATACTACGTCCCTAATAAATGTTATCTTGTACAATATTGCACCAAGAACTACCTGCTACCTCTCTGTGACTGTGGGAAAAAATTCTTTGTAAATGATTATAGTACTTCCCTTTTCTAAAGTAATACAAGTAACAGACATAAGAAAATCCACCCCATACTGAAGAAATAAACCTAAAAGTTCAGAATAATAAACTGCAAAACAGTTGAATTGAAGACTTTCTAAACATTGTGCTTTCTGTGATCAGAATTCATTAGATCTACTAGGGTGCTACTAATCATAAAATTTCAGGAAACCCATAGGAACACTAACCAATTTGAATTATTTTAATGCCAGCAACAGAAAGGAATCTGCCTACTTTTCCTCCTTGACAGGGTAAAAGAACATGCCACAGGAATCTAATTTTACTGACGTACATAGGATCATTAGCATTTGATCAATGCCTGGTGAAATCTACCTCCTGTGATACTTTTTGTCATCTCCTGCCATATATTTGATCGACCTGAACCTTCCTTTTGGCTTTAATCTCTCTTGAACTGTCAAGACAAGTCCTGATTCCCCAGGGAATAAATCTATCGTTAATGGGCACAACTTCTGCAGTTGCAAAGACTGTGATCACCCAGGTGATCCCTGCAATATCTATAGATCATGCTCAATAAATTGTGGAAGATGACTTCATATTCTGTCGGCAAGCTGACTCCACAAGTATTTATGAAACATTGAATTAATCACTTTACCTTGCTGTTGTTCCTTAAATTCAGTGGCGTAGTCAGTCTTCAAATATTTGTCTTGGGTGGACTCTTCTTTAAAAACATTCTCCATAAGTAAAAGAGATCCTTCTATGTCAGTCAGAGAGGAGGGATTTGAACTTGGAATCACTTCTGTTAGTTCATTACTAATATAAAACTCTACAGAAGCGACAGGTTTCCTAAAAAGCAGAAAAAAAATTAAATCCAGCCCTGAAGCTGTTGTACAAGCACTGTCATCACTTCCCTGACTCCTCAGTGAATTAACAGCACTCAAAAAGATACTCTAATGAAGAAGATCAAAAATTACAGAGTTGCTATCACTATTCACTAGAGCCATGGTCCAATTACATGTTTAATGTTTCCCCAAGGAAAAAACCTTTAAATTTACCCCCAACATTAAATTGAACAAAGGAAACTGTCAGGGAAAAAAGCATCAAATCTATTGATGTCATAATATTTATTACAAAAATTTGCTGGTGGGTTAAATGTATAGTCATATGTCAACAATCATGTAGAAATTGCAAGTACAGCCATAACTGCTATGTGGATAAGGCAGGATAAACAAAGAAGCAAAACCACTTCATCTTCTTGTCAGTCTTCACACTAATCTCAACGCTACCATTGTTTGTCAGGAGAAAAATCTGCTTGCCAAATAAATAGCAAAATGATTTGAGAACAGAAAAAAGATCATAGTCCTGAGCTAATTATGCATCTGGACAAAATACTTGTAATTGCTAATTAAAATATGGTCATATTAATTCTGTGTTATCCATATCAATTGACCAGAACAATAAACTGACTGACTGATGAGTGCTGCCATTTTTGAAGAACTCACATTTTCTGCTCACCTATTTGTACTGAACTTAATACTCTAATTTCAGACATGTCTCAGCTGTGCATCCTATTGACTACTTTTAATAATCCTTTGCACTGCACACTATTGCTATACACTAGCCATCTGAAGTTAAATCTCATAAAATGAAGCAGTAATTGAGTGCACCTCTGAATTTTGGGATAGACCTTCATGTTTAGGTAGCAAGAGTGAGGATTCTCTACCACATGTCTTAAAAAAAAATCAACCATTTTACAGCATATTTGAGTATAGCTCAGAAGTGAATTTTGAAACTACTAATACAGTACCCAAGTAGTATAGAACACAACAATAACTATGAAGTATCGATTGTGATTAATGTCCAAACTCTACCATGGCATAAGTTTGTGAAACTCCACGGACCTTAGAACACCGTGCCAAGCTACCTGTCAGCCAACCCCACTGAGATCAATGCACTTCCCTGCTATACATAGATCATGCATAGATAAGCTGTGCATTTGAGACTACATGGGCCAGTATTTTCCAGTCACTGGCTCAGTATTTTTTCTGGAAAACGGTAAATATTGTAAAATGTAGACTAAGTATGGAAACTTAGATAGCTATGCTTGCACAGTGTTTTGAACACATAAGTCACTACATTAGATTGAATGTATTAAGCTTCAATTAGATCTTTACAATATGAAGTAAGACTTTCAGCAGTATCTTAGAAATAGAGACAGCTGAGTTGCATTATCACAATAAGCATGGCAACCAATTGCATGTACTAAATCCAGTAATGGATCCAATCATATCCAATCAAGTAATTCACCAGTCTCTAGGAATTAAAGACTCACTTCCCTATCTCCTCTCCTGCCAGCTGTCCCCTCCTCCCTGCCTGGGCAGTCTATGTCTCCTCAGTGTTTTTCTCTCACTCATTTCTTGTCCTCATGCTATTTTTCAGCCCCTCCAAGGAGACATTAGACTCCCTGGCACTTGGAACCAGTTTTCCATAATACATCCCTCCACCTCACTGACTCTTTGATCCATCATTACCAAACAAAATCGCAAACACAAAAACCTCAAGTTGACAAGTTTATGTCAAAATATCACCTCTCCTAATACACTTACCTAAACTTTAGACACACAGAAAAGCATCAAATAATTTACACAAAGCCTGTGTTTAGTTGTGGGAACATGTGCCTGTTTTTAGAACAGCCATCTTAGCAGAGTTTTAGAGTAGAATGTATTGAAACGTGTAGTAAGTGATGCAAAGATATTGACGTCAATCCTAAATGCATTACATGTCACAGCTCCTTCGACATACTTTGCAAATTATTATGCCAAAGCATAACTAAGTTTAGAATCTTTTAACTACAGTTCTACCTTTTTGTGTACAATTCCAGGACTACACTTCTCCCGTGAGCCACACGCAGCAATTAGCACTGTGCTCCAGAAAAAATGCCTACATTTAAAGTTTTTAATGCTTACATTTAATGGTTTAAATGACAACAGCAGAGCATGTTGTCAGTGCTCGTTTCTAACCAGTTTTAAAAAGAAATGGTAACATCTTGCTTATTTCCTGTCATCTGTCATTTTGATTGTTAGAAAGCAAGGAGTGTTACCTATAAATTTACTTGTCATGATTTTCACTCCCTGTTCCTTGCTAACAGTCAATCTACTGAAAAATATTTACTATAGGTCAGCTTTTAAATATCCAGAATAAACCACTGACCATATTTACTGCTCATTCCTACCTCTTTTGTGTGTGTGTCCTACTTTGCAAATGCATGGTATATTATGCTCCCTACTGGGAACACGTATGACTTCTGATTAATTATATGTGGCAGTGCTCACAGGAAAACCACTGTCCTAAAAAACCTGAGTTACTTAGGTTCTCTTTACTTACCTTAAACAGAACGCAAAGCATTTTAAGAACCTGAAGCACAAATGCAACCTTTCCTCCTAAGTTGAACTTCCAGTCCTTGTTTGCTAGTCATCCCAATTAACTTTTGACTGCTACACAGGCTAAGCCCACCTCATTTTACAATATATTAAGTGTAATAATCTCAATTTTTCTCTAACTCTAATACCTACACTAATTTCCCCAGATTTTAATACTAACTTAACTGCTAAAACAACAGGTAAATGTAAATGTAAATGCTGTTTGGTCTAATAAACCTTATTTATTGTTTTATGTCTTGAGAAGGCATCTAACTGATTCTTGAATTGCTTATTGTTGGTACTTGAACCACACTGTGCCTTCCTAAAAACTTCTTTGGGAATTTATTTTTCTGTTACTGTTATTAGTCTAGACAGTGTCTTGGGTGATATCTTTGTAGGGTTCTGCAGCATCCTCATAACATTTATCACTCTGCAAGTGCAAAGATGATTGTATATATTTTTTTGTAGAGATGCAGAATGTAATTTAATTGTTCTTCAGTTCTGCTTCTGGCATTAATCCCAGCCTATAGTTTAAGCTCATTATACACCAGAAACATTTCAGATGCAATTAATTTTGTAACTACATTTTTGTCATAAAATCTCAAGATCTGTAGAGTTTTCTTTAAAAAATGCAGTACTCTGCAGGTTGCATAGATGGATGGTGGACTGAATTAAACTCTGAAAATGTAATTAAATCCTTCTTGTTCACAGGATCACAGAACCCCAAAATGGTTGAGGTTGTAAGGCAACTCTGGAAATTATCTAGTCCAATCCCAGCAAAGAAAGTCAAATGGAAGTCTCCAAAATAATATTTCCAGGTTTGTTTCGGTAACCTAAATAAGTAATATTTTTTTACTTTACTTTTGCTGTTTCCATAGCACAATGAAAGATCTGCATCCATTCAAAACTGTTCTTTTCTTTAATATTATTATTTTTAAATTTTCCATTTTATCTGTTCAGCAGCTAAAATCAGCCTAATGTTTCCAAAATGTACATTCTTTATAGCTCAAATATTGGGGGAGAGTGGGCTTCAGGTTCAAGCTTGTAAAAGGACTCAGACATTTCTTCACTTAGTGCTGCAAGCCTGCAATGCGCTGGAGGGCTTATACAGCTAGAAGTCAGCCATTTCAACATCTGTTTGTTATATGAATCCTAGAGAGACATGAAATAACACGAGGAGAATGGCTGTTTAAAAACTGACACTATGTTATGCACTCCTGGGTACCATGTTTGGTAAGGCTTTTTTGGTTGTTTTTCAGATCTTCTGGTTGACTGAGTAAGGAAAATTGTTCAATGCTATTGTCTTCACTACAGAGAATATGGCTGTAGGCCACTGATCTTCACAAGATTAATGTTATAATTCACAAGGTAATATTATAATCTATATTCTCTAGAACAAAACCAAGATACTCATGCCAGATGCCAATCTAAGACATCAAATCCCTAGCCTTTCAAAGTATTTGGCATTTTTATGTGTGAAAGCACTACTACTCTCCAACCAACTTCAGTTACGAGCACTCCTCTTCTTTAGGTCTGCCAGAAAAGAAGAAGAGCACATTCAGTGGGTAACTACAGAGGTTTTGGTTCAAATGCCTGGCCCAAAATCATACAGGAGTTTTGACAAAGCCAAAACCAAAATCAGTTCCCCAGGCAGGCAGTATTACACTCATTTAACCAAGCCCTAGGATTCACCTGAACTATATAACACATCCTCTGCAGAGTCTATTACAGTTATTAACTAATGATCGAAGAATGGCACAGGACATGAAGAGTGCCAGCTGTCCTTTTAAATTAAGGGTAAACATTCTTTTCCCCATAAAGCCTCCAATTATGTGCTTTGTTATTCTAGTTTTCTTCTCCTGCAGTGACTGTGTTTTTGAAGGGCACACCCTTTCCATGCAGTACCACTTCTACAGGAACAGGACTCCTTCACTGCAACAACAGAGGCAGAATTTCACAGCCTGACACATTATTCCTTGCACAGCCCTGAGCCTCTTTGATCATGAATGAGCAGAGGGTCTGCAGAAAAAACAGGATGTAGCAATGCAACTAAAGACTGTATCATAGTGGAATCACAGCAGTGTGCCACTGGAAGGTACTGGTAAGCTTGGTACTGGTGTTTTCTGTACATAATTATTTAATTCTGCAATGCCAAGTTTTCTTCACAACCAATTTTAATGCAGATTTGAAGACAACCTAGATTTTGGACAGGCCTGTGAAGCCACAAATGTAATTCCTCTATTTCTTTCAGACTGACAATTGTTTGAGAGCAGAAATACACACAATTTACTGGTTTTGCAGAATGATGATTTTCTTTCATGTCTTATGCATGCTGTAAAGGCTGTGTTGCAAACCTGCTTTTAAAACAAACTCTATCTCAGAGATCATTTGATACATTTTGACTTTCTACATGATTTTAAAATAAACACATCTATCTTCAATTGCTATAAGGCAAGTTGGACTTTTTATAGCCACCTTTTACACCTTTTCAAGGATTTATAAATACCCTTCTTTGAATAGCTTAATCTACAGTTACATTAACGTTAGAGAGGGAGGGGGGAAAAATGTCCTCATGATTTACTTTCACGTTCATGCAGAGATTTTGGAGACTTTCTTCAATGTCATAAATAGATAACAGAAACATTACAAAAATGAGATAAAGAAGCAGAGAAGTCCATAAAACCACAACACTATTCTCAGTGAAAAAGCCATCTTCAACATGTCTGCCAGGAGTGTACAGTGCAGTGTACACTTACTACTGTCAGGAAACCTTTCCAGGTTCTGTTATCATCATTAGCTTATGAATTGCAAAGTACCTGAATGATAGCAAAGGAATCATATTTGTTAACTTAAAGTTACTGACCTTTCCAGGAAATCCTCCACAGATAAACTTTTCTTCCATTGATCCATTGATTCCACTGATGTGAATATGTTCTGTGTCGAAGTAACTGAGACAAAAAGAGAGAACGAGAATCACACAGCAAATACTAATTTTTGTTTTTCTTTATGGATCAAACCATTGCAGAGGCTAACAAAAATTTACACAGAACATACAGAAGAAATAATGATTTTGGCTTCCATTAGCAAAAATAAATGTAAATACACAAAAAAGATGAATATATTTTTATGTATACTGTTACCTCTGTGCTTGAAAACCCCCTTTTTTTTCTGCATCTCAAAACCTTAGCAACATCTTTCAAACCTCTTCCAACTAAGCAGATTTAGTAATTTATTTATCTCTGAGCACTGCTTTTCTTCCGTAACTGGATGTGCAGACAGTACATTTTCTAGATATCTCTACAGACTAATCCAATATCACCCTTATTTATGGTGCCACACACAAATAAATATCTATTACCCATCTGTTTCTTCTGAAGTGATAAACACATTTACCTTTAAGAGCTCTATGAACTGACATACTGCTACTTCCAGAAATAGTTTTTTTTTTAACCAGGCTTATCATGTTACACACAAACACAAGCTTTTCCTTTAATCCGCAGTTACTCTAAACTAAAACTTACTTCTAATCCATGGCTTCCTATACTTATCATCAGCAAAGAGCCCAGTGAGATGATACTTTTCATCCTGATGTAAACAGGGAGGAAAGCAAAGTGATAATCTCCAGATGGAAAACTTCTGCCTTGCCATGCTCTGCACAAAAAAAGGCATGTGATAGAATGATGAGAGATTCTTCTTCCTTTTGTGCACTACCTCTTCAAACAGTAACAGTATTTTCAAGTGTTTTCTGCTAGAATGTGGTATTTTATATTTATTTTTTTTGCAAAACTGACACAGTACAAGCTAAAAAAAAACATTAACATTTACCTGACCTGATATTTAACTTTTAATCTACACTTCTGTGTATGCAAAACTGCACATATGTGTACCTTCACTTACCTAGACGTTGTGTGTACCATTACAAGAGCTCATGTTAACACTTGCATGTGTTAACCACTCCTGAACTGATGCATGTATATAAGCTGACCAGAAACAATATCAAATCATTCCTACTAATGCTGTTTTAAGTGCTTATAAGATTCTAAAGCCTCTCAGCTTTCATGTGCCATTATGAGATAACAAAACCAAAGATAAATCCTTTTATCTTCAACAAATACGACAGGGGAAGGTGGTAGTAACCCACTGAATTCTGGCATTAAATAGTCAACATGCCAAATTTCAGTCACTCTTCACTGAAGACCACCTTCAACAAATTACACAATTCTTTTGTCACAAAAGCCCCTGTGCAGCACTGTAGGAATAGCAGAGAATAAACAGTGAGTTTAGGAAGTCGAGGAAAATTATTCTTAATCCGAGGTTTGGATTTAACAAGTTTATATCTTAGAAAGAGGGTTTCTTAAAAAATTCTAGGGTGTAAAAGGCATATTGGAAAAGACAACAAGCTATACTGATGTGGGAGAACATCGTAAATGAGACTAGAGAATCCTGATGTCAGGTCAGTTGTTGCAGGTCCTAGAAAGGTCTGTCCATCTCAGCATACGCTGTCAGGCCAGTTACAACTTGTACCCCTAGACATATCAGGTGACTAGAAAGGTGTCTGCGAATTTCTCTTGCAACCAGAAGACGTTATGTGCATTTTTGTAGTTCCATATGGCTTGCATGTATTGTCAGTTTATCACATAAGGAAATGTCCAAATTCTACAATGACTTTGTAATTACACCTACAACACTCAGTAGCATGAGGAATTGAGCTTAGGT
The DNA here is from genome assembly GCA_020800305.1 of Porphyrio hochstetteri. Taxonomy (NCBI): domain Eukaryota; kingdom Metazoa; phylum Chordata; class Aves; order Gruiformes; family Rallidae; genus Porphyrio; species Porphyrio hochstetteri. The sequence goes on along the minus strand of CM036938.1, from coordinate 13,522,810 downwards.
GTCTTTAATGACTGAAAAGGCTTCTTTCTTCAGATACATTTATATCAGGCAGCTGGATCTGGCCTTGATTAAAAATGCCTGACAAGGACATCAAGAATAGGACTCCACAGGTAGGTGAGCCTGATGTGTGCAGGATTCAAAGTGGGATATCCTCATCAAATTCCAGCACTTCCTAAGAACTGGTAGTATTAGGCAAGTACATTTGAAGTATCAGATGCCTTAGAAGTCAATTTAACTCTCATGTACTTTCTAGTAAGAGGATACAAGTTAAGCACAAGAGTGGAAAATGAAGCTGAAGTTTTAGCACAGCATATCCTTTGCACCTTCATGTCTGTAGTAACTTTAAACGTGTGATCACACTCATTAACCCCCCATGATAATATTACAGAGCAACATTCACACTCTTTTCCAGAGCAGCCACTCAGTAGGTCACTAAACATTTCTATTACTTTTTATTTGTCCTGCTGTCAGCACCACTCTAATCCTCAAAATTCAGGTGAGAAAAGCCATGAATTCTCCTTTGTGTGACAGCCCACAACAGATTTGGTAACACACCTATTTTTTATACTTAGATAATACAGAAACATCTGAAGATCAACCTGAATGGAACTACTGGGAGAAGATTTTCAGCCGAGTCAAAGAATCATAGAATCTCTTGATTTGGAAGGGACCCAGAAGGATCATGGGTTCCAACTCCTGGCTCCACACAGGACCAGACAAGTCAGAGCATGGGACTGCGTGCATCATCCAGACTCTTCTTGAACCAAGCTGGGTGCTGTGACCCCCTCCCTGGGCAGCCTGTTCTAGTGCCCAACCACCCTCTCAGTACAGAACCTCTTCCTAATATACAACCTAAAGCTCTTCTGTTGCAGCTTCATGCTGTTCCCTTGGGTTCTGTCACTGGTCATCAACAAGAGGAGATTGACACCTGCCCCTTCGCTCCCCCTCGTTAGGAAGCCACAGACAGTGACGAGGACTCCCCAGAGCCTCCTCCACTTCCTAGGCTACATTTCTGCAGCTATGTGCCAGCATAGCTGTGTATGTGCTTGCACTCTCCCTGAGCTCTTCCAGGCATCATCATGTCTCGCTATCTCATTCTTCTGCTTACACACCAGAAATATCCCTTCTTGGCAAAGCGTCACTCTGGTGGAGAAATGTTTTATTTGGCTCAGAGTTTTCTTTGAAAACACAATGAAGTAAAAACTCAATTAGGTAAGACAGTGTGCTTCGGTGATAAGCAGTTGGTAACATCAGCCAGATGCAGACAGGAAGGAAAACAAGTCTTCATAAGGTTTCTGTGCCTTAACTGATCGACATCTATAAAGCTAAAATATTTCTTGTAGGTGTGAGAAAAATCTGCTCTCCATGAATTTAATCTAAACATTCTAAAACCTCTTCCCTATCATCAGCAATTAATAGAGTGTTGTGTATCACTGTTTTAATACATACTAAAGTAGCTGGAAAACTGGATTCATTCTCCAGGAAAGTAATTAATTGAATTCTACACATTAGAAGGCACAGTGCAATCTCCAGAGAAAGCTCTTAGCAGGGAACTGGCTGTAAAACACAATTGTAAGACACTAAAAAAAGAATTAGTCTTCAATTCTGTCAAAACTGTATTTTAATTTTTATATTTGAAACCCCTGTAATCACTTCACTACATATCCCAGTAAGTGCAGTGCAACAATCTCAATGACTAAGACAGTAGTTCTGTATCTTTTTTAATGGACAAGCTTTTAATTAGTTACTGCCATATTTCTTTCAGAATATTAAGAATAAAACCATACCTCATATAAATAGTCTGTTGAGTGATACTTTAAAGCTGCAAACATCTTGTTTTCTGATGTTTTCAACATTTTGTTTTCTAGAAGATACACAGAATATGGATCAGTTCTTCCTGTATCAAGCAAAAAAGTTGAAAGAGAAGGTTGAAATGAAGGTTCAACAAGAATAACTTCCTCATTTCTGCTTAGGACATGCACCTGGGACTGAATTTTCTACAGAAGAAGGCTATCCTGAGCATTCGGTGTTATTCTTGTGGGAGGATTTAGCAGAAAAACCACAGACCACGGACAACTGATTTTTCTCCAAAGGAGCTGGTCCTTGGGATTTTTTTAGCTGTGCCTCCTGCTGCTTGTTTCACTGAAAACCTTCCAAACCATTAAGTGAATGTAAACAATACTGATAACTTCCCCTAAGCGATAATTTTGAGAATTGAGCTGATTCCGTTAATTTAGCTTTTAAATATAGTAGTTCAGCTACCTAAATTATGAACTTTTCACTGTCCTGTGTATCTATGATGGGATATTTTTTCCGCCCTTCAGTTTTACAAGGGCAAAGGTGACTGTCTAGGCTAGTTGTGAGCAAGAGGCCCTGCTGGAACACCAGATCTCTAAACTGGTGCTTCTGACGAGAACCAGGAATGAGTTGAAAACTATGTAAGGAGAAAGATATGAGTATATTGTTGGTCCAGTAAGGTAAGACAATGCTTGTTCTTAATTAAAGTTAGGTAGGAGAGTCAAGGCTGAAGCAAGGTAATTCTATCCAAAAGAAGGGTACAAATGCAAATGAAATGACACCGGTGTGAATTGTAGGGCTCTAAGGGAAATTTATGACACAAGCCTGTCTTCACATCCATACCAGTGGTATCAGTAACACACTAGGCTAAAATTGCCTAAGTAACAGAGTTGGGAAATACCAGATTTGGATATGGCTGGAACAGAATCAATGAGGAAAAAGTAATCAGGGACTGGTTGCCTACTTCAGATGGGTCTGGGCAGAGGAAAGGAAGTGCAGGGAGGTAAAAAGGCAGGTCAAGGAAAAGAAACAGGGAGTATGATTTAAAACCAGATGGAGGAGGAAGAATGGAACCTTCTTATGGAAGGAGTACAGTTTGCTGGAGACAGTGCAGAACCAAACCAGAGGACCAAAACCAGTGGGCCTGCTAACAAAAATTCTTTGGGCAAGCTGCTGGACTCCCCACAAGGGTCAGACTTGCTGCGGAAGCAGGAAGGGATGTATGTGTAAGGAGGAATAGATCCATGCTTCAATGCTAAGTGCAGAAGACAGGGAATAGATTTGTAACTTAATAGTACTGACAGGTATCACTTATTAAGATTTCTCTACAGCAACATAACCATTAATTCATAGAAATACTAAGCAGTAGAATTGCAACTATTATTAGCAGTGATATAATTGTGAATTAATATAGCTAACAGCAGTGAACTGCTTCGGAGCCACCTGAGGTACTACCACTTTATTAAGGCTGTGTCCTTCAACCTGTAAATGCCAAAACCTCCTCAATCAGGTATGCTTCAAGTTACAGTTTTAAAATGGGAAGAGTGGGATTTGGCAATCCTAGCCTGTGAGGATGCAAGGAAACACAAGCTTTTAGGGTTTTCGGTTTTTTCATGAGAAACCCCAAAACTGCAGAAGAACAAGATCTTGTTTCACTCCCCAAGAACCCCAGGGGACGCCACTTTAAGCGAGTGAAAGGTGTGCTATCGGGTACGTCTGCCAGTATCGAACGTATTTAAATTGCCCCGTTTCCGAGACCACTGGAGAACCAGCCGTGGCCAAGCGGCGATCTGTGGCGGAGGCGGAAGGCAGCAGGGACACGGCCTCACCTGGCGCCGGCCTCCGCCCGCCAGCACGGCCGCGGCACCTGGCGGCGACACCGCCCGCCACAAGCGGCCCGCGCGGGAAGCGGAACGCGGGTCCCTGATTGGCTGCCGCCCCTCCCACCCTTGGCGGTCGGCGGTCGGTTCCCACCCTTTACGCTCCCGCCTGTCGCCTCAGGCGGTGGCGGCCCGGTCGGGTCTGTCACTCGAGTCGCCGCCGTAGAGCGGGGCTGAGTGCTGCGGGCTGCCTTCTTTTTACCTGTGAGCCTGATCCCTGGCCTGCGTGTGTCTCGGTGTGATCATGTTCCTCAGGGAAAGGGCTGTTTACGCAGAGCTGCCGCGGGGCCGGCTGCGGAGCAGTCCCTTGGCGCTAACCGGAGGTGCTGCTGTTACTCTGAAATACTGCAGCCTTTCTTTAGGCGGAGCACGGCCAAGGGGTCAGAAGCAGATGGCCATTGTCTCTGTGTAAAAGGAAAACGCTCAGGAGGAGCGGATAGGAACACTGGCGTGATACTCAAAGCAAAGCTGTAAGTACTTCTAAAGCAGTAAAGGGAATTAAGTACCTAAATTTCATTTTCTGTCTGCCGGTAGCAGCCCATATAGGAGAAGAAGCTTCAAAAAAAAAAAGAGATAAGGTTAGTTTGTAAAGTAATTGTGTCTAAAACCTACACAAACATGGTATCTGGTACATTTGGACCAGAAGTTTAATATCTGGAATGTAATAACTAGAAACGTTTCAGCTTCATATTGCTCAGCAAGCATATGTAATGTCAGTTTCTACAAACAGCTATCAACTTTGGGAAAAAGGTTTCGGTGGGCCTTTTTTTTCCCCTTGAATTGGCTGTCTACCTTGGTCCTAGAGCCCTCAGGCTGCTGTCTGTTTTACAAACTGTTGTGTTTCTCAAGAAGCAGCTTAATATCTCATTTCTGCTGTGGCCCAGGCTCTGACTAATGCCTGGACTGACAAAAATTTCAAGACTCATTATACAAATGCTCTTTTCCCTCCTATCTCCTGGATTTTACACACATCCTCGTGGCAACTAGGATCCAGGTGCAGTTTTGCATGCTGAACTGGTGCCTTCTTACTGTGATTGTCACCACAAAGCCACTATATCGCATGTCCTTAGCTCCTCCTTTTAGCTTAGAAGCGGATACTCACAGGGGATGCATCAAAAGTGCACAAATCTTTGTGAATGCTGCAACAGGTGCATTCAGACTGTTATAACAGTAGTCTTGGGAGTCTGGAAAACATGGGTCCTCAAAGATTTCCTTGCAGGTTGAGTCCCAGATGAGGATAGATTTCTGTGGGTAAAACAAAAGTTATGCTTTTCACTCTGCTTTGAAGAGCTCCATTAGCTTTTATACTTCCCATTGTGTGAAAAGTTTAAGTAATAAGCCATAAGAATAGATGCTGTCTTTAGTGCTATGAAGTACTACTTTTTATTTTGTTTTCAAGGGAGAGGATGGGTTTAGCCCAGCATTAGCGCAGAATTTTTCTAAGCACAGGCATATTGCAAATGTGTCCCACAGTTGTTTGTTCCATTCATAATGAATATGATACAGTAGAAAATGTGCTGGATAGAGCTGATGTATTCTTGAGGAATAATGCCTTTATTAGAAAGTTACTAGCTTATGTGAGTCTGCAGAGAAAAGGATAAAGTGAAATACCGTTGGCATCTTTCAGCGGTAAAGCAATTGCAAGGAGATGGAAGAGGACTCTATGCTGCAGGCTGCATCAGCAGCAGATCCTGAGAGAACTGCAAATGCCCTTACTTTACTGTTATCTAAGTGTTTATATATTTAAAATTTATTTTCTACTCTAAGAAGTAGAAAGAGAAATGGTTGGGCCAAGTAGGCATAATACACAAAACTCAGGAACTTCCATTTAAAGTATTTCAGAAGTAGTCTTCTCCCAGTTGGAATACAGAGAAATGCATATTTTCATCCCAAACTAGGAAAGAAACTAACAATATATTATGGTAATAGAACAGGATGTTACAGCAGAGAAATGTCCCTAGTAGCAAAGCCTTTGAAGTACTTGGGAAAGGTAAAAGTAATGACAACCATAAGAGCAGATCAAGACCTTATGCAGCTACTCCAAGAAACAATGCAGCTGCATACATTGTCATAAAGTAGATAGATATCCTATGAAGATTATGATATCTCCAGTTTTGCTTCATCAGACTGAAGAGTTAATGGGTTACACATCCTGCAGAAGAAAATAAGCAGCAAATTGATATTTACCTCTGCAACTTGTTTCCTCAGATGTACCTGTAGATCTGGATGTCTGCATGTAACGATTTTGCAATAGATCCATGTGGATTGTATAGCTGATGAAAAGTGGTAAGTGATACATGCTACATCCATTACTGCAGTTACAATTCAGATAATGAATGGAAGAAACCTTTCCAGCTCACTGTCTGAAGCCAGGCAAAGCTTTCATCCTGCAGGATGCCAGTGGGGGCTATGGGAAACCAAAGTGGTAGCTTTCCTCCTAAGCCAAAGTGGTACATACTTTCCTCTTAAGTCTACATCCTGCATCTTAGTCATATTTCTTGTGAGTGAAGCTGAGAATGCTACGAATGAGAATAACATGAATGCTGATTAGCCCTGTCTGTCAGGGTAAGGAGTGTGGGGAAAGAGGATAGGAAATTTGGCAGCTGCATGTGTTTGTCATCTTCGTGTTTTGTAGTGGAGCTGCTCTTTGGAATTGCCAGAAATAATGACGAAATATTTGGGTTTAGCCCTGATCAGCTATGGAATCTTCCACTGTGCCCTCCATTCAATTTTCATAAAATTTATCATTGAACTAAAAAAAGACTCTTTAGATTTTTTGTTTTTTAAAGAATATATTGGAGAGTTAGGCACAAGATTACTATGAATCACATTGTTCTCTAGAAAATATTCTCTTGTGAGCTGGATCACAGCTGGTCCAATTCAGCTTAACTGTGTATAAGCCCCCCCATTTTATGTTAACTGAGAATTTGGCCCTGTGTCTTTTTCCTACCTCTGTTTTTTTTTTTAACCTTGCCTCATGCTATGTTAGTCATAAAAATGAGAACTGAAGGTAAAATACTCCTATGGTGAGAAAACAATAGATATAAAGAAGCAAATGTTATTTGGAAAAAGTATCTTGCTTCATATTGATTTGAGAACAGAATGAAAATATGCAAAGTTGTCGATTTGGGTTAATATTTGTTTTGTTTTGTTTTTTTTTGCTAGAGAAATGAACTCATTTCATTTCTGAGGATTTAGCCCCTTGGAGGGGACTTACGGAGCTATGCCTGATTTGTTCTCTCAGTGTCTGTATTCCTCATGTGCAAGTTAGTCAAAACCTCCACAGAAATATAAATGGTATAAATATTTTCTGTGTTGTTCATCAAGAATTTTTATAAGCCAGCTTATAAGTGTTCAGTCTACAGAAGCAGAATTAGAAGACAGCAGAATGAATAAGGCATGCAGAAAACAAGACACAAAGAAAAATGTTAGCTACACAATATAAATCCCTAAATGTAAACGTCATTCATTCGTAACTGTATCTTTCTCTATCTTTTAATCAAGTTGCTGCTTTGCATTGCTACTGCATTGTAACATGTAATTACATTTTTATGGTAGATAAATGTTGGGAGAGACATACTTTTCTGCCTCGGCCACTGGCAGATGGCTGGCAAATTCTGTGGAATGTGCAGTAGGTGCTGAGAGAAAAGGAGGGGTGAGTGTAACTCACCTGCAAAGTGTGTCCTTTGGCCATGTGTTTGTACTTCACCTGTGATGCTCAGATACTGAAATGAGAGGGGCTGTAAGAACCTGAACACAATACATTGCTCTTTCATTTTCTTTGTATTTTATATAAATTTGATTGACTCTAAAGGCTATTGATCAGTAGCCACCTTAGGCTTCCAGGTAGCTACTTGAGGGTTAGAATAAGATGCCTCAGCTCTGCTAGGTGGAAATGGCTGATTTAATACGAAATTTGTTATTGATGAGGAAGGTGGTAACATATCATAGGATAATTTAAATATGAAGTGACCTCAGGAGGTCTCTAGATCAACTTCCTGCTCAAAGCAGGGTCAGACATCAGATGAGAGTGCTCACAGCTTTGTCCAGTTAAGTTTTGGAAATTTCCAAGGCAGAGGTGATGTCAAGTCTCTGTGTCCCAGCTCCACTGCATGGTTGTCTTTTCCTTCTCTTCAGTCCGAACCTCTCTGAGCCTATGCTTGCCGTTGCTACCCAGAGTGCTGTTGGCTCCTGCTCAGCTTACTGCCTGCCAGGGCCCAGGGCCTTTCCCTCAGAGGTGCTCCTTGGTCCTGTTGGCCCCAGCCAGGATCGCTGCTGGGCTTCTGCTTTTGCAGGACTCTGCATCTGTCCTGGTTGAGTTTCGCGGAGTTGACTTTTTCTCTCCTGTGTCATGCCTGCCTAGGTGCCTCTAGAGGGCAGCCCAGCTCCTGCATGTATTGACTAGTCCCCATAACTTGGTGTCATCTGCATCCTTGGTGAAACTGCACCTCTTTGCCTTGTCTAGATCACCAATAGAGATCCTAAACAGGACAGGCTCCAGGATAGATCCTTGGGGCACACAATTTTTACCTGACTTCAAGTTGAGTACAACCATTAAGCAGAACCCTCAGAACCTGGCCATCCACCCAATTTTTTATAGATTTATTTTTTCATTTATTCAAGCCACAACTTTCCTTTTCAAACTCAATCCAGACTGTTTCTTTCTCATTTGCTTCTTTTTGCACCAGGGAAGATTTAGCAGCTATTTATGCCAAATTCTTGTTGGTGTTTTATAAGAAGAATTTGGCAAGGAAAATAGTAATTTTTGTCACCAGTAGCTAAAAAGGCCTATCAAGTAAGCATGCAGAGCTGTGAAGCTTAATAGTTGACTAACATTTCCTCTTGACTTAGGAAATTTTTAAAACAACTTGTTCCTAACCATCATTGACTCTGTTCCTGGGCTATGGACTGCAGGATCCCAGCAGGACCATGTTGTCTCCCCTCCCATCGTCCCCCCCTCCCCACGGCGTCTCCCTTCCCGTCTCCCCCCCCCCCACCCCAGCGTCTCCCCTCCAGCTTTACCCCCCCCCGGCGTCTCCCCCACCCGTTAACCCCCTCCGGCGTCTCCACCCCCGCGTCGTCCCCCCGGCGTCGTTCCCCCCGTGTCGTTTACCCCCCGGCGTCGTACCGCCCCCCCCCCCCCCGGTGTCGTCTTCCCCCCCGGCGTCGTCCCCTCCCCGGCGTCTTCTCTCCCGTCCTGCCCCCACCGCCCCCCCCCTGCATGTCCTCTTCCATCGTTCCCCTCCCGGCATCCCCCTCCCCCTGGCATCGCCCCCCCTCGTCGTCCCCACCCTTGCGTCTCCTCTCCCGTACCCCACCCCCCCCACCTCCCCCGTCGTCTCCTCTCCTAATGTGTCCATCCCCCCCGCCGCCCCCCGTGTCTCCTCTCCCCTTGTCCCCTGTTGTCTTTCCATTGTCATCTGCATCTTCGTCGACATTCTATTTCTTCATCACTTTCACCATTCTCTGCCTTTTTCCTCGCCTTTGTTATCTACTTTCAGCGTCTTCATCGGCATCTTTGTTGCCGTCTCACTGTCTTCTTTCACTTTTGTCATCTTCATCATCCTCATCTTTTCATCACCTTCATCATTGTCTTTGTCACTCTATTCTCCATCTTTGTCATCGTCTCTGTTGGTTTTCTCATCTTTGTCTTCTCCTTTTGTCTTCATCGTCTTTGTTGTCTTCTCATTTCATCGTCTTTGTCATCCTTGTCTTCTCCTTCTCCGTCTTCTCCTTTCATCTCTGTCATTTTCTCTTTTCCTCATCACTGTCATCTTCGTCATTGTCTTCTCTTTCCATCATCTGCATCATCATCATCTTTGTCAGGATCTACACTTTTGTCATCTTCGTCATCATCCTCTTTTCACCACGCGTTTTTCATGTGACACTGGACAAGAAGCACAGCGGAGCAAGCTTGGGAATGCCAGAAGGATGCTTTTGTCATCGCTGGGTGCCGTACTTTGGAAAAGAGGCCATGATAGCACACAGCTCTTGCTGTCATCTTCTGTTTCTTTTGGGTGTGGTCAGTTGGAACCCTCATACTTGACGTTCTCCTTCTTGAAGAAACCGGGACAGCTCGGCCTCTCTTCTGGCTGCTGCTCTCTGCAGCGCTGGGACTTGCCTTTGCCAGGCTGCGAGGGATGTTTTTCCAGAGCTGAAGACTGCCTCAGCCTGCTCCTGTCTTCATGACAGTGAGCACGGGCTCTGAAAAGACTCAGCAAAATAAAACAAACTCGTGATTCCACTTGTGTCCTTTGTGTCGTGTGTCCTTGGAAGTGGGTTTGGATCTGAAGAACCCCACGCTTTTCAGGGAAAGAAGAGTCTTACAGTTGGGTGACTTGGGGCAAGCGCATGGCATGGAATGGAATAGAATAGGAGATGCTGTGTTCTGCCTGACGAGCTCTGACCTGGCTCTGAGGGCTCCATGCAGGCGAGCGGCTCTCTGCAGTGCAGGTCCTGGGCCCTGCCAGGAGACAGCGGCAGAGATGGGCACAGCTCCCCCAGAGCTCTGGCAGGGCTGGAAGCCCCCAGGCTGAGCTGATTGTGGGAGTCCTCTGGGTCCTCAGCAGGAGACTGTGTGGGTGGGGGTTGCAGCCAGCGAGGCATATGAGCTACCCCAGGCTACCCCAGTAGCCTGACAGAAGGAGAGCAGTGCTGCTCAGGTAGTCTCCTGTAGACACTGATGGTTGCCCACTCCAGAGACAAGAGTATTGGGCTGGTTGTGATGCCTCGGAAAGCCGGAATCAAAACTCAATAGCCGTGGTGACTATTAAGCAGGTGTCCTTTATTGCAGCGCTGGGCACACAGGGGATCGTTCCTCCGAATGTGTGCTCCCATTGAAGCCAAATTTCTCCTATTTATACAGATTTCCTCTACATATTTATTATCATTTCTAGGAAAAGGCAGAGTTATGCTAATTGTTTCTAAGAAGTCATTTACACTAACTCCTCCCAGATAGAGCATGCTCAGTGACGCTCAGGGGGTCTTCCGGTGGTCTTCATGGATGAAGGCTGGACGTCTTCCTGGCTCTCAGCGCATGCTGTTTACGTTTCTCTTCCATGCTTATCTGGGCTCCCAACACCCACACCGACTAGTTAGTGCTTCACTGAAAACAAGATATACTCTGTCTCCTACTTGGTCATTAGTTGTATCATTTATGACTCCTCTATCTCCTGCTTCCTCTAGTTTCAAGGCTGTTGTACTATTATGGCTAGGTTTTGTAGCCGCTTTCATGAAACCGCTTATGTGATTAGTGCTGAAATCCAAAACGAATCTATTCCTAAAAACACACAAATTCTTCCTTCTTTGTCGTAAATGCAGTTACTGTTGCGTGGTTATGGTTAAGTTTTGCAGGTGCTCTTACAAGTAGCCTACACAGTTAAAGCTTTCTCCTAAACTAATCTATTCTTAAAACCACGGAAATTCTTATATTAAAGTTATATTAATTGTGTCTTAAGCTACATCTATATCAATCTATTCAGCATGATTACATTTCATTGAATCATTCCCCCCTTTTCATTATCCTAACAAATTCTTTTGTCATTCCAAATTATACTACTCTATTGCAATGCTTTGAAAAATATTCACCTGTCTCTACTTGACGTCTTATTTTATTCCTTCTCCAATCCTTGTATGTTATACTGGTCTGTTTGTAACACCACAAGGAACATTGAATTCCCACACAAGAAGTTAAAACTAAAATACTTGTAAAAATAAGAATTGTGAAAACTTGTTTGAGGCAGGCAAAGTTTGGGAGCCAGGGAGTAAGCTTATTCCAAAGCTGTTTAAATCCACATGATGTATCATCTTGAGCTCCTCCTCTTCGAGGAGTTACAGGGCCAACTCCAATTAGCGTATGCCACTGGTATTCCAAAGAGGGGCAGTTCCATGTTCTCCTTGGGCAATGCTGTACATATCCAACAGTCAGATAAGTTCAAAGCTCTCCCAGTAGCTTGTGTCAGTTGTACATAAGCATTGTCCTTCCAGGCAGTAACAGTTTGAGAGAACCAGATTATTAAATATATACAGTCATTTCTCATGTTACCGTCTCCGCAGTTTCAGCCTTAAGATCCTTGAGATTCAGAGGTCAGTTGCTATCCTGGGGCTCTGTTTACTGGGGAGTAATGGATCCAGGTGAGTCCCTCTTGAACCTTGATGGCTGTGAAAGTTGTTAACAGCACCTGGTATGGTCCGTCCCACCTTCCCTGAAGAGGATCACCTGAAAAATGTTTAATAAAACCCAATCTCCAGGATTAAAAGGGTGTATAGGGTAATTTAAACCTTTGGCTCGGGTTTCTAAAACTCTCTTATTAATTTGTTTCAATTGTTTTCCTAGAGATATCATATAATTCTGTAAATAAGAATCTCCTAACTGATTTAGATCCTCTCTTTTATTTCTGGTGTGATATGGTCTGCCATGTAACATTTCAAAAGGACTTAGATTCTCTTTAGCTCTAGGCTTTACACGTATCCTGAGGAGAGCTATGGGTAATGCTTGATACTGATACAAGTTTGCTTCTTGGCAAATGTTAGCTATCTGTTGTTTTATTAAATGGTTCATCTTCTCCACCTGTCCACTCGCTTGTGGCCTGTAAGGAGCGTGTAGTTGCCAATCAACTCCCAATAGCTTGCTCACTTGTTGTACTACCTGTGCACAAAAGTGTGATCCCCTGTCTGAGGAAATGACTTTGGTACCCCAAATCGAGGTATTATCTCATTTAGCAGTACCTTAGTTACTTCTCTTGCTTTGTTAGTTCTGCAGGGGAAAGCTTCTGGCCATCCAGTAAAAGTCTGGCCATCTGTCAGTGCCAACAGGTATCGATAACCCCCTTTTCTTTGGAGGTCAGAAAAATCAATTTGCCAGGTTTCTCCAGGAGTATTTCCCTTTCCAATCGTACCCAATTTTATTCGATTCCCTGTATTAGGATTCTTTCTTAAGCACACTGCACATTGCCGTGTGGTTTGTTGAACAGTTGTCTACATATTTTTCCCTATCCACTTTTGACTTAAATATTCATATAAAGCATCTGCTCCCCAGTGGGTTTTATCATGTTCTTTCTTAACCAAATTCCAAATCAGAGTGGAGGGTATAATTATCCTCCCATCCTCTAAAAGTGCCCATCCTTTAGAGGGGATTTGTATTCTAAGTTCTGACATTAATTCCTGATCCGATTTAGAATAGTTAACATTTTCCTGATCACATAATTCAAGTTCATAGTCTTTATTGGTTGGAATCAGAGTTAAAATTTGATTTTCAGATGTCCTTTCTGCAGCCTGCTTAGCTTCATTATCGGCCAAGCTGTTACCTTTTCCTGGATCAGTGTTACTTTTGGTATGTCCCCGACAGTGCATAATGGCAAGCTTGGCTGGTAGTTGTACCGCTTCTAATAAGCGAAGTATTTCTCCTGCATGCTTAATGTGTTTCCCTCGACTTGTTCAAAGTCCGCCTTCTTTCCAAATCTCTCCATGTGCATGTACAACTCCAAAGGCATACTTCGAGTCTGTCCATATATTTATCCTTTTTCCTGCTGCAAGTTCTAGTGCTCTGGTCGGGGCAATAATTTCTGCTTTTTGGGCTGAAGTTCCAATAGGTAAAGGATTTGATTCTATTACCTGGTCAGTAGTGGTCACTGCATACCCAGCCTTACGGATACCTTGTCGGACGAAACTACTGCCGTCCGTGAACCAGGAATCTTGGGCATCTTCTAAAGGTTCTTCCTTCAAATCAGGTCTGCTAGAATACACAGCTTCCATAGTCTCTAAGCAATCGTGTACCAGTGGTTCGGTTGTAGTTTCACTGAGGAAAGAAGCTGGATTCACAATGTTAGTTACTTTAATCACACTGTCATCAGACTGCACAAGAATAGCTTGATATTTCAGAAATCTGGACGGGGAAAGCCAATGACTTCCCTTTTGTTCCAGATCAGCAGACACAGTATGAGAGACCATTACTGTTATCTTCTGTCCTAAAGTGAATTTCCGGGCTTCTTCAACGTTAAGAATCACAGCAGCCACTGCTCGTAAACACCCTGGCCATCCCTTGCTTACTTCATCCAGCTGTTTAGAGAAGTATGCCACCGCTCTTTTATAAGGTCCTAAATGTTGGGCCAGGACTCCCAGGGCTACTCCTTGTTTCTCATGTGAGAAGAGCAAGAAGGGTTTAGTCACGTCCGGTAGCCCTAAGGCTGGAGCTCTCACGAGTTCCTTTTTTAGTGTATTAAAAGCATTCTGGGCCTCTTTTGTCCACACCAGTCAGACAGAACGAACCTTCAAGAGTTCCTAAAGAGGCTTGGCTATTAATCCATAACTGTTAATCCACAACCGACACCAGCCCGTCATTCCCAAAAGGGTTCTAAGTTCTCTTACCGTCTGAGGAAGAGGGGGCTTACCGATGGCTTCTTCTCGCTCAGTACCCAACTGCTGTTGTCCTCCAGAAATTTCATGTCCCAGGTAGGTTACCTGTTGCTGTACCATCTGAGCTTTCTGTCGAGAGACTCGATATCCACTTAGTCCAAGAAAATTCGATAAGCTTACAGTCCACTGAATACATTCCATTTTTGTTTCAGTTGCTACCGGCAAATCATCTCCATACTGCAGAAGAGTTCCTTTTTTAGAAGGAGGCTCCCATGTTTCCAAATCTCGCGCTAGCTGATTTCCAAAAATTGTAGGACTGTTTTTAAATCCTTGGGGTAACACTGTCCAAGTACGCTGGGTTTTTCTTCTGGAGGTGGGACTCTCCCACTCAAATGCAAACAATTTTTGGCTTTCTTTGGCTAGTGGCAGGCAGAAGAAAGCATCTTTTAAGCCTAGCACTGTAAACCATACTTGATTATTTCTCAGTTTAGTCAACAGCGTGTAGGGATTAGCCACTAGAGGGTGCAAATCTTTAACAATATTATTTATTGCCCTGAGGTCTTGTACTATTCGATATGTTCCCTCGGGCTTTTTAATTGGTAAAATAGGGGTATTATATTCTGATTCACATTCCACCAGCAATCCATATTTTATAAAGTTATTAATTGGGCTTTCTACTCCTTTACGATCCTCTAGTTTCAAAGGATATTGTTTTTTCCGAATTGGAATTGCTCCCTCTTTGAGTTCAGTCACTATAGGGGTAGCATTTTTCGCTTGTCCTGGAATTTCTGAAGCCCATACTCCTGGATATACCTGATTATTTATTTCCTCACAATCCGGTGTTACTTCAAAAGATTTGGAACGGTACTTTTGGCGAGGCTTAAAATATCCATTAATTAGTCCTCTTTTACTTTCAATTCCATATTCCCTTGTTTAAATTCTATTATTGCTTCCAATTGTTCCAATAAATCCCTTCCCAGCAGAGATTTAGGAGAATTTGGGATATCTAAAAATCTGTGTATCCCGATTTGTTTGCCCAATTTGAATCTGAGAGGTTCACAAAAGAATGCCTTTTCCTGTTGGCCAGTTGCTCCCACTATATTAACAAAATCTTTACTTACAGGTATCAATTCTTGATTTAAAACAGAAAAAGTAGCACCCGGTACTTTTTAGCACAACTAAAAATTCCACCTCCTCCTCCTGTTTCCCTAGCTTTATTTTAACCAGTGGATCTGCTAGGGTAGATTCCCCAGGTCCCCGTCAGTTCCCCGTTGCCGCTGCTATCTGAGACTCTTTCTGGTGTTGGGGGCAGTTCTTTTTCCAATGCCCTTCTTTTTTACAGTATGCACACTGAGTATGTCCTAAATTTCCAGACATTCCCTTACCAGTCCCAAACCTTTTCCTTCCTTATTCCTGGTATATTCTGTTTCCCTCTCTCTTTTTTTTTCTCTACTTCCTCCCTATTTCTGTACACTCTCCAAGCTGTTTCTAATAATCTTTCCAATTCTCGTACATCAGGTTCTTTCATTTTCTGAAGTTTTCTCCTTATATCCGAAGCAGACTGTCCCAAAAGCAAAGAGACTGGTTGCTGCTTTCCCACATCAGAAGAGGGATCCCAAGTAGTATATTTTCTCATAGCTTCCTTTAATCTGTCTAAAAATTCAGTAGGATTCTCCGTCTGCCCTTGTTTACAGCATATATTGCAGACCAATTCACTGCCTTAGGGCCGGCAGTCTCTATGGCCAGCCTTATCCATTCTCGGTATTGTATTAGCCTTTTATAATCTCTACTAGTATTTGGCTCCCAGTACGGATTCGTGAGGGGAATATGGTCATCTACGTGCCCATCCAAAGATCTCCCATTTATTTGTGCCTGCACATGCGTCCAGGCAGCTTGCAATATTAACTGCTTCTCAGTCTTTGTCATTTCACTTAACATTAAATCCATATCTTTCCAGTCAGGATCCAAATTCCTAACAATGAATTCAAATCTTCTTGCCACCTTAGAGGCATGGGTCATCCCTATATCCTTTAGCTATTTCCTTCCGATTATCCAAATCACTGATTGTAAAGGGGGTCTTTACTTTAAGCGTGTCCCCTGTCGGTCCCCCAACTTCTCGTAGAGGGGCTAATAATTGTGGGCCTTTGTCAGTTTTCCTTCTGGTTTGGCTTCCAGCAGGACCGGGGCTGGAGTGATCGGATGTTTCTTCATCTGAGTCACTTTCCCTTTCACCAGAAAATGGAGTGGGTCCTAACTCGTCTGGTTCTGGCATTTCATCCCCCCCTTTTCTTCTAAAAGCTCCTTTCCGTGTACCACGCTTCCTCATGCTGTATTCCTTTAGTTGTTTCTTTTTCTCTCTGCTTTTTTCTAAAGCCATCACCAGGGAATCCTGCGGTATCGTAAGCCCACACTCCCTCAGCCACTCTGGATGATCTCAGAGGGTGAAAAGCATATCAACACAGGCAATTTCATCCCATTTCCCTTTTTTCTTTAGATAAAGCATTAATTGCAACTGAGTATTGTACTTAAGTGTCCCATTCTGTGGCCATTTTTCTCCACTATCCAATTTATACATAGGCCACCATTTATTGCAATATTTAATCAACTTCTTTTCACTCCCACTCCCACCGAGTTCCCCTCGGATATCTTTCAGTGCAAAATCACACACCCCAGGGGGCTTTCCTTAGGGATTTTGCTACTTTGTTTCCCTCCCATCCTTAGTCAGAGTTACCTCTCAACCCCCTTCTTTAAGGGGAACAATACATTCCACACCATTGCACCAAAAAAATTAAAAACAAATTGTAAATTTCAAGCGGGTAATTTTCTCTCTCTTACAGCCAGGCTGTGACTCACCTCTCAGACACTCACACCAGAGTTAACTCCTTTCACTCACACCAACCATCCAAAAGTCAGTTCCTTGTACCAATATCCAAAGTCAAAAGCAATAAATCAGAGCCACCAGAGCACCGTTAGGAATCAAACCCTGGTCCCCCGTGTGACAGGCAGGAGCTCTCTCACTGCCCACAGAGCAGCACGCTGTTACACATGTTCGCACTCCACACTCACTTTGTGCTTACTTAAACTTCTCGGTCACACCTGCACACGATCTTTATACGATAGATCCAAACCAGAACAATACTCACTCGATACAGTTATGGAGATTCCGATTATTAGCAGCATCTACATGCTACTAACCAGACGTCTACAATCAGGCACTAGTAACCTGGTATGTGACGCTCACGTGGGACGTCTCCCAATGGCTTAGAGTATCCCTGAACGACCGGTCCAGACACCAAATACCAAGATACCCAAGTATCCCAGATACAGCCGGGCATCCACCAAACCAGGAGCTCAAACAATACCTTAAAAATCCAAAGATGGTCGTTGTCTGCTCCTGCAGCGAACCAAGTAGGGCGAGGAGTCCCTCCGGGAAATCTGGGGCGTGCCTAGGGAGTCCTGTTCCCTACCGGATCCTGCAGCTGAGCAGAGAGGGTCCCATCTGGGGTGCCAAGCTGATGCCTCGGAAAGCCGGAATCAAAACTCAATAGCCTTGGTGACTATTAAGCAGGTGTCCTTTATTGCAGCGCTGGACACAGGGGATCGTTCCTCCGAATGTGTGCTCCCATTGAAGCCAAATTTCTCCTATTTATACAGATTTCCTCTACATATTTATTATCATTTCTAGGAAAAGGCAGAGTTATGCTAATTGTTTCTAAGAAGTTAATTTACATTAACTCCTCGCAGATAGAGCATGCTCAGTGACGCTCAGGGGGTCTTCTGGTGGTCTTCATGGATGAAGGCTGGATGCCTTCCTCGCTCTCAGCGCATGCTCATTTCTTTTCTTCTCCATGCCTGTCTGGGCTCCCAACACCTGCACCGATTAGTTAATGCTTCACTGAAAACAAGATATACTCTGTCTCCTACATGGTCGTTAGTCTTATTATTTATGACTCCTCTATCTCCTGCTTCCTCTAGTTTCAAGGCTGTTGCACTATTATGGCTAGGTTTTGTAGCCGCTTTCATGAAACCGCTTATGTGATTAGTGCTGAAATCCAAAACGAATCTATTCCTAAAAACACACAAATTCTGCCTTCTTTGTCGTCAAGGCAGTTAGTGTTGCATTGTTATGGTTAAGTTTTGCAGGTGCTCTTACAAGTAGCCTACACAGTTAAAGCTTTCTCCTAAATTAATCTATTCTTAAAACCATGAAAATTCTTATATTAACGTTACATTAATTATCTCTTAAGCTACACCTATATCAATCTATTCAGCATGATTACATTTCATTGAATCACTGTGGAAGTGGGTTTGGATCTGAGGATGCTTTTCAGGGAAACCCCATGCTTTTCAGGGAAAGAAGAGTCTCACAGTTGGGTGACTTGGGGCAAGCGCATGGCATGGAATGGAATAGAATAGGAGATGCTGTGTTCTGCCTGACGAGCTCTGACCTGGCTCTGAGGGCTCCATGCAGGCGAGCGGCTCTCTGCAGTGCAGGTCCTGGGCCCTGCCAGGAGACAGCGGCAGAGATGGGCACAGCTCCCCCAGAGCTCTGGCAGGGCTGGAAGTCCCCCGGCTGAGCTGATTGTGGGAGTCCTCTGGGTCCTCAGCAGGAGACTGTGTGGGTGGGGGTCCCAGCCAGCGAGGCATATGAGCCTCCCCACCCCAGGAGCCTGACAGAAGGAGAGCAGTGCTGCTCAGGTAGTCTCCTGTAGACATTGATGGTTGCCCACTCCGGAGACATGAGTGTTGGGCTGGTTGGACCTTCTCTCTCCCGGGGTACTGCTGTGCTGAGGCTTTTGTGCTTTAGCACGGGGGTTTCTTTAGCTTTCTGCACTCCTTGTGCCGGTTGGCAAACTAATCAGCGTACGAGTGCCAGAAGGTTGGTTTTCCTAATGTCATGGATTGAAACAAGGAAGGTCCTTTGGATCCGAACACTGTCCTCAGTAATGTCATCACGCCCACGTTCTCAGGCGGTGTCTGGTGGGCACGTCAAAAGCAAAGCCTTCATGAAGTCCTTGTCGGCAGCTCTCGTACGGGCACTGGGTGCCTCTCAAAGAGAAGCAGTGGCCTTTTAGTGTGGGATGGCCACCTGGCCAGCCAGCTCCTGACCCGTACTAGCATTCCCAGTAGCAGCAGCAGCAGCAGCAGTAGCAGCAGCAGCAGCAGAATCAGCCTTCCCCTTGAGTAAACGCCTGCAGAACTCCTTTCAAAATGATCAGCAACTTTTCCTCACAGTCCCGGAGAGCGCAGCGTGTCTCCACACGCAGCAGTGCCGCAAACCGACCCGCCAGTGTCCTGTCTCTTGGAGCTTTGGCAGCACCTGGGCTCACCTGGCGCTTTCTCCAGGGAAACCTCCAAACTGGGAGCTGGGTTTGTGCTGGCTGTGCCTATTTTCTGCCTTAAGAGACAGGCTGCCCAGGGAGGTGGTGGAGTCTCCACCTCTGGAGATATACAAGACCTGTCTGGACACCAGTCTGTGCAATGTGAGCTAGGGAGCTGCTTTGGCAGGGGATTTGGACCCGATGGTCTCTCAAGGTCCCTTCCAACCCCTACGATTCTGTGATTCTGTGAGAACACATGCCCAGTATATATATATATTTTGGTTTTTTGCTTGTGACTCAGAATGAGAAAAGCAATAGAACTTTCTACTCACTTTCAATTCAGAAAAAAGCCAACAACCCAAACAAAACACAAACTGCACAGAAAATATACTGATAAAGGGAGGAAAATAAAATAACTTCATGAACAAAGGCATGTAGCTAATATCTAGTTAGAGTGCATGAAGAAAATGAAGAAGCTTGTGCTCATATTCATTCGTCACCAAAGCATACAGAAAAATACACACCGCAGCAAAGGAAGCCTGGCAGTGGTTGCAGAAGAGGTTTTGTGGAAGGCTGCTGTGAGGGTGCTTGCTAGGTGCTGTCATTGTCACACACCTCTGGAACCACCTTCCTCTTGCAAGAGGAAAAAGTAATCAGAAAAACCCCACAGGGGCTGAAAGGGAAGGCCTTCAGCTGCCCCGGGATCTCCCAAGTAAGGGATCTTCCCATCAGCCTAAGAAACAGCTGCTCTGTCAGAGCAGAGGAAGCACAAAAGGAGACCTGGCTTTAGTAATAGTGCCTAAAATAAAAGTGTGGTGCTTTCATGGAATTTTGATAAGTTTTCTTAGCTGTTTGATTTACTTGATTCCAAAAGAAAAAAGAAATGGAAGCTAGTGACAATGAAATGATTACGCTGCCGTGAAGCATTGTGAAGTTAAACATTTTGGTTTAACAGTTCTTGAATACTGTAAATGATCATGTTCCCTTTGAAAAAACATGTATGTGGGGTATGTTGTTGTTAACTTGCAACGCTAAAGATTTTTGCTTTGGTTTTGCACACCTGGGTTGTTGAGGGAGCATCACGTTATCTTTTTACATAATTCTTTTTCTGGTATGAAAAATACAGCTGTCACATGTCTCTTCTAAGCCATGAAAGTCATTCAAATAATTGAGTAGTACCATTCTAAATCATTCAGAATGTATTCCGAATCACATTTGTAAACGTCATCGTATACTAAATAAAGCAGGCATCAGAGTGAGCGTAGAAGATGAAATGAGTCCTGGGCCGTTATGGGAGAGGAGACCCATTGGGAAGTGCAGATGTGCTAGCCTCAGACATGTCTGGAGACACATAAAATCTTTAGCAAGATGAGAGAAAAGGTTTTGTTCCATTGGAGTTTTCTGATGGTTCATTTTTCAAATCGGACTAAGCCATTCTGTGGTGCGATAATGAAGCATTCTGGCATGCCATAGTTACTGTAGAAATTTGGTGGAAGCATAAAGCACTACCTCAGAGAGCATTTATGTTTTGAATAACTCAGACTTTGTTTCTGAGTCTGGTTTTAGTGGAAAATACAAGACAAAACATCTGGATTTCAGTGTTTCTCAGTGAAATCATATGGGAGGGGCAGATTAAACTTCTAACAATTCCAAATAAGAATAATTATTGATGAAATGTTTCAGTTTGTTGACTAAGTAATGGAACAGTAAACGACATCATCAGCAGGTTCAGTGATGCTTCTCCCGGGGTTCAAAGATGACCTCAAAGATGACCATTCTCTCTTCCTGAGACTAATTTCTATTTCATAGACTTTTAATGAAGCTCTTGTCTTTTAAGGTGTATTACCTGTGATGCATATTTTTACACTCTGCCTTCACTGCTCTCGTTTCCATCCAAATTTCATTTCATTTCATTCTCTCCCCTTCTACATACAGCACTCGGTGAGTGTGTTATCAGTTTTAACCCTAGAACTGCAAAGTCAATTCTGAAGAGTGAAAATTGTGATTGTTTTGCTGTTTACTTGTGATGGCTCATGGGCCACTGGCTTATCTTCCTATCTACAGAGCTGGCATGGGTACAGCTTGCAAGGATACCAGAGACCTCAGAAAAGCAAGGCATTGGGTGGCAGGATGCATGTGGTCTTAGAAAAGAGCTTAGCCTTACTTTATGGGATTGTTTTCTCTTGGGACTACACGGGCACCCAAAACAGGAGTGTTCCTACACTGAAGATGCTGCAGAAGCCTCAGCATCTCAGGCAAGTAATATGAGCATTGTCAACCTTGTAAATTTTGGGTGGGGTCTTAGCTTTCACGTTTGAGAGAGGATTTTCTTCATAGCACTCATCTTCTGATCATCCTGTTCAGAACTGCAGACAATAGAGGGACAAAAATTTCAAACCAGCATTTTAAAAGCACTCAGTAGAACACTATCTATCTTCTTTTTATATATATCCCAGCCGCAATGTTCTTTAGAATTCCTCATTACCATCCCAGTCTGCAGACACAATGACAATTCTTTCCATTTGTGTTTCTTAGTTTGTCACAGACACAGAGATTTCTAGCGTGGTGAGGGAGAGTCTTAACTGTGATATCTTTCATTTTAGGGCCTGAGCACCCTATATGGTTTTAATAGCTTTAAGAAAGGTGCAGTATAGTCATTGTTGCTGTTTTATACTGACTGCTTCCTTCATATGTATTATTTTATAAGACATGTTATTCACTTCAGGCAGGAGTGTGGTGACTACGAACAAGAGATTAGCATTCCTCTGGGGGGAAAAAAGTCGTTTTCCTGTTAGAGCTGCAAAGAACAGAAGAAAAAGGTAGAAACCCATGATATCTTTCATTTTTCTGGAGCAACTGCAGCAATATTTGATGAACTAATTACAGAGACCACAAATTTTGTTGATACAACTCTAAATCTGAAGACAAAGCATCAGAATGGCAATGACAAGCGCAGGTGGGAAGGTTATCAGATTGACCTTACAATGGTCATCATGTGTTTTTAATTACCAGGAAGGCACATACGTTGTTTGATTCTAGATATTTAGAGTCAGGCACCCTGTGTAGTCAATGATAGAGGTACTCTGTATTTCAGTGCTCTGGGGAATATTCACTGCTGAGACTTGGGGAGGAGTATGACTCATTCCCTTAGCTGTCAGTCCTGTTTTCTAACGCTAACAGGCATGTGCAAAGTGTGAAGTTGGATGGATTACTCCCAGCAGTTCTGGGTTGCATTTCTGGCCTAGAAGTGCCATTCTATAGTGAGCATCTGCCATTAGAAACAGCATGAGTTCAACCTCCATGTCTGCCTGGTGTTGCGTCACTGTTGTCTACACTGTCATTAAAACAGCCTCTGAAACTTTTTCCAGGACCTCTTAGGCAGTTGCTCACATGGACACACAAGGCTGAGATACTGTCATCTGTTAAATGGTGCAGCTTTCAGTCGTAATCATTAGACTGCCTGCCTTCAAAGCTTAATAACACAAACCATCTCTGCATCCAGACTGTTGCTGGGAAACACTTCATATGTTTGTTTCCTTCAGCAGGCTCAATAGTATCCTGCTTCACTGTGATGTGTGTGTGGTGGGTTGACCCTGGCTGGAGGCCAGATACCAACCAAAGCTGTTCTGTCGCTCCCCTTCTCAGTTAGACAAGGAAGAAAATATATATTGAGAGATAAGGGTTGCGATGAGGACAGGGAGAGATCATTCTGCAATCAATGTCACAGGCAAAGCAGACAACATGGAATAAAATGCATCTGTAAACAGAGTAGGATAATGAGAAAGAAAAGCCAGTCTTAAAACACTTTCTCCCAGCCCTCCCCTCTTTCTGGGCTCAACTTTATTCATGATTTCTTTAACCCCAAATCCCGCCTCCCCAAGTGGCACAGGGGGAGACAGGAATGGGGGTTTTGGTCAGTTCATCACAAGTTATCTTTGCTGGTCCTTTTTAGGGGGAGGACTCCTCACACTCTTCCCCTGCTCCTGCATGGGATCCCACTCACAGGAGAAAGTTCTGCATGAACAGAGGCTTCAGTTCTTCACAAACTGCTCTTGAGCAGCTTCCATGGGGTTCAGACCTTTAGGCCCAGACTGCTCCATCCTGTTCCCCCACAGGGTCACAAGTTTCCCCAGCAAACCTGCTCTGGCATGAGCCTCTCTTTCCACAGGAGCTTGCTTCCCACTGGGTCACACCATCCTTCATGTGTCTCCACCTGCTCCAGCATGGGGTCCTCCATAGGCTGCAGGTGGGATCTTTCTTCCCCATTCTCTTCCATGGGCTGCGGGGGGCCAACCTGCTCCACCATGGTCTTCTCCACAGGCTTCAGGGAAACTTCCCATCCAGTGCCTGGAGTGCCTCCTCCCTGTCCTTCTTCACTGACCTCGGTGTCTGCAAAGTTTCTTACATCTTCCCACTCTCTGGCAGCAAAAAAATGCTGCTTGTGGGTTCTTTTTCCTTCTTAATGTTATCACAGAGGAGTTACCACTGTTGCTGATTGGTTCAGTGTGGGTCAGTGGCAGGTCCGTCCTTGAGACAATTGGTATTGGCTTTGTTGGACCTAAGGGAAAGCTTCTAGTATCTTCTTGTAGAAGGCACCCCTGCAGTTCCCCCCAGATCTTGCAACACAAAACCACAACACTCTGTGAGCAGATGATTCATGATGCAGGACTTTGTGACAGCTGCACTGTAGGTTCATAGAATCCTAGAATGGTTTGGGTTGGGACCTCAAAACCCAGCTAATTCCAGCTCCTCTGCCGTGGACAGGGACACCCTCCATTAGACCAGGCTGCACAAAGCCCACTCCAACAGTATCATGAAACCTTTGTTCAACCTTGAACACTGCCAGGGAGGGGGAATCCACAACTTCTGAAAGACAGCTTGATTTTGACGCAAGCTGCCAGTAGGACCCATGGAGAGATGAAGGGTGGAATAGTGAAAAGAGGAACATGCTAACAGCAAGGTGGCTGAAGATATGCAGGGCACACTATGCAAGGGCTCACCTTGCATAGGTGAGAGGTCCAAGCTCATGGAAGACACGTCAGGAAATGTCCTTAGGGGTATACCAAATCTAAAAGGAATTCTCTGAAAGTAGATATTGCATCTAGGTAAAGGAAACCAAAGAGAAAACTGCAGAGGGAAGAAGAGGAACACAACGTCTGCATGTGTTATCAGGTGGTAGTTAATACAGTCTTTAATGCAGACACTTTTCCAGGTCTTCATGTGGTTATTACACCAGCTAAGACTCAAGCATTCTTTCATACACACGTCTTGCACTTGCTCACTATTTGCAGTGGCTGCTCTTTTCTGTGACCTCATTTGATGACTGATCTGAGGCATTTACAGTTTTTCTTCTGTGTATCCAGAGTTGTGGCTATTAATGAAATTCTTAATAGAAAAGGCAGCAGCAGGCTATTCATAATACTGACCTGAGGTTACTGATTAGCTGCAGTTTTTTGTTCCCTTGGCTTCAGTGGACAGTTGTAAATAGCTTGAAGTTCTTCAGGATAGGTCTGGATAAAACTGCTCCACCATCTTGGGAGTTGGGGATGGAGAAGCTAAGTGCTTCAGCACTGGCCACAGTATTGATTGCTGATGTGGCTGGGTTTTTGCAGGAATAGCAAAATAACAAAAAAATACAGCTGAAAAGATCATTTGTTAAGCCAAATAGTTTGTGATGTGTTTATAGCCTGGGGTAGCAAATAGGATGCTAAGGCAAATCTTTGAAGCTCATGCAAATTAACTGTTGCATTCTAATGTAAAGGCTTAGTAAAGATCTATTTGCTTGTTTCACATATGATGCTTTTTTACTTGTGAGGCTTAGATATGACTTAAAAGATGGATGACTTTTCTAACTGAACAGTTTTGCACATAAAATTAACTGTATAATAAAGACACAGTAATATGCTTGGCATCTTGAAAGGTCTAGATCAGGTAATATTTAGTATTTTGTTGCAACAGCACTTCAGTTATACCTGGAAAGCTGCATTCACCAGGACAGAAAACTGTAACAGGGACAGAGATGCTGACAGTGGTAGGAAGCATTATATCTCATGAGAGAAAGTTTTCCTGTCTACTGAACAGGGAGAGAGAGAATACCTTGTTACAGCCTTCTGTAAGTGACTTGATGATAGAGGTGTGCACTAAATTATAGAAAAGTGGCAGTAACATTTTCCATGCAGGAGCTAGAGGAAGGTATTTCTGGTGCTAGGGTGAAAAGAAGCACAGGTGTATCTAGACATTGTCTGAACTTAGGTGCATTTGTACTTATGGTTGAGCAGTTTCCCTGGATAGATGGGGTTGTCAGAGACCTTTAACAATTCCTCTGGATGTTTCCTTATCACAGTCAGACTCAACATATGGTCTGAGCTGATAGGAAGCCAAGTGGTTAACATTCTGCAGCACGCAGGGTTTGACAGGTACTAGCATTAACCAGCTCTGAAGAGTTGGAAGCCAGATAACTGCCAGGTTCACTGTAGTTCAGATATCATCTCAGAAGTCTCTACTGTTGTTAGAAATTAGTTACAAATGGCAGACCAGGGAGGCTAGCTTGAGCACTGAGTAATTCCATCTCTGCTGAAAGAGTAGCCTGCTGTTGTCAAGCCCATCAAACAATGATGAGGAAAGAATGAGAATGCTCTTTCCCTCTGCCAAAGGAGTCAGCCAGCGCTCTGTGATCATTAGGATGGATGGCCTTGAATAAATAAAGCAAAGCTGTAAGGAAATGAGCGAAGCAGTTGGCTCAGAAGATTATGATGTTCTGAAAACTAACTTCCAAAGAAAAAGGCAATCAGAAGTTTGGAAACACTGCTGCCCTTGACAAACAGAGGCAGAAGGAGACTGGGTGTGGGCTTTGAAATCTGGATGGACATTGTGATGTTGCATGCTAAGTCCCATCTTCAGTTTCATGACCACATCCAGTGCTATCAATCTGGCTAGAAAAGCTATTCAAAAGATGTCCCTGTGGTCAATGTGGACCTTGAACCTGATCTTCTCTGGGATCACCTGTTCCTGGCTGGAGAGCCTGAGGAAGCAAACAAATGCCATGTGAAATCCTTTGGGTATGGGGTAAGTGCCCTAAGTCCATACTACAGTGGTCAGTGAGCAGGGAGTGACATCAGGATCTCAGGAGGACTAGCAGCTGATGGTGAATTCCTTTTTTACAGGCTTAACTGTACACTGAACACTTCCAGAATTACAAGGTGTCGACAGCCTCTTGGACATCATAATCCAAAACACATGTGGCTTTCTGCAAGGCTGTGCCTTAATACATCAGATAGCACACTGAGATATTTGGAGTGCACTCAGGCACTGCGATGCCTGGTATAGGGAAGGGGCCTGCAAGAATAGGCCCTGCAAGATGTGATTTTTACAGAGCTATAGTAAGTAGAGCTCTACGATTAGATGCTTCAAGGCTTTACAGTAGCAGTTGTGGCTCTCAGGAGAACTCAGTCCTTCTAACTAGACAGAAAAGTTGGCATAAAGATCAGAATCAGAACTTAGCTGTACTCAGGAGATGTCCATGTCCCTATGAAGAGAGGCTGAGGGAGCTGGGCTTGTTCAGTCTGGAGAAGAGAAGGCTGCAGGAGACCTCATTGCAGCCTTCCAGTACCTGAAGGGAGCTTATAAGCAGGAGGGGATTCAACTTTTTAAAAGGATAGACAATGGCAGGCCAAGGGGGAATGGATTAAAACTAAAGGAAGGAAGGTTTAGATTAGGTATTAGGGGGAAGTTTTTTACAGAAAGAGTGGTGAGGTGCTGGAACAGGCTGCCCAGAGAGGTAGTGGATGCCCCGTCCCTGGAAGTGTTCAAGGCCAGGTTGGATGGGGCCCTGGGCAACCTTGTGTAGATCCAGGCCTGAGGTTGGTGGCCCTGCCTGTGGCAGGGGGGTTGGAGTTCTGTGATCCTTGGAGTCCCTTCCAACTCATACCATTCTATGATTCCATGATTCTATGATTCTATGATTCAAGCTGTCTCCCTTAAGACCGTGCTGATGCTATTTCTGCTGCACTTTGTTAACTTTCCCTCCAACAGATGCTTACAGTGAAAAGCAGCATGCTGGTCAGAAACCTCACATACACCAGTAAAGGCAGCCTATTCATCTTCCCTTCACCTTTCACCTTTCATTAGGTGTTTCCACACCAAAGAGGTATTATCTCTTTATTCCCTCCACAGAAGCATTGAATATTGATTAACTGATGGATGAGTTGTGAGACCAGGCTGAATCTAGGAAGGTACATCTCGTGTTTCAAAACATCTGTGAGTCTCCAGGAACTTTCTTCAGACTTTAATTAGTCATCTGTTTGGTTTCATGTTCCACACCTGATGAAGCACAGAGGGAGGCTTTGTTTTGGACTGACATTAAAGTACCGTAAAAGAGTAACTACTGAAAAGCCACCCTCCATTGTTTACTGTAGTATCACTGAAACTGGAAATGTCATTGAGTAAAATACTTTCCAAATGGTAATCCTTAGCAAATCTCTGTAAGCACCACCGAATTCACTTTATGTTGGTCTGTAAAATCTAATGACAAGCATTTCTTTTTCTTTAAAGGAAAAAACATACAGAAAATAGATTTTATAGCTAGTTCATAGCAAGGTTAGATTGATTTGAGGAAAAGGCCCAGTTCTTCTGGTGTGTATGTTACTGTTGGTTGCTCCAAGCTGTTATTAACACACACTGTCTAATGTACTCTGAGGGACTGGCAATTTTCAGGATATTTGCTCAAGAGCCAGAGATAAAACTAAAATCATGCACTGTCCTTTATTTTATCTAAATAAAGATAGTGCTGTGTGATGCCACACTTCTCATGCCAATTCTTATCTCTGGCTCCAAGCCTGACCTTGAGTAAATTATTTTGTCACTAAATACTTTCAGGATCATGGATCAAAAGGTGTCATCATAATTGCAAAATTATATTAACTCAGGTTTCTGCTTATGACTGTATTTGAGTGAATAATCTGGAAGAGAATACCGTTCCAAGGGTATTTACCATTTGATGCTGGAACTCTCCCTTCCTATCTTGGTAGCAATGGATAAGGGAGGATTTTTTTTATCCTGTGGAAATTAGTGGAAGAGATGTTGCCTGGCTTCCTGCTGAAACACTATACTTAACTACTGAAGACATGGAAAAGAGGGAAAAGATAGCTGGTGCAAATTCATAGGGTTGTCAATATAGTTGGAACAGCTTATGCACAGATTCTCTCCCAATAGGCTGTAATCATCCCCTTCTCTATGTGACTCATGGAAAAGGTGGAAGAAATGCAGCTTTGAAAGCTGTAGCTGTACCAACAATTTCACATGGCAACAGTTGTGTGAAGGTAACCAAAGAGAGAATGTGAATCCTAAGAACGAGTTTGAGGATCACCAGGATATTCCTCGGCAGTGAAACCACAATATTCCAATCATACCACTACCCATAAGCACAAGAAGGTTGTGTGTTTTGTCAGGTGCTCCCAGTTTCTCTGGATTGTGCTTGCAGTGACAAGCAGCATTTGCTTCTGCTTCACAGGGTTATTCTGGCAACATGATTCCATCCGTGCTACCCGTGTCACCCTAGCTTGCTTTTGTACTGGGAGTACCACCAGTCTGAGATTGATTTCTCCACAGTTGTGTCTTAAGTGCCTTCGTGATCTCCTCTTGTTTACCCGCCTTTGGGTCTGTGTGAGTAGAGCTGTCTAAGACCATTTACACACCTGGAGGCACCTGTACTGTCAGTTAAGTGGTGTGGTCACTTTTTCAGTTGACAAAGTCATCAGGAGAGAACAGCTTCAGTTAGCATGCTTCCTCTGTAACTCCTGCTAGTACTCCTAACTCCTGTCCTATCCCTGCTTAGTTCACAAAGATTCATGCTGCCACCTTTTTTTTTTTTTCCACCAAGAAGGGCTATAAGGTCATACCCAAAAAAAGGATTGAGCTTAAAAATCAAACAGCCTTTCCCTAAACTCAAGATCAGAAAGCTGCCAAGGCTGGACCTGCACAGCATGCCAGCCAGGTAATCCCATTCTGACATCCATTTCCTGGCATCTATCCATTTTCACACGTCATGTTCAGCTTCCCTGTGATGCCACACAGCACTAGTAAGTTATAAGTAATAGTAAGTTACTTGGATGAGAAAGCTTCTTACACTGTGTGATTTATAATGTACAGGCATAAGAATGATACAGTCATCCAAGAAGTGCTTTGCATAACATGTGTTACATTACATCAGAGAGTAATTGTGTGTACTGTCATTACTTCTGGGAGAGCATGTGCAAACTTAAAAGACTTTTTGCCACATCTATCTTCTGCAATGTTCATACGTCATACCATGCTCTTGATGTCTTGCTCACAGGATCTGTAAGAAGTTTCAAGACTGTCAGGATTCCCACGTAACCAATATGACATTGGTTATAGTTTTTGTGTGACTTAGGAAAATTAAGGCAAGGTTAAGAAGAAGCCCAGCTGGTTGAGTCAACCTCACTACCATCTGCTGAGCATGTGACATGGGCAGGGAATTACTGTTTGAGAGAACTTTTCCATAGCAAAAGCATAAAAATCAAATTTCTATGCAGAAAGGCAAGCCTAACAATACTTAATTTGCTGTGACTGCAGCTGATGTTAGAGACACTAAAATCACAGAAAGCAAAGACAAAAATCACCCTTAAAAATGTCAGCTACTGCATTCCCTAGATTTCACATGATATTTCATTGTGTTTTGCCCAGTCTTACGTTAATCAAGCAATTTGTCTTTTTTTTTTCCTCAGATGAACATCCTTGCTGTGACTGATTCTCATGATGGTAGTTTGGAGACACCAGTGCAAACCCAGGCACCATTATGCCGTGCTGGGCATGTTTAATAAAAGTGAGAGCCTTGGCTCCAAATGTGCTTATAAGCAAATCAGGTTTTTCTTACTCAGACTCAGTAATACACTTACACAGTAGGAACTGTTTGGAAGAGAGAAACATTTACAGTATTTCAAAACTCTTTCTGTTGCTGACTCAACAGCAGTGCTTTGTGCGGTACACTCACCTTTCACCTAGATTTCACATCCTCAGGACAGTGCTGAGATCCTGTGTCTTGAGATGGCACTTTTACACATCTGGAAGCTTTATCACAACACAGGACAAAGACAAACCAACTTGTTTTTTTTCCTTTACCTGCCAAAATTTACTCCCATTTGGTGCTCAGCTATGTGAACTTGGAGACAAGAAGCTCCACCTCTGGTTTTGTGACTAGTTCTGCATCATTTTATTATTGGCACTTATATGAACAGATAAAGAACCAATCCTGGTGAGCTTGCAGTTAAGGTTGTCTGTGATCTAAAAAGGTGACATTGTACAAGGAAATGGAAGTGGGATTACTAGAGAAAGGCAATATGCTTCTTGCTTACTAGTATGCATATATTAAGCCTATTGGTATGTTTAATAGAATGCTGTTTATGTGTTGATGCAGATTGTGTCTAATTCATGCTGAATGGCACTGCAATCCATGAACAGTCCCTCTGAAAACAGTTGGTCAGGAGTTTGCAGGACTCTGGCTTGTCTTAGGAATGTGCCTAGTAGGGAGCTGTTTTTATACTGAGGAGGCATCACCTCAATCAGGAAAAGATTGAGTTTAAGATGATGTGACAGACAAAACAGAGAAACAAATGTAATCAGCAAATCTGAAATCTCCATCTATGAAATCCCCATCTTTGATATTAAAGCATGCATCGTTCACCTTTGAAAGAATGGTTACCACACGAAATGACCAGAAAATACCAAACACCACAGGAACCGATATCAAGGACTCTAAGGCCAATGGGAGTTTTTCTGACATTGCAGAAAAGACAGCCAGAAGATGCTTCTGTCATAACAAATCTGTAGGAATAATCATAGTTGTGAATCCACATTGGCAAAGGCAACCACAGGATGAAAAGTCTTAAAGGAATTTTTGGGCTTAAGGATTGTATTTTTTTTACAGAGAGGTCTTAGACTGTTTGTCTGCCTGCGTGTCTCTCTGGGGATGAATTTGTTCCCTAACTCCAGCATGAACCTCTTCATTTTCAGCATATGCCTGTTAATTCTCACCCTCCTGCCAGTGAAGAGCCTGTCCCTGCTCAAAGCCTCGAAGCCATCTCTGTTGGAAAGCTGAGCTCTGCTCACATGCTGCAAATGCTTCTGGCCCCTATACCTGGCCCTTGCTTAGCTGGCTGCTTACCATGGCTCAGAACTCCTTTCCCCAGCACTGACCCCAGCCCCATGGGCAGTGCTGCAGGGACTCTGCCTGCCTGGGACAGGGCTGTGCATTGTTCCTGCTCTAAGTGCATAGGAGTAATGCACTATCTGGGTCCCTCTTGATGGCATCCCTGCTCTCATGCATTATCGACTGGTCTTTGCAATTTGGTGATACCTATCTCCTTGTCCACCTCATCAATGATACAGATCTTGAACAGGACAGATTCCAGTACAGACTCCATGAAGCCTGATTGTTATCAGCCTCAAAGCAGAGTATGACTCATTATCCATCAGTTTCAGGCCTATCATCCAACTAGGTGTTTACTCATTTGGTTGTCTACCCACCTAGACTGTAATATCCTAACTTGGATACCAGAATGTTGAGGAATGTGTTGTAAGCATTGCTAAAGTGGAGGTCAATGACATCCACCACTCTCCCCTCACCTACAGTTTTAGTCATTTTATGAAGAAGACACCCAGCTGGTCACACATGCTTTACCTCTAGACAGTCCATGCTGACTGTCCCCAGTTATTCTCCCTTCTCCTTTACACACCCCAAAAAAGGACTCACTCCAGACTTAATGAGGTTGATTGCCATATTGATCCCCAGTGTATCCTTTCAGTCTTTCTTGAAGATAGGTGAAGACAGATTTCTTCAGTTTTTAGGGTCCTTTCAAACAGTTAAGCAGTGTTGCAAGAACATTGGTCATTACACTTCAGTGCAGCCCGTTTGGGTCTTACATGCTGAGTATTTACAGTCTCGGGCTGGGATTTCAGGCAGACATGAATATGACTGCCAAGCAAATACTCCTGCACCTAAAGTGGCATATCATCCTTAGTTAAACAGATCTTAGAGTGTAGCAGTATGATAGATCTTACTTGTCTTTCATGCAATAGTTAAGTTCTGTGATGGACTGCACATGTATGTCATGACTATGACTGTGCAGAGTACTTTCCCAGGTCCCTGCTCTCAAAGGATGGTAAACAGTTCTTGCAAGGATGTGAAAAACAGATTATTTGGGTTTAGCCTCTTCTTCATTGAAATGTTTCCTCCACTGCGGTAGGAGAGCAAAGTTGGAAAGGAATAGGACAGGACTCAACTTTCCTGCTAAGACTGAGCTGCAAAGAGCATTTGTCATGCTGTTGAAGCACATGCACTGTGCAGCCTTTTCGGGGACAGTGTTGCTGGACAGCCATCAGTGGGGCTGTGGGTGAGTGTGGTGAGGTTCTGGGGTGGTAGAAGGGTTCCACAAGCCAAAACAGATGGAGGTTAATGGCCTGGAAAATTTAGGGCGCGAAAGTGGCTCATTGTCTTAATGCCTGCAAGGGCTGTTATCCCAGCTGCTACTGCTGGTGAGCTGCACACAAAAAGAGGCTCAGTATGGCTGACTGTGAGAACACGCATGCAGCTGCATGGGGCAGCTGTTTTCTAAATGTTACTAAATACTGGGAATATCTTAGAAACTGTGGCAACCTGTACTAAGTCTGTTAGCACATGACTTTATTTTAAACTGTTGAAGATAATTTCATAACTAATTCATAACCAACATGAAAGCTTGTGTGATGGTTTGTCCCTGGCTGGAGGCCAGACACCCACCAAAGCTGCTCTATCACTCCCCTTTTCAGCTGGACAGGGGAGAAAATATATATTGAGAGGCTTAGGAGCGGAGATAAGGACAGGGAGAGATCATTCCACAATCAGTGTCACAGGCAGAACAGTCTCAACATGGTATAAGAAGAAAAAATACAACACACACTCTCTTTCTGAAACCAGAGTTGGGGAGTGAGAAGTGCGGGCAGATCTTAAAGCACCTTCCCCCTACCCTTCCCTTCTTAGCGACTGCACTTTAGTCAGGATTTTGCTCCCTCCCTCCCTCCGAAGGTGGCATGAGGCAGGGTGGGGGGTTGGGGGTGGTTTTGTGTCAAGGAGGGGAAGTGTTTTGGTCAGTTCCTCAGGAGTTGTTTTCCTTCTTAGTAGGGAGGGGAGGTCCATTCCTCACAGCCTTCCCCTGCTCCAGCGTGGGGTCCCACCCATGGGAGACAGTCCTTCACGAATGTCTCCAACATGAATCCTTTCCCATGGGGCTTCAGCTCTTCCCCGGCTGCCCCAGTGTGGGTCACTGCTGTGGGGTGCAGTCATAAATCACAGAGTGTCTCTCAGACCCAGACTGCTCCAGCCTGGTTCTCCACCAGGTCTCAAACCTCCCCCCAAGCAAACCCGCTCTGGCGAGGGTCTCTCTCTCTCTGTGTCTCTCCACGGCCTCCACAACCTGCCAGGATCTTGCTGGAATGCAGGTCCATGTGTCTTCACTCACTCCAGTGTGGGGCCTCTCCATGGGCTGCAGGTTGGGTCTCTGCTCCACATCCTCTTCTGTGGGCTGTGCGGGGACACCAGCTCCACCATAAGTTTCTCCACGGGCTGCTGGGGCATCTTTCTCTCTGGCACCTGGGGCACCCCTTGCCCCCCCACTTCCCTGGCCTTGGAGTCTGCACAGTTTCTTGCATCTTCTCACTCCTGCCTCTGCGGGGAAAAAGAGGATGCTAGCACTTTTTTTTTTCTCCTAAATGTGATTCACAGAGGCACTGTGACCATCCCTGATGGGCTTGGCCTTGGTCAGAGGTGGGTCCAGCCTTGAGCCCTGCTGGTGTTTGCCCTGTCAGGCCTGCAAGAAGCCACCCGTGCAGCTCTCCCCTCTCCACCAGAATCTTGCCACACAAAACCACAACAGCTTGTTAGGTATTCTGGGATTTTCTTTTGAAGGGAATATTGGACACATTGTATTAGATCTTTATTATTACATATTGAGTCATTTTATTATATATATTATTAGATATGTCTACATAGGAATCTGTGTCTGTATTATGCATTACATTAAAGGGAAGATAATTTGCAAAGTCTTGCTGATACTTAAACCTAAAAATATACAGGATTTAATTCTGCTTTCCCTATGGGCTTCTTCCAGTGAATGTCACAAGTGTCTTTTGCAGCTCCAAGGCTGAGAAGTTGGGCTTTTTGCAAGGAAATTTAATGCCATCAGATAAAAGTTTCTCTTACAAGCTTGCAGGCCACCATAGGTATGCCCTGTTGCTCTCAGAATAGTTGAGATCCTAATGGAGAAGCCACTACCACCAGCCACGTTGGCTTGCATGGTATCAGTGCAAGCCTGGACTCCTTTCTTGTCCTCACCACACAGTGAAGCCACACTGACCTTGTAAAGGAATTACTTAAATGGCATATGCCCAGGGGATTCAACAGGTTATTTATCTTCCAGGTGCAAGAAGAAGTATAGAACTAGTTGGTCCCTCCAGTCAAGGTTTTGGGAAATCTGCCTGGGTAGAAAGTCTGCTAATGAGGTTGACAGATCATTTGAACATTCAAGAACAGACATTTTGGCATTACTTTTGCCATAGATCCCAACAATCTGATGTCTTTTCTCCAGTTATGGCCATTGTCTGGCACATCAGATAATGGTTACAAGGAGGATAAGGTATACCTGCAGCTGTGTGTGTTGTTCTCAGAGAAACAAAATAACTCCAGGTTTTTGACAGAGTGACTGGAGGAACTTTGCAGGGCAACAAATGGGTACACTAAGGCATCTCCCCTGACAGCTGTCTCTGGAGCCTTTAGTAAAGGAGTGGAAGAGTCAATATGAAGATTCACAGGCATGTACATCTTATCATCAATATTTGAGACTGATAGTGAAATAACAGTTTTACAAAACTGCTTTCTCTGTTGCTCTGTTTCCATAGTTACATAGAACAGACCAAAGTGTCAAGGGACCAGCAGTACAAGAAGATCCACTTGCTGGAAGTCAAAACTAATCAAATTCATTCTGGAAGTAAGGCATAAATTTTTGACAGTGAAACCAATTAATCACTGAAAGTTGTACTTCATTGCCTCCAGGACTGGAGATCTGCTGAAAAGAAGCATGGGAATGCTCAAGCAGAAGGTGCAGGCTTGATGCAGAGATTGCTGAGCAAGTTTCTCTGAACTTGCAGATGTTCAGTTCCTGTCCTGTCTGTCCTCAGAAGCTCTGTGCCAAGTCGTTCAGCAAAACACTTCCTCAGTATCACATAGTTGCTTGCTTCAGATCGAATGCTAGCAAACACAGACAAATTAAACCAGTGCTTGCTGGTTTACACACACCTAGACTAAATGGTGATACTTTCTGATATACTGCAGTTGTGATTGTGGAGTGTAAACACTGCACAAAATCTGGGACCCACTGTGGAGGTCAAGAGGGTGAGGTGAGTCAGTTTAGGAAGTCAGACAAGGATAAATTTGGAAGGGCTGGTTTTATGCCAGTTTAACTCTGAGATCAAGCTGGTCAAACTAGCACCAATAGAGACGAAGGAGGAGCTTCAAGAAGCACAGAAGAGGGCAGAGAGGAGCAGGGCAGCTGGATAATTTAACCACTCTCTTCAGAAGCAGCTCAAAATTAGAGTAGTTCACCTGTTACTGTGCCTTTACCCTGGGAGCTGTTTTGCCTTCAGCTGACAGGGTGGGCACTTGAATGCACTTCCTCTTTTCTTGAGGCAAAGATAAGCAAAAGCTGATGCTATTTTTGTTCATATTTACCGTGTGTATTGGGCAGGTGCCTCACAGGCCATCCTGTGTGGGTGGCCACACCCACAGGGGGATTACCACACACACATTATTGGAGTTGCTTATAATAGATATAATGGCTGGTGAGTCCCACCCCTTAATTCTGGCAAGGTGGAACATAGGTAAGGCTTGTCAGATTACCTAGTATTCAGACATTACAAGGATGGGGTGAAGTGTGAACACACAGGGAGATGAGTTTTGCTTATGAAATTGTTGGGGTCTCAAGCTCTCTCAAAAAGGGAAAAATGGTTGACCCTTAAGTTAGATAATTTCTCGAGCCCCTAGACAGCTGCGTGGCAGAGCCTAGGGGTGTGGGAGGGCCACGAGTGATGGACCAGCAAGGTAAGAGAAATGGGGAAGCAGGAGCTTCTTAGGCAAGCTTCATCACTGGAGTAAATCTATCTCTGAGTCATCCCTCTTTTTTTGTGGTGAGAAAATACCAAAAGGTATTTAATAGTAGGACACACTACCCAAGCATTGCCACTGTTTAAATTACTGTAATTATGATAATGCATCAGAACTGAATGCAATGCATCAAATACTGCAGCTACACAAAGATAGGCTCATCTGTGTGCTTTCCCAGCGTGCAGTACTGTCAGCTGGTATGTCTCCTAGTTGTTCCTCACTTTCTGTTACACTACCACCTTTACTGTCTTGTTTCTTTACATTAAAAAATGTCATGCCCTGAGTATTTAGCAAAGTACATAGATGTTTCATTTCTTGGTTTAGAATAAGGGACTTCCTTCTCCCTTTTGTTTTCTCTCAGTTTTGATATATTACCAATAGCTTTCTTCCTGCTTTCGGTATGTATCTCTTCTGATCATTTTCTGTTGGAACTACTTCTCTATTTTAGTAAAATGGCTGTTCTTAGATATGTATGCAAATATGGAAGTCACAGAATCACAGAAGGGGGGGTTGGAAGGGACTTCTGGAGATCATCTAGTTCCCCTAAACGTGCTACACATATTTTCTACTAGAGAATTTACTCTTCAATTCAGGATATTTTTGATCACCAGAGGTCTGTGGGGTTATTCCACATATAACTGCTGATTTTCTTCTCCTGGTTGGGAAGGGAGTTGACAGGTGGCATTAAAAGACCCTGACTGTAGTAATAATAGTAGTAATAATAACAGCTAATGCAGACCCCACCTCCAAGATGTTATGCACAGTTTGTTTACACCCTGTTAAGCTATGGAATTAGTCAGACAGATGTTGATCCCAGTGAACACTGTAGCACAGCATCATCCTAGGAGAGTAGCTTTGATTTTTTTTTTTTTTTTTTTTTAGTTAGTTAGTTAACAACTTCAGTGGGTTTGTATCAAACCCCCCCCAGTCTGTACATGGCAGGAATGCCTGGCTAGACCGCCAGTCTCTGCTTGTGCTTTTATCTGTTTGGTGATGACTGGGCCCAGTTATGCTGGGCCTCTTACATTTTTTTAACAGGTTGCACTATTAGCAGCTTTTATCAGAGAGGTAAATGGTTATATCTAATTTAGTAAAAGAAATATTGCATAAACAAGGCTTTATGAATGTGCATGTATGAAGGAATGGAGGAATTAATTTTCTGAAAGGATATCTGTTTTTTTCCATGTGACATGTAAGGTAGAATATGCTTTAAATATTTCTGTCTTAAATCTGAAATATTTGAATGAGCAAAAAGTAAAAAAAAACAAACCCCAAACCAACATCCCCCCCAAAAAAAAAAACCCCAAACCAAACCCAATAAAAACCCATGCTGGACTTAGATGAGTTTCTGGCACATTTCCCAAGTACAACCTTACAGTAATTGCCATGCACCTTAAATAAAAGGAGAAGGGAAATTATTACAGAATGGCTACAATTTGGGAAAGAAGTTCAGCTCTGCTATAAATAATGTAAGTGTACTTAGTGTCCCTGAAAAGAAAGGAAATTATTACAGAACAGCTACAATTTGGGAAACAGCTTCAGCTATGCTATAAATAATGTAAGTGTACTTAGTGTTCCCAAAAATAGTTTAACAAATAAAGGCTTTCACAGATTTCCTGGGGGAAACATAGAATTAACATGTATTTGCTAGGGAGGCTCAGAGGTGGGGTGCTGACAGAAAAATGATGACACATATATGATGAAAAATCCATGCATGAGGAAGGTCAAGGACAAAGAGACATTGGTATTTGAAATTATGTGCAGTCTTTTTAATCTGTTTGTATTTTGAAAAGATCTTTTATTATGATTAGTTTTAAGATTAGATCAGCGCCAACACTTGGCTCAGTAGCTCCTACACAGATGTTCATTGGCTGCTCTTTATGTCAGGATGTGAAGTTAACCACAGTTCAGCACAATCTGCTGCTCATATCCTTGGCTTGTGTATGGAGAAGGAGGAGATCCCTTCTATGCTGGTCTTTCTTTGGCCTTTGAAGACCACTTCACTATGCAAACTATCTCGAGGCCTGAGAGGCAGTGCAGCACCTAAGTGATAGAAGAGAAAGGCACTGCCTGTTCTTTGCAAATACAGTGTGTTAGGAAGTCCAAGGCCTTTCTTTCCCTTAGGGGAAACAACCTGTAGGCTGATGAGGTAAGATGACTGATGTTCCTGAAAAAGCCTGCTTGGGACTTTTCTTGAAGTCCCTACTTGGTCGACAGAGGTCTTTAGTTCTCTGCGCAGTTTGTGGAGATGTTTCTGATGTGGTACCAGTCTTCTGATACAATTATGAGGTTTCCTATTCTTATGGTGCTTTGTATTTGCTTTTTTGCCTGAAACTGGGGACAGACTGAGTTAAGAAACACCTTGGTAAATGCTCGTGTCTTCAGTCAGAGAACAAGAAAACATGGTTTTGTTCATGAATAAAAGCCAAAGGAAGCTGTCACAACCTGCTGAATTCTGGTCTTGTGATGAAGATGTAACATACACATGGTAGTTCTTCAGGGTGGTGGGTGGAAGCTGAGCTTCAAAGCTGTTCCTGCTAAGGAGCAATACTCCCAGTCCTCTGAAAATGCTCCATAATGTGTCTTCTAAAGCCAGGATGGCCCATCTGGCCTGTTTCCAGGACTGTGAAAACACATTATTCTTGCATCTCAGTTAATAGACTGTTTCACCAGCACCAGCTTCTCCAGGAACAACCCAGTCATGTGGTATAAGCTTCCTGCAGGACTCCCATCAGTGTGCCTCTGGGAACCGTTAAATTCAGGCTGTGTCCATCTTCACCATTCAGAACACATGAATCAGGAGTGTGGTCCCAGGTTAAGGGACATGATTGTTTCCCTTCAATTGCTTTACCCCATAGTCATGAAGCTGTAGGTGGAATGCTGGTGTCCAGTTTTGGGCAAAACAATAGAGAGAACAACAAATTGAAGTGACTCCAGAGAAGGGCCACAGAGATGGTTCAAGTGACCACTGAGATGGTTCAGGGTTCATGTGGTATGCATGGAAAGGCTAAGGAAGCCAGATTTGGTTAGCCTGTGGAGTAGAAAGCTCAGCAAGGATCTAATTGAATTCTAATACAGGATGCAGAGAAGGCAGAGACAGATGTGCATAGTGGAAAGTCAAGAGACAGGCTTTATTTACTAGTTACAGCAAGGGAAAAGAGAAGAAAAAATTTTCACTATGAGTGTGGTCCAGCAATGCCCAGAGAGGTTGTGGGTTCTCCACTCATGCAGGTACTCAAAACTCAGCAAGACACAAAGAAGGTTCATCTGGTTACTCCTGTTTGGTGAAGGCGTTAGGCCAATGATCTATATGGGCATTTCCCCATCTAAATTATTATGTGACATAATTTTAAAGTACCTGAGCTGAGCACTATGCAGCGTGCGAAGGTGGTTTGGAGCAAGACAGTGACTTTGCAATTACATATAAAAAGACCCCGGACACCTACACTAGCCATAGGTTGTGTTTGATCTCTAGGGGACAAACGATTTTTTGTATAATTATGTTCAAATTGTGAAAGACTGAGTATCTACTATATTGGTCAGATGACCACCCAGATAAGTTAGGGAGTCAGTAACAAATCCATAAACACCTTTGACCATGGATGAAGACACAAATAAAGATAAGTAACATTCAGTGCTTATCTCTGTTTTCCCTATTTAATTTTTTATTCAGATTTGCATGTTTTTAGGTAGACTGTCATTGTTCTAGATGACAGCAGGTATAGATTGCCTAAGTGCATCTAGCATAATTTCAGTCCTTATGAAAGCTACTTTCTTAGACTAAATCAATCACAAGTATGTTGCATTACAGAGCACCTGAAAAGGCTGTGGCAGAGATTAGATCCTCAGCATGAGCACATAATAAAAGATGGTGTCATACAGTATAAACTACCTTGAAATTTGGGTTTTTTTCTGAACTTATGCCCTTCAGTCATTTTAAAAGTTTTGAATGGAGTACAGTAGTTTCTGTTAAAGAATGCTTTACCTAATGAAGAGAATATTTCAAAATGTAGATTAGGAGGCTGAAGAATGCTGTGGGAACATATTCAGGTGGGGTCCATTTTTTCTTAACCTACACACCAGTTTAGCTGACAGTACATACCATCAGAGGCATATTTTTGGTTCTAGGATCATGAATCACACACACAAGCCAACACAATAAAATATTTGAAGATGAAGGATATCACAGGACTAAAAAGATTGATTTTTTTTTCCTAAAAGGCAATTTTATTAGTAACTGTTTCTGTAAGCCAGTATTTATAGCTGTCTTCCTTTTACCCCAGATTTTTAAAAAGAAAACAAACAAAAAATCCAGTTCTGAACAGAAATGAGATTCAAATAAACGAGTGATGAAATTCAAAGAAATGGAAAAGATTAAGAAGAAAGCCATTTTCTCAACAGAGGGTCAGAAAAGGCCCTCTTAATCAACTAAAACAATGGGAATATATGAACACAAGAATTAAAGAAAAACATACTCCCAATTCATGCAGGCTTCTTTGGGGGAAGGAGTAAATAAAAATGCCTTTATGTTGCCAGGAAAGCGGCTTCATGTTCTTGCAGTTCTGCTTTCTGTCTGTGAAAGGCAGTTCCTACATAAAATCTTTACAAAAGCTTTTTACAGCTTGCAGTTCCTCAAATAAAAGGACTTGTAACTTTTCCTCTGCATGACCACCCCCTGTCTCATAGCCCAGACACTTGTGACATAAAACCTGCATACAATTAAGAGGAAAAAACCAGGGTGGGAATTCATGAAAAGTGGTAAGTTCAAGGCATCCTGTCACTGATCCTCAGCCTAAGATCATAGCTGGTCCTTACTACCTGCAGAATAATAGCACAAGATTCATGACAGCATGCTGGTTTCCAGACATGAGAGAGCCTAGGTGAAGATCAATCCCCCCACCACAAAAGAAGCTTATCCTTGGAGCATCCACAGAACAGCACAGTGAATGATTCTGCTGAGGCTTCCTGACCAACATTAACGTCTTTCAGTGAGAGTACTCTTTTCTGATTTTGAAGTGTGCAGAAAGCTGTTGCAGTAGAGCAGTCCACTTCGCATCTCGCCATCTCTCTCACCTTCCCTCTCCTGTTGTGGGGAGGTTGTACCACAAAAGAGTTTGAAATGTTATTGCCCAAGCAACTTCTACAGTTTCTCTGCATGAAGCATTTATAGCAACATGCCTTGACATGCAAAACATCACAGGAAACTCTGTGACTGCCTCTGGAACTCAGAATCTGAGACCTGTTTCGTAGCTGTGCCTGCAGAATGGAGGCCTCTGTGCAGCCCACCTGCATGTGTGGTATTAGGCAATGATTGTCTGTGCTTCTTGCAGACACCAGTATAATGTAGTTTTCATTACACCCTTGCATCTTAGAAAGGCAATGGTATTTGGTCATGGTATTTTCACATTTGTAACTAACAGCTTTTGGAAGCTCTTATGTGGAAAATCTTGGTCTGGCTCAGAAGCAATTAATTTGTCCCACGTGAGGAGACTGAGAGACTCTTGGTGCTCTGCTTACAGACTCAAGAAACACAGGTTTGTGACGGACTGCTGCTGACTACCAGCTGAAAGATTTGAAGGCCAGCAAAGGCATTAGGGTTTCCTCATTAGCAATCTCTGTGTAATACAGAGTCAGAGGACCTTAGTCAGTGCACAACAAGCCCTTATCTTTTCTGTTTGCATTTTCAGATCATTACCAGAGGTTAACATGGGTGACTGGAGTGTCATTCCCCGAGCCCCTGACACCCGTGACAGCTGCATTCCTCAGAATAATAAGGGAATGACATAATGCTGGCTATCTGCTAAATCAAATGCCAGCCTGACGTTGACCTAGCCTATCTCCAGCAACCACAGATGATGTTTTACTGTAGGAGGACAGAGAGGACCACCCCAGACACATTAAAGAAAACATTTTGTAAGCACACAATGATGAAATCAGTAGATAGGAATGATAACTTCTGCTGATCTCCAAATTAAAAAAGCTGTTCTCTGTTTCCAAGCGCAGCTCTTGTCTCCTGCTTGAATGCCAGTAATTTTCTTAGAAAATCTTTCACAGCACATAGATATTTAGTGAAACTAAACACTATACTCAGATTAAAAGGAAGCCCCACAGAATTTTTTCAGACTAAAATATTGGAAAAGAATGACATTTTTCTACAGCAGATGGAAACAGAAATGTACCACAATTACTACACTTTGTATTAGTTCCCATTTACTTCTCAGGTCACATTAACAACTTGAACTTTCTGCTGGATCAGAAGGGAAGTAAAACAGTTTTATTAAAGTTAAAACTGGAACATGAAAGAAGATAGATGCTTTTAGGACTGAGGCACTGGGTTGGGGACTGAGTCATATTCCATCAGTAACTTCCTATGTGACCTTGGCCAAATCACACAGTGATTGTTCCCACCCAGCTATCACTGAAGTAACGTCCAATTCAAATTACTTGTGCAAAGTACTCCTTAAGAGAAGGATTGTTCACATGTATTTAAGTAGGGTTGTATGCCCTTCTGCAGGCATGCGTGTCTCTCTGTTTACCACAAAAGAAATCTACTGGCTCACTTGGAAGAGAGCCTGTATGTGTGATCAGATGTATGTGAGATTAATCTCGGCATGGTTAAGATCTAGGTCTTAGTTAAATGTGTAACTTTTAGTTTAAACTAAGCTTAAGTTTGACCTGTAAAACGGCATGGTTAAAATATAGTTACTCCTCATTCCATCTTGTCTTCTACAGCTAAAGGTTTAGATCTTTGGAGATGGGACTGTCCCTCAATATGGTGCATGCAGTACCTTACACAACAGAACTCCTTGGGGGATTAAAGCACTACTGTCAGATAAACAATATTGTCTCTCCAACTCATGTAATGGATGCTGCTTGTCTTGAAGTCTCAGGTTCTGTGGTGTCATTACACTCTTCTTGTGGTTTAGCCTCAGCCAGCAGCTAAGCCCCATGCAGCCACTCTTTCATCCCACCCCCAGCAGGATGGGGGAGAGAATTTAAGAGTGAAAGTGAGAAAACTCCTGGGTT
Source organism: Porphyrio hochstetteri (assembly GCA_020800305.1). Taxonomy (NCBI): domain Eukaryota; kingdom Metazoa; phylum Chordata; class Aves; order Gruiformes; family Rallidae; genus Porphyrio; species Porphyrio hochstetteri. The sequence continues at coordinate 13,479,227 of CM036938.1, read as the reverse complement.
GAGATAAAGACAGTTTAATAAGTAAAGCAAAAACCACATGGGCAAGGGAAGCAAGACAAGGAATTCATTCCTCACTTCCCATGAGCAGGCGGATGTGCAGCCACCTCCAGGAAAGCAGGGCTCTGTCAAGCATAATGCTGACTTGGGAAAACAAACACCATCAGTCCAAATGCCACTGCTCTCCCTCCCTCTTCTTCCTCTTCCCCCAGCCCCTTATAAGCTGAGCATGACACCATATGGTCTGGGATATTCCTCTGGTCAGTTGGGGTCAGCTGTCCTCCTCTGTCCCCTCTCACTTGGGCACCCCCATCCTACTTGCTGGTGGGGTGTGGTGAGAAGCAGAAAAAGCCTTGGCTCTGTGTACCTCCTGCTCAACAGGAATGAATACATCTCCATATAACAAAATTTTCTCCGTATTATCAACGCTGTTTCCAACACAAATGCAAAACACAGCCTTGTACTAGCTACTATGAAGAAAATTATCTCAGCTGAAACCAGGACATTAATCGACCCATTATTCCATAGCATTTAGATCATGCTCCCATCCCACACAATTTAATACATCCTCATTCACCATCACCACCCTTCTCAACCTTTGATATAAAATAATGCGGTGATATTGTTCCCTTAGTCCATGGATCACCCTTGTAAAATGTCCATAAAATGTTCACAAAATGTCCCTTCAGTTCACTCAGCCCGTGATTCTGGGCTCACTCCATCCACCTGGGTGGTCACTCAGGACAGGAGAAGTGGAGCAGTGGTGTGGTGTGTGGAGTCAGTGGGCTCTGAAGCCAGCTCAGGTTGGCTCACCGCAGCATTTGCATTGCTTCTTGTAAGGCTTGTTCTTGTTGGTTCAGATGGTTCCTGCTACAGTAATTCCTTAAGGTGCAACTCAGATCCTGGGTTACAACAGTTTCAAGGTATTTGCATTACAGTCTCCACCCCTCCATCCTTCAAGCCAGACCATCAGGTTTAACACTGCAAGGAACTCCTCCCCTTGCTCCTGCTCCACCCACTGCAGTCTCTTAGGGTGTGCCTGCTCCAAGTGGAACTGTGTCTATGAGCCAGCAGTGTGCTCTTGCAGCTCGCAAGGCCAATGGTATCCTGGGCTCCATCAGAAGAGGGGTGGCCAGCAGGGACAGGGAGGTGATTGTCCCTCTCTACTCTGCCCTCATGAGGCTCCATCTGGAGTCCTGTGTCCAGATCTGGGGCCCCCAGTACAAGAAGGATGTGGAACTGTTGGAGAGGGTTCAGAGGAGGGCCACAAAGATGATTAGAGGGCTGGAGCACCTGCCCTACGAAGAGAGGCTGAGGGAGCTGGGCTTGTTCAGTCTGGAGAAGAGAAGGCTGTGGGGGGACCTCATTGCAGCCTTCCAGTACCTGAAGGGAGTAGAGAAACAGGAAGGGAATCAGCTTTTTAAAAGGATAGACAATGGCAGGACAAGGGGGAATGGATTAAAACTAAAGGAAGGAAGGTTTAGATCAGATATTAGGGGGAAGTTTTTTACAGAAAGAGTGGTGAGGTGCTGGAACAGGCTGCCCAGAGAGGTGGTGGATGCCCCATCCCTGGAGGTGTTCAAGGCCAGGTTGGATGGGGCCCTGGGCAACCTTGTGTAGCTCCAGGCCTGAGGTTGGTGGCCCTGCCTGTGGTAGGGGGGTTGGAGCTCTATGATCCTTGGGGTCCCTTCCAACTCATACCATTCTATGATTCTATGATTCTATGAGCCATAGCCTCTCCAGGGGTACTCCTGCTGTGATGTAGGCTTATCCACAGCCACAGTCACTTAGAGGTTCACCTGTTCCAGTGTGGCCTTCTCCATGGTCCACAATGCCTTCAGAGGTATTCTCATCCAGCACGGCCTTACCCACAGGCACAGACACTTCAATCTCTTCATAAATAAACCTTCCATGGCTTCGGCTCCTTCATGGCAACACACTTTGGGGTGCTCCAGCACGGCCATATACTCACAGCCACTGATGACTCAAAGTGTAGCTTCTGCAGCAGGGACTTACCCTTGGCCCACAGTCCCTCCAGGGGCATACCTGCCACAACACAGACATAACCACGCCACAGCCACAGACGCTGCAGGGTATACCTGCTGTGACACAGGCATAATCATGGCCATTGACATTTTGGGATGTCCTGCTCGCATGTGGACACAGGTCACAGTCCCTGCAGCTTGAGTTCACCCTGGAGTCCCAGTCTGTGCAGTGCAGCAGCACAGAAACACAGCGATGCCCTGGCCATTGGCCAGCCCAGGCGCATTGCCATTGCTGTTATCAAAACGTTCCCAGGCACAGCGCAGTGAGATGATAAGCAGGGGCAGCACAGCCAGCAGCAAAAGCAAACAGCAGCCACTAACAAGCACTATACAGTAAGGCAAGTAAAACTTTGCTAAGGCAAGCACAGGAGCCTGCCAGTTAACAGCTAAACAGCAATAACAGCTATAAATTTGATCTAGCACATTTGAATCAAATCTGTCATTATCTGGAACCTGTGTTGGGCCCCAAAAAGGACTGTGGTGGTTTAGCCCCAGCTGGCAGCCGCAGGATAGAGGAGAGAATCGGAAGAGTGATAACAGTAACAAAAACACCTCAGGATAATAACAGTGTATCTATATTATTAACAGCGTTTCCAACACAAACCCAAACCACAGCCCCATACTAGATAAGGTGAAGAGAATTACCCCTACCTCAGCTGAAACCAGGGAAGGTTCTGTAGTCCTGTGGTTAACATTACAGTCTCAGGAAGAGAAGGAAAAAGGGGAGAGACAAAGAAGGGAAGAGAAGGAAGAGAGGGAAGGAAGGAAGGAAGGAAGGAAGGAAGGAAGGAAGGAAGGGAGGGAGGGAGGGAGGGAGGGAGGAAGGAAGGTAGGTCAAACAAGAATTTAGATAAAATCTTTCATTATTTTTTAATCCCTTGGGTTGGAAATAATGTAGTACTCACAGAAAGAATAGCTTTCAGCCTGGCTCCTGCCTGTGATGAAAGTATCACCTCATTTCACAGAATAGGTGGGTTCCAGTACCTGTTAAAAGTAGGCATCTGGTTAAGGATGTGTGTTTGGAGCAAATTTCTGTTTGTGGCTCTTTTCTTGAAATACTGTTCTGAAAGTCACAGAGAAAGGAAGAATATCTTCCTGCTCTGCCTGCTATCGACCTTCGGATCAGCAGCACCTCAGTGTCACCAGTACCAGTGGGGAACAACCATGTCATCACAAAAAGCTGTCTGTATAAAAGACGTATGGCATGTGCTCTGGCATAAACACAGGGCACCTTGTGGGAACATACCTGCCCGCAGAACAGCTGCAGGAGCCCCACTAGCTAGCAGCCTCAGCTCTGGTTGGCAGCTAGTGGAGTCCCATTGCAGGCACTAAGGCAGGGAATACAAATCTGCTGTGTTCTTTCCAGTCATCTGTGCTGATGGACCTCCTTAGGGGAATAAATCTCAGTGAAAATGAAATATTTTTGCCCCAGTCTGCTTCCTTGAACACTTACATACCCAGTTTGCTGTCTGAGGAAAACCTGCAGACATCTACACCTGCTCTTGCAGTGGGGTCCACACAGAGAAAAGTGTGAGCTGAGCACCATTCTGCTGTGCATACGCAGCAGATACATGCCTCTGGCACCACCAGTGCACAGCTGGCAAGGAGCTGCATCCCACGTTTGATTTACTGTTTTCTTTGTCACTTCTTGCTGTGTGGAGTACAGGACTATAAACATAAGTCCTTTAGAGCACAGGCTGTCTTTCCATCCTTTGTCTAACACCAATCATTGTGCCATCCCTATCTATGCCTGGAGTTTCTATGCATTACCCACAACGTAAATAGTAACTAAGAAGAACAGTCAGGGCTGTCTGCCTGTCTGCTTTCTTCCTGTGTGCCAGCGGCTGAGCTTTTGAGGTGTTTGTGTCTGTACTTCATAAGGAACTATGGAATTCTCCCTTCTTAAATAGCACTCTATAAATCTCAAGTCATACACTTTTCAGGATTTTGCCAACTTTTTAATGTTTCATAGTTTTAGTTAAGAACAATGGCAACCATTCTTGTCCTGGATTAGTCTATAGATAAAAGCTCACTCAAGGGGTAAACTGTTATTGAGGGAAGGAGACAGAAATGAAGGATCCTAAGCTTATACTTACTCACAGGACATAGACAAATCTGTGTCTGTGACATAGGTCCTGCCCAAGTCTTTGCAACAGCAAAAAATGAAGTTACCATTGATAAGATTATTTATATTGAAAACTGTAATTGAGTACATTTCCTCTTTTCTAATGTCCTGGAAGGAAGAGTGCCCAGTGTCCATAGCACATGTGAGGAGCAGAAAAATAAGAACTACATACTGGATTCTTAACTTCAATGCAGCTTTTTGGGCAAAATCAGCAGCAATAAAGAATGAGCTGAACACCTCTATCTCATTATAAATGTTGCTATGGAAATGAGGAAAATATGCTTGTTCTTAGAAGTGCAAGGACATAGAGTAATGGCAAAACCCCATACCTTATAACAGCCTTCCCTAAGTGGTTCCATGATACTAGACAGAAATGTGTGGGTCTGTGTATAATTCCTATCCCAAAAGTCAGGCTGCCATCATCTGCTTGTTCTGTAGCCATTCAGCACGGGCACTTCAGGCACCAGCCCTTGCACAAACAGGATACAGCCATGAAACTCCACTTAAAGCTGGGGCTCAGGGAGCTCTCCCATAGGCTTTGCATTGTTTTTCCCAGTGTTTCCATGGCAACCTCTGACTCTGCTGCTGGTAACTGAGAAAGGAAAGATTCAGAAAGTTCAGCTAAGCCACTTTAAAAGACCAGCTGCAAGCTGCTCATGTAGCCCAGAGGAGACAGAACAAAGGAAGCTTTAGTAGGAGACAGGATGGGAAAAAAGTGTAGTCTTTCAAAATGAAATCTATATGCCACAAGAAATAAGTTCTATGTATTTTAGCATATTGGTCACGTCAGCCCATGTAGGGCAAAATTCAGCTGAAGGTACATGGCAGACTTATGGCTCCATGTATTACTAAAATTGCCATATTACGGGAAAAAAATAATTTATTGGGTAACGTGCAAGCAATACAGTGCAAGACACTGCAGGTGAAATTAAGAAGCAGCAATGCATCCCTAATCTTGGACTGAGCATGGAGAAACTGGGCCTGGCTACAGGTTTTCCCTTGCACTATACTGTATTTCTTGGACTCTTGATAGCCAGGGATGGCACTCACATACATTACACTAGCCCCTTCTTCTTTGTTACCAGAGCTGATGTTGGGCTTCTGCCCTAGGAGTACATTCCTGCTCAGAAGAAATGAAAGCTGAGGCAGGACTGCCGGAGGCCCTGGGCTCTGTTTGCTAGCAGGGCTTTCGAGTCCTACTAAAATTCCTACCCAGTAAGGGAATGTTGCTTCTGAAGTACAGAAAACCACAAATCATGACTTGATAACACACAAGAACAAATGGGACTTAAAATGTATTTCATTCCTATAAATAGTTATATAAATGAACAAACAGCTCCATCGACTGAATTCTTCTACTAAAATTAAAAAAGGGAAATTACTTGTTCTCGGAGATAATTTGCTAGTTTTATACAGTATATTTATTAAGACCACACAGTTGTATCCTGGAATTTTATGAACTATTAATTATAATACAAAAATTGCAAACCACTGTTCTTACTGGTGAGTTTGTTCTTGTAATACTCTTGGATAAATCCTACCAGGATTAAAGAACATAATGGTAAATGGGTATCCAAGGTACTAGTTTCCTAGCATAAACTAGCTGCTAAGTTTTGGGGAATGATTTGATCGGTACCTTCCTTAAAGGTCTCAACTTTGTCAGACTTTACAAATATTACATGTAGTTTTTCTTACACAGCAGCATCTCAAAGAACTTCAGAAAGGGATATATTTGGCAAATTCTTACTGATACCTTTGCTAGCACATGGATTGACCACTGCACACTGGTCTTCATTGGGCATGGCTTGGCATGTGAGCATTGTTTTGCCTTAAAACAGACTGTACAGCCTTAAATAGACTGTACAGCAAGACATCACAGTTCTACCTTACTCTCCTGATGATGTAAAGATGAAAATAGGAGTGCAGAAACTCACAGTTCCCAGGGTTTCTCCCTGTGCTAGATGGTTGGGTAATGTAGATACAGAGGAGTATAACACCTGCAAGAAGAGTGAAGTTACTGTCATTGCTCCAAGCCAATTCACTGTGCAGGTGCTCCTACTCTTCACTGTCAGGTGGCTTAAGTAGTCCAACACCGAGGCAAACTGGATGATAGAAGACAGATTTACACTGAATGAAGACTACTGATGGAAGACTTTGCACTGATACCATGAACGTGCTTTCAAACTAATTAGAAGTAGAGCTTATCCTGAATGTTGCTGTGAAGGGCCCTTCTCACAGGGAAGGGTGATAGTACTGAGTCTGGAGTGAGACAGCTAGACTGCTAAGTGGAATTTAACCAAGTGCTGATCTCACTGGCTTACACAAAAAAAGTAATTTAGACTAGGGCAAATGATCTCATGCACAGCTCTGTAAAGCAGATCAATGTGTTTGAGATTCTTTTATCTGAATATAACTTTCCAAGTTGTTCAAAAAACTGTAAATAAAATTGAGACCTTATTTGCCATATGGTGTTAAGCAATTCATTGAACTTGCATCATTGAAGGGCTGTGAGAGTAAATTATTGATCATAATCAGCTTGCATGCCAAAAAATTATTCTTTTTAAACATTCAAAAAGGGAAGGGAACAGTTAATCTTAACATTCACCAAAAAAAAGAAGCAGAGGAAGGAAAAGATCAGTTAAAACTTGCCTCCTGAGGTGCGCTTTCTATTGTGTCCTCACCCAGTATAGTAATCACTTCAGGACAAAAAGAGCCAGGCATATGAAAGCAGTGCTGGGACACTGCTGGCAGAATTTCCAGAGCATGCCATCATGGCAGTGTCTGCTCATGGCTTGTCAGGGTCACCATGGGAAGTCCATACAAGAGCAGGGGTTGTTACACGAGTGAAGGAATTGAAGGCAACTGATTTGTTTACTGTGGTTTAACATGGGTTTGGGCGGTATTCTTCTTGAACACACCCTGGAACCTGGGAAGACTTTCATATGGGGCAGTTATGAGATACCATGGCCAATGTAGTTCTGCTAACAAGCTGTACCACTATTTATAAACCACAGAGCTCTACAGGTAGTAATACATTTGCTAAGTGGTTGCTTCACCTGTGCAACCAGTGAAGCAAGTATCTGCATGTTCATACACATGCTTTCCTTATACAACCAAGAAATGAATAGAAAGATCCTATTGCCACCTGGACTCATCAAAATGCCATACAGACAGTAAAGCATCACAAGGCACTGGGCACAATAAGAGGGCATAAAAAGCATTACCTTCTTACAGTCAAAGTCTCTGATACCTGTACTGCCATGTGACTAATGGCAGCACAGACAATGCTGGCTCTTGGCACACGTGGTGTTAGTTTATGGCACTTCTATCTGTATGGGAACACATTAGTCTCAACTTGAGATTGCTTTTTGCGTCTGTGCAGAGAGGTTTTCACTTTTGAAAATGTTCCTCAAATGGCCTCTGCCTACAATCAAAATCCAATAATACCAAATAGATGTAGAATAGTACAGAAGTTAAAGTCTTGGCCAGGGCACCTCATGTCAATGTTTTGTTTGTGTCCGTCAGCCAAACAATTTCCATTTAATTTTTCCAAGGCACTGAGTTAAACTGCTTGTGAATAGCATTTCTTGTGCTCCTTGTTGCCTCTGGAGGGCCAAGGAATTTAATCTGCTTGGAATAAAAATTCATGGTCTCACTGCTATAAACTTCAGATTGTTGCGGTCAGGTTTTGCTTAAGCACAACAAAATTTCACACCATTTGAATGAATATTCTTTGGCAGTGATGCAAAATAGCTTTTTTCCTAAGGGCTAAGATTTCAAAATATGCTGCATAAATCTCTCACTCTTTTAAGGTTTGTCAGAAATTGACTACATGTATATATGCCCCTTTACTCTGTTCTCATGAGACCCCACCTTGAGTACTGTGTCCAGCTCTGGGGCCCCCAGTACAGAAAAGTCATAGAGCTGTTGGAGCAAGTCCAGAGGGGATATGGAATTGATCAGGGGGGCTGGAGCACCTCTCCTGGGAAGACAGGCTGTGAGAGTTGGGTGTGTTCAGGCTGGAGAAGAGAAGGCTGCAGGGTGACCTAATTGCAACCTACCAATACTTGAAGGGGTCCTACAGAAAAGTGTGACAGTTCACCAGGGAGTGCAGTGATAGGACAAGGGGCAATGGCTTCAAGGTGAAAGAGGGCAGGGTTAGGTCAGATGTTAGGAAGAAATTCTTTACTATGAGGGTGGTGAGGCCCTGGCACAGGTTGCCCAGAGAGGCTGTGGAAACCCCATCCCTGGAGGTGTCTAAGGCCAGGTTGTATGGGGCTTCGGGCAGACCTGGTCTAGTGAGGGTGTCTCTGCCCATGGCAGAGAGGTTGGAACTAGATGATCTTTGAGGTTGTTTCCAACCCAAAGCATTCTGTGAGAGAAAGGCAATGGAATGTTAGCCCTAAAATATGACCTACCATCTGGGGCAGGGCTTAGCATGCAATGAAGAAGCAAGGTCTTCATAAAAACACAAGCCTCATAACTCTAGGACTCAAGTTAATGTTTGCAATGGGGAAAAGCTGCTGTGTGGTAACAGCAGCTACACAGCTATTGTCTTGGTGACAGAAAACCAAATTTCTACCCTGACAGGAGGATTGGAAACAAAACTTTATTCTGAACTGGCTGCAAACTAGTACAGCATTTCAGTCATGTCCATCATGCAAAAATGAGGTTTTCCTAGATCTGGTACACTTTAAAAAGATGGAATGAAAAAAAGAACAAAAAACCAAACCACAAGACCACACAAAAAATCCAAGCCAAAAATCAAACATAAATGGATGTAAGTTGGAAGAAAAAGCAGGAAAAACTTATTGAACCCTGGGGAAGGTGTAAGAAGTTTGTTTTCTACCCTGTATATTGCTGATAGTACGGTGGGCACTGCATGCATCATAAATCACAATCATTAGAGATATGCAAGTGTATACTGCAGATATTCTCAGTAAAGCTCTTAGTCAGTGTCACTGTTTAACCCCAGCTGGTAACAAAGCACCACACGGTTGTTCATTCACCCCTCCCCAAAAGAGGATGGGGAAGAGAATGGAAAAAAAACCCTGTTGAGTTGATATACAGGGAGTTAAATAGGATAACAAAGGAAAAGAATAGTAATAATAGTAACAAGAACAATAATAGCAATAACAGTAATAATAACAACAACAATAAACCTAAGTGATGCACAAATGCAATTGCTCACCACATGCAGAAGTTCTGTGGTTGGGAAAATCCCTCTGGTCATCCTGTCCCAGCTGTCCCAGCTGTGCTCTTACAGCTTCTTGTGCCCCTGGCAGGGTGTGAGAAGCTGAAAAGTCCTGGGCTTGGTGTAGACACTGCAACCACCCTGCAACAACTAAAACTATCAGTGTGTTATCAACTTTATCCTCATCCTAAATCTGAAATGCAGCACTATAGTGGCTACTAGAAGAAAAATCAACTCTATCTCAGCCAAAACTGGGACAGCCAGTAATGGCTCCTAGTGCTGCACTTCATTACATATCAGCAGAAATAAGTAATTCTGTGGGACAAACATTCCTGCACATTGCTGTGCCAGCAGGACGCTCATTAGTTTTGATCAGAAATCCAGCTTGCAGAACAGTGACCAGGATTTCTCTGTTTAGTAAGCTGCACACACAGTGTTTACCACAGGTCAGACACAAACATTGGCTTTGAAAAGATGACAACATACCCCAAACCCATACAGCACATGGTTATATTTCAAAACAATCCTGCCACATATTTTTCTGAATGATATTCTTACAAGATATTTTGGCGACTGTCCAGGTTTATGAAGGCCTTCACCTCCCTGGGTTGATCCATTTTTCCTGTTGTATACCCAAGCTGGTTCTGTAACAACAAATATTTTGCATTTTGTTTCTGTTTTTTCTGCTGGTTTTGTTTTGGTTTGTTTTTTAATTATATCCTCTGGGTTTTTTCCCACATTTACCACCCTTTATTGTACCTTTTGGTACAGGATCCCTCTTCCTGGTTACATGGAGTGAGATCTTTGCTCCTTTACTGTAGATCTAAGGCAAGAGCGATTAAAAAGGGGCTTGAAAAAGTCCTGTATCTAGCCAAGAGAGGATTTCTTCCACAAAGACACTTCAAAAGGCAGATGTCTGAGCCACAGACCTCCACAGGTAAGTCTTGGGGTGCTCCAGGCTCTGAAGGTCAAGTTAGCTTTTTGAAAACATTGTTCCTCACTCTGATCTCACTGCTCATGGTATCTACATCAAACATATCAAACTATGACAAGTGTCTCTTACTGACTTTTGGAGTATTTGGTCCATGTTTTAAAGCAGACATCTCCTTCCCTCCTGAGTTCACTTCTGCCCAGTTCCACCAGAATAGATCTCCTTCAGCTGTGAGATGGGAGTCATCTCCTGAGGGGAGAGACAGAGGAATGGATTCAGAGCATGGTGACCACACAGGGCAGATGTGGGTAACACAGCCAGGGGTCAGGGGGACAGGAAGGCCCTTAAAAGTCGCCCTTAAAAGTCAGATGGGCACTTTCCACATGGGAATATATATGTATTTCACATATCCACATGTGAAAGGACTGAGGTTCTTACAAGAGAATCATAAGGAGTGCACAGGTAGCACAGCACACACAAAAACAGCAAAGTATTCGGGGAACATTTACTTTGCTCAGGAACATCCCAGATATTAAGGACAGAGAAGCCAGAATTTGAATTCACAGACAATAATCTATGCATGGCACAGAAAAGGGTGTGTGGCATTTGCAGAATCTGTAATTTCTCTTATATTGCCTCTCTACTTTGGGGATGTTATCCTTGTGTCTCTTTGGCACTGAACAGGAACACAGTTCTTGGACTGAAGAGGGGTTTTAAATGGTGTTTCCTCTGCAATTCTGAAGAGGATACACAGTTCCTTTGAATCTTGCTACTCTTGATGGATCTGGTGCTTCATGAGAATGAGAAAACTAGCTGTTAGACACATTCTCTCATTCAGCGAGTTAGAAAGGTTAAGAGAAGTGCAGCAAGCTTTAGGTCTAAAGGGGGAGAGTGCCTGAGGTATCTTGTGTATCAGAAAATATCTGTAGTATTTAGGTACTAAACTAAGACACCTATCTCGATGTAACAGGAAAAAAAATGTTCTTCACATTTGTCTCTTACAAACAAGGCCAGTTCACTGGAGCCAGCAGGTAGGAACTATGCAACGTTAGCAACTTGCTTTGAAAGTATAACAAAGAGATTCTCTTTTAATGAAAACATTTTGCAAAACATTTCTATAACCTTCAGATTCGGTAAAAACCCAAAGTTTGTTGTAACAAATATTCCCCATGTTCTGAAACTGTTGTTTTCCTCAATGGATACACCTACTGAAACTGCATTTGCTTTTCAGTTGGGAACAATCAGAAGACCCCAGCAATGTGTCCGGGGCAAATGGACACAGAGGTTGCTTTCTTAATAAGAATGTTGTTTAAAATTAAGCCCTAATTTAATGGTGTGTTAGAAAGTGATTTTGTATCTGTAATGCACACATACGTCTATTGTTCTGTATGGTTTGTATTTCTGAGTACACTGCAACTACTTATATTCTTATTTGTCTTGCTCCAGGAATATCATAACAAAATTCAGCTACTGTGCTTAAACATGTGTTTAAGATATGGTCTTGTATTTTGTATTTGTTACATTGCTGTAGAGAGACTATGAGATGGATTTCTGGTGGTGTCTCTATACTCCACTCTATTAAAATGAAGTTAATTGTAGCCTTAATTTCCCATATTTATCTCCTCTTCTTTGTTTATTGTCTTTGTAGTATCATGGCTAAATTCTGACCAGAAGCTCCTTAAGGAACAGTCTGATCTCTTTGTAGTACCACAGACTATGCAGCATACTTAGAGAAGTGAAATGAAATTTTAATAAAGAACTGAGAAAATTTTGCATGTAAGTAGCTACATGAATGATAACATGATTACATCACATTGCACATTTGTAAGTTGTGTTAACTGGAAAGCACTGCCTTGGGAATGATTTCCTAGGCCTCAGAAATGTGGATAAAAACTAGGAACAGTATATACAAGGAAGGTTGTTGGTATTCATTGTGTTTAAGGAAATAATAATCCTTTGAGCAAAGGTTCAATTCCATATGCATAGATAAAGGGGGATGAATTAATTCAGCATGATCAGATGTGAAACATCCTATATTTCAGATACCACAGTGAGGTTCACAAGAACAGAATATGCTCTTGTTCCTTTTCAATCTTTGCACAAGAAGGTATACTGAGGTTTCTTTAAACCTTCAGAAAAATTCTACGATAAATAATGAAAATCTGAGTAGCACATGGACACACAGTGATTCATACTGAATAGATTGATATAGGTGTAGCTTAAGAGACAAACCATCAGTTTGGCGACCCAGAATGGGACCCTCTCTGCTCAGCTGCAGGATCTGGTAGGGAACAGGACTCCCTAGGTGGATTTCCCGGAGGGACTCCTCACCCTGCTTGGTTCGCTGCAGGAGCAGACAAGGACCATCCTCTGATTTTAAGGTATCCCTTTAAATTTGTTTGAGCTCCTGGTTTGGTGGATGCCCGGCTGTATCTGGGATACTTGGGTATCTTGGTATTTGGTGTCTGGACCGGTCGTTCAGGGATACTCTAAGCCATTGGGAGACGTCCCACGTGAGCGTCACATACCAGGTTACTAGTGCCTGATTGTAGACGTCTGGTTAGTAGCATGTAGATGCTGCTAATAATCGGAATCTCCATAACTGTATCGAGTGAGTATTGTTCTGGTTTGGATCTATCGTATAAAGATCGTGTGCAGGTGTGACCGAGAAGTTTAAGTAAGCACAAAGTGAGTGTGGAGTGCGAACATGTGTAACAGCGTGCTGCTCTGTGGGCAGTGAGAGAGCTCCTGCCTGTCACACGGGGGACCAGGGTTTGATTCCTAACGGTGCTCTGGTGGCTCTGATTTATTGCTTTTGACTTTGGATATTGGTACAAGGAACTGACTTTTGAAGTGATTTAGATTTGACGAACGATTGGTGTGAGTGAAATAAGTTAACTCTGGTGTGAGTGGTGAGTAACTGAGCCGCAGCATATCGGTGAGAGAGAGAAAATTACCTGCTAGAAATTTACAGTTTGTTGTTATTTTTTTAGTGTAATCAATGTGGAACTGTGAATGTATTAGAGAAACTGTATCATTCTCGTTAGTATTGCTGGACAGACAGATGGGAGTTGAGTTATAAATAAGAACAGAAATCAAGAGGTAAATCTGACTAACGATGAGAGTGAGACAAAATAGAAAAATCTCTAAGAAAAGCTCTCTGGATTGTGAGATTTTGGATTGGAAAGATATTGGAGGATAACCCGGTGGGAGTGTGAGTAAAAAGAATTTGCTGAGGTATTGCAATTAATGCTTTATTTAAGAGAAAAGGGAAATTGGCTAGGCTGATATGTTTGGTTTTTTCCACCCTCCAAGATGATTCGGAATGGCAGAGGGAGTGTGGGCTTATGACACCACAGGATCCCTTAAGTATTGGATTTAGGAGAAGATAAAAACAGAGAGAAAGAGAAACAACTGAAGAGATGCTGCTCTGCTTGTAAAATAGGGGAGCCTGGTACACGAAAGGGGCTTCTCGAAGAAACGGGGGGATTAAATACTAGAACTAGATGAATTCGGATCCCCTCCCTTTTCTTCTACAGGGAATGTGAATCAGAATATAATGCTCCTATTTTACCAATTAAAAGCCAATGGAACATATAGAATAGTACAAGACCTCAGGGCAATAAATAATATTGTTAAAGATTTGCACCCAGTGGTAGCTAATAGGCCACACTTGTGCGGCCTTGGTCAGCAGTGACTTTGGCCTTGGGTTGGCTGGTGTTTACTGTCTAAGGCTTGCAGTGAGCTGTAGCTCTGCTGCTTGCAAAAGCCATCTTAAAAGCACAGCTACACAAAACTGGAACAACACTGCTAACAAAGCTTAAGAATACACAGGTTTGGTTTACAGTTTTAGATTTAAAAGATGCTCTCTTCTGCCTGCCATTAGCCAAAGAAAATGAAAAGTTATTTGCATTTTAAATCCTACCACTGGTAGGAGAACCCAGTTTACCTGACAGTGTTACCCCAAGATTTTAAAAATAAATCCATCAGTCTTCGGGAATCAGTTTGTAGGAGAACTTGAAGCATGGGACCCTCCCTCCAGAGACGAAATCTTTCTGCAGTTTGTGAACGGCCTATTATAGTAACTGAAAAAAAACCTGACTGGATTCAAGGGACAAGTTTGTTGAATTTTTGGGGGCTAAATGGATATTGGGTCTCTCAACAGAAAGCTGAAATGGTACAATAATGAGTAGCCTTTCTGGGATGTGAAATTTCTGGAGGACAAGGAGAATTGGATACTGAGCAAAAGAAGCCATCTGTAAGACCCTCAGATGGTAAGAGAACTCAGAACGTTTTTCGGAATTGTTACCTGCTTCAGAGTCACCAAGGCTAGTGAGTTTTGATTCCGGCTTTCCAAGGCATCAACAGCATGGACTTATTTTAATATCAGGGTTGGTTTGGGTTTGGTTTTGGGTTTTTTTTTTGTTTTAGTGTTGGGCCAGGGTTTAAGCTAGTCTAGTTGAACACAGATCCATTGCAGTCAGGGTTCAATACTCCCCAACAACTGACAGTGCATTGCTTCAGTCTAGGTTCACCTTTTGGGACATCCATTACAACAGTTTCTGCTGTGCTGCTTGCTCTTTTGCTTTAGTGATACTTGGTCATGGACTACTCTATATTTAATGCATAATAGCATCTGTTGACACCTGTCCTTTAAAGCAGTGGCTATTAACAGAGAGGGTAAAACAGCAGTGTCATTTATTTTGCTTTTCCTAGAATTTAGCAAGTGCTATGAAAGTATTCACAACCATAATTTAACATTCCTTAACAAATTGACTCTGACATACCTTATTCACACTGCCCTGATATTTAACTGTTTCCACACAAGGCAGAATATCTGTAGGCAACAGATCTGTTGGCATTGCTCTTGCTGGAGCCTTGATGCTAGCACAGCTACAACCTCACAGGGTCTTAGAGGGCAGACCTGTACCACTGTGTCAGCCCTGTCTGTAGGACACCACTGTACTGTGCTCTTACCTCTTACTAACAGGTTTCCCTTTGGATGCTCAGACCCTGTGTGTTGTGCCTGCTCCCCATGGAGGGTCTGGCACCCGCCTCTTCTGTGGCGACAAGCACTGTGGTCAATCCATCCGAACTTTGGTCAAACAGCCCTCTAACTAAGAAGTAAGTTGCCATGTGAATAGCTGAACCAGGCAGAGAAATCTGAGTTTTTCGTTTACCTTTTGGGAAAACCAGTTACTTTGCCCCACGCATAGCTTTATTGCACAATCAGAGTTTGTTTACCAGCTCCTCTCTCAGGAGCAGGTAACTGAAAAGACTCAGTGGTGAATAAGTTCCTGTTAGAAATAGCCTGTAGTTTCTTTTGAAGCCCCACCTGTTCATATGATATAAGCCTGTTAGGGAAGCCTCCTGCTCTCATGGCATTGAGAAACAGAGTATGTCACACCCCAATGAAAACAAGATAATTGAGTGCAGAAGCACATGTGCAAGAAAACTATTGTCTTTTGACTACCAAGCAACATTATCCATCTAGCCATATCTAATGTTTGCACTCTCTCACACACACACAAAATATTTGCTGCTTGTGGAATATTTCCTTCTTGCTTGAGAGGGAAAAAGAAAGGCCAAAAGTAAGGTTTCCAGGAAAGGGTATGTAAAATATTTTTGATTCAGCTGTGACAGAGTGAAGATGAAGACAAAATGTCTACTGCTTTTTACACATGCTGAGGTCCTTACGGATGTGATACACAGAAACAGTATTTCCATATCCAAACACCACAATTACACACCTGAAAAGAACCTTTAACTGTAATAAAAACCAGAGCAAGTCACTAAGAAATGAATGAGAAGATACAATACTGTAATAGCCCCTTTCAGAGGGTGCAGTAATTTGTATACACTTGCTTCCTACTTATTAAAATTAACTGTCACACTTTGCATTGACACCACACATGATGCAATGCAATGATGACACATGATGTCGAGCACATGGAATGAGGCATACCTGATGACAGACACTGATGGTTGCTAAGGGCAGTTGATTCTAGAGGCAGGCGGGTGTATATTCCATTTCAGAGACATAATTTTGGACACTGGTCTGCCATTCATCCATACCAAATCAAATTAATGCCTGTCTGTACCTCTTTGTATAGCAGTCACTCTCAGGGTCATTGTCAAGAAGTGAAGTGGGGAAAAAACACCCAAGTAAAAGCAGAAGTCACTAGAAGAAAAGACTGTAATGCTAAGAGCTCTAGTAATCCCACATCTCTTGTAAATAGTAGTCCCCAGTATGTATGCTGTTCACACACCATTCTCAAACTTTCTACTTACAATAAAGAAACAAAACCATGTTTTGCTTAGGGAAGGGAAAATGTACATCAAATTTTATAAAATCACTATTTTAATAGCAGTTGTTCTCACTTTTCTCAGAGCTGCCTCTTTTGTAATTCATCACAGCTCAGCCTTGTCTCTCACCAGCTGTGTGCTTTGAGTATCCCATTGCAAAGAAATTTAGAAGATCATTAAACGGGGGGGGGCTTTTGTAATGGGCTTAGATGGTAACAGAAACTTGTTAATTTCCCCATCAGCTTTTCCCGCTTTCTTAAGGAGTAACTCACAACCAGCAGGATCTAACAGCAGAACTAAGGATGATCTTTCATTTGCAAAGAACCTAAAAATCCAGAATGTTGAATATTTTTAGAAACTGAAATTCTGTTCAGACAACTGATGCAATCAGTTATCTAGAGAGGAACTGAAACCTTTGCTTTCAAACTGTGCGTGTCTAGACTCAATGTATATTAGTCTTCTGAGCCACTTAACAGCTGCTTCACTGTGAGAGTAGTAATTAAATAACCACAGCAGAAATACAAAGGACCACAAAGACATCACAGGAAACTTGGCAGCTCAGATATGTCAGGTCACCACGTTACTCTTTGTCGTCACTTTTAACTGGATGTGCATCGCTGGACAAAGCTGGAGCCTGTAACTGCTGTGGAAAATGGGCATAGATCCCTGTGATCTGGGTGAAGGTGGTGAGAGTATCTGAGGTGCCTTTCGGAAACACTGCATGAGGGACTCCCCGCTGTTCCAGCTAGTCTGGGTTCATCACACTCCCTGCACCTCCTGTCTGTGCAGGAGTGGCTACTGAGGTCGTAGTGACCTATTAGCATTGCCCAGTTGAGCATGTAATTTTGAAAATGGCTGTGCAACTGCAAGCCCACAAAAAAAGAGTGCTTGTATCTTCTGGGAAGATCTTCTCTGACATAGCAGGTCTGGACACACGCAGTGGAGGTTATTAGGCACAGGGGCCTGTTACTTGCAACTCCCTTCAACAGCAGACACAGAAATGCTTTTGCAGGATGTGTAGCTGTATATGACGTGGTTAATAAGAGTTGGGAAAACTTGCTCAGTGTTGTGATAAAACATTATTTGCACAGCAATTTTAATCACATTCCTGCAGGTACAGCTCTATTTTTGAGCTTTGTTTCACAAAATAAGGAAGCTGGGATGTCAGAAAGCAACAGGAAGCTTGAGAAGCAGTACAAAATGCTAAGTGAGCGACTCTGGAATCATTCATATTTGTCTGAAATATTGTGTTAATTGTCTTGAAACAACTGTTTCTAAAACACTTAAGTAATAGCCACCAGAATATTTTTTTAAAAGCAGTCTGAAGAAGCCAGATGAGTATTCTTCAGTTTTACCAGTGTATTTTTATCCTCAGGCCACACTGTCCTCAGCTTCTTTCAGCAGCACACAGGTAGAGACTGAACAAGTCCGGCTGTCCCTTCCAGTCAGTGCCATGGAACTGCGACTGCAAGAACCAAGCACACGCAGAACTGATGTCTCAGAGAGTTCTGGCTGCTCTTACACAACCTTTGTTTCTATTTTCAGTCTGCACCTCCACTCAAATTCTAGGAGACCGCATGCAAATACTCACAGGTATCAGGAGGGTGATCTCAGCGCTCAATATAGGGATGCAGAGCAATTCCTGAAAGCTTAGCAACTGTGCAGTGGTTGGGAAAGGCAAAACTACAGCTCATCTCTTCACAGGTGCTTGGGAAAGAGACATTCCTTAGGGGTGCCTCTGATGGAGCTAGTGAAGTATGGTGTAATTCTAGCCCTTGAGACATGAGTAGGAAACCCTGAGAGATGTCTTGATGACTATACTCAACCGCAAGAGATATCTTGTAATCGAATTGTTAATTGTGGACTTCAGAAATTGCCAGGTGCTCTATTTCAAGACAGGGCTGAACCTGATTTCCAAGACAGATATCTTTTTAAAGCACATATTTCCTCCATTCTCCTAGTACTGGGTTGCTTTGATAATCAAGGATCAAAAGATCTTTATGATTTTATTTCCAGACTCTCATGGCTCCAGCTGCTCCTGATCTGCTTCCAATGAACTCGGGAACCACCTCCCACCCTAGTTACCATTTTTAGACCATAGGTGTCCAGTGTTGGGGGCCAGGAGTGCACCAATTGCTTTCTTAAGGACTCATTTCTCTGTTGAGATAAATCTAGCTCTATTATTTGCATGTTTGCATTCTTGGAGCATCAAATACTTGTTGATGGAAGCGTCAAACATTGATTTTAAATCTAGTGTTCATTCACTATTCAGTCATGAGACATCACTGCTTAGCTCACTTATTCTATGGACGGACTCTGTTCCCCTTGTTTTTCCTTGATTTCACACTTTTTGGCTGTTGCTCTTTGCTTAAAAAAGCATTCATATTTGGGGTCCTCTAGCCCAAGGAGGCCCTCTGATCCCATTTGTGTTCTCCTGCCTCCAGACCAAATCCTTTCCCCCAATTCTAGCCCTTGTTTTTGTTTCCTAGTCCCATGAACAACTTTCCTTTTATTGAATCCACCAAGGCTTTGAAATTGTGCTCCTGACAGCCCTTGCCTGAGTTAATAAGAATGCAGCAGTTTCCACCACAAAATGGTGTGAGGTGCTAAGAACCAGGAGTGTCTGCTTGGGTCCAGTGTTTGACAAAAGGAACTCGACTCCATGTTTCTATAGCTAGTATGCTCTTTAACTGGCAATCAGTATTTACTTATGGGAGATTTTTATTTGCAAGAATGATTCTATTGATGGAAACTCTAACAAACTCTCCCACTGGATGAATGGTTGTGCTTGAAGTCATGCAATATTTACCTACCTAGTCACTTGGCAATTTTGTTTGATTTTTTTTCTTACTGTCATAAAAGTGAACTGTCCATACAGGATATTAACAATTATGATGTGATGTCAGTGGCAAATTGAGCACCATGAATAAAAAAAGCAATTATATTAGTCAGAGTGAAAAGTCTGTATCTGACTGCACAATGAACAATAAAAATTTTTTAATGTACTTGGGAAAAAGTATCAAAGTTTATTATGGGAACTATTAATGAAAAACATAAAGTTAAAACATTATCTAAGCAGAGTAAACTGTTGCAAGATATGATGACCTTCTCTTTACCTATGTTCATACTCAGTAATTCTCTGTTGTGTTTTTTGGTCATAGAAAAGCAATTGTATTTTGACACATATTCTGCTCAGCATGTAAAATTCCATGGATATACCTTCAAACATATTTTGCTCTTAAAAGGAAGCTGTTTCCTTAATATTCCTTAAGAGGGGTGACTTTTTAAACACTGGAACACAGAGATTATATTTGAAACAAAGCTAGCCCCCAAAAAAGGAGAGGATTTAGAGCTTTGCTTAAAAAAATCCACAACCCTGAGCCTACAAATATAAAGGTATATAGTCACCTTTTGTACCTCTGATATCATTGCCCATAAAGGATTCACATAAATTCCATGGAAAAAACTTCAGATGTAAAAAAAATATCTCAGTTACTGAGCTATTTCAAACAGATGCTCACATCCCTGGTCACTATCTCTTCTTCTTGGATCACCACACAGGGAGCATCTTGGCCATCCTCCTTAGCCTGTGGCTCAGCAATAATTCAAATACTGTGGCCAGATGGTTTTGTTTTGCAGGAGATGAGGATAGAATGATAGTCCCCAGAAGGAGCGTCTAATTTGTTTATGGGACATTACATTTTTTTAAAAGCAAAAGAAAACACTGGTGTGTAGACATGACAATTTTGTGACAGTGGTATTTGGAAATAATGTCTGCTCACCTTAGAGAGATTATCCTTGTCCTGAAAAATCTCATAATAAAAATTAATGGAGACAAGGGAAGGTAAAGGATTGAAAGAAAATGTCAGATGAAAACGGAAAAAAAGAAGCTTTTAATATTTACTTAGAACAAATCTAATTGCTCTTGCTGAATTAAAAGGTGAGACTCTGGAGTACGTAACAGAGGACAAGATAGAGCAAACACATTTGAAGGAGGGCCCTGAAGAACAAAGCCCTGTGAAATGTGGCAGAACATAGGCTGGGAAGCAAGCAGGGATGGAGTAAGTTCGAAGAAAAGGAGACTCAGAAAACAAGAGGACAAGAAGACTGGACATTGCAGGAGAAACAGACATTAAAATGCAAGGAAGATTGAACTCTACTGGGCCTCCAGAGTGAACACTAAGAACTTCAAAGGAGAGTCAGAAAAAAGCAGTAAAGAAAGGGAAGGTGTTCAAAGCACATGAAGGAAAAAGGTTGAAAAGGCCTGCATGGATGAATCAGGGCTCCTGGCCAAAATAAAATGTAAACCCAAATCCTAAGAGAGGTAGAAGGACATGCAATGCAGGAGGAACACAGACACACTCTCTGAGCATATAGGGAAAGCCATTGAGCATCTGGAGTTGAATCTGATGAGGAATGTAAAGGACACTGCGAGAGCTTCTGCAAGTACCCTGTAGCAAAAGGAAGACCACAAAAATGTGTGACACTGATGAAGAGGAGAGGGTACCTGATGACAAAGGACAGGAAGAAGAGTGAAGCACTCAGGGTCTACTTTCAGTGGAGGAGGATCAGGTTAGGGAACACTGAACACACTGGGACACACATGAGACTGTTGGATCTGATGGGATGTACACAAGTGTGGAGGGAGCTGGCTGACGTCATCGTGAGGCAGACAAGGGAGGTTGCTGAGGACTTGGAGAAAGGAAATGTCTCTCTTGTTTTCCAGCAGAGGAAAAAGTTAGAGTCAGGGAACTTCAGTCTAATTAGCCCCACTTCAGTCCTCGGGAAGGTCCTGGATAACTAATCCTGGAAACATTTATAAATGTACAAAGAACAAAAAGGTGATTGCGAGTAGTAAGCATGGATTTATGCAGGGGAATCATGCTTAACCAACCTGATAGGTCTCTATGACCAGGTGACTGGTTTCATGAACAAGTGGTGACAGCTGAATGTTGTGAATCTGAATTTAGCCAGGCTTTTAACATAATATCCTCATAAACAAACTGACAAGGAGTGAACTAGATAAAGGTATGATGACAGAAGTGTGGCTGAGTAGCCAGACTCTAAGCCTTGAGATCTGTGTCAAGAACTCCAGCTGGAGGCCAGTCTCTATTTGAGTCCATCAGGGGTCGACAGTGGGGCCAGTGCTGTTTGATACCTTCATTAGTAACACAATGTACCCTCAGAAAGTTTGAAGATGATGCAAAACTGTGAGGAATGGCTGATATCGCATGTGGGTGGACTGCCGTTTAGAGGAACTTTCACAAGAACTTTCATGGGCTGACAGGAACCACATGAAGTTCAAGAAAGGGAAGTGCTGAGTCCTGCACCTGGGGAGGAACCAACCCAGGCAGCAGTGTACACTGAGGGCCAATGGTCTCTAAGGCAGCTTTGCAGAGAAGGACCTGAGAGTGTTGGTGGACAGAAAGTTGCCCTTTAGCAGCAATGTGCCCAAAGAAGGCCAACAGCATCCTGGTTTGCATTTATAACTGCATTGCTACTACAGGAGAGGCATGGACATGGTAGAGTGGGTCCAGCTTAGGGCTGCAAAGATGACAGAGGAAATGGAGCATGTGACACGTGATGAGAGGCTGAGAGACCTAGGGTTGTTCAGCCTGGAGAAAAGAAGGCTCAGGGGAATGTTATCAATGTGTACAAATAATCTGGTTAGGGAGAGTAAAGAAGATAGAGACAGGCTCCAACCTGCTCTAGTTGACCCTGACTGAGAAGGTGGTTGGAGTAGGTAATCTCCAGAGGTCTCTCCCAAACTCAAATATTCTGTGACTCTGTGAAATTATTTACTTAGGTTTTCTAAATTTAATTCTTCCCCATGTATTCCATAGCTCAATGCTGACCATTTTCAGCATAACCGTTTTCAGCAGCAGTACCTGGGAGAAGGGTTACAGGTCAGTTTCTCAAGAAATGTCGCTAAAACATTTGCATGCATCTTACAATATTGTTGAGAAATCTTTTAAAAGTGTTTTCACATTCTCTTACAATAAAATTTGTGAAGATTAGAAAGACTGCAGCTTCATTCATCACAGATTTGTACTTGGAGGTTTCACTATAAACTGTAGGTTTAACTTCTTTCATTCTTGGGTGTGTCTAAGAGCTCTGGTGTCTAATTCTTCTTGTGTTTCATTTGTTGAGACACCAGAGACAGCCTGTGCTATGGCTAGCCTGCATTTGTGAGACCTCATGGACCATTTTACATGTGTTGATTAGATAGCTCGTTACTGTGAAATACAGAAGACACTGATAGAGTTGTCTGATAAGTTGGGTCTCTCTCTCTCCCTGCCTTCCTAGAAAGACTTCTCAATATTTACAAGTTCTCTTAAGACTTGAATAAAATTCTGAACTCACTTGGGAAGGGAGACTAACAAGCAGAGAGCAGCTGTGTACATTTCTATATCAAATCCAACTAATGACTACATATTTCTTCCATAATCGAAACAAAGGAGATTTAAACTAAAGGAAGCTGCAAGACAGGACATTTGTGGAGTAACAAACATGCTGAGCAGTACTGTACACATTTCTTTGATTTTACTTAAAGAAAAAGAACAACAAAGGTATTTCAATGAAATGTCACTTACACATATCCAACACCCTGCTTGGCCTCAGAGGCAGGCTTTTCAGAGTTTAAATCATTAAAACTTGGTTTCAAAGACACAATTCCTAACAATGGATATTCCCTATAATAATGTATTTTACAAAGTGGTTTCTGAATGCAGAAGCATGCATAGATCTAATCATTATTCACAGGGAAAGCTTACACTGTCTGTCTCCTTAATTCCATATTTTCATAAAGAAAAAGGCACATAAGCAAGAGAAAGCTAATTTGTTCTTGCCTTCTATTTGCCCAGAACCTCAGTGATACCATTCTGACCAGAAACAGTGAGAAGCCAGTAAACTGGGAAGTATATACTTGGAAATACTGACAAAAGCACACACAAGCTGTAAAATGGCATTACAGCAGATTTAAAATGTATTTTTTCAACTGGAATTCAGGTGACAAACTGAAGTGACCAGTTGGTCACAAAAGTGGAGAACTAAATCAAAATTTTCTCCAAAGCTTCTATAAATGATGATTTTCAACAGAAACTCTGATGATTTAGGAAATAACTGAGAAGTCTGTGAAGGGGTTAAAAGCTTCCACAGATACACAAATAAGAGAAACTTTTGTGGTTTTGCTTGCCACAACCTTCTCAGAAGTAATGCCAGTATCACTACATGTTCTTTTGCTAATGATCTAATACACTTATCCCTTTCAACCCATTCAAGATTACATGAGTGGTTATATTGCATCATTTGTGCTGTAGGAGCAACAAGTCTCATATCTAGGCCATTTAGCACCCTTAGGAAGGAGGTTTCTATTAAGTATCTTTTTCAATTTGCAGCAAAGCTGCAATCAAACAGTGTTGCCTAAATTCATCATTTTAATTTTTTTTTTTCAAAATGATTAATGAACCAAGAACAGTTGCATTATAGCACATTGGAGGATTGTTTGTTAGTTTTTAATATAAACACAGTAAACAG
This sequence comes from Porphyrio hochstetteri, assembly GCA_020800305.1. Taxonomy (NCBI): domain Eukaryota; kingdom Metazoa; phylum Chordata; class Aves; order Gruiformes; family Rallidae; genus Porphyrio; species Porphyrio hochstetteri. The sequence continues at coordinate 13,455,093 of CM036938.1, read as the reverse complement.
TAGGATAAGTCCAAAGCATTTGATTAAAACACCAGGGTGTTTTATGCCTCCGAGGCATGATGAGCCATCTTTGAGGAGGAGGCAGATTTGCACTATCTATCTGATGAACACTGCTCTCTGTGAATCACTGCACTCCACACTCAGAGGGGAGACCAGGAGCCTGTCCTCTACCACTGACCTGTCACAGCTCCAGATGGCCCCTTGTTCCAGGGAACCTTTACTCTTTTCTCCCCAACTAAGCTTAATATTCCCTGTGTCAGGGTTTGACCAAAGAAGTTACTCAGAGGGAAGGCCTTACCCTATGTCACTTTCCATCACCATGGATGCCAGAGCTTCCTATTTTAAACCAGGCACTGACTCAAGTGTTGGGTGCTGCAGCTTTTTACCTTAAATCTCTTATAAAAATGTTGATTCTCCCTGTACAGCAAAGCCAACAGGACAGAATGCTGCCCCAGAGAGGATGGCAGAAAGATGGGTCCTTTGCTAAAACAAAGTTATTTACGCCAGCTTGGCATTTTCCTGCACAATACTGTTTGAGGACTGCTCATTCATCGATGTGCTTTGCTGAGGTACAGAAGTCAGTAGCAGGTTAAATATTAATTTTATTTATTAAGAAGTCTCAGCAAAGTTTGTTTGCATGGAGTCACTGACCCTAGCTATTGCTAAATAAGCAGCCTGTCCTGGGCAAACACTTTCTAGGACAAAGAATAAGCTTTACTGCTTCAGCTCAATGCTTCTTCAAAACCAGAAAAACTTCAATGAACTGTGATTATTTGCTTAACTGATTACTGAAGACAGACCCTCAATCTTCCTAAATTCACTGTACTGTCATATTTTAATGCAAGACACTGGTTTGCATAGACTGTTTCTGCTTTGGAAGAGAGATGCAATCCAGCCAGTTAAGGGTTGTACCAACTCTGTTCCAACAACTGATACATACCAGCTCAAAATTCTTTAGTCTTGTGACAGTGTAAAAATTAAGAATGACAACACAAATCATGGCTAAAAGAATGTATATAAAGCTCACTGAGGTGTTCTTAAGTCAGTATAAAGGTGATTGTTAGACTATAACTGCAGGAACAAATAAAAAATGAAAAAAATACTGCCCCTTTCAGTTACAAATGAAATATGGACACAATCTGTGATAACTTGAAGATTACTGTAACTTTTTTTACTTGAAAATTTAATTTCAAGAAGCTTTTACTCAGAAGACACTGAAGCCAGCATAAAGGTATCTTGCTGGCCACTATGATTTATGTGGGAACAGACATTAAGCAGGAACTAACAGACTACACAGGCAATGTTTGCTCTAGGATGGACTGATAACTACGTGTTCTTACCAGTAGCTTTTCACTTTAAAATCATAATTTAAAATTGTGTCTTTTTTTTTTTTTCGCTATACTATATGAGATCCTAGCTATTTTAACAGTAAATTGCCTTTAAATCTCTACATCCCAACTTCTCATATACAACTACAGCTACCTTGAAACCTAATTCTTGTACAGTTTCAAAGCATTGTGGTGACTAGAAAGTTTTGGGGTCTTTTTAAACGAGTTCTTAAGCAGAATTCAGGAATTCTTCATCTCCTTCATTAATAACTGAGAGCAGTGGAAGAAAACATCTATTACAGAGTGTGCGTACGCTGTGGTGTTCAACTTGTGCTTCTAGCGATGAGTCCTGAGGAAACCGGGAGCCTTTTCACGGGCAGGTAACCACAAGCTCTTACCTATGGCTACGCTTCTTCTGGACTAGAACCAACCTGCATCTGGCAAGCTCAGCATGCAGTACAGGCACTCAAGTACTTTTGTCTTGCTGCAGCATACCCCAGATCAGTGGAGTTAAAACAGGTAACGCAATGCATGTTTGCATATTACACAACCAGCATAGATAAAACAATACTTCTGACCATAGATCGAAAATGCTAATGTTAAACTGCAAAATCTGGACAGAAGCACTGGGAAGTCTGCTCATACGAATCCCCTCAAAATGGGGGGGCACATCACAGTCACAGGGATTACTATAAATATCGCAGTGAAATAAAGGTGAGAGTAGAGGGTACCTGGCTTAGATGATTAGTAACGAGCATCAGACTGTTTCACTACTTGGGCACTAACTCAAGCCTGGCCAGGGCTAGTAGCGGCCACATTTCTGTATGACTGCCTGGGCCCCACTGCGGGTAGCTGTGGCGAGGCTACAGGCATCACCCCTGTCCTCTCCATGGCTCGTGTGACGCCGGGAGGGGCAGCTCCATCATAGACCTTCAGGTATACGCCTGTGCTAGAAATAACAGTCCCACCCGCAGCATTCAAGGTCACGGAGGAAGCTGCCAGGACTCAAACCCAATAAATAAATAATAAAGCCCTACCAGCCCGTCTGCGCTAGATCACCTCGGCAACCGAGCCCTACCTCTGTGGACAAAGGGCTGCGGTCTCCGCAGCTGCCCTCGCGATGCTGGGAGCTTTTAAAAACGCTCAGACCGGGCAGTCTGTGGAGAAGGGGCGAGCACCTTTACCATTCCCGCGCCGCGTTCGCAGCCAGCCAGCTCGCCCGCTCGCCGCAGCCACTCGGTGCCGCTGGCCTGGCCCGAGAGGGACATTGCCAAGGTCACTCAGCCACCACCGGAGCGTACGCGGCAGGCCGGGCCCTGCCCTGCGCCCCGGGCAGGCGGGGCGCGGTAACGGATTCAACCGCCCGCCCCGCCGCCAGCCCCGTGACTCCGGCGGGGCCCGGGCGGGGCCTGTGCCTGACAGAAAGGCGGGGGAAGGCGGCGGCAGGCAGCGGCAGGCCGGGCTCTTCAGTGCGTGTGCAGCTGGTGGCGCGGAGGCCGCCAGGGCCGGTGGAGCAGTAGCCGCTTGGAGAGGTCGCCCGCCGTAGCCGCCGCTCTTTACACCGGCAGGCCGCTGAAGGACTCTCCCGCCCTTCGCGCCCGTTCTGTATCCCATTTCCCCGGGGATGGCGGTGCTGGCCCTGGCCCTGGAGGGACTCGCCATCTTCGGGCTCATCCTCTTCGTCGTGCTCTGGCTTATGCACTTCATGTCCATCATCTACACGTAAGCGTGGGCCGCGGCAGGAGGGGGGGATGGCGCCGGCGTTGTTCCCTCCACCCTACCCGCCATCGCGCCGAGAGCGGCACCGCCGCTGAGGAGCGGGGCAGCGGGCCTCGGCCCCCCGCCACCGCAGCACCTCGCCCGCGGACCGGCGACACCTCCTTCCCCCTTGGGTGCCAGGCGCCAGAAGCCTCCTGCCGCCCTTCCCCGGGGATGGGGCCGGAGGGGCGCACCTGCGGGCCGCCGCGTTGGGACCGCCCGCCGCCTCAGTCCTGCGGCCGCCGGCGTGAGGCCCGGTGCTCATCCCGAGCGGTCGGTCGGTCGGCTCGGCCGTTGCGAGGGCATAGCTGGTACCCTGCCGTCGGTCTCAGGGTAAAGCCTTCGGTGTAGCTTTCTGGTACCTGCTTTTGCACTGTGATCTTTGCCCCTTTGCCTTTAGCACGGCTAGGGAAGGCTTGGCTTTTGTTTCTTGCTGGTACACCTGTAAAGTAGGGCTTTTCTGCTGATGGTGGGAGATCAACGAGCACAGCAGTTATAAAACGTGTACTTTATTTGGCTGTGCAATGAGCGTACAGCAGAACAATTGAACTAGCACAGAATTTTTATATAAATTTAATGTAATGACAGAGTTTTAGCTATAAGTCATACTCTTCTGAGAAATAATGGTGATACTAGTAAAGAGAAGGGTATGTGTGGTGTGTCCAGACCCTCCTTGGATAACTCAAAGGAAAAATGCTTCGGAGTTTGTGAGGAGTGTTGGCATTTTGGTGGCTGACAAAGAAAGCAGATTCCTGCTTGAACCGGGCAGAGGGTCGTCTGTTGGTATGTGGGGAAAGAATGAAGAACATACCTCTCTTAGCGTAGAAGACCATGTTTTTACTCTCCTAAATAAAAGACCACTGTTGCACCGCTACAGAGATTAGATAAAATATCTGAGTTTGTTTGCTTTGCTTGTGCTTATCTATTCTCCTTTCTTGCTGTTTCGCCTGCATCTGATAGGTGTCTGTGATAAATCCCAGCCCTTCTTGAAGCCAAAGCTTCTCTTGAATTGAGGATGCTAGAGATCTACCTCATCTGCCTTTGGTTATGGCTGTCTTGCCCTTTCTTTTTAAAATGTGAAATCACCTAAGCTGAATATTCTTTTTTTCTGTACCATATTTCAGTTGTCTCTAGATCTTGCATTAACTTGGATAACTACCTTCTTTCTTGAAACCTAGCTGTGTGAGTTGTCTTGGGCACAAATGGCAGGATTTCAGTATTGGGGAGCTGCAAGGATGCCTGGTGGGGGAAGAGACCGTGGGCTGCTGTGGGCACAGGTGATTTGGTATAGCTTTAAACTGATGGGGAAAAAAAAAGACTGTTGCATGCTAAGACCTCAGCCCGTCAGATGAGCATGTGTGTGGTGCTGCTGTTCATGAATCTTTAAGAAAGCGTGGCAGCTGCAAGGGGCAGGTGACACAGATGGAGATATGGGGGAAGACATGTGAGAGGGTAAACAGGAGGAAAAGGCTGAGATAGTACGAGTCATGAGAAGAGAGAGCAGAGGAGAACCAGAGGAAGGGGATATTGCTGGGCAGTCTGTGTCACAGGAACTACACCTAAATCTGGTGTGGCCTGGGGCTGGACTCTTTGCAGTGGTGTGAAACTTAGACTGATTTATTTGTTTTCTTACTAGGAATTTGTGTTGTGACCATATGTATTGTGTATGGGGAGTTAATGTAAACTGTGTTACTGGGTAGAAAACTTCCAGCTGAGAAGGGGTTGAGTAAGAACTGGGGGGGGGGGGCGTCTTGTTCCAACCTGTGAGACCCCCCTAGAGAAAAAGTGTGTTTCCAGTAGGTCTCTTAAGATGCCATCTAAGCAGATCCAGAGCAAGGAGCTGGCTGTCAGAGTAATGGGCTGGCAGTAACAGGATATTCAGTGTTCATTGCAAAAAGGTGGCCCTTGGTTGGAGGCGAGTAGCTCATTGTCCTGAAGGGAACAAATTGCAAGCTGTTGTGGAGGAGCTGCCCCAGTTACAGTGATGTGGCAGATCTGTGGAAACGGGACCACTGTTCCCTGTAGTATGACCGCACAGCTGCCCTTCGCTTAGGGTGAAAGAAAAGCTGGATACCTACAGCAGCCACGTCAGGGAGAGATGGCCTTGCAGTGACTGTGGGGGTGGTGAAACTGGAGCTGGTGGGATACAGGTGATGGCTGGAGAAAGCACTGCTCTGGTGGGTTTGGAGCCTGTGTAGGGGTGTCTCAGGGGCTGTTTGGTGGAATGGTGTCTGGAGGAATGGCAAGGGGGATGCCCTTCACAGAGGTATTAGGAGAAGAAGGTAATCATTTGTGTTTGCTTCAACTGCTGGAGTGCATTCATGGGGGAGGAACCCTAGATAGATAGTGATTGTTAATGCTGTGGCCTGGAAACTCTGGTGGCTGGACAGTATTACTAGTGCTCCACATATTATAGAGACTGTTTTGTCCTGGACAGTGGGCATAACACACTACACCCTTTTCTAGGCCTCTGAGGTATGAAGGGGTCTTCACCTATGGTGAGCAACTCCTTTTCATGTTAGTGTGAGAATGTAGTACTGGAGTAGAATTATGTGATACTTACTGAAAGCTACTAACATTGTACCTGTTACAGGAAGTGAAGAAACATGAAAATAATTAGTCTTCCTCTTTTCTTTTACGGACAATATTGCTGACTTAACATTTTTTGAAGTCATCGGAGTAGAAGCTGTTTGTCTTTGATCTGTACTGTTCAGCAATGCTGAAATGGTAAATTGGTGCCACTGGAGGAATAAGATAATGTTGAAATATGTCAGCAAAGCTGTTGTGGCCTAGGCAGTTGTCCTCCTGTGGTTCACTGCTGGTATTTTAGATGTTTGATTTAGCAAAATACTTGGAACATGTGTGAATTTAGTGGATAAATGGGATTATTCAAGAAAGTAAGCTTTTTTTTGTCCTGAAGTGCTGTCAGTAGTTGACAAGGTTAAGGTTATAACAGCATTTCAGCTGTGTTGATTTGTGCTGTAACTGCTTTAAAAGATGCAGGGTTCGATAACTAAGGTACTGTGTAAGGTTTCAGTTGAGGAAAAATGTCTGCGAATACATACTGCATTTGCCAAAGCTGGTTCTCGCCACCTCTTTCCTCTACTACACTTTCCCACTTTGAATGGTTTTGGATTATAAATAAGTACAGCAGGATGGCAAAGCACTGAGGCCTGAACCAAAGCTGACCTCGAGATGAACCTCACAACCCAACAATATATCTAATATGCATAGTCTCAATCGCATATGTGATGTATTATTGATGTATTTTAGTATGAATATATATATTAAAAAAAAAAAAATCCTTGTTGAAACACTTATTGTATAACAGTAACCAGGAGAATGATTTTTCTTTATTCGGAGGTGTGTTGCAAGGCTGTGAAACCAGACATTTGGCCTTGTTGGGAAATACTCACCAAAGCCAAAATAGAGATACTCCCTTGGGTTCCTTCTTGAGCCTCGGCCAGGCTTTGGGCAGAATCCAACAGGGAGGGTAATACCAGATGTTTCTGCACGTGGAGTTTTGAAAGACATATATTCAACCACATAAAAGCTGGGCCCTCTTGCAGCAACCATAGAGACCTCACCTGTGCGTGGACGTACAGTGTAGGACCTCCCAGTTGCTGGCAAAGGTTCTCCAAATCCTCGCTGCAACCATCACACTCCCCAGCAATTGCAGATCTAGATGATGGCAAAGTATTGTGGCAACTGGTGATGTATCTTAATCGTTATAGTTAACCTCATGTACTAATAATTAGGTGCATTACCTTGCTCATTATCTTTGCTGCTTAAAACTAGATTATAATAAGCTTATTGTTTTAACTAAATGCATTTCTTGTATTACCTTGAAATAGACAGTAAAATAAGTCAATAAGTCTACTTCTCTGTTTTTGTTTTTTTTTTTTTGGCATTTGTGTCCTTTCCATTGACCCTGTCAACTGGCAAAATATGGGTTGACTTCATACTCCTTTAAAATAAACAGGTGGGCTGAAGCAATGAAATGCAAATAGCTACAGTGTTAAGTCAAAAGGCCAATTTTTATAAATTGTCTAATGTATGTGATTATGAAATGGGTCTTGGTTTGGTGCTTTCTCAGTAATACTGAGTTAGTGAAGTAAATGCAATAAATGAGGACTAAATAGCAGGGTTTTATATCCAGTAATTAGCTAAAGTGCAGTTTACATATATTACTCTGCATGGTAAGGCTGTGGTAGTTGACCTGTTTGAGTTACCTTCTTTCATACCCAACTCAGGACCTTGACTAAGACCCTTCATTGTTTGTAAATAGGCTCTTCAGCTAGAGTTTAGCCACCAGTAGGAAGAGTTCAGTGTTGAAGATTATCTGACATGCTGAGTCTGAAGCCATCTGAAGTTTTGTAGTTGTATAGACAACTAAAATGAACTTTAAGAATTTAAACCAAGTGTATAGCTACATCTGAAGTGGAAGACTCTGCGTGATGTGCTAATGAGCAAATAAAGATTTATAGGATTGACTAAAGTGTTGCTCAGGAAACTAGGAGTAAATTTTGGTATTTTAGTAGTCTATTAAAATAGTTATTTAATGATTCTTACTACCATTCCAAAGACATGCAAAGAATGGACCAGAAGTCTTGTGAAATTGGGGAAAGAGAAAACCCCCTAAACTAAAGCTGGTTTACTGGAACTGACAACACTCTGACACATCTTGTGATTCTGAATCACTGGCTAGCAAGGTCCATGGCAGTGGATTTGCTGTTTTAACTGGATTTCAAAGTAGATGGTTTTAGTTTAGTACCAAGAGACGTTTACTGAACATGGTGTGTCTCTTTCTAAGATAAAGCTGGCAAGCAAAGCCTGTAGAACCTTGATTATGCTTAAATAAGGCATTTTCTATGTGATGTTTCCCTGCTGTTTTCAGACTTTAGACCAAAAATTAATGAAAAGTTTTAAATTTTTCTCTGAATGGCTCTCTCACTTTTTGTTGTTGATGATTATTTCAATGTGAACATCACGTAGAGGTGTGTATTGTAAACTACTTCTGGGACTGACGAGAGGCAATAAAATGGCTTTTAAGTTAAGGAGGTCAAATTCAGTTTTAGGTGACTTGCACTGGCTGACTCTGCCACATAGTTGCTAGAAAATATTTGGTAAATGTCTTAAACTGTTTCTATCTTGCTGTTTTATTTGCCTGATTCATAGAATGGAAGTCACTTTCCGGTTCTGAGTCTCCATTGATAGTTTAACAGTTGTCAGTGGTGCTTCTAATTATAGTCCTTAATGTAAATCACTTCAAAGCATACACAGTATGGGGGTTACTCGTCTTTGTTCTCAGGTGTAAGTGGGAAGGGTAGTGCATGTCACTTATTGGATAAACATACTGCTGATTTTAGGTCTTAAAAATAATTTGTAAGTTATAGTAGTAAATGAAGGAATAATGAATTCTGCATTCATGTGGTATTTGGATGTAACTGGGCCCATTCTGCTTTGTCTATTGAGTGAAACCCAAGCCTTTCAGAAACACAGAAATGTAATAAAACAGCAGAATGCAACTAAAAGTAATTAGTAGCCTTAGTGTAATGTGTATGCATGCAGTTCAGAAATTCAGTTTCCACAGATGCATAAAACTTGTTACCTGAAGTACTTCTGTAACACTGAAGAGCTTTCTGAACATGGCTTCTAAACCTAAACAAAGAGCCCCACATAACAAAAAAACCCAAAGCCAAACAAGTCAAACATTGGCTATGTGAAGTAATTTTTGTTACTAATCCATACCTGTATTGTAACTGACCTTTTTTTTCTTTTTCTTTTTTTTATTAAGAAAATAACAATTTTACTGATCCTTTTTGGTTGTCTTGTCATGCTGTTTTTCTTTGTCCCTGCCTTGCTGCTCAGTCATAATTTGTGTCCAGGCTTACCCTGCTCTTTTCTCTGACCTCTCTGCTCATCTTCTGTTGTCTCCCTTTGGCTTTTTGCATGCTGGTGTGGCTGTCTCTTCCTTGGTCTGTCTTGTATTTTCCGCTGTCTGTGTCTGGCAATAGCTAAAGTAGGTAAGAGCAGTAGCAGTTATTCACGTTGCCATCATAGGATTATATTTGCTTTGGTTTGTGGAAGTGCTTTGGAAGCAGTGTTGTCACAGATGAAAGCCAAGAGGGGATGTAGAGTGGATCTAACTTTAAAAATGACCTTTAGAGAATTTGCTGGTTACTATCAAGTGTTACCAGGTATAAATGAACTATATATATGGGCTTTGATGGAGGTAATGCAAATTTTAGTTTTCTTAGATTGGAGGTACCCTTCTCTTGTTGATAATCAAACTCAAACAGAAAATGGAGTTATGTGATTGTATTGGAGCTTCTCCAGGAAGTGGCTGAAAGACATGTAGTGAGGACACAAAATGCTGTATCTGTTCTTGGGTTTGCCTTCGTTCCGTAGATGGATCTTTACTGAACTTGAACCACGTAAGCTGAAATTGTCCATGTAAGTTGTCTACCTCAGGATAAATAGTTTTTCCAGTTATGTAGCTGACGACAAGCTTGATGTAAAGTGTTGGTAACTTTAACAATAGATTGTTGGCTGTGGTCTCGCATATGTGGAACAGGGATTGGAGCAAGCTCATGATCTGTATTAGTACTGTCTTTCTGCAAAAATTCTTAGAGGGTTGAAAGCAAGCAAAAAAAGGACTTCAGTGTTTGAACATAAACTGGGACATTGGAGAAACATTAAAAGCTGGAAACTTATCTAAGGCTTCTATTTGATCTTGGGTAACACTTTTATCTCAGTGTTCTTTCAGTAACCCTGTCTCCAGTAAGCAGTGCGTTGAGAATAGGCCCTGCTTTATACAGAAACCTTAAGATACTTGCTGCAAGTATCCCATACAACTTGATGATCTGTTTTTACTCAAGAAGTGAATGACATCCTTGTAGCAGAGACAAATCTGAAGGATAGCAATGCAAAAGATAAGTCAAGTACAGTTACTGGGGAGGAACGTTGGATAATGACAGGGTATGGGAAAACAGAAGTGGCTGAGATCTTTCTCTTAACAACTTATAGGCAGAAGCAAGAGTCAGTTTTTCAGCATTGTGCTTCAGGCTGGAAGTGACTGTTGAAAGTTCAGTTCCAACGCCCTGCTCAGAGCTGCACAAAACTTCAGCAGTTTATGCCAAGTGCATAGATAAGGACAGCTTGTGATAGTAGATGCAAACCACTGAAGGGATGTGAGAGACACAGTATTATTGGGTGTTGGTGTTGAGGCCAGTAGTGTTTGACATCTTCATTAATGGCTTGAAGAATGGAGTTTCATCAGCAAGTTTGCTGATGATACAGAGCTAGGAGGGGTGTCTGATGTACCAGGTACATGTGCTGCCATTCAGGGGGAGCTGGACAAGCTGGAGGAATGGTCTGACAGGAACCTTGTGAAGCTCAACCAAGGAAAATTGTAAATCCTGCACCAGGCAGGACTAGCTCCATATCAGCACAGGCTAGCGACTGATTGGCTAGAAAGCAGCTTTGCAGAGAAGGACCTGAGAGTGCTGGTGGATGCCAGTTTGACTATGAAAGGTAGTGTGTTTGTGGTGGCAAAGAAAGCCAACAGCCTCCTGGGCTGCATTGCTGGCAGGTTGTAGAAGGTGATTGTTCCTCTCTACACAGCACCAGTAAGCTTATCTCTGGAGCGCACGGTACAGTTTTGGGCTTCCTCGTATGAGACCTATGGGTGCTGGAGCAAGTCTGTCTTAGCAGTACAGAGAGGATGGTGGTACTGCAGCATCTGACATACAGGGAGGGGCTGACTGAGCCTGGAAAAGGCTTGAGTGGAGGATCCCATCAGTGTGTGTAAATATTTAGTTTTTGGGGGAGTGAAAGGGTGTGAAGAATATGGGGCATGACTCTTCTCAGTAGTGCCCAGTGACGGGGTAAGAGGCAACAAGCTCAAATTCAAATTACACCCTGAATTAAACAAAAAACACTCTCATGGTTGAACACTGGAATGGGTTTTGTAGAGGGGTTGTGGAAGCTCCATCTGTGGAAAAAGGAAAGGCTGACTGGATGCTCCCGAGCAACCTATTGTAGTTAACCCCACTTTGGGCCAGAGGATTGGAGTAACTGATCTACAGATGTGCCTTCCAACCTCTGTTGTTCTGTGAAAGATAACAGCCAGGCTGATGGTTGGACTATTACAAAGCAGTAGGCTGAGAAGAAGGTTATGTGGAGGGTCTAAGTAGTGTATGTTGCTTATTTTAAACATGTTGAAATGCACCTGATGCTCTGTGGTTATAAGACTTAAAATTAAGTAATTTTTATGGGAAGAAAAAATTGTAGAAAGCGGGAATTAATTTTTGAATTATTCATACTAAAATTGAATGATTTTCTGTATTACAAGATTAATAATAAGGGAAGGCAAAACAGTGCAGAACCAGAAATCTGAGAGCAATAACAACGTGGGAGAAAACCCATAATGTTGGAGGCAGTTAGGAATGGCCAATTCTGTAATAGTGTGACTCAGGAGGATAAGACACAAACTGTAAGGTTTGGGGTGACAGGATGGTAGGAACAGCTCCAAACATGAATGATTTAACAGACTGCAAGGAACCAAGGTCTAGATTAAAGACTGTAGGGCAGAGCTAAAGGAGAAGCATTGTGAACAACTGGGTGATATGCTTATGTTGAGAGGAGCTAAGATGGTGGAATAGATGTGACAAGTGGGCTTTAAAGACAAACCACATCTGTTCGTTTTTTTATGGAAGGGGAAGATAGAAGACCGTAAGATTCAGAGTATGTAAGATGGAAATGAAATGGGTTGGAAGAGTGGAGCATGTGGAGCTCTTCAAGAGCAAAAACCACCCAACATCCAGACGTGTATGTTGGCTGGAGTAGAAGCTGAACAGGAGGATGAGAAAGAATGTAATCTTTGTCAGCTTTTGTCAGGATACAAAGATTTCTAAGAAGTTTAAAGAAGCTTACATGAACTGTGTTTTCACAAAGGCATAACTTTTGATTAAGGTGGTGAGTACAGTGGTAGGTGATAATAAGTGACTTTAAAAATTAATTTGGGAAATTTCTCAGAATTGCTCTGTGGCATGCTAAGTATGTAACTAGTTTTACTGGTTTACTAGAGCACCCTTTAGTGCTTGTGTCCATCACCTCTCCTAATTGCATAATACCCAACAGTGGCGTGAGAGTTCACTGAGATTTTTACATATTGTTTTAATTGAAATGAGGCTCTGTGGTTCTGACACATTTAATATTGGGTTTGCATTTTACTGAAAACTGGTTTAAAAGAAATGATTAGCTGCTCTATTATGAGAAATGCTTTACTGTAGATCAAAGATAGCTTTTCATTTTGCTAATTGCAAGGTGAATATTTTGTCTTTTCTTGACTACGTTGCTTTTAATAATAGTAGATGAGAATGTAGGCTAGACTACAGCTTCTCATAATTGGTCCAGGTGCATTCATGTCTGAGTCACATTATTGAAGTTGTACCATACATAAAGAAAGTCTTATGCTGTCCTTTGGACATGTAAAGCTAAAACATATTCACAAGCAAAGACAAAGACAGTACAGACTTTAGCATCTGAAGTGAAAGATTAAGACTCTCGTGGCAATGCTACTTGAAACTTTTTGCCTCAGCATTCTTGTAAAGTCGTTTTTGAACACTTGATCAATCCACTAGCAGCACCTTTTCCTTTTTTGGTTTCTTTTTTTTTTTTTTTTCCCCCTGTTAGAACACCAGAATGACTAATAATGCCTCTTTGCCAGTTTGTCCTGGTAGTTGGTCTGGTCTGTTTTAGATCACTTAAATTACTATCCCTCTCTTCAGAAATGCCTCCTTGTAAACCGAAGAATGTTCTGGGTTTCTTTGCGTTTTGTTTTGGGGTTGGTTTTTTTCTTCCTTTGCTAGGTTTGCTCTCAGCTTTGTCAGCAGTATAGTCCATGAGGAGGAATCTGGAAATCTTAGAATGGTTTGGGTTGGAAGACACCTCAAAACTCATCAAGTCCCAGCCCCCTGCCATGGGCAAGGACACCCTCCACTAGCCCAGGTTTGCCCAAAGCCCCATCCAACCTGGCCCTGAACACTGCCAGGGAGCCAGGGGCAGCCACAGCTTCTCTGGGCAGCCTGTGCCAGGGCCTCACCACCCTCACAGGGAAGAACTTCCAAATCTCTGTTTTAGTTTAAAGCCATTCCCCCTTGTCTTATCACTACACTCTGATAAACAGTCCCTCTCTAGCTGTATTGTAGGCCTCTTTATGTACCTGAAGATAAACATTAATTTTTAGGCTGTTCCCAAGTGTCCTCTTTTTACTGTGTTGAGGTTTTGGTTCAGTATGCTAATGTACAGAACTGATTTCCAAGTTTGATAATGGGTAGTGTGTTACACTTCATTATGAAGCAGAAAAAATATTTTTCAAGCCATATGTAGACCTTACTAGACATAGAATAATCAAGTTGCTGAAAATCAGATTTCAATCAAGGTGCTAAGGTGTTACTGTGATAAACTAAGCACTTTATACTGAAATACTTTTTTAGCTTAAATCAACATGCATTTTTCTTGCAAGCCTTGCTAAAATCAGGTTATGGGATAAAAAGAGGTGGGAACTCCTTCATGAGAACATGTATTTTGAACTCTTAAACGTTAGTAATAACAGGGAGTAGCAACTAGAAAGTGAGAAATTCTTCCTGCCTTCCTCCTCACAGATGTCTGTGATGGGGATGTGGGGAGTAGACAGGATTTTCAGGTTGGAGGAGCCTGTGGGTGTTTTGCTGGTTTTTACTGCTGCCTGCTATACTGCCAGCAGCACAGTGTGAGGTGGTTCGGTGGGTGGTTGAAATATAGAGTCAAGGGTTGTACCTGTTAACCTGTAGAAATACTAATGAGATTTTTCAAAATTAAGATATTCCACACTTCCTTTTAAACATTTTTGAGAGATGATACGTGTTTTGTAACAGCATTTCCAAGCAGAATTTTTTATGCAGACTGTGTAGTGCTGGGGGAGGTAAAGGTGGAGTTTGAGAGTCTGAACCAAGTGTGGTGGAGTTTTTTAGAGAGAAGGCAGGTGAAATTTACCAAGTGTTTCTGGTTTGTTTCCAACAAACCAAGAACAGCCCTTCTGAACTGTTGTCAGATATGGTGTTGAATGTAGAAGTGTTACTTCAGCATTTTCATTTGAAGGCTGTTTCAGATGTTCTTTATGGGCTACTTACACAAGCTTCTCAAGTCGTTTGCAGCATGAGGGCAGTGATACTGTCTTGCTGACAATTGTGTGGTCCAGACAAGGTTGGCAACCTTTCCTCTGTACCCCAGGAGGAGGTAATAGGGCCTGAGACTGTGCTCAAACTTCTGTGAATTGGTGTTTGAGTAAAGTTTCTGCTTAGTGGCATGCTATTTTGTAACCTGGACCTATTTGCCGCTGAGTTAAATAATGGCCTGTTACCCACTGAAAATTCAGAAAACGTATTAGCATGGTATTTTCTTTATGACTTTTTAATACAGTTTCTGTTCAAATGTTAGCACAAATCTGTTACTGGCAGTTAACTTTTTTGGGAGCTGTCAAGGAGAAGAAACTGGAAAATGTTGATGGGTGATCTTTGGTAGGGAGGGAGCAGTAAGGACCACCCTGGGGTCTATAGGAAGCACCTTATATAATGGAAGCACCAATATATAATATAATCCCCCCTGGCATATGAGGTTTTCATTTAAACTCGGTTCTTAATTAATAGGGTTGACTTACTTTAACCCTATACATTTGCAAAATAAAACTCAAATTGAGTAGTCTCACAGTGCAAATGTTCTAAAGCTTTTTGCTTTAAAAGATCCCATACTTAACACTGAGGCGTTGATCCTGTACTAAAAGCTGTCTCCTGTGGCCGGTTTATCTGCCATCCACTGAAGATGCTTTCATAACTAAATCACAAATACTGGATGCAGTGCTCTGGAGTTGCATAATGTTTGTTGCAAGGAACCTGTATCAAAAGCATTTCCATTTCTATGCCTCAGTGGTTGTTGATCTGATGCTCAAAGGGATAATCCAAATCCCCTCCCACCCCTACACCTTTCTAAACATTTCTGCCATTCTAATCTGCCTTTAGTGAGCATGTGGCTGTGTGGTGACTCGGATCAGCAAGCTAGCTTTTTCTGTGGAACAGTTCTGTTGATCAGCAGAGCAGGCTGATCCAATTTATCTTGTGGCACTGACTGATTATACTGACCAGAAGGCCAAGAGTGTGGGAAATCCAAAATGGAGAGTGAATTGCTATTTTGATGGCAGTCTGGAGATAGACTACAAGGAAAAACTGTGTGTTCATTTTAATGCATAGTATGATCCAGTTGTAGGCAGCTTGCTGTGCTTCTGTTTCAGCAGCTGAACTGTAAATGATCTAGAATTTGGACAGTAAAAGGGTTCCCGCTACTCCAGGTTCAACTACAATCTATTGTATAGGAGCCTGTTTGTTTCTTTAATCATGCAGGTGTGGAGACAGAGAGGGGAGTAGGAGAGGGATTTCTAGATTAAAAAATGGGAGTGTTTGCTAGTTTTAAATTGAGGTGTGTCGTGTTCAATCTCTTTTTCCTGTAAGGTAAGGTATTTTTCTACTTAAAAATTCCAGAACATGTTTGAAAGAAGTTTAACAACCCCCACCCTCCTAAAATAAGACTGTAACAAATTATAGGATTGTATGTACTGAACATTACTTTTGTGATATTTGAAAGACACTTCTTAAAGAATTTCAGCTGTGTATTGATTCAGTGAAATGTAATCATGCTGAATAGATTGATATAGGTGTAGCTTAAGAGGCAATTAATGTAACGTTAATATAAGAATTTTCATGGTTTTAAGGATAGATTAGTTTAGGAGAAAGCTTTAACTGTATAGGCTACTTGTGAGAGCACCTGCAAAACTTGACCATAACAGTGCAACAGTAACTGCTTTGAAGATGATGAAGTAAGAACTTGTGTGTTTTTAGGAATAGATTCATTTTGGGTTTTAGCAGAATTTGGCTGTAATCACATAAGCGGTTTCATGAAAGCGGCTACAAAACCTAGCCATAATAGTGCAACAGCCTTGAAACTAGAGGAAGCAGGAGATAGAGGAGTCATAAATAATAAGACTAATGACCATGTAGGAGACAGAGTATATCTTGTTTTCAGTGAAGCACTAACTAGTCGGTGCAGGTGTTGGGAGCCCAGATAAGCATGGAAGAGAAACGTAAACAGCATGCGCTGAGAGCCAGGAAGACGTCCAGCCTTCATCCATGAAGACCACTGGAAGACCCCCTGAGCGTCACTGAGCATGCTCTATCTGGGAGGAGTTAGTGTAAATGACTTCTTAGAAACAATTAGCATAACTCTGCCTTTTCCTAGAAATGATAATAAATATGTAGAGGAAATCTGTATAAATAGGAGAAATTTGGCTTCAATGGGAGCACACATTCGGAGGAACGATCCCCTGTGTGCCCAGCGCTGCAATAAAGGACACCTGCTTAATAGTCACCAAGGCTATTGAGTTTTGATTCCGGCTTTCCGAGGCATCAGTATGAAGATTTCAAATGCAAAGTGTCAAACAGCACCATCTAAGATTTGTACTGTTCTGCATTGTATGATTTGCTTGCCTTTATTACTAGCCACTGATTGAACTACTACTTACAAAACCTGGAAAAGCAAATTGATGTTTGATTTTTTTTTTTTGTTTTTTTTTTTTTTTTGTTTTTTTTTTGGGAAAAAAAAAATCCCTTCTGAAAAATTGCTATCATCACAATCAAGGTTCTTTATGACTCAGTTCTGCCTCAAGACCTTTAATTCAGGGGTTTTTAAGTGAAAAAGCTTTTAAACTTTCTATTTTGGAGCTTGCTTTAAGGTTGATTTAAAAAAAAAATCCTTTTCATCTCCACTTCCCATTGTGATTTCAGTGTATTATTTTCTAAGGTCCTTTTCTTTTTTGTGTGTGGGTATGTGTAGTGCAGGAGAAAATACATGTCGAAAATGAATGAAATGTTCGGTCTGCTTCCTGCCCTCAGCTGGTATGTGATGAAGCACTACCTGATTGCAGCATGCTTTTTCACATAAACTTCTAGTATGCAAACGTAAGATTACATTTTTTGTTTTCAGTTTTTATTGCAGGCACGCACAAACTGTTTCTCTACTGGCAGGCAGGCACCTGAGTCTATGCCCTCATTTCCTTCTTTCAGATTTGTCTGCTTTTCCCCTGTTGTTGCCTCTGACACTTGTATAACTGTTAGGTTGGTAGATGGGTGAATTGACTTGCCCTGTATCTATATGTCGCTTATGTCCAATTCAGTATCCAGGAGTGGAGGATGGGGAAGACTGCCTACCTGAGGGCAGTGCTTGACCTGGTAGGATGGGTTGACGTAGGCCAGCAGCCAAGCAAATGTGTCTTGAACTGGCACCAGCGCATTTCTATGGGCTGATTTTGTCTTTTCAACCAAGAGAGGTAGAAGGCTGGCATTAAGTGTCACTTCAGGAGTCACTTGTGAATGCTGGGGGTAATGAATTCCAGTTAACTGTTTCTGGAAGGCAAATAAGGGCAGCGAGGCAGCTCTAAGGGAGTGAATGCTGCAGTGTAAAACTGTGATGTAAAGCTGGTGGTGGAAGAATTTTTCAGGGGCCTGACCTAAATACTCATGTACATTTCCAGAGGCAGGTGCTGTTTCCTCTGTGCTGACACTGGTCCTTCTCTGACTCACTGGTGAGTGGGCTTATGCTGCTTATCCAAGGGGGCAGCTCAGTTCTTCTGGAAGCCCACTGAAGCTTGAGGAGGAAGGAGACCCTGTTCCTCCTCTTGTGCTCTTAGCAGCACATGCACAGCCACAGTCTTGAACATGCTCTGGAGCTTCTTGCAGCATTCCCTAAGGTGTCCTAACTCTAATTTGGCAGAAGACAACCTGAAGTGGGAGGTAAAAAAGCCAGATTTAATTTCCTGCTAAGTAGGTTGAAGCAGATTTGTACAGGCATCGATACTGGCATGATACCTTGTTTGGCTGGTGTTGATGGCAGCACGGAGGGGAAGGAACATTGGTGGATCTTTTCTGCTTGTGAAGCTGTGTGATCATCTTGCCACATCTTTTCAAACTGTACCTGCTAAGTTAAACTGACAAAATGCTAACATTACGTATGGGGTAATAGTTTTGGGGTAGTTTCAATATCTCAACTAGGTCACTGTGGGATCAAACAGATGTCAGCACCACTGAAAAGCACAGCCCAGCCCAGAAAGAGGGAGAGGATGAAAGAGGGAGTGCCTCTGAGTGTCAGCCTGTAGTTAAACTGGTTCAGCTGCGTGACAAAGCTCCACTGGGGAGGAGGGGGGTGGGGAACGGTTGACAACAAGATCAAGGTGTTCAGTTCTTGCTTTTAAGAATAATTCTGTCTGTTTGCTAGGAGATCTGTGGCCATAGCAGGCTGTCATGGTTCTGCCCCAGCTGGCAGCTGAGCACCATGCAGTGACACACTCAACTCTCCATCCCTGGTGGGATGGGGAAGAGAATGGGGAGATGGAGTCAAACTGCAGGTTGGGATAAGGGCAGTTCACTGGGTCAGCAAAGGGAGAGGGAAAAAACAGAATTTATTACTTAATAGACATAAGGACAGATAACACAAAGCACTTTACCAGCCTGATGACCAACCAACCAACTAATCAGATGCTCAGCCTACACTCAGACATCCTGGAGCCATCGGGAGACACCCCTCTGACTAGTACCCTTTTATGGGGAGCATGATACCATGTGGTATGGAAAACACACTTGGCCAGCTCAGCTCACCAGTGCTGCCTTCTTGGGAGAATTAACTCTGCCCTAGCTAAAAACCAGGACAGGGCCTCTTGGTGAACAGCAGTATACCTGCATGCTTAAATCTCATAGAGCAATATGAGAAATAAGTACTTGACAATAGTGTGTTATTTAGGCTTAATGAGTCCTCTTGTGCTTGTCTCTGCCTCCACACCCAAGTGTCTTTTCCTGCTTCCTGGTGGGGCAGCCCAGAGCTATTATGACAAAGGTTCCTTGTACAGACCCCTACCCCTTCCCTCCTATGTTCCCAAGCAGGCAAAAGCTTGCACTGTAGTTTCCATGCCAATTTTTTTTTTCACTTCATTACTCCAATATATAAACAAAGTCTTATTACATCTGTGAATACATAATTATGTATATACCTTTATACATAAAAGTACAATCTCTATATAAAAATGTGTTCTTGATTACATAATTGTAAAATGGTCAGATGACTATATTAAAAGTTACTGCTGTGAGATACTGAAACTTATTTGGTAATTATGCCACCTTATAGGGAATTGTCTTTATAACATCATATTAACGTTGTACGATTTTATGACCCAATTCTAGTCTGTTTGAAGTAAGCATGCTGTCAACCCTTTCAGGAATTCATGAATGTTAACCCTGTCTGTGATTTTTTTTAAGTCCTTCAGCTGTAATCTTTAAGTTGTATTTAATACACTGGCCAGTATGGTGTATCTACAGCAAATTTCACTTTTTTCTGTGTGTAAAGGTGCCTACTTATGGAAATGTTTTAACACAAGATATGTATTAAGAGTTAGGAAGACAGGTGGAGCTCATCCTTCTTATCTTTCTGTTCCCAAAAGAAGCAGGATAACCTTACGCTTTAGTTCTCCTGTTCAAGGCAAGATCTGTTCCTCCATAGCAGACTAAGGCTCCCCAAACACCCTTGTGAGATGGTTCAGCTATCTAAGATAAAAATGAACTGGGGGAGAGGGGTGGATCCTGAGGGGAATCAAGAAAAGTGTGGCCAGCAGGTCACAGGAGGTTCTCCTCCCCTCCAAACTGCCCTGGTGAGGCCTCATCTGGAACATTGTGTGCAGTTCTGGGCTCCCTGGTGCAAGGACAGGGAGCCACTGGAGAAGGTACAAAAAAGGCTGTGAAGATGATGGGAGTAGAACACTTCTCTCATGAAGAGAAGCTGAAGGACTTGTGACTTTTTAGCCTAGAGAAGACTGAGGGGGGATCTTATCAATGCTTAGAAATACTTGTGGGGTGGGTGTCAGGACGATGGGGTCAGTCTGTTTTCAGTGGTGCCCAGTGACAGGATAAGAGGCGATGGGGATAAACCTGAATATAGGAAGTTCCAACTAAACCTGAGGAGGAACTTCTTTACTGTGAGGGTGGCAGAGCACTGGGACAGGCTGCCCAGAGAGGTTGTGGAGTCTACTTCTCTGGAGACATTCAAAACCCACCTGGATTCTGCCCTGTGCAGCCTGCTCGAGGTGATCCTGCTCTGGCAGGGGGGTTGGACTAGATGATCTGGGGAGCTGCTTTGGCAGGGGGGTTGGACCCGATGATCTCTCGAGGTCCCTTCCAACCCCTGTGATTCTGTGATTCTGTGATCTCCACAGGCCCCTTCCAAACCCTGTGATCCTGTGAGTGTAAATTCAAAAGCAGAAAAACAGCCTCTTTCAGAATTAATGTTCTGCTGGCTCATGTCAATGGCTTCTGGAACCATGGCCTTCAGGGGGTCTTCAGTGCTTCATGCATCTTGTTAGTGCTGTCCTGCAATCTTTAAGTATGTGTTACGAACTTCTGATGAAGAATTGCTTACATCCCCCAGTAGGGTTGTTACTTAAGTAAAGTAGCTGCTGAAGGAAGATTGAAATGAGTGAATCAAGACTGTGTATGTTTTTTCAGCTGCTTTTAAAAGGCATATGTTACTATCTCAGCTGAGAGACACAGCAGTCTGTCAACTGTAGGAAGCATTTTGGTTTTGCTAGAGATGGGGGAGGTAATGTAGTTTTGGCCTTTAAAAAACAAGTTTTGTTGCTTAATTTGATACAAGGTATCAAGAATTCATCATCTACTATGTTGGGCAGTGGTAACTCAGTAGCCTGGATTTTGTCTATAGAAATACATTTTTCCTCTGCTGAGGCAGGAAGTCCAGATTGTGGTTACTTCTGTGGGTCAGTTATTACTGTGTTAAGGAATTAGGCTTGAGAAAATTTTGCAGATGCCTCTTACATGATATAGTTGAACTATAGCTCCTGACAGCACTATGCATCCTGCTGCTTTTTCATTTCCCGACTTCCACACACCAGCAGCAGACTGCTTTAAAGGAATTTCACAGTTTCACTACCTGGAGATTTCAGGCCAATCAATTTAATATATAGGTGTGAAAGGGTTCACAGGTAACCTGGCTACTGGTCTTTCACAGACAGCATCTGAAAGTGCCTTTAAATGGTGCTCTGTCAGCATTGGTTTCAGAACTAAAAGTTGTTATACATCCCTTGTGTGGTGGTTTGACCCTGGCAGGAGGCCAGATGCCCACCAAAGCTGCTCTATCACTCCCCTTTTCAGCTGGGCAGGGGAGAAAAAATATATTGAGAGACTGGTGTTTGCTCTGTTGAGCCTGGGGGAAGCTTCTAGCTGCTTCTTGTAGAAGCCACCCCTGCAGCCCCCCCTCTACATCAGAACCATGTCAGGTAAAACCACACCACCTGGGTGTAGTGTTTGTCAGCAGCTTACTGTGTTTTGTACAGGTACGAAAATATGCATTAAGCAAGTTCATCTGTATAGGTAGTGTTTTTGACTGCTACGGGCTAATTTCAGTGCAAAATAGTATGTACCAGCATGTACATGATACAAACTTTGTGGAAGGATTGCTTTCCTTTCTCGTTTTGAACTGTATATATTATACATGCTCTGTGGTAATGAAGACCACTGTCATCACAACACCTGAGAGAACTGAACTACCATAAGCACAGTTTAATGCTCAAAAAATGCCAATTTACTGCTTCATTTTACTTCTACTTTGGAGATTTTGGTACATGTTCTGTGTCATGCAACTTCATTTGAAACATAACTGCATCGACAATATTAATGTTGTTTAAATAAATAAATAAAAATAACAATTAAATAAAAATTGTTATTTTGACTTCCATGTTAAATGCTAGCCTTAATTTTAATATTGTGATTCATTTTTTATAATGGTTGGTCAGTTTCTCTGGTGATGGTAGGTTTTTCAATTGTAACTTTTTAATTCTTAAGAGTATGGCACTTCACAAAGAGCCATTCTTGGTGTAAAATGATCTGGATTACTGTTAATTTGCCTCTTGCTCCATAGAGTCTAATAGAACATGGCAATTACTGCTGTGGAAATTGCTTTACCTTAGTGTCACAATAGCACCGTGCTCTCAGGATGGCAGGCTGACACTGAATAGAATGTGAACTGGAGTCTTATTTTTAAGATAGCATGTTAGAGATAGTTTTGCCATACTGAGCTGTACTCTATCAGAAGTCTCAGTGTGTGGTGTTTCATAGCTGAATAGATCCTGATACTGTTGCATGCCTCATCTGTGTGTTTTCCAAGGTTTGTCTCTCTTACACCACATGTAGGATTACACAACTAATTGAATTATGTAAGGAAAACCCTATGTGTCAGCATGGACTGTACTACGATGTCCTGTAAGACTCTGCAGTTTTATCACTTGGTGCTTATTCTTTATCATGGTCCTGCCTCAAGACTATCTTCATCCTTTCTATCCTTACATCATTTTTCCATTTACTCAGCCACCTCCTTCTCTTCTGTTAATAAAGGCGTTTGCCTCTGTGCAAAGCTATTTGCAATACACAAGCCTGGTTTAAATGGAGTGCTCTTTTTTCTGATGTTGGTTGTTTTATTTTCACCCCTTGTTTTTGCTTTTCCTCTCTCTCCCTGGCATTACCTACCTTTTGCCCCTCCTGGTCAAAGCTGCGTTCTCTAGACTCCTTTCCTGTTGGCACTAAAATCCTTGTTTGCTGTTATGTTTGTGAAAATTGGTACAGAAATCTTTCTCTCTGTGGTAGCTGTCTGAACTATTGCTTTTCTTGCTTTGGCCTGACTGTTCCTGGGCAGTTAATTGCTCAGCAAGACTATTAAAGTTTACCTCTGCAGTGCCCAGGCTAGAACTCAGTAATAGCACAAGGACATAATCTGCTTTGTCCTGTCTTTTTAGTGAGCATGTTGCTTGTTCTTTGTGATGGCATTATGCCTCCAGGGTTTAGCTGCAAACCTGCCTGAAAAGAAGGTGCTGGAGGGTCAGAGGGAGTTGCTGAGGTAACACATGTAATGTCACTGTCCCATTTCAGGAAAAAGTACCTCTAAAGAATTTCTGGAATCTCTTCTCCTAGTGTAACTCCTTCAGAGTTCAGTTGTTTCAATTGGTCAGGCACACTTCTCAGGAATATGCTTCCCAGGAACAATTTTAACCTGGATGAAGCATTCCTTGAGGCAACCCTATCTGTCGTCATCCCCCTTTTTTTTTTTTGAGGTAGAATCTTGTAAATCTTAAAGTGGGTAAGTTCTTAAGAATTAATACCATTAGGTATATACTGCATGTTAGAGAACTACAGTGTGCAGTATATACACTAATTTCTGAATTTTAAGTTTCAGCAAGTGCTTTTTTTTCGGTTATTAAATATATATTTACTTCATACAGATGTAATTGTTTACTGGATCATCAAGCTTTCTTAATGTAGTTTTGCATTCACACATGATTGTAGGCCTAAACATTCATGCTGGTGAGTTGTGACCTGACTGTCAATTTACTTGGTGTATTCATTGCTGAAATACTAGTCTTATTTGAAACTGTGTACACTGTTTATGCTTCTGATGTTCAGTTTCTATAATTTTTATATACAGTCGATTGATCCTTATCCTTTTCTTGGAGGTGTCTGTTAACACATTGATCAATATGAATATTTTCTCTGTGCTTTGTTTGCTCTAAGTTTTGCTTAAC
The DNA here is from genome assembly GCA_020800305.1 of Porphyrio hochstetteri. NCBI lineage: Eukaryota > Metazoa > Chordata > Aves > Gruiformes > Rallidae > Porphyrio > Porphyrio hochstetteri. Next base: position 13,431,288 of record CM036938.1, on the reverse strand, counting down.
TTAGTGCAGGTAAAAGCACTTCCTTTTTTTTTTTTTTTTTTTTTCTTACAGTATATTGGGTTTTTACTATAATAACACATATAATTTAATGGTAATGAGGAAAGCAGAAAAATATTGTCTCCTGTGCACCTGTGCAGATTGAAGAAAGTTACAGTTACTGTGCAAAATGCATAAATGCATTAATCTGAAATGTCTGCTAAGTTGAATAAGGTTGAGTTTAGCCTGCATAAAATGCTAAGATGTTTTGGGGTGTTGTGTATGACACATCAACTGTCAGGTACAAAAATGGCTGCTGTTTCTACAACCAAAAACTAATTTTTTTTGCATCAGTTTTAACTCCCAAGCTTTCTTAGTTCCTACTGTATTTTGAATGGATTTCTCTAGCATATTTTCTTTATGTGGTGGCATATGTTATTTCTTTTTACAGACGCCTCCACCTCAATAAGAAGACCACAGACAAACAGCCATATAGCAAGCTGCCTGGTGTTTCACTTCTAAAGCCGTTAAAAGGTGTGGATCCTAACCTGATTAACAACTTGGAAACCTTCTTTGAACTGGATTATCCAAAAGTATGTATACTATTTACTGTCTTTTTTCCTCCCGTGCCTCTCAAAGTCCTATCAGGATCTTGGGCTAAAACAATGCAACGTGATTATGTCTTTGTTCTTTCCACAAATGCATAAATATACCTTTACATATTGTAAACAAAACTTACTCCATTTTGAAAAGCTATCTGTAAAGGAACTCAACTAAGGCTTAGTTGAGAAACATATTCTACACTAAGATTTGTTTAATCATTATTCCCATATTGTGGTGTTCAGAGCTTTTGAGAAGCCAGACACCATCCCCAGTTAATTACTTATTTATAACATTCTGTCTAAAACAGAATACTTAACTGATAGCCTGAAACTTTCTCCTAGTTCTTACGGATGTCTCTTCTAACTACGAACTGCTCAGTGATGACATGGTGTACCTCACCAGTTGTTGGTGGGTAGGGTAGTCTCCAAGCAACCAGTGCTGGGAAACAAATGTTTCTGCAGAGTTTGGAAACAAAGAATTAATAAAAGCTGACATTTGCTGTTAAACACTGTTTGACTTTAATGTAAGTGGTGTGTCAGATGCTGTCCTTGCTCATAAGGAGCTTACAACTTAGTGGAGGTATCTGGAAATGCTTGCTGCATCGTTCACTACTTGGTGTGTGCTTCTGTGGATGAAAAAAAGGACTGTTTCCTACTGCATGTCTCCTGAATTCTAAACTTGTAATTTACTTTTATTAAAACACTCTTTTCACAATTATTTTCAAAACTGCTTCTGATACTGCTGCTGCCTTTATAAAAGGTCAAATGTATGTGTGAGCTGTACAGCAAGTTTCTTTTGTGTATTCTGACGGAGAACTTTAAACTGACTCCTGAGTAGTCAGGGTAAAACAAACAAAAAACCATTTGGGACTTATTAAAAGTTCGATAGCTTTTCTGTAATGAAACTTTGAAAAGCTTCAGGCATGAGCATTTGAATCTTTTCAACTCAACAAAAGTGCAATAAAGATTAAATGTGGCCAAGATTAGTTTAAAGCACACTTGAGGCATGCTGTGTATGCTAATATTGCAAGCAGTGCAAAGAAGCTGCAAGAATATCTTAAGCTATTTTATGACTATGGTGAGCCTCATAACATTATGCAGCTGAAACATTTGACTACCAATACAATTTGTTTGAGAATACAGAAAACCAGTTATGCTGGACCTTGCTTTGAAAGGTAGTCTTGACCTTTACGTCTGATAATTAGCACATATGGGTGGCAATTTTAAAATTTTCCTGTTCCTCACACATCTGAATTTCAGGTAACAGCAGTGACAATTGTTTTTCCCAAGGAGTGGAAATGGAAGTATGAATCCTTCACTTGACTGGGGCACACATGATGCAGTACAAGCAATGTCACCCAACTGTCTGAAAACCCTTCCATGCAATAACTACAAAAATACTTCATTTGAGATTGGCATTACACCACAAATTAGAGTAGCATTGCCAGGTATTCAAAGTTCAGTTGTCCAGGGAGAAATCATCAGGGAAGAATAATCTTAAACCTATTCTAATGAAGCTGAGTGCAGCCTGCAGTGATATTGATTATTTGATGCATACGTGTGAAATAATCCTGGCTTGCAGAGAAGGCAGTTGTGCAGCTTCTAAACTGCCTGACTTATACATCATGACTTTTATCAGTGAACAGTTGTTATCTACTGTGCATATCATAAATTGGGCAGAAATCTTTCCATTCAGGTTATGTCCAAATGAAACTGATGGAAATGTTTATGTAGACTAGCACTGTATTTCTTCATTTTTAGTTATGCATTTTGTAGTTCTTTACTTTGTTACTGCATATAAAGGCCATTTACTGTGAAAATGTCTATTTTTCAAATATTGGAACGTAGCAGTTTATTATATCTTGAACTTCTTGGAGATCGTAGACATAGAAGTGTCACTGTAACTGTGGACTGAAGATTAGTTATTTAATTGCTAGCAAAAATAGTTGTTCTTTTGCCTATTAGTTCTTTGTTGCATAGGCAATTCAATTTTTCTTCAGTTCATGATTTTTATAGCATTCATGCTGTCAGGATTGTTCTGTTGTTGTAGATGAACCTGTCTGCTTAATGAGATAGGTCTTTCACCCTTTAAATTCAATTTTCCATGCTGGAAAAATGATAGAAATAAAATATTGCTTGCTCTTCAGGAAAATTGGCTTTGAGTTTGTTTTCTGAGAAGTAGAGATGTGTTTGTCTCAGTGAGTAGTGTTAGACCAAGTGTTACCCACTCCCACTCGGTAGTTAATGGTTTTCATTTTTCATGTTATTCTGAATGCAGTGAGTCATTGGGGTTTTTGTGTTCAACAATACCATTTTTTCTTGAAATAATATACTTAATACCTTCTGTTGTATGAAATACCTACAAAACAAGAGCATCAGAGATTGTCGTGATTGAGCCCACACACAGTTTAAGTAGTTTGCTGGAAATGAAGTTCAGTGAGGTGGTAGAATAGCATAAGGGAGACAAAGAACTGTTGCGGTTACTAGTGGAGCACAACTGCTGTGAGGTCCAAGAAAACTGTTTGTAGTGAAATTGAATTTTTAAATCTTGGACTGTAAAAATGGCTTTTAGGTATCTTGAGCAGAAACTTGCATTTTCTGGGTTTTCTTTCTTTGAATAGTGCTCTGATAAGTTCTTGTAATAGTTCAGTAATTTTAACAGCAAGAGAAGGTGTTTTTATTACGTAAGGAGTATTCAAGGAATTTGTTTTTAATGCAGGAAAAAATTCCTCTATCAAAGCTTGCAAAGCTGTCTCAAAATGAGTGATTAATATGCTTTTTCCTCACACGCTGCCTGTAGCTCATATGTAACAAGCATCTAGCTTGATTGCTAAAACAGCTACAGCTTTGCCTCACCTCTTGTTGATTTTTTAACCATTATTCTATTAATGAGGAAAATGTGTATACATGTTGCTGAGCTCAGCTTTATTATAGAGTCAAGTGTGTGTATACCCCTCTCTGGGTTGTCTTTGAATGCTGTTCTGCATTTGCATCTACAAAGTAAGGGAAAGGAAGGTGTAGTTCAGAGGTATGTAATCAAATGTATCTCCACATCATTCCTTTTTACAATTTTTTTTATATTCATTGAATATAAGATTGGATTTAAAACCCATATGTGAACAAAAATGGAATTGGAAATAAAAATTTTACCTTTTATAGCAGAATGTCTTGCTGTCTGCCTAATAGAAGCCCTTCTAATAACAGAAAAATTAATGTTCCTCAACAGAAGAGTTTATTGGGAAAGAGGCTTGGTTCCTTTTTCACAAGTACTTGGTTGTGCATTTATAGCTAAATACAACTAGTTTTTAAGAACCCCTTTGGCTTTATTTTTAATTCTCTAACTGTGTTTAGTCAGGTACACGTATATATCTGTTTACCTTTTTGTTTTTACTAGTATGAAGTACTACTGTGTGTACAAGATCATGATGATCCTGCCATTGACGTCTGCAAAAAACTCCTTGGCAAATACCCAAATGTTGATGCTAGACTGTTCATAGGTAAGCAGTGCGACTCAAAGGTGGACTTCTACTTGTAAAATGTTTCTAGGTGTTCAACAGCATATGCAGTAACCTAAAATAACGATTTGTCTTGTTCAGCCAGTCTTGATTCCACAGCTTAATCATCTTTTTAGGGTAAAAAAGTTTGTAGTCATAATGTATGACACCAGTCAAGAAAAACTCTAGGAGAAATTTAGGCAACCCCCACAACTTTTTCCTTCTAAAGCTGAAACAACAGTTTAAATCATATCTTCACACTGGACTAAATATGCTGGAAGTGACCTGGTTCAGTCACTGTATTTGAACCTGAGGCCCTGCAACAATTCTTTTTCTTCAGCTTAGACTTTAGCACTCTTTCTCCACCTCACATTTTAGTTAGAGGAGGGAAGGGGTACTAGAACTCTGTAGTGGAATGTTTCATGTCAGAGGAAAAAAGTTACAAACTGAGCTGTGTCTGTCAGTTGGAAGCAGAAGAGTGTGTGTCACTTATTCTGCTCCTGTTTAATTTTTCTGCTAAAGCTACTGTGGAATATAATGGTTACAATCACCATTCATAAGAAATAAGAGTAGAGAACATTTGCATTACAAAATGTAGTAAAGTTTGTAGTTCTACTGCTGTTGTAATTACATTAACTTTGTTACCCTACTAAATTGAGGAAGCATTGGAATATTTGTTCTTTTTAAATTTTCTGGATAACTGTAGTAAGATCTAAAATACAGAGGTGAAGGAATGTTTAAATTTTAAATCGTCTTCATAAACGTGGTCTTCAAGAATAGATGTGTAAAAATTCACTGTTCATCAGCTAGTATATCTAAATATTTTGGATATTGAGGCTGATTTCTAAAAAAACCTGTGTATTATGTGTGCTTAATGTTGTCATTTTTAGGTGGCAAGAAAGTTGGTATCAACCCCAAGATCAACAACTTAATGCCTGGCTATGAAGTTGCCAAGTATGATCTCATATGGATTTGTGATAGTGGAATCAGAGGTAGGTGTGTGTTGCAATGTGCTGACTCATATTATTCAGATGCCTGTAGGCAAGCAGTTGTTGGAGATTATTTTGACTGAGAATCACAAGTAGTAATGAAAGTTAAAAGTCTGGAAAAATATTTTCATTGTATAAAAAGGTGTAATATTTAATTAAAGGTGAAAGCACCATCTAAAAATATTGTTCAAACTGTTTCTATTGTATTTATAATAATATTTATATGTATTATATATTTATAAATCATAATAATGATGTTAATCACTATTATTTTTCTGAAACTTTGTTTCTCCAAGATACTGTGCTTCAAAGTATATGTGTTCTTATTAATGATAATAGGATGCAAATTCATGGCTGTGTACAGTAATTATCTAATGACAGAATGAACTCAATTAACTGTCTTTTTTTTATTCCTCACTTAGTAACACCAGACACACTGACAGATATGGCCAATCAAATGACTGAAAAAGTGGGCTTGGTCCATGGGCTTCCCTATGTTGCAGACAGACAAGGTTTTGCTGCTACCCTTGAACAGGTCAGTGCCATGTTGTTGGTTTTGTTGTTTGTTTCTTTGTTTTACAGTGGTATTTTTTTTGTTTGCAAGGCCTTTCTGACTGAAAGTTGTACAGTGCCTCTTGCATCTTGTGAATGAAGAAATGTTTCTTTTCATCAGCAGTAACCTTTCTAATTATCTAGGATAACTTTTTAGATGTTCCAAAATTCTACTGTAGTTCTCTGAACACCGATTCAGTATTTAAAAGCTTACAAGATGGAAGTGATTGATTTTCTTTAAAAATTTATTAAGACTGAAGAACTCTCTCTAGTGCTTTGTCAGAAAAGGGTTTTTAATTCTATTTTGATGTCTGAAAAGGAACACATGAAAAGGCCATGACATGGTCAGAGGAAAGTGTATCTCACACAGTATCTTTTTTCAAGGGGTTATAAGCAGAGCTGGTGAGGAGAGTAGAACACAAGCAAGGCTTATATGCTGTTTTCCTGTAATACTGTCTCAGCTTCCTGCAGTTTTCAGCTGAGAGACTTCCTATGCAGGAATAGACTTGTGTGTTTACTCATCCTCACTGTGTTAGTATTTTAGTAAGAAATCTCTTACATTAATTTTTAAATGCTTTCTTTGAGTCCATACAGATTTTGAACATCTATACCTGTTTTTACCAGGAAGCTCCATAGATCTGCTATTTGTTACAGGAACTACCCAACTTTTGTTGACTCTGATCCTTGTTTTTCTGTAGTGCTATTTCATGTCTCCTAGTATTTATTTTGGAAGAGAAACTGAACAGTTGATTGCTGTCCACCATCTTCATATCATTCATTCTGTCCTATTATCTCCTCTCTCTCAGTAAGTTCTTTTTGTAGAATGAAGAGGTTTTCTTGTTTGATCCTTGTGTCTCAAGGCATGTAATTTAATCAACTATCTTTTATTCAAAGCTATCATGTAAAAGGCATTTTGGCTCCAGGGCTAATGTGTGTAAAAGGCAGAAATGTGAAAGATGAAAGTGCAGGAAAATTCAGTACCCATGGCATACAGAGCGGGCAGCTCATGTGATTTTTGTGACACACAGTCTGAATTTCCTCTTACAAGAGAAGAGCAAGGAGCTACAGCACAAACTTCTTAGTACTGCTCCATGCTAAAGTAGCAAGAATTACAACTCCTGCTTCTATATTGCTGAAAGAGCTTTTTGCTTTCAGATCCAGTATACTGCAAGATAAGCATGCATTTTCTTGAATGAGTTAACTATTAATGGTAAGACCAGTGTGAAGGCTAAGAACACATATGCAATAATGCAGTTAATCTTTACAAGAGGAAGGACAAGGCATGTCTGTCAGCTATCACCAAATAATACATTAATCCTGGAGATCAGTACATTACTTAATGGATTTTTAATATATGTATTTCCTGAGAATGACCTCAATAAATCAAAAATTAAATACCAAACAAAAAAGGTAGTTACTATGTGGATTTAAAATCCACTTACAGATTTATGAAAACCCAGCTGATACCCATACTAGATTGCTCAGATTTGGTGGTAGGCTAGATTTCTTAGACTGGTGGTAAAGACCTTCCCAAATACAGTCTCATAATTGACCATGTTAAGCACTCTTTTTTCCTCCAAACATTTTTGGAGAAAAAGTTGTTAGTGAGTAGCACTTGCATAAATGCACAGAGATTTTTAAAAGCCTTTTCTTGTGTTGTCAGGTTTACTTTGGAACTTCGCATCCGAGGTCATATATTTCAGCCAACTTAACTGGCTTTAAGTGTGTAACAGGAATGTCATGCTTGATGAGGAAGGATGTCTTGGACCAAGCTGGAGGACTGATAGCTTTTGCACAATATATTGCTGAAGATTACTTTATGGCCAAAGCTATAGCTGACCGGTAAGATGACTCTAAAATCTTTTATAAAACACATGGCACAAACTATAGTTATAGGTTTTCAAGTCAGGTTCACATGTATACAGCAAGCATGCTTATAACATGTGTTTTGTCCTATCAGTATAGACTTCTAAAAATAATAGAGCCATGCAATTGTCAATTCCTTTAGAAGAAAGATTTTGAGAGCTTGGTTTAAGTATTACCCAGGTGGTATTTGCTCTCTTCCAATGAGGAGACTGGATAAATAGACTTTATTTTTTTGCTTATACCTATTGTAATAATATGACGCATTTCCAAAGAAACTTTTCATGCCTAATAAAGTTCTTGCATGCTTGTGCTCTTAACTGTTTCTTGCATCTCTTCTTTGCACTTCTGCATAATAATAAAACCATTTTTCAGGGGCTGGAAGCTTGCAATGGCCACACAAGTTGCAATGCAAAACTCCGGTTCATATTCTATTTCTCAGTTTCAGTCCAGAATGATCAGGTAAAATTTTAACCTTTACTTCCTCTCCCACCCACCCTGTCACCTGCTTCTGATGTACAAATATCTGATAAGGAGAGGGAGTGTGCTTTACAAGCTGATTTGATCTGATGTAGGGAATGCCCAAGTTCTGATGCAGCACTGTTAGTGCTGGGAGGGAGGCAGTGACTTAACACAGAATTATAATAAAAGTATTAACATCCCCCCACTCACCCCCCCAAAAAACCCCCAACAACAGCAAACCCAGACTTTAGTACCTTTAAAAAGTATTTTTGAGAGGGAGAACTTTTGTAGTATTTTATTTGGAGGTGTAAATTAGATGAGATGAAACTAACTTCTTGAGAAAAGACTGTGATAGCTCATTAATTGATGAGGTGGGGGATGAGGACATAATTTCTGACTATGCATTATTCTTTGTTCCTCTTTTCTAGGTGGGCCAAACTGCGAATTAATATGTTGCCTGCTACAATAATTTGTGAGCCCATCTCAGAGTGCTTTGTTGCCAGTCTAGTTATTGGATGGGCAGCTCATCATGTGTTCAGATGGGATATAATGGTATTTTTCATGTGTCACTGCTTGGCTTGGTTTATATTTGACTACATTCAGCTCAGAGGCGTTCAGGTACGTTCAGCTTCATTTTCTTTGGAGGTCATTGAAGTTACCAGTGCTATCTACTTTAGCAAAAAGCTAAGCCTAATGATAACAACAAAATAATTCTCTTGTCATCAAGAAAATAACAGGTTATTTCTCAGTCTTCCAGCTTCAGTTACAGTAGCAGAAAAATGAGTGTGTGGGTTATAATTATGTTTTCTGTACACACCTGCCTCTGCCAAGGTTCTGAAAGTCTGCATATCTGTCCCCTTAATCTTCATGTTTCCAGTCTGCTCTACCTAGGCATATCCAGAAATTTTAAAGGTTTTTTTTATAGTACAAAAAAACCAGCTTTGTGGGGTTGTATGTTTTTTCTTTTATCATAGTTGTCACTGTCTTATATTTGTTGTGGTGTAAGTACATTTTGCACTCTATTTTGATAATAATGAACTTCTAGGACAGCTGTAGCCTACTTCTAAAAATAAAATCTTCCCATCAGTAAAAGTGAGGCTCCAGAGAACTTCAATGTAGAAAGATGTGACAAATCAGAACAGCATTTGTTCTTCTAATGCTGTAGACTGTTCAGACTACTTTCAGCTGTGCCCATACGCCATCCAAATCTGATCCATAATTGTGTATTCAAACTTATCAAATACTTCTCATCATGCTGACACATATTATTTTGGTGCTCTTAACACTGGAAGTTGGGCCTTGTGATTATTCTGTGGGTTTCCAGAGGGTTGGTTTAACAGTAACCTTTCTGGTTACTCTTCTCTCTCTGTGCATGGCATTTAAAAGATTTTGTGCCCACTATCCCACTATTTGGAAACCTTTTTGATTTCCAGTTTTGCATGTAACTGGTAATTCTCAGGAGCAGAAAATAGAGACAGGTTACAAGCTTTTTTTTTTTTTTTTTTGTCCCACTTTTCCTATGCAATAGGCCAAAGGCTCATTTATTAGGATTTCATTCCTTTGGGAAGGTCCAGGAGTGTTCTATCTAGATGCTATTCTTCTGGGGTCAGCTGTTAAAAAACCAACAGTATCTGCTTGAGCACAGTTTTACAAAGTTTCAAAAAGAAAAAAGTGAAATTGTCACACTTTTCCTTGGATTTTGCTCTACATACAAGTGTCTCTTCAGTGCCCCTGGGTCATTCTGCCAAGCTTCTCATGTTTAATATTGGTACTATATCTTGAGCAGGAAAATATTCTTGGCATATTATTACCTGATTGACATCTAAATCTGTACAACGACGTTTAGAATATACTTATCTGTAACACAAATGTTTTCAATTACTTTAAAATCCCTTTTGAACAACCAGCATGAATAAATACTTGGGGGTTTTTTTGTATTTCTAGGGCGGCGCTCTGTGTTTTTCAAAACTTGATTATGCAGTAGCTTGGTTCATCAGAGAATCCATGACAATTTATATCTTCCTATCTGCTTTGTGGGACCCTACTATCAGCTGGAGGACAGGACGGTACAGATTACGCTGTGGAGGCACTGCAGAAGAAATCCTTGATGTATAGCCACAGCTTTAACTGTGAATGTCAAAAAAAGAAGTGGGGAAAGAAAAGTATTATAAATTGTTTATATAAATACTTCTAAGAAAATCTACCTTCAGTAGTTTTATTACTTGTATGTTTTGGTATCTGTTCTTTAATTTATTTTTGCATGGCACTTGCATCTGTGAAAATACATCCGTAGTCTTGGCCAAATGGTACCTTGATCCTATCTACAAATAGAAATGGGGAGAGTTCGTCCTGACATCTACTTTCTATAGGAATGCTCTGCAGTAAACTCTTAAAAAAAAAAAAAAAAAAAAAAAAAAAAGTATCCTCCTGGATATAAACAGCTTCTTACTCCATGGTGTGCTAGCCTAGCAAATCCAGGGTTCACATAGCAATTTTCCAGCTGGATTGTACAAGGCTGTACCTATTCAATCAAAAGTATAGCTGATTTCAGTTTTATCCCACTAAATTAAGCTGGTAAAAAGACCTTGGGAAAGAAGCTTTTAAATGCTTTATGCCTACCTCTTGTAGTTGCTGCAGAACAAAACAAATGGAAAGGTAAAAACATTTTGCAAAAACTAAAGGAAAGCTAGGCTCTTGTATTTATATGTATATACAAAATACTTTAGTCATTGCAATGAACCAAAAGTGGACCGAGTTTGATAGAACGAGTTGGAAGGTATTACTGGTCAGGCATTTATTGTGGGTAGCTTTTGGCCAACTCTGATCTGGTTCTGTCTTGAACCTTGTTAAGCACTGTGCTGTAACTAGCCAAGCTGGTCCCCTTCAATATTTCCATCCTTTTTTAAGGGGTGTTTATTTTTCCCTGTGAGTGAATGTGTGGGGGGAGTGGAGGGGTGGGGATATGTGTGTGTGGGACATAGTAGGGGTAGAAGGGAGCAGAAATACATTTCAGAAACATTTCACACATGAGCTATTTTCTTACACAATGTCTTAAGAATGTAATTTCATGATGCAGGTTATTTAATATCTTTTTAAAGTGAACATACATACCTATACTAGTAATAATTAAGTATTCAATTGCAGTAGATATTGTGACTATATTAAACAGCCAGGTGAGTTTGCTGTTACTGACTAAAATTGTAATCTTAATTTAAATATCAAACTAAGTCTATTCTTGGCTTTTTGCCTCCTACTGTTAGTCTAGCCTTTAAATTGGACTTTTGTATTCAAGTGGTATGACTAAAAGGACTAGATTTTAATGCATGCTGTGTTTTAACCCCTTCTGCTCCCCGTTACTTAGTTTTCAGTCTCGTGAGACTTCCTAACTTGTGGTGAACTGGACTTGTTTCCTTTGAGCACTTTTTAATTAAAAAAAAAAAACCAAACCCACAGCAAAGCTAGAGAAGGATGTTGCATAAGCCTTTTGTTTTCATAAATGTATTTATGCTGCTTTACTTCATATGGAATAGCATATTGGCACCGTGAATGTGAGCTGCTAATTACAAGGCTAGTGCCACTGGGGCAGCTTTAGAAGTTGGATGATAATGTGTAGCATATTAGCAATAATGACATGTATTTATAAGAATTGACATTTTTACCTTACTGAACCAATCCCTTACCTGTCATATGCTACACAAGTGTAATGTGTATGTATGTCTCATACTCTGGGCCAAAATGCTTCATCCACTTTAATATCTCTCTTGCCTTATGGAACTCTTTCAATGGGCATTTCTGTATGAACAAAGGCTTTTGATGCATGCTTCATTCTTTTCATGTGAATCAGGAAGAAGCAGTTTCCTGAGGAAAGTTGCACACTGAAAGCTAGTCTAGTTGTGACCCACGAAAACATTCTGGTTTTTAATAATTTTTTACATAGTTGAATTTTGCTGACATTTGTATCTTCATTTGTTTCATGAAGTTTGATGCCATTCATTGCCCTGCTGAAGTGAAGCTTCGCTTGCAACTTAGCTCTATGCTGATTTCTATGCAGGCAATGGAACAGAACCAAAAAGGCTGAATGGACTTCATTTAAAAAAAAAAAATAGGTGGGGATAATTGTTTAACAGGTGCTTTTGTATTTGTAGAGCCATCTTTGGTCATGAAAAATAAAGCTTCACTTAAGCAAATAGATTCATTGTGGTATTGTTTGTTTGATTATGAAATGGAAACCAACATTGTGAAATGTTGTGTAAGATGCTGCAACAGAACTAAAAATTAAAAATGGCTAATGTAAAGTTGTGTTGATCTACAGATGTGTAGAATGTACCATGCTTATTTAAAAATCATTGTCTTCTATTTAAAAAATAAATTTTTAATACAAACTGTTTGGAATACTTTTTTTCCCCTTCGTTCAATGATGCTGTAACACGAGCTTTCAGTATTTATGGCAGATTTTTAATCTTCACAGCAATAAATGGACATGCCTGTCTTTCTAAGATTTTTATATATTGCTGAAATTAACTCTTGTGCCTAAACTTGATTTTTGAGTTATCCTTTCTTTGAACAACCAGTGTATAAAAACCTCACAACTGAACAGATAGTTCTGTTTCTATTGTGACTGCTGGATTCAGATTTTAGAGATGGGTATCTGCCACAAAACACTTTGAACAGTAGCTTGCTTTGAAGTACGCCACCGCGAAAGCACTCAGTGCTTCTCTGTCATCTGACTCTGCTATTTCTTGTCTGTTCCATACCACTTACTAAGATCTTTTTATATGAGACTTTAATAGACAGCATGTATGGTAGAACCTGTGTGGCATGGCAGAAATAAACACAAGAATCACTGGAAAACTAGTTATAGAAACTTAACTATTTGTTCTCGATAGGTTTGTAGCCGCATGGCACAATAACTCAATCCTCTCTCCTGAGTACTCTTCTTATTTTCCTGCCTGATATTAAATAATGTTTTTATTTTTTCTGTGATTTCAAATGAAATAATTGCTATGTGAATTCCTTTCATTCCTGTTCTGCTCCTGATACTGACTGCTGACTAACTGCATTTCTTCTCAGTTTGTTTTGTCAGCTGGAAAAGTTTGTCTCTTAACCACCTGCATTCATGTATCAGGTTTCATTAATTTTAAAAGCTTCTTTTGATCCTCACACCTAATTTTCAATCATCTCATTTACAGGTGGGTTTGAGCTCCAGCCGTTCTTGGGTTGAATTGGTCCCCCAACAGCTGTGACACTAATATTAGCCATTGAGACTAAGGAGACAAAGTTTTGTATAGCAATATATAAACTTTTTACAGTTACAGAAAGTGAGTGCAGATTAAGTTCTCTCCAGGCTTGTCCAAATAACACTTGGAAAAGAGGATGACAGTGTATAGCATGGCAATTTAAAATTTAATGCATCTTTTGGATCTGATAAAGCATAAGGTGGAAGTTTTTAACTAATTGCCAGATTATACTGCATGGGTCTGCTAACTGGATATGCAGAACTAATGCACAAGTCTAAATAAAGGTGTTTTCTTCGCTTTTCAAATAAACTAACTGACAGAACTGCTCCAGACCAGTAAGTATGGTGTATCTGGGCACATAAGTCATCTCCACATTCATGTTGTCTTAGAGAAGACACATGATTCCTACTTCAGTGTTGTAGAACCACACTGTAACTCAAACCAGTGACCTGACCGCCCCACAACTGCCCCAAAAATGCAGCAAACACTACTGGCTTTGTCCCCCCTGTTAGACCCTAAGAATTTGAAGTCAGATTACTTTAAAGATTGTTATTTTTTTTTTTGCATTGCACAAGCAAATTTCCATTGCTAGCTGTCAGCTGAGAATTAAGTGATGATTCTGATAGCTAAATTAACCACCTGGTTAATTGAACACTTGTTACCCATTTCATGTACAAAGTTGCTGTTGACTATTGCAAACCTTTGCTTAAAACGTTTGGGGTTTATTTTATTGGCCCTTTTTTGGTAGCAGTTTCTACTGTTAGCTGGCTCTCTTTTTTAATCATATGTCCTGCATGCAGATCAGAGTCCACTTCTCCCTTCAAATCCAAATCCACTCGTTCAACTACAAGGAAACAAGTCGGTCGGGTGGATCCTAAGGCTTTGTCAGTGCTCAGCTACAGCCCTGCAAGGTTATGTCCCGTGCCTTCCCCTTTTCAAAAGCAGCTTTAGGTTAGTGTCTTGTAAATCACAGCATCTTAGGGGTTGGAAGGGACCTCGAAAGATCATCTAGATCTAGAGTATGTCACGCAGGAATGTGTCCTGGTGGGTTTCGCCTGTCTCTAGAGGAGACTCCACAGCCTCTCTGGGCAGCCTGTCCCAGGGCTCTGTCACTCCCACAGTGGAAAAGTTTTTCCTTATGTTTACGTGGAACTTCCTGTGCTCCAGCTTGCACCCGTCGCCCCTTGTCCCCAGCTATGCTGAAGCTCTGCAGTCTCTGTATGGAAGGAAGCATGTCTAACTGGCCTTTGCAGTGGAGATGCTTGTGATGCTTGTCTTCACACTTAACTAACTGGCATGTGCCTGTAAACTAAGAGATTGCAAAAAAAGGTATTTCTGATACTCCTTTTTTTTGAATGCTTCACTTAAATTCTTACCAGATCAAGAGTGGTCTGCTTCTTGTGTGGCTCATGCTTCTGGGGAGGATATACATCCTCCTCTTGATGTTAATTAGCTCCAAGCATTTTTGCTTAAATGCTGGTGTGACTGTAGATGAACAATTTAAAAGGTGCAAACCAGACAGTTCACAATGGAAGTTTGTGAACGGCTGCTTGTTTCTCTCTCATCCCTCCACACATCCCCCCAGCTCGTTCCCTGTTGCTGACAGGAAGGAAAGGCTTCAGCCAAACCCATGTGCCAGCTGGAATTAATGGCCATTTTATATGCAGCCAACTTGTGGGTGAATGGAAGAGGTTGGGCTTGTGTGCCTGTGCTCACCGGCAGCATGAAACAGGAGCTGTCGAAAGAAATCTCTTCACTGGGCTTTGACATGAAGTGAGTTAATGTTCTTGACTTCAGCTTTGCCTCCTCTGGGCCTGTGTTAAACTTAGATGTGCTCACAGGGTTGCAGTGGGCTCAGATGAATGTAAAGCTCTGCTAGTTTTCCCCCCACTGCCCTTACTGTATGATGAGTAGCTTTTTTTAAGGCTTGCCTGTTGATAACTTTTTTTTGGTGGAAATGGCTCTTTTCCTTTCTCTGATATGAAAATACTGGGGGAGGTGCTGAGATAATGGAAGAGCCATACAATAAGCATTAAAATGCAGTAACATATTCAAAAGTGACACCCCCACCCAACCTGGTGGAAATGAGAAAATACATAGTGAAACTATGCAGCTTTAGGGGGATTCTGTCAGTATATTTCTACTTGTGCATACTTACAATTATATGTATATAAATTGGTAGATGCACAGATTTTTACATAGTTTTATCTATGTATTTAAACAAACACACACACTTGCAAGAATCCTTGAATTTTGCTAGCCTGTTTTCTCCTGTAGGTGGGCCAGAGAGGTAAAATAAGGCTTTTCTAACGTAAAAAATGTTAGCAGCTGAAAGCTCCATAAATCATGAGTCACAGGGGCTAACAGCCAGGTTCAGGCAAGCAGAGGAAGGCTAAAAAAAGAAATCACAAAACTCTGTGGACTCTACGTGTACACTTGGGCATTTTTTTTCCTAGCCTTATGGGTCATCTCTGCAACACATCCTGGCCTGTATCAGGAATGGTGTGACCAGCAGGAGCAGAGCAGTGACTGTTCATTAGACTCAGCTCTGGTGAGGCCACACCTCGAGTACTGTGTCCAGTTTTGGGCCCCTCACTACAGGAAGGATGTTGAGATGATAGAGAGTGTCCAGAGATGGGCAGTGAAGCTGGTGAAGGGGCTGGAGCACAAGTCCTGTGAGGAACAACTGAGGGAACTGAGGCATTTTAGTCATGCAAAAAGGAGGGCGAGGGGAAACCTTATGGCTCCCTACAGCTACCTGCAAGGAGGGGGCAGAGAGGTGGGGGTCGATCTCTTCTCCCAGGCAACAAGGAATAGGATGAGAGGAAATGGCTTGAAATTGCACCAGGGGAGATTTAGTTCAGATATCAGTAAGAATTTCTTTACTGGAAGGGTTCTCAGGTATTGGAACAGGGTACCCAGGGAGGTGGTGCAGTCACCATCCCTGGAGGTATTCAAAAGCCGTGTAGATGTTGTGCTTGAGGACATGGTCTAGAGGTGGACTAGGCAGGGTTAGGCTGTGGTTGGACCCGATGATCTTAAAGGTCTCTTCCAACCTAAGTTATTCTGTAATTCCTCACTGCAGGAAAATTCAGAGACTCTGCTTCCTTTAGGTGGCAACCTCCCAAAATTTGAGCAAGGCAAGGCACATACTTTCATCACTTGACTCCTTTTTCCAGTTTCACTGGCTTGTTCTCTTTCCTCCTTTAGGCAAATAGACTCCCCACGTCCCCAAGCAGCAGCAGGGACCCTTCATGGCAGGGAAATACACCAGTGGCACTCTGAAGAGTAAACGCTGTCATCTCAAATAAAGCCCCTGCTTTTGCAGCATGCTGGAAGAGTAACACAGAGGTGAGAGGTTAGGAATGTTTTTAAGGCTTCTTAGAAAGAGGCTCAGACCCCTCAGGATACCTCTCTAGAATAAGCTTGTTTCCCTTTGTCCTGGTTTCAGCTATGATGGAGTTAAACCTTTTTTTTAGCAGTGAATGGAATGCCATGTTTGGGTGTTAGCATGAGAATAGTGCTGATAGCACCCTGATGTCTCCGATTTGTTGCCGGGCAATCAAGTACCTTTCTCAGCTCTGCATACTTCCTTACTAGTGAGAAAGGAGGGGAGGAAGCCAGGACAGGTGACCCGAATTGGCCAAAGAGGATATTCCATGCCAGTTACGTCATGCTCGGTATAAGGGGGGACTGGGGGGAAGAGGGGGAGACAACGCCAGGACGTGCAGTTTCTGGGGACGGTTGGGTTGTCCGGGACGGGCTCTAAGCTGTGCGGCCTGAGTTGTGTGGTTTGGTGAGAAATTGCATTGTGTATCACCAGTTTCATCTATTTTGTGCTTTAAACTTATGTTATTGTTATATCTAGTTTTCTGTTATTGTTTAGTAAACTATCCTTATCCCAACCTGCGTGGTTCTGGTTTCTAGGTTGTGGTTTCTTTTCCTCCTTTCTTCCTTCCCTTTTCCCCTTCCCCCAACTTTCCTTCCTCCTTCCTTTTAAAAGTACAAGCGACTGTGTGGGGTGCGGCCCTCGGCTGGGGCAAAACCACGACACCCTTGAATTACACAGAGCTTTCAGCCAAATCTATTCTAGGGTTATGTTGTGTGGCTGGCAAAGGAGGGCAAAGAAGCCAGCAAGGGTTGGTGCACACCCTGAAGCTGAGTAGCAGGACATGTGAACTCACTGCTGCTCTCCTGGTTACAGACCCCTCACAGACCTTCTTATTTTGGCTCCCCATGTCTTGGAGCATTTGGTTACTTGCAAATTCCTGCAGGTGACTTGTAGAATAAAGATAGCTTGTCACTGTTGGCCTGTTGGCCCAGCAGGTAGGAAACCTCAGCTGGAGCAGAGGGATCTGCACCTTCCCCAAGTTTGGGAGTGTCTTCAGCCACAGGCTTTATTTGAGGTGACAATATAGATTTCCCTACCATGAAAGTAGGGTCCCTGTCACTGCCTTGGGACCCGAGGAGACTGTGTATCAGGGAGGGAGAAGGGAGTATTACCCTGTGAGTACAACCTCTCTAACCCTGGTATGGACTAGGAAACCTCTTACTTTCAGATACTAGGACAGCATAAACCTAAAATGTTGGTGTGTTTCAGGCATCCTCCAGCAATGAAGAGTTGCCTAGCACATGGTCAGTGATGACTGCATGTGAATATAAAGTGTATATTGTCTGTAGTGCAGATTGACACAACAATGATCTCACCATAATGCTTCAACAATATGCTAACTCTGCTAGGAGTGAAGAGTCGCATTTGACAACCAGAGGAACTTTCATAATGACAGTCTTTGTGCAGCCAGAGTACAACCACACAGTATTTTCATGCTTTGCCTGTCAAACAGATTGCTTTTGTATGCAGCAGGTGATGGCTAAAGACATGATTTCATTATGCTTAAAGCCATAGCTGAAATGAGCACCAGAAGTGAAATTTGGCATTTCCAGCCTTCTGTTCCATGATTAACAGAGAAGCTGGTGCATTTCTGCCTCGGGCAATCTGTTGCTGTTGAACACTGGGCCCATTCTTTATCAACACACAGAGTAATAAACCCAAGTCTGTAGCACAGGAAATAACTCCGTTTGTGCGCAGGGGGATCTGTCTCCAGGCTGGTTTCACAGCCTGAGCCCTGTGGCAGATTTATGCCCAGGGGCCATGTACCCTTAGAGCCGTTCAAAGTAAAAGTGCTACAGGTATCCCAGGGAAAACTGCCCTTCAGATGGCCAGCACGGGCAGTAACAGCTCTTTTGCAAGACCACAGAGGCCAGTTTGCTGGCCACAGAATCATGCCATTTTGTACTGCATGAGTAGCATTCCCTGCTGTGTCTAAACACAGATCACATGCTAAATTAAAGCATCTCTGCAGAATAAAGAAGGCCTTTTTTACTATCCCCTCTCCTCCACTTTCAAAACCCAGCAGCTTTTCCCTCTCAAAATACGTTGTGGAGTTAGTCAAATTATTATTCCCAGTATCTCACTGTTATTTTTCCCTAGTACTGGCTGTGAATTTCTTTGAGCTTCTCATTCTCCAAGATGTTGATGTTGTCATCATAAATAGGCTGGACACATTTTTCCTCCTTTTTTCGGGCTGCTGGAGGTGCCAAGTGTCTGAAGGGGCCAAAGCTCTGCTGTTTTACTGCCCTGCAGCAGAACTTCCCTGCTGCGTGCCTTTACGTGGTCTGCACAGCAACGCGCCTCATGTTTCTGCATCTGTGACAGCCATTTGCTCCAGTTCACACTCTGCAGTTGGTGGATTAACGTGTTTTGGGTTTGCTGACAAGGTTTTGGTAGTAAAGGGGGGAAGAGAGGGCTACAAGGGGTGGCTCCTGTAAGAAGCTGCTAGGAGCCTACCCTGTGTCCAACCGAGTCAGTACCAACCACCTCCAAAGGGAACCCACAGTGGAGCAGATATCCACAAGCAGCTGGGGGGGATGGGATAGGACACCCCACGCTGGAGTGGGTGCATGCCTGAAGGAGGCTGTGGTCCCATGGGAAGCCTGTGCTGTAGCAGGCTCCTGGCAGCATGCCAGAGGAGGTTTGCTGGTGGGGGGGTTACTTGTGACTCTTGGAGGGACCGTGCTGCACCCCATGGAAGAAGGGACCCACGCTGGGGCAGTTGGCAAAGGACTCATTTTGGAGTCCTTGGACTCATTTTGGAGAAGTCGCTGGAGAACTGTCTCCTGTGGGAGGGACCCCACACTGGAGCAGGGGAAGGGTGTGAGGAGTCCTCCCCTGAGGAGGAAGGAACAGCATAGACAGCTTGTGATGAACTCACCCCAACCCCCATTCCCCATCCCCCCTGTGCTAACTGGGGGAGGAGGGAGAGAATTGGGGAGTGAAGTTGACCCCAAGAAGGGATGGGTGGGGGGAGGGGTTTTAAGAGTTGTGTTTATTTCTCGTTGCTCTCTTCCACTTGGTAATAAATTAGATTAATTTTTTCCTAAGTTGAGCCTGTTCTGCCTGTTCTGTAACTGGTGAGTGATCTCTTCCTGTCCTCATCTCGACCCATGAGCTTTTTGTTTTATTTCTTTTTCCTGTCCAGCTGAGGAGGGGAGTGATACAGGGGTTCTGGCCAGCACCTGGCCCCCAGCCACAGTCAGCCCACCACAGTGTGTTTCATCTAAGCAAAGGAAAATCTGAGGGCAGGAAAGGGCACACATTATCTCCATGCACCACAGTGTGCAGGTGCTGTTAAGTCTGACACAGATGATGCTTGGCACGCCCTTGCTGGGAACTGCTTCCTGCCAAAGTGCCAACAGAAAAGAAAAAAGATAAGGCCTTGCTTAGAAATTATTCAGAGATAAATGGGTTGTTGAGAGTCTCACGGTGGTATTCCTGTGAAAGACAGCCCTTGCTACCCATCTCCTTAGCAATGTTTCAGGTTCCTGGACTTTTCTCAAATCCTGTTGTTCTGGGGGAAGAACAGTGCACCACAACCCACTTGGGTTTGATCAGACTGACTATTAACAGCCATCCTTTTTCTTTTCTCTGCCCAATTGATAGGTCCATAAACAGTTTTTTGTGGATGGTGAGTTGAAGGCTTTTTGTGCCAGGCTCACTATGCTTAGCTATTTTCTGTATGTCCTTTAGCAGTACTCTACAGATGTCCACACATCCACAGGCAATGAATCAGAAGAGAGACTAAAATAAGACTGAGAAAGTCATGGTTGTCAGCCTGGAGAAGAGAAGGTTCCAGGGAGACCTTATAGCAGCCATCCAGTAGCTGAAGGGTCCTACAGGAAAGATGGAAGAGAGGCTGGTTACAAAGGTGTGTAGTGATAATACAAGTCTTTAAACTGAAAGCTGGATGAGGATTTGGACAACCTGGTCTACTGGAGGGTGTCCCATGGCACAGGGGTTGGAACTAGATGGCCTTTAAAGTCCCTTTTAACCTAAAGCATTTGGTGATTCTAAGACACCAGTCTAAGAAAACTTTGTGTGACAAAGAAATTTCTACTCCCCTCCAGGGAAGGTTCATGCTACCTTTGGGGTCCTCTCACTGAAACAGAGTATTGGATTCTTCAGTGGAAGACAGACAATCACTGCTGCTGCAGACAGCACGAAAAACCTCACAGCAGGCATCCTTGTAGCACAGATTCTTCTTACTCCCTTGTCCACCTAAAAGTAGATGTACATGCAGCTGTCAGGAAGCTGCAGTGCAGTTATCCCAATTGGACTTGCCAAGTAGCTGAGGTTGGAAGGGACCTCTGGAGACCTAGTCCAGCCCCTCTGCTCAAAGCAGTGTCAGCTAGAGCAGGGTGCTCAAGACTGGATCCAGTTGGGTTCTGAGCATCTCCAAGGATGGAGACTCAACAAACTCTTTGGGCAACCTGTTCAGCCTCTCACAGCAAAAGTGTTTCCTGCTGTCCACAGACAGCCTTCTGTTTCAGTTTATGCCCACTGCCTCTGAGAAAAGCCTTGCTCCCTCTCCTTTTACTCCACCTTACTGGGTATTTATAAACATGGATAAGATCTCCTTAAGCTTTCTATTTTCCAGGTTGAGCAGTTCAAGCTCTCTCAGTGTCTCCTCATACCCCAGACTCTCCATTTCCTCATACCAGCTCCTCATACCTCATACTCTCCATTTCCTTCATCATTGTGGCACTTCATGGCCTTGCTTGAGGAATGGCCTCACCGGTGCTGAAAGAGCAGGGAAGGATCACCTCCCCATGAAGGATCGGCCTCCTGGCATCCCAGGATGCTGTTACCCACCTTTGCAGCAAGTGCACACTGCTGGCTCAAGTTCAACTGTGTGATCACCAGCACCCCCAGGTTCTTTTCTGCCAGGGTGCTTTCCAGTCAGTCAACCCTGGCATACAGTGATGCCTGCGGTTGTTTCTCCCCAGGTGCAGGACTGAATTTCTCCTTGCTGTGCTTCATTAAGCTCCTGTTGACCCATTTCTCCTGCCAGACCAGGTCCCCATGGATGACAGCATGGCATCCTAGCTGTCCTGTGTGCACCAGCATGCTGTAAAAAGTGACCATGCATGCTAGAACAATGCATAAGGTACTTCAGTTTGCATCGCTGAGGAAAACCCTTCGGTAGCAACTGTATTTGAGTCCCCTTGATGGCAAGTCTTAGTCATACAAATCAGGTAATTTCATTAGCTCTCACAATAAGTCCCTGCAATTTTCCTTGGTACAGACTAGGTGCCTAAGTGGTCCCTCAGTTGCATTCCATTAATCTTTGTGCCCTGTGTCAGCCTAACTGGCAAGCTATCCCAAGCAGCTATTTAAAGCATCTGAGTATTTGGGCTCTTGAATTTACTGTGATAATTAATTAACTGTAGGTAAAGTTGATTACAAGAGAAGCTGTTTCCTGATACTTCCTACCAGCAGGAATCAATGACTATGCAACCTCTCATTTTTGCACAAGATTTAAAACAAACAACAATCAAACCAACCCCAGAAGAAGACCAAGTCCCGATTTAACTTTGTGGCCCTGTGTACTCTTTGAAGGTTCAACTGGACTTTTGAAGACTTTTGAAGACTTTGAGTTTCTGTTGTTGATTTGAAATGCAACTGAAAGTACTCTGGGCATCACTAGGCTGCACTAACAAGACTCTCTCTCCTGCCTACACCCTGGCTTAATGTAAAGAACATGTTTGTTGCAGGAGTGCAACACAGGCAGTCAGCACTGCCAGATCTTCCTGTCTGAATTATGTATTAATGAGCAAAGAGGGGCATTCGGCCAGGGAGCAGCATTCAAGCATCTCTGCAAGCATCCAGATTATGAATCTGAAATCATTTTACTGCAGTATGAATAGGGGCAAAAAGCATTCTATTACTCTGAACCAAAAGCAAATTATCTCACTCCGTCTGAAATGAAACAATACGAATGGATCACTGATTGTGATCGCTGGCTGTGACTACTGGCTCCATTATTCATTCCTGAAATAACTGGGTGAAAGAAGAAAATAATTGGATTTTGTATATTCCTGATGTATGCATCTGGGTGCAGATCTGGGGTGCATTCATTGCATTTTGGATGAGTCATCTACTCTGGGTGAGGGAACCAACAAACTGTCCCTCACATCAAGCTTTCCTCTTTGCCCCCATGCTCCCCACCCCCATCTCTCTGCCAGGCTTCCATCTTTGCCTGCCCAATTCTCCCATAGCCATCATCTTACCTTTAGGTTTGCTCTCTTCTCTCTTGCTTCCCAATTCTTCCCCCTCAGCCAAGCGTAGACACAGGCTGCTGCTCCCTGCCCAACAGCATGTCTATAGGAACAAGTTATGTGTCCTCCTCTGTGTGCCTGGTGCAGGGATGACCTTGCTCCCTCCACCTTTGCTCTTCTCCTCCATGCCAAGGAGGTACCAGCTCACACAGAAGCCAACCATGCATCTGCAGCTGGCGTGCACCCTCCTAGAGAGCTTGCATATGGGAAGAGCTTGCTGCTCACTGAAGCACAAATGCAGAGGCAGCTGTGGTGGCCTGATGGCCACCATCACAGTGACCACCATCCAGTGGTGGTCCCACACCTGGTGCGGCAGTGAGTGGGGGGAACGGGCAGCATATGTGATGGGTGTAACATAGCTTTTGTCTCAGTTCAGGGTATGTCCAGCCTCTGCACCACAGCCCCGTGTCTGAAACCTGGCAAGTGGAGCCAGGGGATAGTGAAATGTGGTGCTGGATGTTCTGGAGGTGCTTTGGAGCAGTAAGAAAACAGAGGGTTCAGCTGTGTCTGTGTGGTTTTGGCCTGGTACCTTTGCTATCCTGGCATTCAGAAAGCTGGTGCAGAGTTCCTCTGCACCCACCAGCCATCATGTGTCCCTGAGAAGTGCAACTCTTGGTTTAGACAAGTGTGCCTGCTGGTCCTCCAGTCCCAAGCTGAGGTGTGGGACAAGACTGGACAAGGCAGCTTGACAAGACTGTGCAAGTTGCAGGCGTGCCTTGATACAGACCCTCAGCAGCAGAAATCTGAGCACCTGCCAGCTTCAAGGCAGGGGTGCAGCTGGGCAGAGGCCACGGAGGTCAGCTGGGTTGTGAGTCGCTGACTGCGGTGGTTGCAAAACTCTGGGCGAAGCCGTTTCGGCAAACTAAATCCTGTCCCAAAGCAGGGCGAGTAGTTAGGGCTGGGTTTAGGAGGGACGGGGGTGGGGTGGGTGTGTTTGTCCTTTGGGTTGGTTTGTCCCTTTAGGGGTGAAAGGGCTCAGTGAAGGGTGTGGTGGGAGGCAGGAGGAGGGGAACTGCAGCACCCCTACAAGCTGCAGCGGGCTCAAACCCTCAGGACAGCGATGTCTTTAATGGCTACGTTGAGGTTTCAGTTCACATGCTCTTTTTAGGAAGCTGGGCTAAGTGATTTCGGTTTTATGAATGGCCATTAAAGCATGCAGCTTAGTCATAAAATGTATTAAGCTGCAGGAATTTGGTTGCATATTGGATTAGGTTTAGCTTTAAGCCAGCTAAACAACATTAACCATGTGCATATTGTATTTATATGCAGTATATTCACTTTCAATCTCAATACATTGGGTTTAATATTAACTGCTATTTTTTTTTCGCTAGGAGGATGTATTTTATGTAATTTTAAATAAACATAAGGGATGCTTGTTAGTATATAAGCTTGTGCATGTAAATAGGGAAAAAATAAACCCAAACAAAAATGTGCAGTTAATAAAACTCCTCCCCTGTATTTTCTATTAAACATATAACATTTCTATTTTAGTAAATTAAAAAAAAAAAAAAAGATTTGCATGCTTGCCTTTCTGCTGTCCAGAGGTGTTTGCATTCCTGCTTCCTGGAAAGACCTTCTGTTCAAACACAGTACTCTTTCAGCAGGGTACCAGATATTGCAGAAATACAAGCAAACTGAGATCTTTGCCTTGAATTTTTTCAAGAGGTAGTACATCCTATTTCTGAGAAGCTTTACTATTTCTCTGGATTCTTCGCTGTCTTTGCTTGTTCCAGTGAAAAAGAGAGGGGAAAAGTATAAAATAATGCCAGTCTGAAATCTAGTATTGTCCACTCTCTTTATTCTGATCTCACAAGTGTAAGGATGCATAAGGCAGTGGATGTGCCCTCCCTGTTACTCATTTGAATGGCTATACTGATATTTGCCAGCAGTGTTATTTGGAAGTAATCTCTTATTTTAAGCTGTCATTGCAGTTTCCCAACCAGTGTCTTTATGGAGAGTATTATTTCTCACGCCTCTGTGTTTGCAAATATCTCCTACAGATTTATGTCATTATGTGTGTAGCTTGGACTTGCTCTTTCAGGCGATGTTGCCTGCTCAGGAAGTAGCATATAGATTTGTGGCTGCCCTCCCACCAAAACAGAGTCACAGAACTATAGGGCTTGGAAGGGACCTCGAGAGATCATCGGGTCCAACCCCCCTGCCAAAGCAGCTCCCTAGCTCATATTGCTCAGATAAGCGTCCAGACAAGTCTTGAATATCTCCAGAGAAGGAGACTCCACCACCTCCCTGGGCAGCCTGTCCCAGGGCTCTGTCACCCTCACTGTGTAAAAGTTCTTCCAAATGTTGGTGCAGAACTTCCTGTGCTCCAACTTGTGGCGATTGCCCCTTGTCCTGTCTCCACAGACACTGAGAAGAGGTTGACCATTTCCCTCTGTCTCCCACACTTCAGATACTTATAAACATTGATCAGATCCCCTCTCAGTCATCTCAAGGCTGAACAGCCCCAGTTCATTCAGCCTTTCCTCATACGGGAGATGCTCCAGTCCTTTAATCATCTTTGTAGCCCTCCTCTGGACTCTCTCCAGGAGATCCCTGTCCTTTTTATACCAGAGAGCCCAGAACTGGACACAGTATTCCAGGTGGGGCCTGACCAGGGCAGAGTAGAGGGGGAGGATCACCTCCTTTGACCTGCTGACCATGCTCGTTTTGATGCCCCCCAGGATCCCATTGGCCCTCTTAGCCACCAGGGCACACTGCTGGCTCATGGCCAACCTGTCATCCACCAGGACCCCCAGGTCCTTCTCTGCAGAGCTCTTCTCCAGCAGGCCATCCCCCAGCCTGTACTGATACAGATGGTTATTCCTCCCCAGGTGCAAGACTTTACACTTGCTTTTATTAAACCTCACCTGGTTTCTCCCTGCCCAGCTCTCCAGCCTGTCCAGGTCTCGCTGGATGGCAGCGCAGTGTCCTGCGTGTCAGCCACCCCTCCCAGCTTTGTATCATCGGCACTTGCTGAGGGTGGATGCTATTCCCTCATCAAGGTCGTCGATGAAGATATTAAACAGGACTGGACCCAACACCGAGCCCTGGGGAACACCACTAGTCACAGGCCTCCAGTCATACTCTGCTCCACTGATCACAACCCTCTGAGCTTCGCTCATCAACCAGTTCTCAGTCCACCTCACTGTCCCCTCATCTTTCCCACACTTTCTCAGCTTTGCTATCAGGATGACTTAAAAAAAAACACCCAGATGCACAGAAAGTGCCACACAGAAAGTGCCACATACTGATGAAGTCAGGCAAAGCCCCTAGATGCTGCCACAGGGGAAGAAGAACAACTGCCTGTGTACCTACTGCAGCACTGCGCACCTGCGTGGGACAGGGGCTGGTGAGAAAACCACACTGTGGTATTTGCCGTGTGCCCATGGAGGTGGCTGCACCATACCAGAGCAGTAAATGGGTTCAGGACATCCAGGCTTCGTTGACGTAAATGCCATTGACGTAAAGACCCGCAGCCTCCACTGTGCATCATCGCAACCCGTGTGGTGTAACTTGCTCCTAACAACTTCAGAGCTGTGTCCTGAGCAGAGACACACTGAAACTGAGCACTTCTACCCAGTGCCACATAGCATGGTGTTTTCCTTCTAAGGCTGTCTTTAGTAGTATCTTTTTTCTGGGAATTTACTGGTAATCTTCATAGAAGGATTTTGAATTTGGCTTTGGGCTTTGATGATTTTTGCAGATAGCATTGTTTTCTTTCCTATTTCTTTCATTGTTTCTTAGACGAGTTATTTAATACCGGAAGGTTTTCTGAGAGCCCACTCTAGTAACAGCACATACCATTGTTTTTCTCGTTACCAGACCTTTTCCTGTCCAGCTCAGAGCACAGCCTGGTCATTGGGTCTGTGGTTTTGCTAAGAGCTGAGTCTGGGTGGGTGAAAACTGACTCGTGGGACACACGATGCTGTGGCCAGTGTGGTGCTGAGAACATGGGCTCTGCTGACCAGGCAGAGGATGCATGGCTTGGCAGCCCAAGGCAAAGAGCCATTCCTTGAGGTGTGCTGCTCTGGTGTTTAACTATAATGTAAGCCTTGTGTAATCTGGAAAATGAAATATCACTGGCACAGGTTGTGCAAACCTGCCAATGGTGCCAGTTAGAGTGAGGTAGGGGTAATTCTAAGAATGCCTTCTGCTGTTTTAAGTTTTTAATCCTGCACAATTTTGGGGCAAAGCAGAATGCTGTCCATGAGTGCAGCTCCTCCCACTGCCGATGGATGGGATACTGGAATCACACAGAATCATTAGGAGTTGGAAGGGACCTCAAAAGATCATCTAGTCCAACCCCCCTGCCAGAGCAGGATCACCTAGACTAAATCATACAGGGAACACATCCAGGTGGGGTTTGAATGTCTCCAGAGAAGGAGACTCACAACCTCTCTGGGCAGCCTGTCCCAGTGCTCCATCACCCTCACTGTGAAAAAGTTTCTCCTTATATTCACATGGAACTTCCTATGCTCCAGCTGGCACCCACTGCCCCTTGTCCTGTTGCTGCCCATCACTGAGAAGAGCCTGGCTCCATCCTCCTGACTCTCACCCTTTACATATTTATAAACATTAATAAGCTCACCCCTCAGGTCTCTGCTGGGGAAATAACTCCTTGACTTAGAGTGGTGAGACTATCTGTCCCACTTCCAAGCAAGCCAGTATAGATAGTACAACATCATATGAGCAGCAAGCTGCAAACATCCTACTGCAATAGCTGGGGAGCATCCACAGGCAGAAGCTGGGAGAATGGACTTTATGGCCAATTCAGAGAATGGCAGTGAGGGTGAATGGAGCTGGAAGGGTCATTTTCTCACCCATAAAGGCGAGAAGTGCCTCTTCTTCCCTGGGGCTGGAAATGAAGTAATTTGGAAGGATAGACACAGGTCCTTACTCAACCCTGACTGAGTTATTGCTGCATGGTGAAATGAAAGTGAGTGACTACCCTGTATGTCAGTGATGCAACTGAAAGCAAGCAGTCAGCATGGCCCATTTTCCCTTCTGCTGCTAGACAGGTGGAGCCTCAGTTGTGGCTCATGCTGTGGGTTTGCTGCTGGGCTCACACAGGAGGAGAGGGCATGAAGAGGCAGAAGTCAGTGCCAGACTTGGCATGGTTGCACCCTGAGCAGCTGCTGCTGCCTGTGCAAGAAGTGCTGCCAGATCCGCTGTGCCCTTGGGATGCCTAGGGCAGAAATGTTTAGTTAGGTTTCCATTACTCCAAAAAGCTGGTGCTGCTGGAGTTGTCTTAGGGGGTCCTGCTCTTCCCTGTTGGCGCCAGGAGGTGAGGGGCAGTCTGCAGGTGGTGCTGCGAGATGAGCTGTTCCCTAAAAATTTTGCTAAATCTGGGCTGTTGACAGAGGCATCTGCCTTGTACTCATGCAGGGGACAGGACCCTGGGACTAAGTGTTCTGAGCAACCTGTACCCCCTTATTCCTTATTCTGTGCCCACAGTTACACTACTGCCAGCTCTGATCATCTGGGGACACGAAAAAGGGACCTCTGCAGCCTTGATAGCCATCAACAGTGCTGTGTAGCCTGGGGCCCCGCTTGCAGTGCAGCATGATCCCAAAACCAGCTGCCCACTCTCTGGGAATCTCAGTGAACAGGCAACCTCCCAGCAAGGGCAGTAGGTCTATTCGTTAGCCACCCTCATCAAAGGGCTCTTTACTTTTTCAGGCTCTTGGAGGTGTCTCCCGTGGCGCCCAGCAGAGGAAACAAGTGTCCTCTCCCCACAGCAAATGACGTCCTGACACTGCACAGCCTTTGCCACAGCTGATTCGGTTGAGCGAAAGGGCAGCAGCAGCAGTGCTGGATATTCAGCTGGTACAGGCTGGATAAAACAAAGGTCTGTTCTGCTTTTTCTTGCCTTTCAAAAAGGAGGAAGGTGATGCCATTTCCAGAACAGGGATTTCTGAAGGACACTGAACAGAGTGAGTTTTGTGGCCTTTTCTTGCATCACAGGAGACCTGGCAGTGCTGCTGTTTAGGGGGAAGCACGTGAACAGCATTTCACATCCTCCGCCCAGCTGCTTTTGTCATATACACATTGCTCACCTCCTCGCAGTCTGGAGAGGAAGTAGGAAGTTTTGTAAGAGATTAAATACATTAGCCTCCCTGTGGTTTTTCTTCCCGGGATTTCTTCCTGTGAAGGCATGAGCACTCCTAAAATCCACTGTGGTGAGTAATTTAACAAATGGTTTCACTTAAAAAGATAAACAAAACCATATATATTTTGGTGAGGACTTGGTAAAGATGTTATTTTTCTGAAGTCTTGAAATTCCCTATTTCTCTCACTTCCCTGGAAAGGTCCAGATGAAGGCACAGCTTAGGATAACTTTCTGGCCCCGAGGAGTTAAAGAAACACATAGCTGCAGAGATTCAGTTAGATATAAACAGAATTTTGACTTCAGAAGGTAGAGAAACTTGCAGCTCCAGAAACCCATTGGAGATCTGCTGGCTGGGTGTCGAGGGTGACCAGTATGAGAGTTAGAAGTGAAGTGCTGAGGGTGGATCTCACAGGGTGGGCAAAGCTGGTGGGAGGGAGCACCAGTACGGGAAGCACTTCCAATTGTGCTTCCTGAGGTGGAGAGAGAAGCAGGCTGCAACCCTCAAATACAGGATGCAGAAACCTTTGCTCCCTTTTACTCCCGACTTCCAGACTTCCTGCCTTGGTGGCATTGTACTTTCCAGTAAATAATGATTTTAATGTTTTTGTTGGGTTTTTTTATCCCTGGAAGAGGCTTTCTAAGGGTGCTCAGAAAGCTCTATGCCACGGGGCTCGGTAGCCTGGAAGACTGTAAGTCACTCTGCTCATCAGGGGCCAGGGCCTTTGGTGCTGCCCTATGGGGCTGGGGGCATCATGCACAGGAGGAGGTAGGAAGGTAACCTGCTAATTTGACTTCATTCCTGAGAAAGCTGATGGAGCGGATCATCCTGAGTGCCATTACGTGGTACATGCAGGACAACCAGGTGACCTGGCCCAGTCAGCATGGGTTCATGAAGGGCAGGTTCTGTTTGACTAACCTGATCTCCTTCTATGACAGGGTGACCTGCTTCTTGGGCAAGGGAAGGGCTGTGGATGTTGTCTACCTTGACTTCAGCAATGGCACAGTTTCCCACAGCATTCTCCTAGAGAAGCTGCCTGCTCGTGGCTCAGATCTGCATACGCTCTGCTGGATAAGAAACTGGTTGGATGGCTGGGTCCAAAGGGTTGTGCTAAATGGAGCTAAATCCAGTTGATGGCCAGTCACGAGTGGTGTTCCCCAGGGCTTGGTGCTGGGGCCACTCCTGTTTAACATCTTTGTTGATCATCCGGGTGAGGGGATAGAGTGCACCCTCAGTAAGTTTGCAGATGACACTAAGCTGGGTGGAAGTGTCGATCTGCTTGAGGGTAGGGAGGTTCTGCAGGGGGACCTAGACAGGCTGGACAGATGGTCCCAGGCCAATGGTATGAGCTTCAACAAGGCCAAGTGCCGGGTCCTGCGCTTCTGCCACAACAACCTCAAGCAGCACTGCAGGCAGAGTGGCTGGAGAGCTGCCCAGCAGAGAGGGACCTGGGGATGCTGAACATGAGTCAGGAGGGTGCCCAGGTGGCCAGGAAGGCCAATGGCATCCTGGTCTGTATCAGGGCAGTGTGACCAGCAGGGCCAGGGAGGTGATCTTACCCCTGTACTGAGTCCTGGTGAGGTCACACCTCGAGGACTGTGAGCGATTTTGGGCACTGCAGTATAGGAAGGACATCGAGGTGCTGGAGAGGGTGCAGAGAGGGGCAACTAGGCTGATTAGGGGTCTGGAGAGCAGGTCTTATGAGGAGGGGATGAGGAACTGAGGGTTTTCAGCCTGGAGAAGAGGAAGCTGGAGGGAGACCTTATAGTGTTCTACAACCACCAGAAAGAAGGTTTTCTTGAGGCACGTGTTGGCCTCTTCTCCCTAGTGACAGGACAAGAGGAAATTGTTTCATGAGCCAGGGGAAGTTCAGATTTGATATTAGGAAAGATTTCTTCACTGAAAAAGTGGTGAAGCATTGGAAGAGGCTGCCCAGAGAGATGGTAGAGTTGCAACTCCTGAGGCATTCAAAAAATGGGTAGATAAGGCACTTTGGGAGATGGTTTAGTGGTTATGGTAGTGGACTTGATGATCTTGAAGGTCTTTTCCAACCTTGATGATTCTATGATTTGAATACATCACTGAGCACTGATTTCCACCTTTTTAAGTTCCCTCTCCTCTTCCTCCTTCTATTCCTCTTGATCATTGCAGATCTATTTCCTCTGCCATGTGGGCATGAGAGCAGTTCAGAGATCATTCCCCACCTGACACCAGAGGAGAGTGGGACCTTTGTTTATTTTGCCCTTGGGCTACCCGTGTCATGGAAATCCTGCCATGCCACCCTGCTAGTTCAGGTAGGTGGGGTCACGGTGGCTGGTGAGCTCACAGGTCCCCTTCACTGATGTACCAGTGTCATTTCCCACTATGTATATTTGCCTAATCATCACCACTTTCAAGATTTCTCTTTGCCTTTTTTCGCAGCATCTCACTCGCCCTACAGTGTGGTACTGGGCTACATCCTTGTCTGCTGTGCTTATTCCAAACAGTATGGTGTGTCCTCAGGGTATGGAGTTATTGTACCAGTTACTCCCTGCACAGTCCCATTCTGGCATGGTTTGACATCCCTGGCCTGGTGGGCAGGTATATATACACATTGATAAGGTCACCCCTAAGCCTAATGAGATGATCCATGTCATTCATCATCTTGCTGGACTCTCTCCAATACACCCATCTCTCTCTTGTTCTGGAAATCCAGAAAGGAAAGGTAAAGAAATCTATGTTTCCAATATCAATCCTTATCTAGAATTCCTCATGCCCCACACTGGGTATGAAAAAGGACTGCAGTGGGTTGACCCTGGCTGGAGGCCAGCTTCCCCTAAAACTGCTGTATCATTGCCCTCCTCTCTGGGGCAGTGGAGAGAAAATATAACAAAAGTCTCCTGGGTTGAGATAAGGGCTAGGAGAGATCATCCCCCAATTAATGTCACAGGCAAAACTGACTCAACTTCAAAAAAAAAAATCTCATCACCAAGCAGAGCAGAGTACAGTACTGAGAAATAAAACCAAATCTTAAAACACCTCCTCCACCCCACCCCTTCCTTCTTCCCAGGCTTAACTTTACTTACACTTTTCTCTTCCTCCTCCTCCCAGCAGCAAAAGTGACAGGAAATGGCAGTTGGGGTCACTTCATCACATGTTGTCTCTGCTGCTTCTTCCTCCTCAGGGGAAGACCCTTCACATTCTTCCTTGCTCCAGCATGGGGACACCCCCATGGGAGACAGTCCTCCATGAACTTCTCCAACTTGAGTCCCTCCCACAGCCTGCAGTTCCTCTCTGACTGCCCCAGCCTGGGTCTCTTCCACGGGGTGCAGACATTCAGGACCAGACTGCTGCACTGAGGTTTCCCCCATGGGGTCACACATCCTGCCAGCAAACCAGCTTCAGCGTGAGCTCCTCTCTCCCCACAGCCACAGGACCAGCCAGCATCCTGCTCCAGCTCAGGCTTCCCAGGGACTCATGGCCTCCTCTGGTGGCAACCACCCACTCCAGTGTGGGGACCTGCATGGGTGCAGAGGGATCTCTGCTCCCCCGTGGAGCTCCACGGGCTGCAGGGGGACAGCCTGCCTCACCACGGTCTTCTCCACAGGCTGCACAGGAATGTCTGCTCCAGCGGCTGGAGCACCTCCCCCTTGCTCCTGCTCTGACCTTGGTGTCTGCAGAGTTGTTCCTTTCACATAGTCTCACTCTTCTCTCTGGCTGCAAAAACTGCTCAGAGGATTTTCCCCCCTCTTTAGTACGTTATCCAAGAGGCACTACCACTGTCACTTGGCCGTCTCAGAGCTGGCTGCAGTGGCTCTATCAAACTGAGGGAGAGCTTCTATCAAACTTAGGGAGCGCTTCTAGCACCTTCTCACAGAAGCCATCCCTCTGTTATCAAAACCTTGCCATACAAAGCTACCAAAAGCATGAACTGAGAGAGCAGCTGTGACCTTTTCTTGTTTCAGTTCAGTGAGAGGGATACAGTGGTGTGAGTGTGTGGTTTTGATTTCGACCTGCCTCTCCTTACTGGCACACCTGGAGTTGCACTCTCAGGGCACTTTAACCTTTGCCTTTGCCAGTAAAATTCAGGTTGTGGTTTCTGTGCCACTCTACATGGAGCTGGTGGGTTTCCACCTGTTAGTGCTGCAGGAAATAAATCAATGGAAGAGACCTCATGTGAAAGTACTTCTCTTGCTGCACATAGATTTCTGCCACTGTTGGAAAACCTGGAAGCTTTGGAACTGAGGCACAAATTGACAATCACTACTCTAATGTAGCTATGATGATTCCAAACCAATTGAATGCTTCCAGATCCAAGCATCAGCACTCAAGTATCGTGCTCAGAGGTGTGATGGTGCTCCTTGGTGAAGGTGCTCATCCAAATGCAAATCAAAGCAGCATCTTTGCTTAGTGAGGCAGTCTTGGCGTGAGGAACTTTGTTCCAGGCAGAATACACTGGGGACACATGCAATGTCCCACAGCTGGGACAGGCACTATGCTTTGGTCTTTCTTCTGTAGCAATGAGAGACTAAGAAGATATGTAAATGCACAGTGTGTTTGGTTGTGACATCCTGGAATGCACATGAAATGCAGAAGTCATGGAATAACACCTGAAAGCATTAGTTTGTCTTATGGCTTGTTATATTATCTCACATGCAGGCCTGCAGATCAGGCCTTTCCAGTGGCCACCACAGAGCAAACCCAGAGCAAAAAGGTGTCTTGAGGCAAACCAGAGGCATTTTCACCTGTACACTCTGCAGGTGTTGCTCAAATGCAGCCTCTCACTTTTAGAGAAGCTCCTGTAAAGTGTGCAGCTGAAATAAACTTGTATTTTTCGTTACAGCAGCTCATCAGCCTTACTGAGGTGCACACTGATACCCTCCTGCCAAAAGCTGGATCCCACACTTTCATGCCTGGAACCGATCCACTCAAGCTAGCTGTAATGTATGTGAGTGTGGTTAAGAAAAGTGGGCTCTCTGAATTCAGTGTAAACCACAGTTTCAGCTCATTTTGCCTGTTTAACAGTGTTAGTTTGGAAGTTTAGTGCTGGTTTAATTTTTGTCACCTCTTTTTTTTTTTTTTAATCCTCAGTGACTTGAGATAAAAGATTTTCTGCAATGAGAAGTAAAAGGGAAAACTGAAAATGCTATGTCTGATATGTGGAAATGTAGAATACACAGAGCTGTAGATAGCTTTTGCAGCTGACATCTCAATTTGCAGTTCTGTCTGTGGAAACATCTGTCTCACAAAATTCATGCTAATTTTATGATTACAGTTTTAATTTGATTCATTTCAGGAAAGTGTTGGCCCTCAGTGCCTCAAATTTTGCCTTTGAAGGGTCAGGGATGTATTTGCAGGCTGCCCTAACAGTGGTCTAAATGACTGCCCTTTGTCTGATTTAAGAACAACTGTTTTGTCTAAGCACAATCTACACATTCTCACTATGTTCCTTTAGAATACACCACATTTGTGCTCAGTTAGCTTTCACCAGGAAATAAAAAGAGTCTAACAGTAAAGCCAGCTTGGGCTGCATTGCTGAACTGCATGTTGCTTGTCTAATGGGCTGCCTAGTTTGCTCTGGAGTGGCAATGATGCAATGCCATTTACACCAGGGACAGCTCTCTTGGCACTTGATGGGTCAGATTAAACACCTTGAAAGGTAAGCTTCAGGTGTTAGGCCTGCACCAGCATGAAGAGGCATACATACATACATACATACATACATACATACTTACATGGATGCATGTGCCCACATGTATGCATATTGTAGTTCAGTGAGCATAGTAACTCCCTGAATTCTTCATTTCAGCTAAAGTATCTGCTCTGGAGGTCTTACTTGGGTCTTGGCCAGATAAAGGCAAGAGCATTCAACCTCCTCTTTTCTTCAGTTTGCATGGTGGAGGGTAGGTCAAACAATGGGGGAATGAGCACTTGCTCATCAGACTGTAAAGGGAGGTCTGATTTTTCCTTTTATTTACTCCAGTTCTCACTTTCATAATATTTGGTTTAGCCCCTCCATACACAACACCAGTGATGCTAAGATCCAGCCCACTGATATTCTGGATGATTGTGTTGTGTTCCTGTTGAGTTTATGTCTCAGGAGTGTTCTGTTTTCCTTCATTTTTTATGTTAGAGTTTCAAGATGATTTATCCTGTAGTTGCAAGGAAACATCATAGCTGGGACTGATATTACTTGGGGTTAACACAGGAGAGTAAGCTAAAGGGGGTTGCAAAGGGGATCTAAAAGGCAAAAGTGGAGGGATGTTGGTACATAAGGGAAAAAAGGGGTGGAAGGTTCAGTGGTAAAGGTGGACCAACCAGAAGCTCTGATGTTCAGTGTAGCTGAACGTCATTGCCTGAGTAGCCAGCAAATCTGGGAGGGCTGTGTTTTGGAACAAGAAGAACTTACTCTAGAGATAATTTTGCTCCAGGTGTGTTGGCTTGGTGACCTTAAGACTCAAATTGGGTGTTGTACTCAATTTGTGCTTGGGACAGGAGAGATGATGGAAATGTCATACCATGTTTGCACAGGCTGCAACTTTCCTTATTACTGTGGTTTGATTGCACAACTACTCAGATTCACGTCCTTTGCAGTTTAATTAAACCTTATCTTCACCTTTAAGATCATGTGGTTGAGAAATGACAACAGTTGCCCTCGAGTAATTTCTATTCCCAGCACTGACTCCTCTAACCTTTGACATGATTCAGGGAGTGACATGTCACCAGAGCCTTCTGCAGCATGGCAGAGACTGGTACCACTGCAGGCCTTGCTTCTGAGGTGGCAGGGATTTTTGTCTCTGTGCTGTGGTCTCTGTGGTGCTCCTTCATTCCCTCCTTCTCTGCTGTTTTTACTATGGAACCCTCCAAAACATCACCTGTGGGTGCTTATGTGTGCCTGCTGCTTCTCTGAGGGTCCAGCTCCATCACAGTTTGTCGACTTTAGGACTCAAAGTGGGTATTGGACTCATGGTAGAAATTTTGTGTCTTCTGTTGAAAGCCATTTTTATTTGAACAAGATACTTTCAGTAGAAGTCAGTCAGTTCCATTTTTTGTCCTGTAAGTCATGATAACATTGGCACTTATCACTGGTGTGTGTGCATCTCCTTGCTGCAAAGCTGCCAAAGGTTAATATGGTTCATGTACAGCTGGCAAAGGTTAATGTTGTTCAGATAAACTTTCATGGTTTAGGTCTTATCTGCCCTGTCTGCTGTTTAGGTATTGCTGCAGTTCAGAGGCGAATCATGTTTTTTTCAGTTGGCAATCAATGGAAAGTATGGGTCTCATTTTTACCAAGTAATCTTGTTCTTTCCATAATGAGTCACCCCATTAGTTATGGACTTTTGAACCCTCATCATGGTCCCAGGCTAATTTTTCTGCACTGACCGATGAGTTGTTGTCAATTAATAGAAATCTGGGTATGCTGGCCAGGCTTACTGGGGAAATTAAACTCTTGTTTTTCTGAGCAGGGGATCCTTCAGCATATCGTGGTGGGTTGTGTTGGTTTAACCACAGCCAGCAACTGAGCCCCACACAGCTGCTCACTCACACTCCTCCAGCAGGGTGGGGGAGAGAATTAGAAGAGAAATACTGAAAGAAAACTCCTGAGTTGACATAAACACAGTTTAATAGGTAAAGTAAAAGCCACAAGCAAAGCAAACCAGTAGTTCACTCCCCACTTCCCATGGGCAGGCAGGTGCTCAGCCATCTCCAGAAAAGCAGGGCTCCTTCATGTGTTAATGGTGACTTGAGAAGACAAACACCACCACTCCAAAGATCCTCCCCCCATTCCTTCTTTCCCCAGCTTTATATACTGAGCATGACATCATACTGGTAGCTGTCCTGGCTGTGTCCCCTCCCAACTCCTTGTGCACCCCCAGCTCACTCACTGGTACGGTTGTGTGAGAAGCAGAAAATGCCTCGGCTCTGTGTAACCACTGTTCAGCAATAACAAAAAATCTCCATATAGCAAAACCATCTCTATATTATCAACACAGCTGTTTCAGCACAATTCCAAAACATGGCTCCATAGCAGCTACTATGCAGAAAATTAACTCTGTCCCAGCCAAAACCAGAAAGTGGGTGCAGGAGACAAGCGTGTGTCATAGCAGAAACAGGAGAAGCTGGCAGGGGCACAGACTGAGCTTTGGGGCTGTGTCCCTCAGAGAGAGAGGTTGATGGTAGTACTGCATTACTAGTTTTAACAGCACAAGGAAAAGAGGTGGGACTCCCAGGGATTAAGCCATGGGTTTTTGTTGTGCAATTTACCATACTCCACCTCTGTTTCTTCCAGGAGCTTCTGCCCATGGCGTGGTGCTGGCTTTGAGATATTAACCTTGCTGCGTGTCACAGCATTGACCACATGCTCCTTTCCGTGGGGATGGGTGTTGGCAGCAGTGGGGATCTAACCACATAAAAGCAGCATTGAACACAGTCCTGTATAGGCATGGTAATGGACATGCCACTGTTGCTACATGCTTCAGGATCACTCCTCAGTGGCTGTGGGCTGTGCTATCATTACTGAAGCAATAACCAACCCTGCCATCATATTCTTATAAGCATCCTGGTCAGCAACTACATTTCTGCACCTTAGGGCCTGCCAGCTACTCTGGTCATGATGAAAGACCAACACCTGATGTTTGACCTTTAACAACTGTGCTCTGCAGCCTTTCTTCAGGCAAGGGAGTGTTAGCTATGGGTGTGCATTTCCTCTCCTCCATTTACAGTAAGCTAGAATAGCCTTTATCCTTCCTACACCCTGCCATCTGACAGCTTCTGCCTTCCAGAAAAGCACTTTCAGCTGCTCCCACTGCCCACCCATGCAGAGGCTGCCAGGAGCAAAGAAAAGCAAGGTGAGCTTCCATGAAGATACTTCCATGACTGCTGGAAGGATCCCCAACCCATGCAGAAATGGGCACCTGCATTTATTGTTTACCTAACACTGGCCTTGGAAATCAAATGGTCTTGGCAGCTCAGGTGGTGTAGCATTTCTCTGGGCATTTCTCTCTCAGAACAGGCAGGGCTTACGGTCTGCACACAGAGGGACAGAAGCATCTGGTTATGGTTAGCAGGCAAAAATATTAGAGCACACCAGAAGCAATGCAGGTGTGATAAATACTGCATGAGCACATTTGCTCTTTTCCCCTGGCCCTCTGCAGCAGGACATTTCAGTTGATGGCAAAATGCAAAGTGAAAAAATCCTTATGTACCAACCATGTTCTGAGCATTTCCTGTGCCTGGCAAAACATGCCCCTCTTCTGGGTTAATGGGAGCCTTGCTCCAAAACCACATTTGCTCCAACTAGACCTGACCTCAGGCACTCCCTGAGTTAAACTTTACCCATCCACTGACTGTTTTTGAAAAATCTCAAATACCAGGTGAGAGCCATTGTGAAAATGTGGCTAAGTCTGAAGCTGTGGTAGCTCTGGACAAGGGCATATGGACCAAGCCTAGGACGAGAACACTCAGTGGTTATGTATGATGCAAGCCTGTGTTGTCAGGTTACTCTGGACCTCTAGGAACTCTTACAGGTTTTGTATGAGACTCTTCTTCCCTGTGGAATAATCCCGGGTTTTTTTCTAGGATGCACTGTGACCTTTGAGAAACTGGCTGGATAGACCTTACCGTGTTAGCAGAGGCATTACCTTGTGTTACTCTGGAGAAACAGTTCTTTTCTGCCTCCCTAGCACCCAGTGCCTGTTGCTTTATTTCTCCCACTTTTGGACAAACTGAAGCACACTTCATTCTGCTGAACTTCTCTTCCACTATTGCATCTCCATGCTATCATTTTTGTCTAATGTGTTTTGGAGGCAGGGTACATCTGTTGCTTCACAGCTGTATCACAGGTGGCACGCTTCACAGCACTTGGCTTTTAATCTAATGGTATTTTCCTTACCAAACTAATAGTTATTCTTAGTAAGAGCAGCCATGCCAGGAGCCTGGGTAGCAGGAACCTGGACTGGGTACAAGCCGCCAGCCACTGATCAAGCCCTCGTGCTCCTTTTGACGTTAAGCACAAGAATGAAAGATGTTAATTGCCAACATTTGTGTGAAATTGCTGAGCGTAAGCCAAGCTTCTGTGAATGTCAGAGAACACACTCTGCTGGTGATAAGAACAACATTGTGTAATGTCCTTTCATTACAGGCCAAGTTAATAACAGTTTATCTCACATTTCTGTCAGCTAAAAGCATGCACGCAGACTACTGCGCTGCCCGCCTGGCCTTCAGTCTAAGCAACTACTCTGCAGAGAGCAGTGTTCACAGAGGCTCTACCTGGTTTTGCTTGGACTTACAGTAGGAAGTATTGAACATAGTGAGCTCTCCTGGCAATACTGGCATTACTTACAAGCAGCTTAATGGACTTTGAAGTTAGGAGTATTCATAGTACAACATTAAAATTGGTTTCAGATCGGCTTCTGCTTTTTTCTGCCTAGCAGGCAGAAGAACCTGTGAACAGTATTTTACTGTATCAATGCTCTGCTCTTTGATTTCTTAAATTTGTTTTTGCAGACTGGCATCTCACCATGCCAGGGTACATTAGGGTCTGGGACAAGATCTCAGCCTGCAGAAACATGGAGAAAAAATCGCAGATTCACAGAAGGGTCGGGATTGGAAGGGATCTTTGGAGATTATCTAGTCCAACCCCCCTGCCAGAGCAGGATCACCCCAAGCAGGCTTCACAGGACAGCATCCAGGGGTGTTTTGAATGTCTCTATAGAAGGAGACTCCACAACCCCCCTGGGCAGCCTGTCCCAGTGCTCTGCCACCCTCACAGTAAAGAAATTCCTCCTCAGGTTTAGGTCAAACTTCCTATATTCAAATTTATGCCCATTGTCTCTTGTCCTGTCACTGGGCACCACTGAAAACAGACTGACCCCCTTGTCTTGACACCCACCCCTCAAGTATTCATAAGCATTGAACCGGCCATGTCTGTGATGAATATCCACAGAAAAAAAATGTATGTGTTGACAAAACATCTTCAAGTACCCTCATGCAAATGAGAATTAGGCTCACAGCATCCAGGAGTTATTCACAGCTCATGATATCTGTGTCAACAGCAAGGATGGTAAATCCCAGCAATCCAGAAACAGATCAGTTCTTCCGCTTCTCACACTGGGTACCTGTTTGCACAAGGAGCTCGCTGGAACATAAGAGAAGGGACAACTGAGTAAATAAGTATGTGTTTTTCCTACTGTTTTCTTTTTAAGCATACAGAAACAATAAGAGGAATTTTGAAGTGCCGGTCCATCTTCCTTCTTTCCTTCCTTCCTTCCTTCCTTCCTTCCTTCCTTCCTTCCTTGGTACTGGAAATAAACAGTACAAATTAAACAGGAGGGAAAATAGATCCCTGGTTCTCAGTGTTTGTAGCCAAAAGATGCGCTTCAGCCTGCAACTTGGGAGGAGCCCCAAGCTGGTGCTCCTCTCCTTCATGCCACCACCTTTTCCTCCTTGACCTGGTTCTCTTCAGTGAGATCCAGGGGAGTGATGTTGCCTCCATGAATCATGCAGTGATTTTTGCACCAGCATTTGTGCTTAGCAGTACCAGGCTCTTGGTGGCACAAGAGCCAACGCCCAGCCTCTGCACCAGTCCTGGGAGGCCTGGAGGGCTGAGTAATGTCTGCTGATTTCCTCTTGTCCCCCTCTCTGACAGATGCCACCATCTCAGTTTTCCAACCAACTGCAGATACAGCAGCAGTGTTGTGGTGATATGTACAGGGACACTGAAACTCACAAGGATTTGCTTTGAGAGGGTGTTGTGGGGCCCTGCCATTACACTTTTGTGAACATCTGCTTGTCCTGCTAATTTTCTCCCCTGTGTTCACCCACATCTGAGGGCTGTAGTGGAAAGTCTCACACCAAGCATACATCTGAAAGATAAAGTGAAAAAGCAAGGAAGAGCAAAACAGCCCTGGTCAGGACCTGCTCCACCTTAGCACTCAGGACTGTTCATGGAGAGCAGGGCAGGGAGGGATGTGCAGGCTGTATCAGAAAGCCTGGTACCAAGACCTTGAACCTCCATGGGTAGGCTGCTGTGGAGGAGCAGATCTGCTGTCTGGGAGGTTTTACACAGAGCTCTGCACAAAAGAACTCCTGGAGCCTGAAAAGGGTGACATCTGGAACGACCTTTCCTGTTCTGGGCCTTTCAGGGGAGGGATACAGGCTGCTTCTGTCTCCACAGTGTCTGGCACAGTGGGGCTCCCCCATGGCACTGCAGGACACTCACCAACCCACCTGGTACCTTGGTGTTCGCTGGCATGGGAGACAACAACTGGGTTGGTGGTCTGGCCATCTGCTTCTCCCTGGTGCTCTCAGGAGCTCCTGAGATCCTCACCTGTGCTTGCTGTGATGCTAGCATGGCAGGGCTGTGACACGTGGACCTGTGCCTGAGCTCTCCTGGTTGCTGGTGAAGTCCCATTCCCACCCTTTTATTGGTACGCTGTGCTGTGTCCTCTGGGATCAGTGTCTGGGGATCACCATGCTCCTGCCTCCATGCAGCCATTTGTTCTGCATGTAGTAACAGTCAGGTGTCATCCCAAAGTGCCTGGGAGTGTGTTGCAGGAGATGGGCAGTGAGGTGAAAAATGGGTGGGGCTTTTTTTTTCCTCTGGGCTGCCTCTCTGTAACTGTCCTTCCAACATGCTGTGAAATAGGAAATCTGGAAAAACACAATTTTGCCCTTTCTCATTCCAACAACAGCAGCTCTCAAGATCTTACCTGGCTGTGGAAAAAAAAAAAGTTCCTTTAATTCAGAAACAGGTGATGCCAAGTCCACATACAAGGACCTGTGACAGCACACACCAGAGTGCAGAAAACAGGAAATTCAGTATTGCTTTAAGCAGGCAAAACATTTTAAAAACAGCCTCAAAGGA
Source organism: Porphyrio hochstetteri (assembly GCA_020800305.1). Lineage (NCBI taxonomy): Eukaryota > Metazoa > Chordata > Aves > Gruiformes > Rallidae > Porphyrio > Porphyrio hochstetteri. The sequence goes on along the minus strand of CM036938.1, from coordinate 13,389,487 downwards.
TGCATGAAGCCCATATTTCTGCTCTCCAGACAACATCACTTAACTTCCCATGATGGATAATGGGTTTGCCTACAATTCCTGGTAGCCACGCCTTTTTTTCCCATTACTTTCATAGCACCCTTTGTGGACGCCCATGTCCCCATTTCTTGAGCTGATGTAACCCAGCAGATGTGCAATTATTTCTTGGCACACTTCAGGAAAGCCCCACCTTGAAAAAGGATTTACCTGACTCAGGCCATTTGACTCAATGGAAATGGGAGTTGCTGCAATTCAACATTATCTTTCCCTCCTCCCCTTATTTTTTTCCAGCATCAGCATTTTGTATGTGCCTCTGGACACCCCTCTCAGAAAAACAGGTTACTGGTGTTACAACCTCTGCAGTGGCTTAACACCTCAGGTGTGGCTCAATGCCATGGCTCAGTACTACGGGGGTGGGATGAGGCAGCCTTGGGAAAAGCAAGAAGGGTATTACCACTAACTTGCAGTCCTTGGGGTGTCTTCAGCTCAAGAAATACTGTATTCAGCTCCAAGCACTGGGTTACCAAAGAAATACTGACAATTGGAAGATTTCTCCAGAAGAACAGGAAAAATTAAGCTTTTGAGATCTCCTGAGACAGCCATGATGTTGTGCATATTTCCAGGTGGAACTTGGTGTCTTGAATGGATGAGGGAGAGTGGAAGTCAGCAGAATCTCTTTTAGCACCTGAAGGGTGGGTGTCTAGAGGAAGGGAGCAGACTCTTCTCAGAAGTGCCCAGTGACAGGACAAGTGGCAATGGGGACAAGCTAGAACATAAGAAGTTACATTTCCATAGGAGAAAAAACTTTTTTACTGTGAAGGTGACCCAGCTCTGGAACAGACTGCCCTGAGAGCTTATAGAGTCTCCTCTGGAGATATTCAAGACCCGTCTGGATACAGAATCACAGAATCACAGAATCATAGGAGTTGGAAGGGACCTCGAGAGATCATCGGGTCCAACCTCCTTTCTCACTGAGCACACCCTTTTCTCCATCCCCAAGCTACTGGGGCATGCAGTGCAGGGGTCAGTCTGGCACCGAGCTCTGTCAAGGGGAAGGACATTACATTGACTCCAATGTCAGTTTCTGATGGATACCAGTTCTGTGAAAAATGCCTATGGGCTTTCACACAGCCCACCTTTTGCCTGTGTGGTGGGACATTTTGCATGTAAATGGCAGCACTTTAAGCAACCACTGAATAAACCCAGTCCCTGCAAACAGCAGAGATAATGTCCATCATCTGTGATGAGCAATGACAACAAAAGGTTAATCTTTCTCCCTTGGCTGAAGCATTTTAATCAATGGGGATTCATCAGGAATCCCTTCTGCTTTCATCTGATACATGGAAATCCAGGGGAACTCCAGATCCTGCCTTTCCTCCACTTAAGTGACTAGGCAGGTTACCTTACATGGCTTTTGCAATACTTGGTGCCAAATTATGTTGAGCTGAGCAAAGCAGAGCAGCAATAGGGAGTACCTGTGGTGCTCATAGACAGCCATATTCATTTATTTTGAGCAGCTCTTTGAGGCTTACAGAAGCTAATGCGTGCTACCTCTGTGTGTCACTGCTTGCTGCAGCTGCTGGCCCTGAAGAGGAAAGTCCCCACTTCAGCCACAGAACGAGTGTACCGCATAAAGGGACAAGACGGTCGTCTCTGAACTGCTGATACTGCTGTACCAGAGATCTCATTTACAGGAAAAGCCATCCCTGGCCAGGGAGAGAGGTTAAGATTGGTCTCGGTTCAGCAAAACATCTGATGACATGCTCAACCTTGAATCCATAAACTGCTCTGCTAAGCCAGCTGCCATTACCATGAGCTGTCATTCACTTAAACATGCCAGTAAACAAGATTTTAATTGTCTTGGGACTTTTACTCTCAGTTACTCTGCCAAAACACTGCTTTTTGCGGGGCTGAAAGCAAACATTTGCAACAGAAGCACCCTGGACTAGGACACTCTGAACGCTAGCTTGTGGTTGCTGCAGTTTTCTGATCATTGATTTGATTCTTTCCGTGTCTCCCTGATGACTTAGCTCACTTTGCTGCTTCTTTTAATTATTTTGTTACTTCTTTCTTGTTTCACCAAAGACTTCCCGTACAGCCAGCAGAATGGGGAGGTATCCTCCCTGCTCCATCCCACCCTACCAATACCCCGAGACATGATGGGCACTGTCTCAAAGAGGTTTGCAAGCAGAAACAAGTGGCTTAGCACCCCGAGTTGGTTTGCAACGTTTTTCTTTCCAGGTCTGCTGAAAAGCTCCTTCTTCTAGTATCATAAGGCAAGCTCGTCATTTTGAAACTTGGGATGAAGGATAGCAACAGCGACCTGCCAAATACAGCAAGTGTTTGTGGAACTATCAGGAATGCATCAATTGGTTCAATTCATCTTACTAACTGGCAAGCCCAAACAGGACAAACAAGCAGAGGACATTCCTGCCCTCGGTGCTGGTTTTGGCTGGGGTAGAGTTACTTTTCTCCATAGTAGTGGATATGGGGCTGTGTTTTAGATTTGAGCTAGAAGCAGTGTTGGTAACAGAAAGATGTTTTCATTCTTGCTGAGCAGTGCTTCACGCAGCCAAGGCCTCTGCTGGTCCTCACCCCACCCTCCTGTGAGTGGGCTGGGGGTGCACAAGGAGTTGGGAGGGGACACAGCTGGGACAGCTGACTCCACAGGCATATCCCAGACCATATGGCATCATGCTCAGCACATAAAGCTGTGAGAAGAAAGAAGGTGGGTGGGGGGAATGTTGGAAGTGATGGTGTTTGTCTGCCCAAGTCACGGTTACGTGTGACAGGGCCCTGCTTTCCTGGGGATGGCTGAACACCTGCCTGCCCATGGGAAGTGGGGAATAGATTCCTTGTCTTGTTTTGGTTGGATGTGCAGCTTTTACTTTACCTATTAAACTGTCTTTTTAGACAGTTAGCTTTCTTTCACTGTTCCGATCTGTCCCACCTGTGGGTACTGAGGAAGTGGCTGTGAGTTGCTCTGTCACCAGCTGTGGTTAAACCATGACATCTTCAGACATTATGGTTGCAGTTATTTTTCTTTTTCTTATAATACTTAAAGGTTCCAGGTGTTGAAGCCTACAAAGCACAACAGAGTTTATGGAGCTGGATTAGTATGCTATTAAGTGGGCCTCTTGAATTTAATCTGGTGTTAAAAATTTAGTAATAAATCCAGATGTGCTGGGCAGGAAAGTAAAGGGCTGTACTGCAAGGAGGAGGTTCGTAGCAGAGTGATTGTAGAACTGGAGGGGAACGAGCAGGACGAGAACTGGGAAAGACCCTCTCAGGTCTAGCTCAGTGCTTCTCATCCAGCCCAGGGCAAGGTAGGTCTCCACTCTGAGGTACTCCCTGCTCGTCTGGGAAACCCATTGCTGGATGTGGCTACAGCCACAGGTAGCTGCAATGGGGCAGTGACTGCAAGTGATCCAAGGAGGCTGTAAGCCCAGTTTTCCTGCAGACAGCAGACCAGCACTCCCAGCATTACAGTGGCACCCAAACTGGTTGTCTCTGTGAAGCATCCTCTTGGTGATATCTGTAAGTCAAACAAGTGCAAAGAGCTGGGCCACTTGATTCATGGGGCTCTGCAGTCTCATGTGAGCTGCCTTTGGAGAGGCTTCTGCTTTTCTTTTGGCTGGTTTTGAGGTGCACATTGTGCTTCCCATTCTTCCAGTAGCACCTGCAAGAGCCTGAGAATCAGAGTATGGAAAGGTCTTGAAGCCCACACAGTTCACCTGTCTGCTTCTAAATTTTCCAGTGCAGACAAAGTGAGCAAACAGCAACAACTAACCTCACCATCCTGATGGCAAGTGACTGCCGCTCAGGGACCACAGGCCTGGCATGGACCTGGTTCCCACCACCCCTTTGCTGTGTCACTATTGTAGTTATGGTGTGAAACTGATCCAGTGAGGTCGGAGGGTGGACAGGGCTGTGAAAATCCTAGCTCTGCTAAGACACCATGGGAGAGACCTGACCTGTTGTCAGCAGCATGAGTGCATCCAGCAGAACAGGGAATCAACTGTGGTGAACAAGGGCTGTGTGCAGCCCAGCTCTGTTTTAGCTCAGACTACACAAAAAAATGTTTCTGTGATGCTGGGTTACAGTGCTTCTGGGAACAAGAGCCTGCTATGATCATGCTGAAATTGGTTTATTCTCAGACAACGAAGAGAGAAGGAACACTGTAGCTGTGTTATGAGGATCTCCAAACTGAATTGTCCTGTGATCCCGTGATCTACCTCTTCCAAGGAAACCTGCCCACTAGAACATGCCATGTAAAATCCACACTGCATTCACTCCATGCACCAGAAAAGTACTCGTGCAAGGGCTGATATACGAAAGGGGTTTTAAGGAAGCTGAGTTCAGGTTTGGCTTTCTCACCTATTTTCTGGTCTAACACCTCAGGCAAAACTTTGATTTACAGAGAAAGCACAAGCTCTTTGTCTCTGGCCCTGACCATCTGCTGATCAAGGCCATTTATCTCCACTGAAATGATGGGGCAACATCAACTTGAATTCAGGTCATGGTTTGCCTGAACATGACAGCTGATGTCAGGTACCATGGGTCAATTGCAATGGCCAGAGGACTACAGCTCACCTTTCACCCTTATCAGAGATGTTACTAGCGAGGCCCAGTATAGTTTATTTTTGTCTGTGTGGCATGAAGGCTGTTCCTGTTTTCCATATTTAACTCCACAGAGGCTCTGCTGCTGTCAGGCATGACTTCCTCTTCTTTAACTGTCAGACCAAACAAAGCTGCTCTTTTTAACCAGAATTTTAACTTTCTGTGATGACTGCTACCAGGCCTCTCTGGCCTTGCTTGTTTCTCAGTGCTTTGCACTGGTTCTACCTTGAAATGAGAAATGGAGGCTGTCGTGACAAGTGGATGGAGAGAGCTTCACAGCTTCACGGAGACATTTCGCTCCCTTCTCGGAAGCCTGTAACTACCTGCTCTGAATATGGACTGGAATCTCAAGTTTGCTGCACTCACACCATCTAGGCTCTCCATCTGCACAGGGCCCGTGACCCACAGGACTTTGACTGGGATTTGTTGTGACATCAAGAGATTGAAAGTGCTTCATGCATCCCAAGGTTTGCCTGGATTACCTGCTCACCACAGCCCACATGTCCTGACCAAGTCATGACCACCTACCCACCTGGTCTGAGATAAGAGGTCATCATGCCCTGCTTTTGGGAAGGGAAAGCCAAAGCATGTGGACAGGGCTGTCCTGGTTCCACACACATTCAGCCAAACGGCAGAAGAGCTGAATTTTCTGCAGCTCCATTCACCACAGGGACTAACCAGTCTGCCTTTACACCATGACTACAGTGGCTCTGCAGACAGCAGTGAGAAGAGACACGTACGGGTCTTAGAGTGGAAAGCAGCCAGGCTGTGTAGGGATTCGCTGTCTGGGACAGTGGCATCTGACCTGCCCACCAAAGCCATCCCCAAGGGCAGGAAGAGCCACGGTGTTCAAGAGCTGAACACGGACTGTTTTTCCATGCCCCAGCTGACCTCAGTGAGGGGTTTTTTTTGCACTTTGTGACTGAACTCCACATTATTCATCAGATATAAGCCAAATAAATAAGCTAACAAAACATGTAAGAGGCACAGACGTGGTTGGGATGATGTCCAAGCTGTGTACCGCAGAGCTATGGCCACTTGAATTTTTATTTGTTTGTTTGAAGGTGCTGCAAGAACAGTGTTCAGCAGTTTCTCACTCATGTTTACATGTGCCAGATTCAATTCTGGTTAGATAAGGGGCAGGTTAAGAGCTTACTGCAGAGCCCCCATTACGGTCACCACAGGGCTGCTGCTCTGCCAGGGTAATGTGAGCTCAGGCAAGCGTGGGCCAAAACCAGAGCACAGTGATCACAAGTACAGAAACGTGCAAGGAGCACAAACGCACCGAGCAGCTATCCAGCTTCTGCTGCCCAGAAACCATAGCAAGGAGATTTGTAAAACCCTCCATCTGAACAAGTTTTGTTGTGGGTTGAGAGAAAGGAAGGGAATGAAAAAGCAAAGAAAGTAGTGAGCACCTTTCTGGAAGAAGCAGAGAATGCACTTTATTTCCCCAGTTTTAGTCAACTAACTTTCCCTCAGAAATGACTGCAGGTAGCAGCCCCTTGAAATGGACTTGTGCACAGACAGCGAACCCCAAGAAGTTCCCTAGCTACAATACACAACATTTCTTTGCAAAAGAAAAACCACAATGAACCTGACAATGTGTGTGCATTTCTACATTTCTTTTGCATAAAAATACTGGTTTAACATGTGCACACTGTCACAACATGTGTATGCTTGTGCATTTTCTATTCTGACCATCCTGTTGTTATTGAGAATGTTTGCAATTCAGCACCCTTTTGTTGTGTATTGGACCAGACTTTTCCAAAAGGAAAGTGTTTTATAAATTACATTAAAGAATCCCTTTGACAATGTAAGGAATTAACTCCTTTCAGTTTCTGATGTAGGTCCTTTCCATTTATGATACATGTTGGAAAGATCTTCACAGTTGAAACAACAACTTAACAAAAATAAAGTTTCAAATAGCAATGCAAAGGTGCATGGAAGTGATTAACAATCAGGATGAAGCTGGACCGATCTCCTAGAGAGTTATCAACAGTAAGTAAATTCAGGATTGATTCATGCACTAATTCTATCCTTTCCTCTCTGGGAGGCAGAACATCTTGGAGAGCTCTATCTCAAGGTAAAACTGTGCATCTTTTTCTGCTGAAGAGCTGAAGTCCAGGTCCTTAGTCTAGGTAGCTCAGCAAATATTTACCAATTTCCTTATCTGAGCTAGGAAAAAACACAGCATAATGGGAAACATCATCATCATCATCATCAGTTATGACATTTAATTGGTTGAGCAAACCAGGATTTTTTAAAATGTAGCCTTTACATATGATTTTTGAATATGAAACACACCAATCTGAATAAATACAAATATTTTTAATGCCTTAGCTCTGTGCTCTAAGGTAATTTTTAGTTTGGCTGGTTTTCACTTTATGCAGAGCCTATTTTGCTCAGGTCCAGTGTTGATACATTGCTGCTGTTCTCAGTGCCTGCATTTATAGTAACATGCAAATAAAAAGAGAAAGGGGTTTCACCAGCAACTGGCAACCTAGATATAGAGAAGTGTAGATAGTCATGGGATGTATGGGCACAGATGGGCACTAGGCACTAAAATCAGGGCAGACAGAGGTTTTCTGGAGCACAACTGAAAGAAGCAGTCCTGCACCCACTTTCGAGGTGGTCTCATTTACTCACCCACCCACTCTCCACTAGAGATGGCTTCTGCTCTCCTTCCAATGTAGAGTCACATCTTCCATCTCTGGTTTCCTGCCCTGGTTTGGTTGTTGCTCCCTCTGAGACCTTCAGTGAAATGCATGCCAGAAACGGATTTACCTGCTGTCTTCAGAGAAGGAATGCACTGTATAATCTATCACAGAGATGCATTAAAGCTAGAGTAACAGCTTGTTTTAAGAGCATGCAATGTGTCATCTACACTGGTCTGACCTCCAGAGCAGTTCTGCTGGTTTTGGTGGGATTGCTTTTAAGTATGCTAACATGCTGGCAACCAGGATTAAGCATGAGTGAAGACTGCCTCTAAACTGATGAAATAAAAAGGGCTTGAGGCATTCTTGTTCTTCTTGGCCCCTTCTTGGCCCTCTGAGGCTGTGGTTTTTCTCCCAAATCTGTGGGTGTTTTCTGCTGTCTGCTGCAAGATGCCTGCTGTTTCTTGCACTATCTTTTCAAGGAAAGGGACTCCTTACCCAGTTCTACACTTAGAGGGATCACTGGTAGTTGTGGCCTGGTAGTTGTGCACCTTGTGTGGCATCAACTTGAGGTGGTGGAAAATGGTGCTGTTCATAATTTACTTATAATAATAATAATGATAATAATGATAATAATAATAATAATAGTAATAGTAATAATAACAACAATAACATTAATATAGATTTATTATAATTATAATATAATTAATAATAATGTCACAGTAATTATAATTATAATAAATAATTATGATTATATTATAATTATAATATAATTAATATTTATTATCATCATCATCATCATTATTATAATTATTATTGCTTTTTGATTTTTATCCTATAAACTGTCATTATCCCAACCCAGGAGTTTTCTCAGATTCTCTTCCCCCATCCCGCTGGGGAGGGGAGTGAGCAAGCAGATAAGTGATACAAGCTGCCAGCTGGTCTAAACCTTGACAACAATGGCTTCCTTGCCTACATCCAGCTAGGGCTTATGCAATCATAGGAATATACAGCTGGAAAGGACCTATAGTGAAAAGTCAGCATTGAGTAGAAATGAACTATCCCTAGACCACATTGGGCAGAATTTAGTCTAAACACACCCAGAAGCTCTCAGGGAAGGAGGTGCTGGTGACCTGGGCAGCTCAAGCCAGTATTTTTCTGCAGTGCTTTTGCAGAAGGCATTTCTTCTCTTGACATCACGGATTGCCTGGCAGAAAATTATACTGATTACTTGTCTGACTTCTAATAGGCTCTGGGAAGAATGGATTTGTGTCCTCATATGTAACTGAAAGTTGGTGATCATCTTCCCTCTTCTTGGTAAATGAGGACTTCTTTCAGCCTGTCCCCAGTTACCTGCATGTGATTCTCCTGTACAGTGTTTTTTGCTGCCTGCTAGCTTTTTCTCCATGCACTCATCTCCCTTGTGTGTGTCACTGCCTCTGAGACCTCCCCAGTGCTAAAGTGACAATGACCTTCCTTGTCTGGGGCACGCCTTGTATCACCCATCCCACAGCACTCTGCCTTCTGGCAGCAGCATCACCCTGCTAATACCTCTGGTGTCTGTTGCTTTCCTTCCACCCTCTGCTTCTGTGCTGCTCTCTGAATGCTCCCAGATCAGTTCCCATAGGTGCATTTGATTTCTCTTCCAGACACGATGCATTTTTGCTTCTCTTGTTTTCCATCCTGCTGGCTGTGGCTGTGGCCCAAGTGCTGCTGATAGGAAGACAAGTTGGTCAATGAGATATTGACTGACTGATTGCATTGGCCTTTTCTGTGCCCTTTTTATCCATTTACAAGTCCCTGCAAAGTCCTTTTTTTTTTTTACTCTTTTTTATTTTTTTGCCAGCCCCCTTAGATTAATGGCTGGCATCTTCAGTGGGATTTGAACAGTTTGAGGGAAACACCTTTCTCCTTGTCTCTCCTCATGAGTTTAGAGGTCAGGGAATAATTTGCAGGGCTCAAGCAGGGGTGGCAACTAAACGCACTACAACACTGTTGAACCATACAGAGGTGATAGCTACAGCCTCTGTACAAAGAGTAAAGTTGTTTAGCACCAAGTAGCAGTCAGTCTCCATCCAAGAGACACCACCAGCTCCCATATGTGATGGGAGACAAGAAGAACTGGGGAAAGGTTGGGGAAAGCAGAATCAGGAACCATTTGCTCAATGTTCCCCTGCAGCACTGGGGAGTAGGACAAGAGAGGCTGGCTGCCACTAGCCACAGGGCATTTACGGTTGGACTTGATGATCTCAAAGGTCTTTTCCAACCTAGCAATTCTGTGATTCCCACTGCTTTCTTGTGTGCATCACCTCAAGAGGTTATGTCCTAGAGGAGATGTTGAAGAAACCCAGCTGCAAACAGACTGAGCTCAGTAGCCTCCTGGGAAGCCCGAAGTGAGGGTGCTCAGCACTCTGCCATGTGTAGGGCACAGTCCTGCCAAGCAGAAGAAACAGCTTCCAGAAAACTGGTCCTCAGTTCCCTGAACTCAGCTATTTGTAGGCCTGCATTGTCACTCTGAATGAATTTCTCTTGTTGTTTCTGTAGCTGCTGGGAAAAAAATAAAACTGAGTCAGCAGCCCAAGAGTGTTTTCCATGGCACAGAGCCAGGGGGTTGTTTGGAGAGGAGCTTGCCTTGTTATTACCAGTGAAGCAGAGAGGAAAGTGGAGGAGACCCATGTGGCAAAGGAGGTCACCATTGCCAAAGGAGCAGTTGGACCATTCAACCTGCACATTGTGCTCTGGTGTCTGCAGCAGTTTCGTGTTTTGACAGGAGACACCAGTGGGAGCTACAGAAGCTCTGTAAAACCAGGGAGATGGCACACAGCCATCAGCAGCAATGGGGCTCAGGAAAGATCCCTGGTGCAGAGGTGCTTTCAATACAAATTGTCTTTTGACCCTGCCTGTTGGAAACCCAGCTGGTATGTTGAAGGTGCCAGGAGCAGGAAGGTCTGCAGAGCATGATCTTTCAGATCATTGCTTTAAGGTCATTATTTGTCCATGATTTAAACCTGTTTACTTTGTTCTGAAGGACATTGTCTATTTTCTCAGCAGGCTTTTGAACCCCAGATCTTATTCCAGTCTGCTCTTTTGTTCATGTGTATTTCAAAATCCAGGAAAACCCCCAAAAGAGAGAAAGCACAGTCTACAGAACAGGGTCTCTGCTGCTGCTGTAGTGGGTTGGCCATGGCTGGAAGCCCGGTGGCCACCAAAGTGGCTTTATCATTCCCTCCTCAGCTGGGCAGGGGAGAGAAAATGAAACAAAAGGCTTGTGGGTTGAGATAAGGGCAAGGAGAGATCATCCACCAATTACTGTCTACGGGCAAAACAGACTCAACTTTGAAAAAATTATCTAATTTATCACCATGCAAAACAGAGTACAGTAATGAGATATAAAACCAAACCTTAAACACCCTCCTGCCACCCCTCCCTTCTTCCCAGGCTCAATGTCACTCCCCATTTCTCTTCCTCCTCCTCCCAGCAGCACAGGGGGTGGGAAATGGGGGTTGGGGTCAGTTCATCACACATTGTCTCTGCTGCTCCATCCTCCTCAGCGGAGGACACACAGTGTCCCCCCTGCTCCAGTGTGGGGTCCCTCCATCAACTTCTCCAGTATGAATGCTTCTGATGAATACCTCTGATGGTCTGTATTTCCTCCTCAACTGCCCCAGTCTGGGTCCCTTCAATGGGGTGCAGACCTCCAGAAGCAGATTGCTGCACTGTGGGGCCCCACAGGGTATTACATCCTGCCAGCAAACCAGCTTCAGCATGGGCTCCTCTCTCCCCACAGCCACAGGTCCAGTCAGGAGCCTGCTCCAGCTCAGGCTTCCCAGGGGTTCATGGCCTCCTCTGGTGGGAACCACCTGCTCCAGTGTGGGGTCCTGCATGGGTGCAGCTGGATATCTGCTCTGGTGCTTGGAGTACCATCTTCCCCTCCTGCATTGACCTTAATGTCTGTGGAGTTGTTCCTCTCACATAGTCTCACTCTTCTCTCTGGCTGCAAAAACTGCTCCTGGGTCTTTTTTATCCCTTCTTAACTGTGTTACTCCAGAGGTCCTACCACTGTCACTGACTGGCTCGGCCTTGGCCAGCAGTGTGTCCGTCTTGGAGCTGGCTGGCATTGGCTCTCCATTGGACATAGAAAGTTTCTAGCAGCTTCTCACAAAAGCCATCCCTGTGCCCCATCTGCTACCAAAAACCTTGCCATGCAAACCCCATGCAGCTGCACACAGAATTTTTCTAAAAGATCTTGAGAGCAAACAAAACACTCATCAGCCCACACCTCCTATATGAAAACCTGCTAAAAAACCCATTACCCAACATACAGATCATTGCAGAACAGTCTTTTGCAAGCATATCATCCTGACAGCTTTATGTCAGTGACTCATTAGGTCCTTCTTTGCTCAGAAAAGTAGGAATAGAGAGGGTTTCTGCAATCACTGCATTTGCAGATGTACATGGAGCATCTGCTGCTGAACCTGTTCTACACAAACCTGAGTGGCCAAAAATGGAAAGCAAAACCACCTCTGGGCCCTCATTTCCCTGTCTGGTACAGGCTTGGGAAGGGACAACTGGTTAATCTTACAGATATGCTGTAGATAAAATGTGCCCACTTCCCCTCTGCCAGTAAAGCCATGTGAACCATTTCCTTTCAGAAGCATCACTGAAACACTGAACCTTCCCCACACAGTTCACACCAGGGAGTCACTGCACTGCTGAACACCAGTGTTGGTGTCACCTGCGTAAATCAGTTGCACAGTAGGACCTGGTACTCTGAGCAAGGAAAAAGCAAATCTCTCAGGATCTGTGGCTGATTTAGCTAGGGAAATCAACTTACCTAGTCTTTTGCTCTTTGAGAATAATTTTCTTGTGCACAGGAGAAGAGAAACCCAACAAATGACTGAGAAAAAGGGTATAGCAACAAGCATTTGCGTGGTGGAATTTTATTAATATGGCAAGAAGAGGTCTGTTTATTCTTTCACTTGATATAAAAAAAAATGAGGCAAGAAAAAGATTAAGAGATAATGAATATAATTAATATAATCGTCTCTGACCTACTTAACAAGAACAACGTGGAGGTTAGGAAAAAGCTTTGATGTTTAAGAAGCACGGCTTGGCTAGGTGGTAAGACTGGAAAATACCCAGAATGTGAACACCTACTTTATGCCACAGAGGCCTAGAAAGGGTTTTGGTCCTAACATGGCAGATGTGCCAGCTTTTAAGGTTCAGTGATCCTACTTACATCTGAACAAAAAGCAGCAACAACCTTGGCTTAAAGAAGGGCTGATTTTCATCACTTGTTCTGGTTGCTCACTGCTGAACCTTTTATAATTTCACACCAAATGGCGCCTGTATGTTGTGCCCCACTCTCTTATTCCCAGCTCCAAGGGTTCATGCACAGTCCCCAGCCCAGTGTCACCTCACCACAGCCTGCTCACACGGACACAGAAAGCAGAGAGGGGCACATAGACAAAACCAAATCTTCAGCCTGCTATGGATCTGCCTCAGAATTGATCAGAAGGAAAAAAAAAATCTTAGTGGGTTGTCTCCCTTACATTTTGGGTCAGCATTTTTGTTCTTCAGTACATTTCCTGATGATGATGCAACACGTCACTGTGAAAATGAGCTGGCTGTGACACATGGGTTCAGATGTCCCCAGCCATTTTTTTTTCCTGCCAGCTGAGCTCTTTTGAGCAGGGGTGATATGTACAGTAACATCCTAGGGAGGATGCAAGGAAATGTGGTGTCTCCAGTTTGGGTTGGAGTTTGACTACTCCACCATAAAATAGACCTGTAATGACTTACAAACAAACCAGGTTACTGCAGCACTGCTGATTAACAAAGCCAAGTTGCATTTTTGAATGGAACATGCCTGAGGCAAAATTTGTTCAGAGGGCAAAGTACTCAAACAGAAAGAGCCGTTTTCTGTTGCAGTTTTTCATATCTGGACCTCCAACTAGGAAGAAGTTCAATGCCTGAGAAGCTTTGAGTAACAGAAGGAAAGAAGTAATACGTATTATTTAACATGTTAAAAATAGAAACAAAGTGAGACTTTAATATTGTTTTGCATATGTATTTTTACAGTGGCTTAATTCTTTATAGAACCACAGAATGGCTTCCTTTGGAAAAGACCTTCAAGATCATCGAGTCCAACCATCTATCCAGCCCTACTGGGTCCAACACTACTGTGTCACCATGTACAACATCTATTCTCCTAAACACCTCCTGGGATGGTGACTCAACCGCCTCCCTGGGCAGCCTGTTCCAATACCTGAAAACCCTTTCAGTAAACAAATTTTTCCAAATATCCAACCTAAACTTCACCTGATGCAACTTCAGACCATTTCCCCTTGTCTTGTCACTAGCTACCAGGGAAAACAGACTGGCCCCCATCTTCACTACAACCACCTTTTAGGTAGTTGCAGAGAGTGATGAGGTCTCCCCTCAGTCTCCTTTTCTCCAGACTAAACAATCAGCTCACTCAGCTGCTCCTCATAAGATTTGTCTTCTAAACCCTTCACCAGCTTTGTAGCCCTTCTCTGGACATGCTCAAGCATCTCAATGTCCTTCTTGTAGTGAGAAACAGTATAAACCAGCTCATATGGACATTAAAAATTATATGCCTGGCACAGACAGGATAGTGGGAACATTTATCAAACTTGTAAGTGCATACAGAGTTCAGATCTAGTGATTGCCTGATTAGTACTGCAACTGACAGATGTTTGGCAAGAAACAATGATGGAAGAAGAGAGGTGAAGAGATGAGTGAAAAAAAATAATTCCTCCTTATTCTCCAAATAGCATAGCAAAGAAAAGAGTTGAACACAAAGGGCAGCACAGACAGATAGACCTGACAGCTAACATGAACACTGAAGAGGATGTGTGGGACCTCCTGTGAATCCATGTTTTCTGATAAAACATCGATATATATAATAGAGAAAAAACACAGCAGGCACTGCCATTTGAACAAAAAACCAAGCAGCAGAATCACACCCATATGCAGACACTTTCCAGTGAGGTGTTTGGTGTGCTTCTTTTAGGAATAGTAGTCACCTACCTCAAGGGCACCAACATGCAGAGGGAGCTGATATTTGAGGTGCCTTTGTGGACATCTAATATGTCCTTATATGCACACAGGTTATTGCTGATCAGTGGATGCTCATTCTACATCAGCATATTTTAATTCTGCATTAATTCTGGTGGTTACTGATTGAGCACCCAGCAAAGCATCAGGGTTAGGACAGCTGAGAGGAGGGAAACATGCTGTCCTGTTTGGATATGCACCCAAATGCCAGGACTTTCCCTGCCCAGCAGAACTGCAGGGAAATCCTCCCCACCTCCAGCTTACAGTGTTAGGAGTTTGCAGTCATCCATCTCTGTCTCTGATAAGGTTTGCTTGGGGTGGATGCCTGGTTTTCGTTATGAAATCCTAAGAAAATTGTACTCAGGGCAAAGTTCATCCCTAGGGATGTAAATTCCCCTAACTTAGAGGCGTTGCCCTTCTACTGAAACTGGCCCCAAATTCTTCCACAGCCACATCTGCTTTGGTGTAAATTAGTAGTCAAGTTGTACAGTGCAATAAGAACACCCTCCCACCACCCAAACCTTCACAATGTTGTGTTTTTAAGGGAGAGAAAAGAAAAAAAAAAAAAAAGAGAGAAAAGAGTCTGTGGAAAGGGTAGGTTTATTTACAAGCATTAGTAAGCGCTTTTGGGAAACATGGGATTATTATAGCATGGGCTTTTTATTGTAAAGCTAAAAATAGGAATTTTTTTTTAAGAGAATACCCTAAAGACCCAGTATGTATTTGGGATTCCTGGTCACACAGGTCTTCCCACAGAGCTGAAACTGCCTTTGAAACAGGACAATTTCACCCATAACTACTATAGTGGGTAGCTCCTTTGGTAATTCCCTCAGAAGACCTTTGGAAAACAGCTATTCATCACAACTGTGCACTTTTAGGAGACCTGTATGCCTGTGCTGGTGGTAACAGAGTACTAAATGGGATGATGTGGTGGCTGGGGCTTGTAAACTGGTAACTACAGTTCTCTTCCCAGCTATTCCAGTTTATCTGGGGTCTTGTTCAAATTGCCCAGGTATTGTACTTCTATTTTTCCTTCTGGCAAAGCTTAGGAAGAAGATGCCCCAGGCTACCCAATGAAGGCAGTGGCGACCAGGTGCAAAGCCAAGCAGGGGAGGTGGCTCACTGAAGCAGGGGTGAATGCTTCACCACAGGTTGTCACAGATATGACCAGTACTTATACTGTGATCTCTGTGGGGCTTTTTCCTCTCTAACACAGGTGAGGAGGCCACCACTACATTGGTACAAGACCCCTGCATGCCACAGGTAGCTATAGTGGCAACGGCTGCACAACAGGGTGATGTCTGCTGTGCCATAATTACCTTATAAATTGAAATCACAGCTGGCTAAGGACAAAAATACATTAATTAGGTATTTAGCAAGTTGAACTGAAGTATCTGGAAATGGAAGAAAAGAACACCTTTATCAATCTAACACCACCTTCCTTGATGGCATTGCATCCTTGAAAATGGGTTGGAAAATGTAGCTACTCCTCAGCCAAGTATTGCAGCCTTATTTGTCATACTTCTGATATGGAGCTGGTGTAGCTGAGCTGCTGTAGTATGTCCTGAAAAGACCCAACAGAAATTGTACAGTGACACTGGAATAAATTCTGTGGTGGTTACTAAGGAGAGAGAAATCACCTCCATTAGAGGAGTGTCTCAAGCTAAAAAGTTTGAGGTTGGGAGAAGACTCAGGGGACATGCAGCTTCACCTGTTGAAGTAAAGCTGCTGCTGGACATCCATTTATGTCCCCAGATGGAGACAGGATGCTACAGTAGCAGGAACCGTGGCCCACATTAATGTTTTTGGACAGCTTCCAGCCTTAAATTGCCAAGTACCATCATGAGAGTGACTTTATTGCCTTTCCATTGCAGATTCAAATGCAAAAGATGGAGAGGGATGAATCTACTTGTGTGAAACAGCTGCAGAGCCATTTGCTTGTATGAAGGTGTGAGGCACCCAGCTGTGGAGGAAAGAACAGCTTCCTGGTGTTTGATCCTAAAGCCATATGTATAGATCTCTTTTGGTGTCTCTTAGCAAAGGCACAGGCTCTGTCTTCCCTACATGCCAGAAAGTCATTCTGTCCTAAAGTGGGTATTTTTGGGTGGTGTTTTCCTGCTGTATGCAAGCTGAAAAGCAGCCAGCAAAGCCAGTGCTTGTACTGTTCCTGACAGAGTAAATGGGTGGGAAACCCCCTACATACCCTTGTCCAGTTCCTGTTTGGACACACAGAGATTGTTCAGTGCTCCTCCTATATCCTTAAGGAAAAAGGGGGTCTTTCTTTTGGTCTGCTGAATGTGCTGACTGCTCAGGATCTATGGGCTTAGGTCACAGCAACAGCTAAGGAGCAAAAACCAGAACAGCAAAAGCTGCTATGAGCACAGGGCATCTTTAAGCCTGTACTAAGTACAAGCTAGTCTTCAGCTCTGCCAGGGAGCAATATAAAATGGTGCATTGCTACATAAAAACAAAAATTCTCAACAACCTACTGAAGTATGCATCACTGTGCCGGGGGAGTGCCTGATTTCTGTGCCAGACCGTCAACAGCTCCCTCAGCTGAATGGGAGCTGGCTTTCTCTGGAGTGTGAGCATTCACAGCTGTGCTGATACCAACTGAGTATTACTTGTGCATGTGATATAGTTCCTAGGGCATGTGCAAGGGCACAGAGCCTCTCTGCCTGCATCATTGCCCATGTTTTCACAGGGCAAGCAAACAGTCTCCAGTTGGTTTTCTCTGACTTGCTGTTTCAAGAGAAGTTCAGACATCTGCATATCAGAATGATTGAGGCACTGAGAACATCTGAACACTGCTGCCTCCAGCTCCTGCTCTGCACAAGGAGAAATCACACCTTTCAGTAGCAGAGAGGAATACTTCAGCACCTGACATCCAGCCTTTGCTGCAACCCTTTCCTCCTCTCTCTCTGCTCAGGGGGTAGAGGTCTCTCATGAGCAACACACCATCAGTGATGTTCTCATTTTGAGTCTAAGGGCTTTCCATGAAGCCGGGATCGGGTGTCTCTGGAGCAACATACTATCAAAGGTTGGGGTGCCTTGACAGCACTGCAGTGGTCTACAGTGCACAGAAAGACCTCCAGAACACCAAGAGGTTTAGTGCCATAGGGATCTGGGGTCCCCCAGTGGTACCAGAGCTGTGCTGCACAGAAAGAGCCAAAACAGCACATATGTGGGAACAGGACTGGCACACATGGGGAGTCAAAACAAGATCACATTTCCACCTAAGTTTGCTGGTGCAGCGTAGTGTTCACATCCAGCAACTTCTCTGGCCCAGACTTTTGCTTGCCTGCTAAACATCTGCTGAGTGGGAAGAAGAGATTGTCCCACCATGCCACCATTCCCTCAGACCTCAGAGGTCCCTTGTAAGAATCATGGAATCATAGTGTCATAGAATGTATAAGGTTGGAAGGAACCTTTAAAGGTCATCTAGTCCAACCCCCTGCAGTCAGCAGGGACATCTTCACTACATCAGGTCACCCAGAGCCCCATCAAGCCTGACCTTGAATCTCTCCAGGGATGGGGCCTCCAACACCTTTATGGACAACCTCTGCCAGTGATCTACCACCCTCATACTGAAGAACTGTTTCCTAATATCCAACCTAAATCTCCTCTTTTCAAGTTTAAAACCTTTACACCTCATCCATTTCTCCCTGCCCTTGGGAACAGTTCTTCCCCAGCTTTCTTACAGGCACCTTTCAGGTACAGGAAGACCACTATAAGGTCCTCCCAAAGCCTTCTCTTCTCCAAGCTGAACAGGCCCAACTCTCTCAGCCTGTCTTCATAGGAGAAGTGCTCCTGCCCTTGGATCATTTTTGTGGCCCTCCTCTTTAAATGCGGCAACACGTATTGAGGGCTCCAAAACTGGACACAGTACTCCAGGTGAGGTCTCACCAGAGCAGAGCAGAGGGGCAGAATCACCTCTCTCGATCTGCTGGACACACTTCTTGTGATGCAGCCCAAGATGTGGTTGGCTTCTGGGCTGCAGATGCACATAGGTGGCTCATGTTCTGCTTCTCATCCACTAGTACCCCCAAGTCCTTTTTCTCAGGGCTGCTTTCCAGCTCATCATCTCCTAACCTGTTTGGATAACAGGGATTGTCCTGACCCAGGTGCAGGACCCTGCACGTGGCTTTGTTGAACCTTGTAAGGTCCACCTGAGCCCACTTCTCCAGCCTGTCCACTGTGCCCAAGGATGGCATCCCATCCCTGTGGCACACTAACTTCACCACTCAGCTTGGTATCATCAGCAAATTTGCTGAGGGTGCACTCTATACCACTGACAAGGTCATTAATAAAGATATTAAGCAGCACTGGTCCCAGCACAGACCCTTGCTTGTCAGAGTAGCATTGGTCACTCTTCCTACTATGTATTGAAAAGAAGCAGGACATGAGCTGAGCATCCTATCCAAACATTTTTCAAAACTGCATGCAAAACAAAGCCCTTTTTTTCTGTAACAGAGACTCAGGGGAGTCACTGACACCCATCATGGCTGTGTGGAAGAGACCTGACTCTAAATTTTCCACCAGCTCATCAGAGATGTCACTTCAGAATCATATCAGCCTTTTTGCCTTTTTCCAGGTCATGAACCAGCGTGGTTCAGAATGTGGTCCTCAGAAACCCTGCACAAGCCTGCTGTGTGGCATATATGCATGAAAACAGACTGCTCCATTGCACCAAGCTGTGAGGTACTGTGGACCAAGCCTCAAGTGCCTGACAGAGAAGCAATGCCTTTGAGCACCCTTGGATTAGAGAGGCTGGTCTGTCTCAATGCTAACAGCCACCTGAGATGCCTGCCAATCTCTGAGAACACCAAGATCTAAATTGTAAGGAAAGCAAGTCACGGAATCACAGAATCACTGGGTTGGAAAAGACCTTTAAGATCATCGAGTCCAGCTGCTCTCCCAGAGAAGAAAGTATTTCAGACAGAAGAGAAGTGCAGGGAGGAAGAGGAGGATCTGGCAGAGAGAAATAAGGAAAAACAGATAAAAATGAAAATAATTTTAATTATTGTTGTGAATAAGGGATGATATCACAGAGTGGAGAAAGATTTGCACTTGTAGAGGTGCAGAAGTCCAAGCCAGCTAATCTTTTGAATGTTCTTCAGGGTCAACTTCACTTCCACCAACAGCCTGCAGCACTGCAGTAGAAAGGCTTGCCCCACAGATATGTAAATAGTGAACCAACTGAGAGAAAGCTGGGGGGTAAAGGTAGGAGAACTTGGTGAAGAGCTATTGGAGAAAGAGCAGAAGCAGCCTGAGAACCTCTAACAACTTGAGAGACTGTGGTTATAGCACTACCTATCTTCTGCTGAGAGCTCAGATGACAGAACCTATTGGGTGGTTTGCAAAATTTATTTGTACAGATATTGGGGTAGTGGAAAGGTTGGATAGGAGCTGCATGGTGGCATGAGGCAGGAGGGGTTGGTAAGAAAAAGAAACAGATTTCTCTGCCACATCCATCCAGCACAACCAGGCCTTTACACCCAGCAGGAGTTTTACAGTCTGAAAATGTGTGAAGGTTACACTAGGAGGGTAACAGCCTCACAGCTGCCACCCCAGAGGAAGAATTTGACTTTCAGAGGAAGATTTAGATTTATTTTTAAAGTTTATATTGAAATAGTTTTATTTTCTCCATTAATTACTTGGAAAAAAAGCAAGTTTTTCTTGTTTTATTCATGTTTGCAAGGGGCAAAAAAATTATGTCTGCAAACAGCAGATACTTCAGATTAAACATCACAGATTTTGGGAGAGGTGTTCAAGATTAGGCTTTTTGCGGTGAGCTCTGTGTACACCAAGGCAGTCACCAAACTGATACAGTCATCTCTGAATCAGTGGGAAACAGAGAGATGGCAGCTGAGGATGAGAGGAATCATGAATCAGTTCTACAAAGAAACAACAATTTATTTTTTTTTCAGTTTTACCATTCTTCACAGAAGTCTTCCTGAATCTGCATCAGTAGTGTCAGTTCTTATTGTCATCCTGCTGCAGTGAAGCCAGGCAACCAGATGTCTGATGCTTCTGTGCAAAATACCAACATCATCTAAAAAGGAACTAGCAGAGTCATCCCCTGACCTCTGCTTTCACAATGGTTGTAGTGAGAAGAGGTAAATAGTCAGTCAGCCTTGGATAAGGATGTGGCTTCCATGATACCTGTTTTGTAATCACAACCCAGAAGAACAATGACTTATAATCAGGGGCTTTATATTGTTTCAGCATAACCAAACACAGTCAGAGGTTATCTGTGCTCTGAAAAGAAGCATTTTGTTGGTTCTTCCTTTGGAGTTCAAACTCCTTCTCCACGGTTGTTGCTACCAAGCTAACACAAGGAATGCCAGGTTTCATTTTGTACTGGCATGATATCAGCTGCTTCAAAAGTGGAAGTCTCCCTTCCCATTTGTGCCAGTCAGAAATGCACTTGAGCCTTGTGTCTCTTTTCAAAGTCAGTTTCTTTTCATATGAGCTGGATATGAAGCTCTCCTTAATCCATAGAGGCTCTTCTCCAGACTTCCTAGGAATGTGTGCTAAAGGCGTCTTAAAACAGAGAGAGACTGCCGTACGTGTTGGTATCAGTCAGCCTGGTCATAGTAACTTTAAATACAGATAACCTAATTGCTATTAACTAGGCTGTTGCTGAGTTTGAGGCTCCCCTTTTGTCCAAACTTAATGCTTCTTGAGTTACAGACAGTGGAGAACCTGAGCTCTCCATTCTCCTGAGTGGAGGACTGGGACTGTACAGTCTGCTTGGCTTAACCCTCTGTACTTAGCTATATAGGTCACAGTTTTAAATAATCACATCAAAAAATGGTCGTCTTTGTAGGTGGGGAGGCAAAACAACTTTGATTTCCTTCTATATCTAGATTGGTTGGGACAATGATGACCATAAACTGAAACTCACAAATCACCACTGCAAGTAATTATTTTTCCTGTCTTAAGTTACAAACTGGTTATGTTTTGGTGCCTTTATTTTTACAAGTTCACAAAGTTTATTCCTGCAAGCAAGTCAGCATGGCAGCATCAGAGCAAGCTTGTTTATTTCTGTTTCACATAAAGCTTGAAGAAATTATTCTCCAATCTGTAAAGCAAAATAAAGCCCCTTTTGGAACCTCTGATACAAACCAACATGTGATCAGCCCAGCAATAATATTATCAGGCTGCCATTGTACTTTGCACAAGCTGCAGCAAAAAGGGGCAGCTGTCATTTATTTTTAAACTTAAAAATGATCATGAGAGATGGAAGTGCTTTGGGAGGAATTAGTCATGGTCCACAATGATAATCTTTGTCAGTGAAGCTCCAAGAAGGCTTCTATCCAGAAGTGACAAATAACGAAGTGCAGGAATGTTTGTAAGGCCACAAAGAATTCATTAAGAAGATCCTCTAGTAAAAAAAAAAGCTGAAGGAGTCTGCAGGATTTCAAGAGCAATATTTATACCAGGAACAATGTTATCCTGGCAGTAACACGCAGGCAGAGCTCAGCTCATTTGTGGGTTGCTACCTATGCTTGTAGAAGTCTTGCATTCCCCTGAGTGCCCTCCTTTTCTGCTGTTGAGGGAGCAGGAAAAAGAAAAGGAAGCTTGTGGTTACCTGTGATTTGTAAATTTCTGCAGTTTTCTCTCTGACAACATCATTTGGGGTCTCTGTGGGCATCCCACAACACAAATGCACTTTACATGCAGATTAAAGCAATAAAAAGCTCCTATTTGATTCCATACCCTGAGCTAACAGGAGATCTTCTGGGGAGGCTCATGGAATATGAGGGGCAGCACATTGAAGAAACAAGACATACTATACCTTGCACACTCAGTTGCTGTTAACTCACAGCACATAGCTAAGGAATCCCAAGCCTGCAACAACTGTGAAGGATCATGGAAACAGAGATACCATGATGTTGCCTCTGTGGCTTTGAGAAAAGCTCAAAAGCTGTGTGAAATGCAAGGGAGTACATGTGTTTCTGTGCTGCTTCCTACTCAAAAACTGAAGGTACTGAGCCTTGTTTTGCTCACACACACAGTGCTATAAAATGCCCCATGCTGTATTCCTTCCTCAGGAACAAACCCTTCCTGAAGTTTAAAGGAGTTTTGTCCAAGGGTTGACCACAGGACAAGTTCTCAACCCTTGCTCTAGCAGGAGCATGGTGATTTGAGAATCCAGGCACAGCTCAGCCCCATGCAGGTGTTTGATCCTGGGTCAGGAGGCAGGAAGGCAGGGGAGCATTGGATCCTCTGCAGCACCTGAGCAAGGAAATGCCTTACTAGCAACATTCACCCTTCCCCTTTCATTCCTGCAAAGGATCTGCCAGCAGCTGAGCTGAGACTATCAAGTATTTGAGGTGTTTTTTCCTCCTGTTCTCTGTGAGGCTCTCATGTTTCCTGGGTAGGAACGATTACTGTATCCAAGTGACCGCCTGGTCCTGTGGCACAGGTGTAAGTCCAGTAGCACTGTCCCCTGCCATGCCTCAGCTCCCACAGCTCTCCTTGCTCAGAGGGCTGCTTGCTGACTTGCAGAGTGTGATGCTGACACATGAGATCAAGGAGGTGTGATCTGCCCTTGCTCGCAGCTGGGAACAGCATTGCTTTGACAGACGGGCACTTTCTCTGCTCCTCCAAAGGAATGGTACCAAGCAAGGTGCTTCTAGCCAAGGTTGTATAGTGTTGCTATCCAGACTTTCAGCTGTGCTCTCCCTCAAATATCTTGAACAGTTTTATGACTGCACCGAGGGCTGCACAGGCAGGAATACAGCCAGAGAGCTGAGGACAGCAACTACTGATTTTGCTAAACCTAAAGGAGGATGATAAAGATGGAGCCAGCATCTTTTCAGCAGTGCACAGCAAAGGCAATTGTAAAAAATTGCAGTAAAGGAAATTCTAGCAAAATAATTTGCCATGAGGATGCCGAAGCAGTGGAGAGCAATGCCTAGAGAAGGAGTGTGATTTCCTTCCTTGGGAGCTTTCAAAACTGGGCTCAACAAAGCCATGGCCAACCTGACCTGGCACTGAAGGTGGCCCAGTCTTAAGCAGGAGACTGAATGAGAGGTTTCTAGTGATCTCCTCCTGCCCAAACCTGTCTATGGGTCTGCACTTTTCCCCTCCCAATATTCTAAGTAGCTGCAGTAATTGTTCTTATGAGATCTCTTGGACTGGGAAAGAGATTTGTTAGGAATTATGATTTTAAACTAGAAATGCCAGCTTATCCTTAGGAGAAAGAAGAAAATTTTCAAAATTTCATA
This sequence comes from Porphyrio hochstetteri, assembly GCA_020800305.1. Lineage (NCBI taxonomy): Eukaryota > Metazoa > Chordata > Aves > Gruiformes > Rallidae > Porphyrio > Porphyrio hochstetteri. The sequence goes on along the minus strand of CM036938.1, from coordinate 13,365,876 downwards.
AAGTTCTTGGGGTCATTTCCATAGCATATATAAATTCCACATAACTTAGCCACCTTTAGTTTGTTGTGGGCAGAGGTCTGGTCCCTCTGTTTTTCTTTCAGGATTGCTTGCCTAGATTCTCTCCAAAACACAGAAGGTTTCAGAAATCCACCATCACAGACAGCTGAATTTAGTATTTAAGTCCTGAAGTAAGTATTTAGTGGAGTGATTTGCTTTGCCTTCTTTTAAATTCCTTTTTTCTTTTCCATTTTTCCTTTCAGGTTTCCACAGGCTTGATCAGAGAACTGCAGGTGACATTAAATGACACTGGACCAGACAACATGCACAAGGGCAGGGCTGCCACATAGCAGGGCTGAGGTGGGGTGAGGGGCACATGGGGCCCCACGCATTTGCACAGGACCAAAGGGTAGCCCTGCCCTGAGCAGGCATAACCCTGGCAGCAGCGCTGGTGGGGGCCAGAGGCAGCTCTGTGCCATGGCATGGGAATGAGCTGAGCAGGGCCTGGGAGGCTTGGAGGGAAGTGAAAGCTTTTTACTCCACACAGACAGCCCAGGGAGGTGATCGACTTCCAAACCTTAGCTGGATAAAGTCCTCATCTGATCTCTTGTCTGACCCTGCTTGGAGCAGGAGGCTGATATCTAAAGACCTCTTAAGGTCCCTGTTACGTTTTGTGTTCTCTTCTTTGCAAGTCTCTGGAAAGGATTATTGTGTAAATACAGAAGATAAGTATTTTCAGGCTGGGGTGGATGTTTATCTCTTTGAAAGACTTTGTTCTTCCAATGCTTCGTCAGATGTTCACAAAAAGCAATAAATTGAGAAAGAAAAAAAGCCTCCAAACTGTGGTGCCCTTCCCCATTCAATCCTGATTCACTTTTGCATATCTTTACACTCCAGTACTCCTGGCTCACTAAACACCTGGAAGCTGCTAGAAGCCATGGGCTACAAAGATTAAATCCTACACTTTTCCCAGAAATATACAAATAGTTCCACATATAAGAAAAAAAAATGTCTATTTGTTTCTTCCTACAGGAGAACTTTAAAAGCTGCACCTGAACTTCTGGAGCTTTTCTAAATAGTTATTTCCTCAAAAAAAAACTGTTGCCTTCACCTTTCTATTTAAAATTAAAATTTCATTTGCCTTGTCTTCCTTAGCATTTTATGCAGAAAATCCATCCACTCCTACACACAACATCTTTTGCAAACTGCTAAAGACACAACAGCAAGTTGCGGGAGTTCTGCAATTATTTTAAGATTATTTTCAGGATGTCGTCTCATTATTATCATGGCATCTGTCAGAAGGGTCTTTGGGGACTTTTCAGACTTTTATTCAAAGAGGGAGGGAGAATATCCCAATCCACTGTTACCCCAGCAGCTGCTATTCCCATCTGAAAAATACTAAGTAGCTCTTTTTCTGGTGTATTTTTCTGTTTGGGTGCTGGGTGGGGTTTTGAGGTTTTTTGTTGTTGCTTTGTTTTGCTTGTTTGGTTTGTTTGTTTGCTTGCTTTAAGAGGTTTGTTTTGCATAGCTCAGATGCTGAATCACAGAAGAGTGTAAGACCATGGAGTGTTTCTGCATGGCCACAGGTAGTAAGTATCTCCAGCACTACATCACTTTCCCAAGAGTACCTCCTATTCTGTCCCATGCACCACTAAATCCATATACTGCACAGCCTGGATGATGAGGACAAAACCATGGTTATCTCCCAGAAATACAGATACTTTGCAGCCACCTAGACACAGTGATGTTGCCCTTGATAGGGGTGCTCAGAGCTGCCCATGCCCTCTTGAGAAATACTTAGCTATGTTACCATGAGTGCACTGGCCAGCACGCTGCCATGGCTCAATTCTCCCTGGTGCTTTCTGCAAGTCACAGCAATTACTCCTGAGATAAGTATGAATGATTGCCAGTCCCAAACAGCAGAATGTGATCAAACTAAAAGTATATATGCCTACTGTCGGGGGGGGGGGGGGGGGGGGGTGGGGGGGGGTGTGGGGCGGGGTGTGGAACCTGAAGTGACAGACTAAAAGCTTGAAATCTGGAAAATATCATCTGTGAACTAGCTAAGTTACTCAACATCTGCTGCACTGCCAGGTGCTAGAAATAACACTGCTGAAATAAACCCTGTCCAGTGCGTAAGCTGGTGTGAGATGGAAACAGACAATTACAATAACAGGATGTGCTGCTGGCAGGAAAACTGTTGAGCACACCCTTTTCAAAGGTGCAGCCATTGCAGTCTTGATTTCGTGTGAGGGAAAGAAAAAAGAAAGGCATATGGAAGCTTAAAAAATGCTGAGAAAACTCACTCCCACTCTGCAGGAAGCAATAGCGATGCTGAGATGATGGTGAGACACAGTACCACCATAATCTTCCAAAACAGAAATCATGGGAAATACAGAGAAGCATCCCTCCTAGGCTAGGAATTTTCTAGGTTAAGAGCTCCCATGCTGTGACTTCACACAGCTGATTAACTGGCAATGAACAGTTATTAAAATAATTGCAAAATTTTGGAAGCCACTGGCCCAGGAACAAAAGTTCCTTAAGCCAATAACCTGGCTGTTGAGGGTACACAGCAGTTGTTCAAGGCTGCTAAGTCAATGCTGTCATTGCTGTATGGCCATACAAAAAATTCTTGACTTATCTTATACATACACAACATTATATCAAGAAAGAAACATTAAAAAGCAGGTAATGTGACCCTTCCACTCACCAAGTAAAGCAAAATGGGGGGAAAAATGCAAAATTTAAAGCTAAAAAGAGAGCTGAGAGTTCATAGACTTAATGGCTGCTAAACAAGGTAAATTAGACACTTCACATATATTATGCTAATGATTTGCCTCCTAAAAGCTATTAAGACATAACTTGTCAGTCTTCTAAGATAAAAGAGAACTACTCTCTCAGTAAACTACAGCAATAGAGTCATTTATTCATATGCAGACCCAGCCTACTTGCAGGGCATGGCAAGAGAAATTGCTGACCATAGCAAACAGGGTGAGAAGTTTGGGTGGGTTATCCCAGCTGTGTCTTCTCCCAAGTTCCTATGCAGCCCCAGCCTACCTGCTGCTGGCATGGTGTGAGGAGCCCATTGGCTAGGTGACAGAAGACAAGTTGTCTTCTCCAAGACCGCCTTCTCTTTGATCTAAGGAGCTGGGGGGGGGGGGGGCAGGGGCACGGCGTCACCTTCAGGTCAGGCTTCCAAAGACCAAGCAGCCTCGAGTGCAGGTTGGGGCCCTGTTCTGGTGCCTCTGAAGCCATGCTATGCCTCAAGGGCCTTGCCAGCAGCTCTCCCACTTTCAGTCAGAGCCTGCCCCAGCATGGCAGGGACCAGGCTGCAAACTCAGTGGTGTGCCTTCCACCTATCCACACGAGCAGCAGGGAGCTCCCACAGCCTTTCACGAGGCGGAGGCTGCCGTTCTTCAAGCCTCTGCGCTCAACCCTCCAGGGACCCGGCTCTGCTCAGCAGATGCAGGACGGGTGGCTGGCTCCTGCTCTTCTCCCACGCCTGCCCTGCACGCCAGCATGTGAGCAAGGCTCCTCCATGAGGCTGTAGAAGGCAGACCAGGGAGATGAGGCTGAGGGGCTTTGCCAAAGCCATGCAGAATGGCCCATGGGACTGAGAGCAGGAGCATCCTGCTCTGTCGAGAGTTTAAAAATGCATGTCCTTGGCCATACCTAGCAGGCTTTGCAGCATACTTGTCATACCTGACAGCCAAGATTTATTTACAATTACTGAAACTTTGTATGGTCAGAGAGGAGTTTTATGGTTCCGTGTCAGAAGTAACAGGGTGCATAATAGGCTATAGTTCTTGTGGGTATTTTTTTAATAGACAAATTATCTTTTGTCCTCTACTTGTAGAACTTTTATGCTTTATGAGAATTTTTATATTTATGAGGAAATTTTTCTCTTTTACCTATATTATTCAGTGTGCGTGTTAGGTTTGCCTTACCTCCACAGCAGTAATAATTCTTGTAATACAAGGTTTAGATTTTTATGATTCAAAATATTATGTAGGCAGTGAAGTTCTGAGGTTATGAACAGCTTCTTTGTTTTTTCCTACCACTAATACCGGTTTAAGGCAAAACTTTTTATGGGACAAGTCTTTCCATCATGGCATTACTTTCTGTTTAGCTGCAACAGACGTTGCATGAACATATGTAACTTCCTCTTTTTCTCAGTGTCTTTAATATTTGTGCTCACAGGACACATGGTTGAATCACTTGACTGTCTACAGACCGGAAAGGCTGTCCAAAATACATATGATGCGTTGCAAGGATGCCCCTCCTGGGACCAAACAGCTGATCCTTACATCTTTCTACACTGGATGTTTGGAAACCTGCTAGTAAAGGCAGGCCAGTTTTTGAGCAGGGGCTGCTGTCTCTTAAATGACCAGTGCATTGTATAGCTCATAAATTTATAAGCACTTCAGTGCACAGCTTTAGCCTGAGCACAAGCTATACTGTGTGACCAGAGCTGCCTGACAATCCATTGTATTTTGACTGGGGCTGCTTCCTAATCTGATACTGAGAGTATTTTCCCAAAGTTTGCTAGAATTTTCCTCCACAGAGAATGGAAATCAAATAATGGATTTATTTTATGCTAGCTGTCGTTGAATTATCAAATAGATGGGTATTAAATACAGACAGGTTTTTCTTGGGCTAGTATTTATATTCCTGAAGTTATCATATTTGCTGTTTCGTGAATATTGCCTGGCTGATCAGGAGCTTTATGCTTTTTAATTTTACATAACGTAGATGTTCTTGAACTGCAGCCCCAGCAAGAATTCCAGTTCTGCCTGAGGTTTTTTCCCAATGTTTTCTTCAGGTGCGTTATATTTCTGCATTTTCTGTCAAATGAAAATATCAAAATAACCCTGGGACTGAACGAAACAAATCCATGTTGACATCTTCACAATAAGGAAAAATATCCATGGTCTAGTGAATGTGACTTTAGAATCACTGAAAAATTTTAACATTTCTTATTAAAATTCCAGAAAAGGGTGTTGAAAGTGAAATCCCATTTGTTTGTTACTAAATATTTATTGGTTTGTTTATTTATAGAGTTGGGTGATATATATATGTCTTCATTTGGCAAATCTTGTATTTAGCTTCAGGCCTAGATACAGCTTCTAGAAACGGAAATGGGATTTGCTGCTGGTTTCATGTCCCTCTGTACTTATTAATCAAAGCTAATGAAATTGTAAATAAATACTATCTGATGTGTAAGAATTGTTTTTCTGACACAATTGTAAGAATTTTTTAAATTTAAATTTGCACTTTTTTTTTTTTGTACAAGTTCTGTGTCTTCCTCTCCACACAGTAACAGACCCAAGTTTTGGTCTTTTCTAATACAATGTTTTGATAACTAATATTTAGTTTCAGTAAGATGCAATGCAAAGTCATGTTTTCTCTTACCATTCCAGGAACTAATCAAGTTTGTGTTTGGGCTGCATGCATTTCCTTATGATTAAGCCTTTTCACTCTAAGGAGGAGTATGTTTAACAGCAGTCATACATTCACAATGTATTTCATTGGTATCATTTGGCTGGACAATAAGGTAACATTCTTCCTCTTTGAAAAGCTTTAGTAAATCTCCCTTATGAGTCACTCTGAAAAGAGTACTAACCATAGCATTAGAGCACCTAATAATTGATATCCCACATGTAGACTTTCTACCTGTATGCTTGAATTACTCCATTATGAAGTTGATGTACAAATGGAATATTTATTCTTACTGCTGAAAAATATTCCCAGGGGTTTTTTTACCTTCAATATTTTTAAAGTTTTGAAAGGAATTTAGAACATCTTACTAGTGAAACCATATTTAACACAGGTTTTGATTTTATAAACTGCCTCATATTGTATGAGAAAAATCTGAAAGCTTTCTACAGGTATATAAACCAGAAAAGGAAAGTTAAAGAAAGTATACCCCTTCTGATGAGCGACAATACTGCACTGGCAACAACAGATGCAGAAAAGGCTGAGATTCTCAACAACTTTTTTGCATTAGTCTTCCCTGGTGGCCCACCCCACCGCTCTCAAGTTTATGGCCTGCAAGATGAGGACCAGGGAGACAGAATCACTCTCACTCTGTAGCAGAAGGAAAGGAAGCCATCCAGAAGGATCTTAAGAGGTGGGCCCAAGTGAACTTAATGAGGTTCAACACTGCCAAGTGTCAGGTGTTGCGCCTGGGCTGGAGGAATCCCAGACACAGATACAGACTGGGAGAAGAGCTTCTTGAGAGTAGCCCTGCTGAGAAGGACTTGGGGGTTCTGCTGGACAACAAACTTAACATGAGCCAGCAGTGTGCTCTTGCAGCTCGCAAGGCCAATGGTATCCTGGGCTCCATTAGAAGAGGGGTGGCCAGCAGGGACAGGGAGGGGATTGTCCCTCTCTGTTCTGCCCTCGTGAGGCCCCATCTGGAGTCCTGTGTCCAGATCTGGGGTCCCAATACAAGAAGGATGTGGAACTGTTGGAGAGGGTTCAGAGGAGGCCAGGAAGATGATTATCTGTCTGGATCACGTGAACCTCATGAGGTTCAACAAAGCCAAGTGCAGGGTCCTGCACCTGGGGTGGGTCAACCCCCCATTATTTATACATGTTAGGAGATGATGAGATGGAAAGCAGCCCTGAGGAAAAGGACTTGGGAGTACTAGTGGATGAGAAGCAGAACATGAGCCACCTATGTGCATCTGCAGCCCAGAAGCCAACCACATCTTGGGCTGCATTACAAGAAGTGTGTCCAGCAGATCAAGAGAGGTGATTCTGCTCCTCTGCTCTGCTCTGGTGAGACCTCACCTGGAGCACTGTGTCCAGTTTTGGAGCCCTCAACACATGTTGCAGTGTGTCCAGAGGAGGGCCACAAAAATGATCAAAGGGCTGGAGCACCTCTCCTATGAAGACAGGCTGAGAGAGTTGGGCCTGTTCAGCTTGGAGAAGAGAAGGCTTTGGGAGGACCTTATAGTGGCCTTCCAGTACCTGAAAGGTGCCTGTAAGAAAGCTGGGGAAGAACTGTTCCCAAGGGCAGGGAGAAATGGATGAGGTGTAAAGGTTTTAAACTTGAAAAGAGGAGATTTAGGTTGGATATTAGGAAACAGTTCTTCAGTATGAGGGTGGTAGATCACTGGCAGAGGTTGTCCATAAAGGTGTTGGAGGCCCCATCCCTGGAGAGATTCAAGGTCAGGCTTGATGGGGCTCTGGGTGACCTGATGTAGTGAAGATGTCCCTGCTGACTGCAGGGGGCTGGACTAGATGACCTTTAAAGGTTCCTTCCAACTTATCACATTCTATGATTCTATGATTTCCAGAGGATGAAAATTCTTTGAGATGTTCCTCTACCTAGTACAGGCACCAGTTACAGCATCCTATTAAACTGAAGCATTTTTGTGGTATCACTGTGGATGATTTATGCAATAAACTTACCCAATTTTTTTTCAAGTAGGCATATAAGATTTATTGACATCGTTACACAGTTTATCCACAGTTTTACAGCAGAAGCTAACCCAGACTGTGCAGTGGCTTTGTCTGATAAACAATTTTCCAAGTCCCAACCCTTTCAATGCTTTTTAAATAATGATTCAGCTTTCTGAAGGCCTCTCTTTAGTCTTTCAGCTGCTGGATCTCTTAGAGGTCTATAATTATGATAGGAAAATGTTGACCATTTCCAGCTCATCAGTGGTGAAAACACTGCAGCCCGCAATGAACAGCAAGAAGCATCCTCTGAGGTCCAGTAAGGACCTCAAAAGTAATCTACCCCAAGACAGCCTGCAGACAGAAGGCCCCAGTTCTCATCTCAGTTGGGTTTTTTAAAATATTTTTGAGCATCCCTTTAGGGTTTTTACTGTACCAGACCAGAAGTCATTAAAACAAGTACAGCTTTTCTTCAATGTCCAGTCATTGTGTATGAGCTGTACAGACCTCTCTGCCAAAGGATGATCTTTTTTCAGAGTTCATTTTAAGGTCAAAATACCCCTTCACTACAGGTGCAATACAGTAATGATTTCTGCTGTAATACTTTTTAAGACTAAAAGTTTCAGTCTGTTTTATAAGTACCAGTTTCCTCAGCTGGCTTTGGAAGTGGCTCCAGAGACTTTAATCTGTGCTTCAGCATGAGACTGAAAATGCTTTGGTTTTCAAGTGTGCATTAAAATCAGTTTATTTTATACAGAAATCACCAGTGACACTGTTTTACAGTTAATTTTGTAATAGGCAGCTGTCCTGCTGTTTTCAGTAGGGTTTAAATTTGGGATTCATACTGTTGGTATGTTCCTGCAGTTTGTTGCTTATTAGATGGTCTTATGTGATATTTGGGCTTCTCTTTTTCTTGAATGTTCTGCTTCTGTATTGCCTTTTCCCCAGGCTTTTTCAACATAACAGCTTCTCTGTTCTGTAGTTTAATGAATGACAGAACTGGGCTAGCTTCTGGTATGGTTTGACTGCAATCTGTTTTAAAAATGTTTCTCCAAACTCCATGAAAGACCGTATTTTGCGCTGTGATTCAAAAGTTTGTCTGGGCTTTGGTGGATTTTTCTTGCTCACTTTGAATTAAAAATTATTCTCATTTGCTGTTATCTTCTCCCATTTTTTAAAAAACAGCCTAAGACAATTTTTAGCTAGTTTGATAGAATGAAATCTGCACATTTTATGTCTATACCACCAGAGCAGGTGAAGTGAATTTATTATGGATTAGGCAGAAATGTAATCAGGGCTTTCTAAACCAATTAAAAGATGAAAATTGTACTGCTGGGCTTTGACATTGGACTGTGTTGTTAAATACCCACTGATAAACACAGAGGTGACAGCACCTTTAATGGTCTAAAGTAGCAGTGGCTACTCAATTTTCTGTGCCTCAAATATTTTATTCCTGCATTGTAATAACTCAGGCGGACAACAGAAAAACTTTTAGGATGAGTGAAGATCTGTGAGCGGTAGGTAAGCCTCTCAATACATATATTCTCCCTTGTCTAGCTGTGGTGGTTTGACCCTGGCTGGAAGCCAGACACCCACCAAAGCTGCTCTGTCACTCCCCTTTCAACTGGACAGGGGAGAAAATATATATTGAGAGGCTTAGGAGTGGAGATAAGGACAGGGAGAGATCATTCCGCAGTCAGTGTCACGGGCAGAGCAGACTCAACATGGAATAAAGGAAAGAAAACTCTCTAATTGATGACACTGCCCTGCACACTCAGTGACACCAGAGTCAGGTAATGAGAAGTGTGACCAGATCTCAAAGCACCTTCCCTCACCCCCTCCCTTCTTAGCAGATTTTGTACTTGCTTTGGCAGGGCATTTGGACTCAATGATCTCTGGAGGTCCCTTCCAACCCCTACAATTCTGTGACTTAACTTTATTAATGATTTCTCTCACTTCTCTCCCAAAGGATAGCATGGGGTGGGGTGTAATGGGGGTTTCACTCAGTTCCTCACAAGTGTTTTCCTTCTTAGCTGGGAGGCAGGGGGGATGGGACATTCCTCACAGCCTTCCCCTGCTGCAGCTTGGGGTTCCACCCACGGGAGACAGTCCTTCATGAACTTCTCCAATGTGAGTCCTTTCCCACAGGGCTTCAGCTCTTCCCCAGCTGCCCCAGCGTGGGTCACTGCTATGGGGTGCAGTCATAAATCATAGAATGTCTCTCAGTCTCTCAAGCCCTGACTACTCCAGCCAGGCCCTCCATGGAGTCACAAGCCACCCAACCCCAGCAAACCTGCTCCCATGTAGATCTCTCTCTCTCTGTCTCATCTCTGTGTCTCTGTCTCTCTCCATGGGCTGCAAGTGCTGGCTGAGTCTTGCTCCAACGTGGGGCACAGCATCTCCTGTCTGTCTCCACCTGCTCCAGAGTGGGGCCTCTCCACGGGCTGCAGGTGGGGTCTCAGCCTTTTCCATGGAGAAACTCATGGGCTGCAGGGGCGTCTTTCTCTCTGGCACCACGGGGACCTCCTCCCCCCACCTTCCCTGGCCTTGGTGTCTGCACAGTTTCTTAAGTCTTCTCAGTCCTGCCTCTGGGGCGAAAAAGCAGCTGCTTGTGGTGGTTTTTTTCTCCTAAATGTGACTCCCAGAGGTGCTGTGACCATCACTGATGGGCTCGGCCTTGGTCAGAGCAGGTCCAGCCTTGAGCCTGGCTAGTGTTTGACAGACCTTGGGGAAGCTTCCTGCTCCTTCTTGCAGAAGCCACCCCTGCAGCCCACCCCCCCACACACACCAGAACCCAGCCACACAAAGCCACACTAGCTGGGGAGGAGAGTGATAGAAGAGCTTTGGTGGGCATCTGACCTCCAACCAGGGTCAAACCACCACGTTCATTTACCATCCTAATCACTTCAAGAGTCAAGAGCCTTGATGCAACTGCAGCCTGGTCTGCTCACCCTATTTACCTGAACAGCATTAGGACAAATAAAGTCTACCACAGGTTGCAGCACACTCCTGATCTTTCATCATTATGCTCTGGCATAAATGTGGGCTGATAGTGGTTATGAACTAAGCATAATGCACTCTTATGGACTCAAATTTGCTATCTCTCTCCATGGCATTTCAAAGTTATAATATTAACCTTCCTAAAGGTTTCTACTCAGAAGTGTTAAGACATTAAAATTGGGCTATTTGTCTACACCATGTTTAAAAAGTTTACAGTTTTATTTCTTTTCAGCATCTTTTCCCATATCAGTGCAAAATAAAACTAACAGATGCAGTTTTGTTCAACATCTTTATCAATGACCTGGATGAAGGGATTAAATGCTCCCTCACTAAGTTTGCAGATGACACTAAGATGGGAGGAAGTGTTGATCTGCCTGAGAGTAGGGAGGCTCTTCAGAGGGATCTGAACAGACTGGACCCATGGGCTGAGACCAATGGGATGAAGTTTAACAAGGCCAAGTGTAGAGTGCTGCACGTGGGACATAACAACCCCATGCAGTGCTACAGGCTTGGGGGAGACTGGCTGGAGAGCTGTCAGGCAGAGAGGGACCTGGGGGTGTTGGTTGACTGCAGACTGAATATGAGCCAGCAGTGTGCCCAGGCGGCCAAGAAGGCCAATGGCATCTTGGCTTGTATCAAAAACAGTGTGGCCAGTAGGTCTAGGGAGGTGATTGTGCCCCTGTTCTGGGCATTGGTGAGGCCACACCTCGAGTGCTGTGTCCAGTTCTGGGCTCCTCACCACAAGAAGGACATGGAGGTCCTGGAGCGAGTCCAGAGAAGGGCAACCAGGCTGGGGAAGGGGCTGGAGGGCAAATCCTATGAGGAGTGGCTGAGGGAGCTGGGGCTGTTTAGCCTAGAGAAGAGGAGGCTGAGGGGAGACCTTATCACTGCCTATAATTACCTGAAAAGTGGTTCTAGAGAGGTAGGTGATGGTCTCTTCAGCCAGGTGACAGGAGACAGGCCAAGGGGGAATGGCATGAAGCTGTGCCAGGGCAGGGTCAGATCAGATGTTAGGAAAAAATTTTTTACTGAATGTGTTGTCAGGATGTGGAACAGGCTGCCCAGGGAGGGGGTTGAGTCACCTTCCCTGGATGTGTTTAAAAAAAGGGTAGATGAAGTACTTAGGGATATGGTTTAGTTTAGGATGGGAACAATTATATTTGATGATCTTAAAGGTCTTTTCCAAACTTGCAATTCTGTGATTCTGTGATTCGCTGACCATCTTTTTACATCATCAACTTTAGAAATATTCATATTAGACAAACCTTTGGACTGTGATCTTTTCTGCAGATGTTACCTTGACTTCAAGCTCAACATCATAATTTCTTAGAAACCACTTTAAAGCTCTACATTGTTGTATCTCTTTTCTATAATCTCAACTTTTCCTGTGCTGGGGATCTTCTGGAAAAGAACAGCCTCACGTGTCCTGATCCAGTCTCTTCCTAGATTATCCTTTGTATACTCTTTACAAACTAGGTATCAACTATTAACGAAGACAATGTAAAATGATTTAATTTATCTAATTCAGGAAATAATAACTCTCAAACACTACACAAGCCACACAGCAACAGGGACCGCAAACCTTATGAGGAGTTGCTGAGGGAACTGGGGAGTCTGAGAAGAGGAGCCTGAGGGGGGACCTTATCGCCTGAAAGGAGGTTGTAGAAAGGTGGGTGTTGGTCCCTTCAGTCAGGTGACAGGAGATAGGACGAGGGTGAATGGACTCAGGCTGTGCCAGGGCAGGGTCAGATTAGACATTAGGAACAAGTTCTTCACCAAAAGGGTTATTGGGCACTGGCACAGACTGCCCATGGAGGGGGTTGAGTCACTGACCCTGGATGTATTTAAAAGATGGGAAGATGAGGTGCTCAGGGATATGGTTTAGTAGAAGGCAGGTATGGTTGAACTCAATGATCTTAAAGGTCTTTTCCAACTAGTGATTCTGTGACTTACGTGTGCCTACTGATCTGTTAGTGTTTCTTACCATCTTGGTGCAGCTGTCAGCCAATGCAGTCTGGTTCTGATCTCACTTTGCTTTTCCTAGGCTTGCTGCAAGCCCCCTGGTCCCTGAGTCTGTCTGCAGGCTCTGCCCTTGGAAACCTCAGAACATTACTCTGCATCCTCCTCTGCCTCAGGGGTGAGACATAACCATAATGTAACCTAAAAATGCCCTGTACAAGAGAAAGCAACATGTATGTGGATTTATTTTTAAGGGAGAAGTCTTTGGCAGTCTAAGCAATGCTAGCAGGCTCCAGAGCGAGCTGTTCAAATTTGTGACATATCAGCTGTGACACTGTGACACTCTGACTCATCCTCCTTCATGCTCTAGGCACAAACTTTCAAGGCTTGCTGCAAGACAGGCCCTCAGCCTTGGTACAGGACTTGGGTTAGTCAAGGCACCCACAAACTCAGCTGTCTTCAACCTTGCATCCCACCTAGGTGCCCCACAAATTTACACACTATTTGAAACTTTCCCACAGACCCCACATCAGAGAGTTGCTGGGGGAAAAATAAAATCCAGTTTGGCCAGAGTGACTCTTCTCCTTGAGGGAGGCTCTGGTTTTCAGTTTCCCTCTTTGGCAATTCTGGGTGACCTCCGTGGGACTGGCTGTGGCCTGGGGTCATGCTGCTGCAAAGCCACAGCCATGACTGCGTGGTGTCAGTTTCCCTGAGGAACACCTGGGAGGGCTCAGCAGGTCACACCAGTTTTAAGGAAACTGCTAAGGAGCCTTTATGTAATTATTGTGACAGGAACAATTCGTCAGTTTGTTTAGCTCATGGGCTCTTATACTCTCCCTATTCAACACTCTCAACTCTTCCTTTTGCAGGAAAGCTCATTAGCTTGCCGCCCACTGACAGACTCCGAGATTTGATTTTAAAAGGTTCCCAGAAAATACACATTTAAAGGCTTGCTACTGAGAGATGCTGACCAGCTCCATCTCTGAGCAACTTTAGGATATACCTAACCCCTTGGGACACCACATCCATTAGGCCATGACCTTCTGTGTTCATAAATCTCAGATGATAGACACCAATCCGTATAAGCTGAGGCAGGCAGGGTGACCAGTGCGCAAAGCACCACGCGCCTTGTGTAACCCCTCTCCTTGAAACAAGCCAGCCCAACAGGGTGGCTAGGGCTGGTGTTCTTCTGATGACTCCTCTGCCAAGCTGTAACACTCCTTGGGCTCTGCCTGCCTGTGGCAAACCCTGACCTCAGGTGGATGGCAGGTGTTTCAGTATCACGGAGTCATGAACATCCACGAGAAGCTGCAGGCTCAGCTTGAGCTTTGCAGATATAAATCAGAAGTTCTTGTGTTATGGGCACAAAGGGCTAGTCTTGAGTTGGAAACGGGACCAGGTGTAGCTGTTCTTACCATAATTCAGACTGTTTTCCCCTTGGATGTTTAAAGAAATACTCTTTTCGATTGCATCGCTGCCTGCAGGTGCTCCCATTCATTCAGCCTGGTGACTTAGGAGTTAAACTAGGCTGATGAACATTATTTGGTAGGGCAGTAATGCTTCCTGGGGATTTCCATGGGACACAGATTTTACTTCTTGCCATAGACAAAAATAGGCTCCGTTCTACCTTGCCTTATGAGACCTATGTGTGAAATGTTTGACTTTGCACAGTGCAGAAAAACAGCACCTTTGGCAAATACCACACACTATTACTGTAACAGGACTTCTGAGGAAAGTCCTCACAGTGCTGATTTGTGCTGCTAAAAGGGCAGAGAGGGAAAACAAAGTTGCTGAAGGGTGCTCAAATAGAAAGTGGCTGTGTGAAATTGGGGCACTCGCAGGATGCTTTTGCTGTGGCTTGTTTTTCTGCTTCAAAAGGTTTATTAGTCCTCACAATTTGAGAAAAGGATTCACTGAAGCCCTGAAATGAACCTCCTGTTTGTCTTACCCATGACCTTATCCAGGAATCTCCACCCCTTATCATCTTCACTGCAGCCCCAGGGGTTTTGCAGAGGAAGGAGCCTGCAAAGATGTTTTCAGAATCCTTCCCTATCATAGAATCATAGAATGGCAGGGGTTGGAAGAGACCCCAAGGATCATAGAGCTCCAACCCCGCTACCACAGGCAGGGCCACCAACCTCAGGCCTGGATCTACACAAGGTTGCCCAGGGTCCCATCCAACCTTGCCTTGAACACTTCCAGGGACGGGGCATCCACCACCTCTCTGGGCAGCCTGTTCCAGCACCTCACCACTCTCTCTGTAAAGAACTTCCCCCTAATACCTAATCTAAACCTTCCTTCCTTTAGTTTTAATCCATTCCCCCTTGTCCTGTCATTGTCTATCCTTTTAAAAAGTTGCATCCCCTCCTGTTTCTCTGCTCCCTTCATATACTGGAAGGCTGCAATGAGGTCCCCCCGCAGCCTTCTCTTCTCCAGACTGAACAAGCCCAGCTCCCTCAGCCTCTCTTCGTAGGGGAAGTGCTCCAGGCCTCTTACCATCTTTGTGGCCCTCCTCTGAACCCTCTCCAACAGTTCCACATCCTTCTTGTACTGGGAGCCCCAGATCTGGACACAGGACTCCAGATGGGGCCTCACGAGGGCAGAGTAGAGAGGGACAATCCCCTTCCTGTCCCTGCTGGCCACCCCTCTTCTAATGGAGCCCAGGATACCATTGGCCTTGCGAGCTGCAAGAGCACACTGCTGGCTCATGTTAAGTTTCTCATCCACCAGAATCCCCAAGTCCTTCTCAGCAGGGCTGCTCTCAAGAAGCTCTTCTCCCAGTCTGTATCTATGTCTGGGATTCTGGGATTCCCTATGCAGCATCCTTTCCTATTTCTTCTTGAAGCCTAGATGTGGCCTGCAGCTTCAGTCAACACCATTTCTGACTCTTGCTCTGGCACAAACCACATGTGATGGTGCAAAAGCTGGCTTTATGTCTCTTGCATAGTTGTGATTAACACATAACTTGTGGGCATGGTGGCAGATCACTTGATGGTACACTGAAGACTGAGACATCCCAGTCAAGATCCCCTAAATGATTTCCCCCTGCTTTCATCTTTCTTTCCTTAGGACCGTTTTACTTCAAAGACATCCTGGCCCAAGAAGTATTTTCCCTAAGAGAAAGGACTTTCTGTAAAGCAGAGTTCAGTCTCAGGCAAACTTGCAGGAGGCAAAGCACAATGCTTGCAAGCAGAGCTGTGCCTGGCCAGTGGCACAGTGCTGGGCACAAATTCCCTTTCCATTTTTTCTGCCTGCCTTTTTGAGTTCATACCTTTCCTGTGATGAACAGGATGGTGTGACATTCAGCCACAGATCAGGGGAACAAAGGCTGCAGTCAGCAGAGGGAATCACATGAGTGGTATTTCAAGGGATGACCAGTTCTGTTGCCAGATACAACTGAATGTGGGTGAGCTCTAAAAAAAAAATTTAAAAAAAAGGGTCCAAACAAACCAAACCCATAGTGGGGTTTGTGTTCAGATTACTGAAAAAGACTGAGCAACTTCTAGATGTTGGATGCTCTGATGAAGATACAAGTACTGTGGAAAGGCTGGCTGCAGTTTGAAGAGGACCAAGTCTCCTTCTCCCCTGGCAGCTTTAGCTAAAACCTGTTCTTGCTCATAGGCAGGATTAAATGGTCTGGCTGGCTGTGGATGTGTCAGATATGATTGCCTGGTGGTACTTCCTGAACTAAATTAAATCAGATTTATTATTAAAAAAAAAAGGAAGGCAAAATCTCAAAGGTAGGGATTTTTAATTTTAAGGTGGTGTTGGGATAAAACTATGAGGGAATTGGAATTCAGGTTCATGTGGCTTCAAAACAGGTTGGAGCATCTGTGCAGTCTGTTGGAAAACAATTTCTGCTGGACTGAAGAATAAAGATGTGCCTGGTTCCTGATGGTTCTGGGGGAGCAGCTGGAGGGGGCAGGGAGCCCAGGTACGAGTGAGGGTTATGTGGAAGAACTGGCCCACTTCCAGCAAAGCTACTTTGCAGCAAGGCTGATGAGGGTGATTGGGATATACTGGTCTTCACAGGTATTTCTAGCATTCTCATCATGTAAAGAAAACACAAGACTCCTCTATGACTCTGCTGGGATGCATTTTTTGGAGCTGTGCTTTCACTGCGCCAGCATCCCTCCAGGAAAAATACAATTTCTGGCCTTGGGGCCTGAGCAAGGCTCTGTCTTACAAGAAATGCTTCAGAAACCTTAATATCTGCATAACATAGCTTGTGGCTACTAATACAGTTTCCCCGTAAAATGTTCCCTGTGCTGGATGCAGGGAATTCAATGATCCCCCTGTGTTTCTAAACGGCAAAGTGTCTGTCTGCACTGCTGCTTTTGACAGAGCCCTGCCTCAAGCCTTCTTCCTGCTTTAGAGTTTCCTCATTGCAGCCAGTGGGTCCATCAGCCTGCCTGCATTCACATAACACAGAATCACAAGGTTGGGAAAGACCTCTAAGATCATCAAATCCAATTGTTCCCGTCCTATACTAACCCATATCCCTAAGTACCTCACCTACCCTTTTATTAAACACATCCAGAGATGGTGACTCAAGTTCTACCCTCCCTGGGCAGCCTGTTCCAGGCCCTGACAACTCTTTCAGTGAAGAACTTTTTCCTGACATCTAACCTGACCCTGCCCTGGCACAGCTTTGTGCCATTTCCCCTTGTCCTATCACCTGTCACCTGGCTGAAGAGACCATCGCCCACCTCTCTACAACCTCCCTTCAGGTAGTTGTAGGTGGTGATAAGGTCTCCCCTCAGCCTCCTCTTCTCCAGGCTAAACAGCCCCAGCACCCTCAGCCGCTCCTCATAGGATTTGCCCTCCAGCCCCTTCCCCAGCCTGGTTGCCCTTCTCTGGACTCGCTCCAGGACCTCCATGTCCTTCTTATGGTGAGGAGCCCAGAACTGGACACAGTACTCGAGGTGTGGCCTCACCAATGCCCAGTACAGGGGCACAGTCACTTCCCCAGACCTACTGGCCACACTGTTTTTGATACAAGCCAGGATGCCATTGGCTTTCCTGGCCATCTGAGCACACTGCTGGCTCACATTCATTGCTGTCAGACCTGCACGCACAAACAATGATGATGATGATGATGATGATGATGATGATGATGATGATGATGATGTTAATGTTCTGAAGCTACTATTTACTCTGTGGGAAAAAAAACCCAACCCATATATGTAAATGCTGTACCTTTCCAGGGCCTCAGTGGAAGAAGAGTTGTATTCACCCATATTCCACAGAGGGTGAATGGGGACAGTGAGGGTATAACACTTACGGTAAAGAGGTCAAAATGGAAAACTTAAGGAACAGTTCTATAGTGACTGCTCTGCAGGTGTAGGAGTTACAAGCACCTCTTCCAACTATGTGATTTAACAATACCAGTCCTCCTTAGTTCACCTCTTTCAGATGTTGCTTGTAAGACGATGACTTAAAGTATCTCAGCAACTAAACCCTCTGTTTTTACTTTCCCCTCTTTCCCTCTAGGAAGGCTCTCTAAGGGAGTGTTATTAAGTACAGTTTGCATCATACAGAGGTGTTGCAATGAAAAATAAACTACAGGTGCTGTGCAATCAAACACATAGCAAAGGAAGCCATATAAAAGCGTGAAATGCAAACCTAGTACAGGACACAGGTCTGTGGTTGTATCCAACATTCATTCCTTCTCCATGCAGATATATGTATATTAAAGGGACTCTAGAATGATCAAGAAACGAACTTTTAAAAATGGTCCCTAAGTAAACATTTCCATAGGTTGGGCATCATCCTATTGGAGCTGAAGAGAATTGCTCTTTTTATGAATACACTTTGGGTCATACATTTTGGGCTGTTCTTTCTCTGCTTGACACTTTCCTGCTGCAGACTAAGTAGTAAGTCACTCTTCACTTGTAATCCCAGAAATTTTAAGCCTTTAATTTTCTGGCCTGGGTGCAGTAGCTATACCAATTACTGTTGTTTTCAGTTTCTGTAGATGTTTCTTGTTTGTAGATGTTACTGTGGCCTTCACAACTTCATTGAAAAAAGCAAAGGCAGCAAAGTGCTCCTGAGGTGATCAAAGAAAAGCTGTGCCACGGCAAACTGGGGAGGAAAGATCTCCTCTTCTCAGCAAGCACTGTATCAAACAAGAGGCAGGCTTTGAATTTGCAGGGGCCACCTTCAGAGATTCCCTGGCAAGTCACACAGTTTAACCCTCAGCAACTCTGAGCAACAACACATGAGCATCTCCCACCTGGCCTGAGAAAGCCGCATCAAAGGAAACCAGACCAGGTCATCTGGTAGTGACTGGGAGGCACACTGGAGCTCTCTCCCAGCTACAAATGCACCTTGGTGGCAGTGCAGGTATGCACCCAGCCCTCCCAACAGGCTTTTGGCAGGACAGCCACTTTTTGGCAGGGCAGCCCATCCTTGGGGGTGTAGTGGTGTGAGGTGGTGGTAAAAACACCAATGGAGAAGTTGGAAAGACAAACTGTCCTTTCTTTTGCTACAATTTAGATTACTTCAGGGGTTGGAAGTAATTTTATGCAGTCAAAAGCCTGTTTATGTAACAGGAAACCCTTTTATCATAGGCAAGGAAATGGAGTATCAGTGTATGCACAGATGTATGTTTATATACCCAACTCACAGAGCCTGGCAAACACCTGTTCTCTCAAAGCCTGTGGCTGCAGGGCATTGCTTATCTGCCAGCATAAACACCCCTCAAACAAGTGCTCCTCAAGTGCTTCTCCACATCTCACAGTTCAATGCTGGTGAAACCTCCATGCCTGGTTGGCTTGGTCCAGCTTTTCACCAGCTCCAGGTCCTAGGGAATGTTGGTGGAATGTCACTCCAGTCCAGAAGTGCTTCTCTGATTACTGTCATGTTGGCCTTTACTGGATTGGGCTAGGGGACTTCTTCACTGCCCTGTGGGGCTTGAGCAGAGACCCACTGATCCCACTGTGCTGTTTCTCATCAGAACCACCTTTATCTCATCCATAGCAGGACCATTTATTGCCCCTGCCTCTCCTGTTCATCCAGCACATCTCCAGATACCTACATCCCTAGGAAACCTAATTTTTAAGGATGTAGGTACCCAGTTAGATGTTAATGGGCATTTGCTTACCTGCATCCCCACCCCAAAGAACTGGTTGCACCTAAACACCTTAGAGAATATCTCACATATCAAAATCCCAGTAGAGCAGCTCAGGCCATGGGTTTGGCTTTGGATGTGAAGATTAAAGCTCAGGTGAGTACAGAAGTGGAAGGGGTACTGTGAGATTCTGAAAGGATACCTTCCTCTCTGCCTCTGCTCCCTCAGATGTGGAACACTGTGGGAAAAAAAGGTCATTTTAAATCACTGGACCTTACTAAAGTTTGTACCTGACAAAATGTCTACTAATTTAATTATTTCAGCAGCCTTTCTGTAAAACTGTGTTCCTCCATGGGAAAAGGAATATTTTTGGTACAAAGTTATCATTGTGCTTGACAAGAAAAATTCCAAAGCCAGTAGAAGCCACTAGGTATGTAGCTACCAAGAACCATTTAAAAGCTGGGAAAAAATCACATGAGGCTGTGGAACCCTGCAGTGTCAGGTTTTAATCACCTACACTTCTCACTTATGTCAGCACTTGGATAAATGAAAGTCACTCTTGGGGAGGCCCTGTGTGGTGGGAGCTGGGCTGCTACAGCAGGAGCAGATTTCTGTTCACTGGCATCTCTCAAACTAAAACAAGGGAGGGAAAAAAAAAAAGAGGGATACTTTATTTTGACTCACCATGTTTTAAAACTCTTTTTCATTAACAAATGAGTTGTGGAAGGGAAAGGGGGCTACAGCATCAGAAAAAAAATAGATGCAGGATGGTGGAGTTCCACACAGGAACACAGCAAGACACTGGTCCCCTGAGTGTCAGAGGCTTCAGCTGTTTTTCCCATGCTGCACAGGACAGACTCAGCCATGCAGCTGGCGTGCAGGTCCTGCCCAAATTCAGGCAATGGCTGTGATTTTACCTGCAGATTGCTAAAGTACAAGCACCGTCCGTGTCCTTGGATACAAAAATGGTACAGAAGGGAAAATAAGAGAAAAGAATAGAGGAAAAAAACAGCAGAAAAGGTGTCAGGTGGAGCTTGGCATGGAAAGCCCTAGAACATGATTTGCTGGGTGGATGGGGATACACTTGTTACACTTACTATGACAGTGCCTAGGACTTCAATATTCAGGGCCCTCTGCAAGGGGTGAGATTCACGATGAAGCTCCTGCACTCAATGGGACAAAGAGATATGACTTTTGATAGATGACTGAACAACCAGGCTAGAAAGCTATCTCCTGGTGCCTGCTTCCCCCTGAACTCCACAAAATTTAAGTCAGATGCAAACCTTCTGTATTTCTGGATGGGGAAAAAAAAATCCCAATATTTTAAGGAGAAACTGTGATCTGACATCTAAAGCAAAGGCTGCTTCAGCTGTCCTCACTCCTCCCATTGCACCATTTTATGCTGTATGCAACTGTTTTGCTGAGGAAATAAAATTTCCCCTACTCCCCCCAACCAGCACACACCAGTGACCTGTTTGGCTAACCCCTCAAACTGACAACTAAACACAGCTGGCTAGAAGGGACTGCAACAAAGCCAGACATTGCAAAAGCCAGCATGAAAAGCAGACGTGGTACCTTCATCTCTTCCCAGATCCTGTCTGCCCTTTTTGTTTATCTCCTGTGCAAGTCATTCCCCCACTTACTCATGTTCTTGTGATGAGTTTCTTTTCCCTGGCCTCTCTCCAAAGCTTCCTTTGGTGATAAGTGTCCTTTCCCCTAGAAAATATCAGTATCTTCCACCAGTGACTTCGCTGTGGACCAAGCAGATGCCTGTCAGCTGCAGCTTAGCACCACTTAGCAATTTTCAAAGAGGTTTCTCACAAAGCAGGAAAAATAAAACAGTTTAATTGAATTTGGCTGCATTTATTGTCTTTAATCCTCCTCAGGCCCGAAGGAGTGCCAGGTATTTGTTCTGCAGCAGCCACAGCATTCAGATCACAACTCTGTACTCAAAGCCCAGGGTCCTGCTAGAAGCTGCTTCTGGTATTTCTCTGCTCCTTTTAGTTTGTAACACAGGCTACCAGACAAAGATTAACAGAGCTGGTAACCTCACTCAAGCCCCACAAAAAGTGCTGTCCTGTCCTGTGTCCTGCTATGCTTCTGGAGTTGTGGAAAACAGGGTACTGTGGGTTTGGCTGGTCCCCAAGTTAATGTCACGGAACTGCAACGACTGTGTCATGGCTGAGGGGAACTGCATAGGTGACACGGCTGGTAAGTGTGGTGCCAACACGCACAGACAGGTTGCTCCAGCCATTGTTTCTTCGTGTGAGCAAGCTAACTGATCTGGTAGAGGCCTGTGATTCCCCCCTTTGCCCAGAACCAGGATCAGATCACAGTTTCTCCTTAAAACATTGGAATTTTTTTTCCCCATCCAGAAACACAAGATGTTTGTATCTGACTTAAATTTTGTGAAGTTCAGGGGGGAGCAGGCACCAGGAGATAGCTTTCTAGCCTGATGGTTCTATCAAAAGTCATATCTCTTTGTCCCACTGAGTGCAGGAGCTTCATCGTGAATCTCACCCCTTGCAGAGGGCCCTGAATTCTGAGGTCCTAGGCACTGTCATGGTAACTGTAGCAAGTGTATCCCCATCCACCCAGCAAATCATGTTCCAGGGCTTTCCATGCCAATTAAAAAATTTTAATTTTTTTAAATAGTTACAAAATCCTTCAGTGTAACACTCACAGAGATAATTTTCACCAGACAGCTAAAAAAGAAATACTGCATTAACTCCGACAGCATGGAATGTTGTTATATTCCACCTACACTTGAAAGGTATTGTGCCCATCACATGCACAAAGGTGGCTAAAGAGCCATGTGCAATTCCCTTATATTAGCAAGCACCCTATGTATCCTTCTCATTCACTGAAGTAACATAAAACCAACCTGTATCACACTACTGAAACTGGGTCTTTATCACAGACGGGTGTATGTGGCAGAACCAGCTCCGAAGCCCTAAGAGACAGAAAGGGACAGCAGCCTGTGTCCTCACAGCAAAAATCTGGCAGCCAGACTAAGCTCTGGTTTTGCATTTTCCCAATGCAGCACTCAGGCAGCCTGTGCAACCCCTAACTGCTCTGTTACTCAAGCTCTCTTATGGTAAAGTGTTTCGATTTCTTTGGGAAAAAGATGTGTAAAGAACAGCTGTTGAGGGCAGGAATAGATTGACAGGCGTGGGAGCAAGATGATTATCTACATTCAGCAGCAGAGACAAGGTTCCTCAGCCCAGTGAGATGCACTCTGAGATAATTAACCTCAGCTAACCAGCTGAGGAAATATTATGAAAGGCATTTTGTTGCACAAAGGGAAGAGTGAGCATTGGGTATCGACAAGATTTTTCCCAAGTGTAAAGAAGCAGGAGCTTAAAAATAAACAAATAAGTTAATACAGCAATGCCTAAAAATACAGTTTGTCCATACCAGCTGTGTTTGGTGCTTTTTTAAAGAACATTTTTTAAACAAAGGTGCATATTTGTTTTTAAAAACCTGTGACAAGGTATGTTTTGTTTAATTGTTATTTTCAAACGGTTGAACAATTCAAAAGGGTGCCAGCACCTCAGTAGGCCAGGGCAGCATAAGCAAATATTTAGACCCTGACCACAGGCACGTATTCAAGTCTCACATCAATAGCACTAGGGCTCTCCTTTTGCTGAAGGTACATGCCCCAGACCTACCTTCCACTGCTGCTTTGGTGCAAACCCTGGTGTACTTCAGCAACGCCTTTCGATCTTGCCTGCCTCATTCTTTTCCTTCTTAATCATGTTCTCTCTTGTTTGGTTGTTTGGTTTTGTTTGGTTGTTTCTTTTTCAAGGGAAGTGAGGAGGAGAGGGTACTGCCTTTTGAAAAGATATCTAAAGAAGTAAGGAGATGAAGTCTCTCCCTGAGCCAGTCAAGCACTTCTAGACGCTGCTGCTGCTGCAAGGGAACAGCAGTCCTTCACTCCTCTCAGAAGGAGACATATGCAGACAGAAACGCTTGGTCTTGGTACGGACACCATACACAAAAGAACTCCTCTAGTGGCCGTCAGGCAGCTTCTCCTTGATTTATCTGGATCTGTAATTCTCACTGAGGTAATGCTTCCCTGCTGACAGACAGGAGGGTTGCTGGCTGCAAGGCAGCCTTCAGCAGCCTGAAACTGCAGTGAATAGAGCAGTTCTGTCATTTGCTCCACATTTCACCTGCTGATCCCTTGAGTGAAAAATCATTATCTCAGAAGCAAGTATCTGATAAGTCTTTCAGCCCAACACGCTCGAAAGATTAACAGCCATGACCACTACAGCCATGACAGTTATTAGTGACATGGTGTGGTGGTTCAGCCCCAGGGAGTGGCTGGCGGCTCACTCACTCCCAGAGGACAAACAGACCTCCTGGGCTGGGATGAGGACAGATTACTGACAAAATCACTGTGAAAGGGGAACAGTAACAGCCCGCGGCAAATTTCACTCACACCTGGTGATAACCGAGTGCCTTATTGACCTGAGGATAACACAGAATACAGCACAAAGCAAGGACCCACCCAACACCCAGCCACACTCAGACAGCCCTGGGGGCACTCAGGACCACCCCTCCCCAACCAGCCCCTTTTGTGGGGCAGTGGTGTCAGGTGGTGTGGAAACAGCCTGGCCTAACTCAGCTCCCCTGGGCTGGCTGCTTGGGGGTGGCAACTACAGCCTGCCCGGGACCAGGTCACATGGAGAAATGCAGAATCCAGATAAGCAACAGATCCTATGATTAGGATTATGAAAAATACATTCTTAAATGCAGTGGCAAGCATCCTAACAGTCCACAGGGAACTGTAAAGAAAGGCTGGTTGAATGATTGACAGCAAAGGAAGCAATTTCTTTGCAAAATTCCAGCAGCAAAAGAGGCAATTCCTTTTGGGATGCTGTTCCCAAGCATTTTGGGACAGTTTGCCTCTTCACTGTACTTTTAAAACATGAGCTCTCCCTAGGATATCTTCTTACATCAATCATGTATCATGAAGAATCAACAAAGTTTTGCTTTTGTCAGATTGCAGAGATAAAGACTGAAACAAGCACTTATTTCTCTCTCTGTTTTTCCTGATGCTGGATAGAAAGCTCCAAATTTAAAGTGTATCCATGCACCTTTTCTGCCTTGATTTGAAATATGAGAGAGGAGCAGTGCAAAAGAGCAAATTCCACAGCAGACATATTTTAAATCCTCTCCTCCACCTCAGGCTGGAACACCTTTTAAATATTATATATTCCCTAGGGGATTAGCAGATTTTATTTATTTATTTTCAAACAGAAAAGAGCCATCACTCTCCCCTTCCCTACAAAGAGGGAAAAAATGGAATTGTGTGTTCCCACAGGGTGTTGACTCCATTGAGGGAAAAAAAAACAAAAGGAAAATGCAAGGTATAATGTAAGATAATATGAATACAAGATTAAAAGGTAACAAAGTGCAAGTCAAAGAATGGTGTGTTTGCTTCAGGATATCAAAGGCAGCAATAGAAAGATTGATATCAGTTTTGAAAGCTGCCTGTTGACTTGGAAAAACAAAGAATAACTGCAGCGATTTGCACGTGGGGATGACTGAAAGAAAACTGCTGCTTCTGCAGTTTCAATACCTGTATCTGTAGTCTGTAGACTTCCCAGCAGCCAGTAGCCAGATTTCCACAGCTGTGAGAAAGGCTGAGACTGAAGTGAAGACTTCTCCCAGATTACTCATTTTTTGTTAAAAAGCAGCTTTTTTTTTTTTTCTAGAGCCAGGAAACAGCAAAATTAGAATATAAAACATGAGCTGCCAATCCAATAATAAATTGCAGCTCATCATCAGCACATGGCGCTGCGGCACGGAGATGGAGCTAACACACAGTCAGCAGCCTCTGGAGCACAGCTTCACAAGACACAGCTACCTGTGGGCTCAGCAGCTCCAGGAAAGACCAAGAATGTCTTAAAAGCATGAATGTGGCCCAAAGAGAATGGGTTCAGAGGCCACTTTTCAAAGCTCACTGTAAAAGCCTGGGACTCAAAGGCTTTTGTTAATTGAATTAATCTAGTGATTATCTTGCTTCACATTTCAAACGCTGTGCTCTGATCAGTGCATAGCTGCTTCCTCTATTTGTATGAACACCAAGATTTGGCTTGTAAACCTTCTGTGCTTTCCATGTGGCCTGGATATTGTTTGCACCATATCCATCTTTCCCAGAATGCCGGAGCGCTGGGAAAACATGGTCCTGGAGGAAGCCCGAGTTCTGCCTGTAAATTCCTTCTTCTGCTTACGTGTCATCACTCTGGAATTGCAGCTATTGGATAAGATCCTCTTGAGGAAAGGTTGCACTCATGTTGATTTTCATTCTGTTCAATCCAGAGAGATGAGTTCAGGGAATGTCACTGCTCTTTTCTAGAGGAAAACACATCTGTGATGCTCTATGACAGCGTTCTTCAGCTCCACTGATTTTCTGATGCTCATAACAGGTTTTAAGAAATAACAGACTGCAAACGACTAAAAACCCCATTGCTCTAGAACTGTTTATATCTGCCTGCAGAGAACAGCCTGCAGGCATGCTGAAAGAATTTAGATAACACAAGCAGATCTGTGAACACTGGGCTCAACCAAGCCTGGTTTTCATTCTGTTTATATCTTGTAATTGCCTCAAATTTCTAATGGTACTAAGCATTGCTGCTAAAGGAGCTCAGCTTTTAGCAGGCACGGCAGACTACTGTACTAAGCAATAAAAGACTGTCATTGCTGTTTGCATGGAAGAGACAGGGAGAATTGACTGTGCAATGGAGTCTTCTGTATTGCAGGTTTCCTTAAGCATAGACAGATCCTTTGTAGCATCATTGTGCAGAGGGTTCTTTGGTGTCTGCCACATAGAGAGGCTGGCTTCTAATCCTTCTCAACTGCCTACTTTCACCAAACTCACAACATGGCCACCTTAGGATTCCTGTTGCTCTTGGATGTGCCTATAGGTAAAGATATTATGAGGAGACAGAGAAGGTTTGTAATGGCTTCTTTCATTATCAAAGAGTAAAACTGTGGAACAGTTACCTACAGAAAGTAATGCAAGGGAACACTGAAATGAACTTGGCCTAACTAACCCCAAGTACACAAGTGAGGGCAGGGGAGATACTTATCTCCTTCCTCTCTCTGGTGGACAGGGACAGGACATGAAGAAAGGGAGTGACTCTGCTCCAGGAGAAGTTCAGACTGGACAGGGAGGAAACAGTCAAGCAAGTTCCTGGAGGGTTTGGAAGACAACTTCTTGACCCAGCTGGTGAATGAACCCACAAGGGAAGGTGCCCTGCTGGACTTGTTGTTTGTCAATAGAGAAGACCTGATGGGGGATGTGAAGGTTGGAGGATGCCTGGGGCATAGCGATCATGAGCTGATAGAATTCTTAGTACTGGGAGAAGTAAGGAAGGGAGACAGCAGAACTAGCACCTTAGACTTCCATAGGGCTGACTTTGGACTGTTCAGAAAGCTGCTCAGTAAGATTCCATGGGAGGCAGCCCTTGAGGGCAAAGGAGCCCAAGAGGGTTGGTTGCTCCTCAAGAAGGTAATCTTGGCGGCACAAGAACAGGCTGTCCCAGTCAGTCAGAAGAGGAGTCGGCGAGCTAGGAAGCCAGCCTGGCTGAGTAGAGAGATCCAGGCTGATGTACGGGAAAAGAAGGAAAAATATGAGCTTTGGAAGAAGGGGCAGGTGTCTTGGGATGATTATAGGAAATTAGTAAGATCATGTAGGGAGAAAGTCAGAAGGGCTAAAGCTGATCTGGAACTCAGGCTGGCCAGTTCTGTAAAAGATAATAAAAAGTCCTTCTATAGGGATATTAACAGTAAAAGGAGGGTCAAGGAGAATCTCCAGCCCTTATTGGATGCTGATGGCACATTAGTGCCAAGGGATGAGGACAAGGCTGAGGTCCTTAATTCCTTCTTTGCCTCAGTCTTTAACAGTAAAGAAGGATATTCCCTGAGTACTCATCCTCTGGAACTGGCTGACAGGGAGGGGAAGAATAACAAAGTTCCCATGGTTCAGGAGGAAATGATTAGCGACCTACTTGGCCAGTTAGATACCCACAAGTCAATGGGGCCAGATGGGATTCACCCGAGGGTACTGAGGTAGCTGTCAGATGTGCTTGCCAAACTCCTTTCCATCATCAGCAATCCTGGCAGACTGGGGAAGTTCCATTCGACTGGAGGCTGGCAGATGTTACACCCATAGACAAGAAGGGTCGGAAGGAGGATCCAGGGAACTACAGGCCTGTCAGTCTGACCTCAGTCCCAGGAAAGATCATGGAGAGGGTCATCTTGGGAGCTCTCATGCAGTACATGCACGATGGCCAGGGGATCAGGCCTAGTCAACATGGGTTTACAAAAGGTAGATCCTGTCAAACTAACCTGATCACCTTCTATGACAAGGTGACCCACTTAATGGACGAGGGTAAGGCTGTGGATGTGATCTACCTGGACTTTGGCAAAGCCTTTGACACCGTTTCTCACAGCATTCTGACTGAGAAACTGGCTGCCACTGGTCTGGACAGGTGGACCCTCAGCTGGGTTAAAACCTGTCTGGATGGCCGAGCCCAAAGGGTGGTGGTGAATGGAACAAAATCCAGCTGGGGCCAGTCACGATTGGCGTCCCCCAGGGCTCAGTCCTGGGTCCAGTCTTGTTCAACATCTTTATCAATGACCTCAACGAAGGGATTGAATGCTCCCTCAGTAAGTTTGCAGATGACACTAAAGTAGGAGGAAGTGTTGATCTGCCTGAGGGTAGGGAGGCTCTTCAGAGGGATCTGAACAGACTGGACCCATGGGCTGAGACCAATGGGATGAAGTTTAACAAGGCCAAGTGTAGAGTGCTGCACGTGGGACATAACAACCCCATGCAGTGCTACAGGCTTGGGGGAGACTGGCTGGAGAGCTGTCAGGCAGAGAAGGACCTGGGGGTGTTGGTTGACTGCAGACTGAATATGAGTCAGCAGTGTGCCTAGGCGGCCAAGAAGGCCAATGGCATCTTGGCTTGTATCAAAACCAGTGTGGCCAGTAGGTCTGGGGAGGTGATTGTGCCCCTGTTCTGGGCATTGGTGAGGCCATACCTCGAGTGCTGTGTCCAGTTCTGGGCTCCTCACCACAAGAAGGACATGGAGGTCCTGGAGCGAGTCCAGAGAAGGGCAACCAGGCTGGGGAAGGGGCTGGAGGGCAAATCCTATGAGGAGCGGCTGAGGGAGCTGGGGCTGTTTAGCTTAGAGAAGAGGAGGCTGAGGGGAGACCTTATCACCACCTACAACTACCTGAAGGGAGGTTTTGGAGAGATAGGTGATGGTCTCTTCAGCCAGGTGACAAGTGATAGGACAAGGGGGAATGGCATGAAGCTGTGCCAGGGCAGGTTTAGATTGGATATTAGAAAAAAATTTTTTACTGAGAGAGTTGTCAGGGCCTGGAACAGGCTGCCCAGGGAGGTGGTCGAGTCACCTTCCCTGGATGTGTTCAAAAAAAGGGTAGACAAGGTACTTAGGGATATGGTTTAGTTTAGGATGCGAATGGTTGGACTTGATGATCTTAAAGGTCTTTTCCAACCTTGTGATTCAGTGATTCTGTGACATTAGGAAAAGGTTCCTCACTGGGAGGGGGGTCACTCACTGGAACAGGCTCCCCAGAGCAGTGGTCACTGTGCCAAACATCTCGGGAGTTCAAGGAGTGTCTGGGCGATGCTCTTGATGAACCTTAAGGTTCCCTTTCAACTTGAGATATCCTATGATTCTAAATCCTAACTCACATGCCACTCAGAGTAAAGCATGCCGTAACAATGGAAGGGGATGTAGAAATGAAGTTCGCAGTAAGTGCTCCAGCTTCTTAGAGACTGCAGAGATATTTCCAAAAGGGACTGGAAATCTTGAAAAAATTAGAAGGGAGGAAAAATAAAAGAGCATCAATGCCCAGAGAGGGAAGGACCAGTGAAATAACACCTCTTCCAGGTATCACAGTTTCCACACTGTACCAAAGCACTTCATACACTTTTGACCAGGCCAGTATTCCTGTGGAGAAACATATCTTGATTGCAAAGACTTTACCCATCCATAAAGAGCATTTTAGGGTATGACTAAGCACAGGAAACAATTACTCGACACCCAGGGCAAGTTTACGAGGAAAATATCTGGGAAGGGAAATTCCAAGTACCAGATAAAACACCCAGAGGCAAAAGTATTTCGCTATTATACTGATTTACTGTCATCTCCTGGGACATGTTTATCGCTAAATGCAAAACAGTGGCATCTAAATGGGATTAAATTGGATCACTTCTCTTATTAATGTATTACTCTTGCTTGATGATGCTCTGCCCAGTATTCTGGGTTCATCACTCCTGTGATAACAAAATCACTGCCATTTAAGCCCAACTTTGCCCCTCTGAATGAAATCTCTCTTCAGTGCATGAACTCTGCCTTTTGTTTTGGAGGGTGAACATAGGCAAAGCCAGAACTGATTAAGTCATCTTACTATCAGATAAGAAACGCTAGTCACCCTGTGTCAAAGACAGCACAGCTTTTCACTGCAAAACACACAAAGCCATCACACGAAAATGTGTTCAAACACTCTGGTTTGTTTGAAAAAACGTGAATGAGTCCTGCTGTGGTAATTATCAGATTGTGGGATGAAAAAAACACACTCCCAGGAGTCCCAGCAGAAAGCAGCACCGATCTACAGGGTCCTAAACTAACTCAGTCAGTCCTATTTAATCTC
The DNA here is from genome assembly GCA_020800305.1 of Porphyrio hochstetteri. Classification (NCBI taxonomy): domain Eukaryota; kingdom Metazoa; phylum Chordata; class Aves; order Gruiformes; family Rallidae; genus Porphyrio; species Porphyrio hochstetteri. The sequence continues at coordinate 13,335,740 of CM036938.1, read as the reverse complement.
AAATGACTTTGGACTCACCAACAGAAAAACCTTTTAAGAAAATGAGAAAAAAAATTTAAAATAATAAAAACTGGATCTTTGAACAAGAAAGTGAATTGCTGGAAATGTGCAGCTGGAAATTGCCATCTACATTGCCTCACACTGACCTCCTGTGTAGATAAATAATAGTGCTGCTGAAGTCTCTGGATACTGCTGTGGCAACACTAGGAAACATTCTTACAGCTATTGCTTTCAATCTCCTTGCAAAAATGCACAATGTATTTGTCTCTCTGGTCTCCTCTTTCTATCTTGAGCTACAACATAAGGCCAGATTCCAAATTAATATTATTGTGCTAAATTTAGAAAGAACAATGTTAAGCAATGGAGGCAGAGAACCTCAATAATTCCATAATTTCAAGAGAATTTAATGACAATCTGGGGCAGAAAGTTGAATTCCTCAGAATATCTGGAGGCATACACAATTTTGAGCCTGTTTTATTGGAATAAAAATCAACATCTAACAGATTAAAGCTTTGTAGAATAAGGGAGTAAGGTAGCATTTAACAGATCTGGAATGAACCAAATTTCATTTAGCCACAAAACACACAAACCACCAGTCTGAAAGAGGCTGGATAATCACACAGAAATCATTGTATTTGTTGGCCAGTAAGACACTGCAAAAATCCAGAGCTGCTGTTGAAGCACTATTTCCTGCCTCTCTGCAGGTACTTACAATTGCTGTTTGGCATTCCACATTGACCTAGCCCTGTGCTTGCGGTGCCTGAATGAATACTCCATGTGACAGGGAAGTGCTGGCCGTTGTGCACAGGGAAATAAAATACCCAGAACGGGTCAGAATTCACAGGAATGCAAAACAAAATGGAACTTCCTAACATCTTTGTTAGCCAAGAGCCCAGCCAAGGATGTCACTTTCCACAGATGAAAAGGAAAGCTGAGAACTGGCTCACAGCCACCCCACGTTCCAGTGTGTTGGGCTTTACCCCAGTGTATTGGCACAGCTGATTGGTGCCTGTTAGCTCGAAATATCTCAACCACCCTACCCCAATTCGTTTTGCTCTCTCTCCATGTCTCCCAGGACAGGTACGGGGGGTGTATGAACTGGCACCAACCTGAAATACTCTGGGCTAAAAGTTGCTCAGGAGCACCCAGGCCTTTGGAAATAACCATCTGTTAAGAGCTGACTTTATTTCTATAATCCTTCCTCTGTTGCTCTCCACTCTGTTAATATTTTTTATACTCCTGGGTTGTTCTGGATATTCATGGCAATGTTTTGGTAGCAGGGGAGCACAGTGAGAAGCTGCTAGAAGCTCCCCGTGTCCAGCAGAGCCAATGCCAGCCAGCACCAAGACAGGCCCACTGCTGACCAAGGCCCAGCCCATCAGCAGCAGTAGCAGCACCAACAGGACAACATGTTTAAGAAAAAAACCCAAACCAAACACAACTGCCCCCAAAAACCATAAAACTAGGGGCAGCATTTGCAGCCAGAGAGGAGTGAGAAGATGTGAGAGGAACAACTCTGCAGACACCAAGGGCAGTGCAGGAGGGGGAGGAGGTGTTCCAAGCGCCAGAGCAGAGATTCCCTTGCAGCCCGTGGAGAAGCCCATGGTGAATGAGGTATGTTGTCCCCCTGCTGCCCATGATGGGGAGTAGAGATTCCACCTGCAGCCTGTGGAGGACCACACACCAGAGCAGGTGGCAGCCATCTGACAGATTCTATGACCCCATGGAAAACCCGTGTTGAAGCAGGCTTGAGGAAGGACCTGCAGCCCATGGAGAGAGACGCCCATGCCAGAGCAGGTTTGCTGGCGGGACTTGTGACCCTGTGGGGGACCTGAAGGTCTGCACTACCTGGAAGGGACCCATGTTAGAGCAGTTGGTGAAGAAGTGCAGCCCATCAGGATTCACATTGGAGAAGTTGCTGGAGGACTGTTTCCTGTGAGTGGGACCCCAGGCTGGAGCAGGGCAGAGTGTGAGGAGTGTTCCCCTGAGGAGGCAGGAGCGGCAGAGACAACGTGATGAACTGACTCCAACCTCCACTCCCCATCACCTGTGCCAAAGGGAGGAGGCAGGAGAGAATCATGAGTGAAGCTGAGCCTGGTAAGAAGGGAAGAGCAGGGGTTGGTGTTTTAAGGTTTGGGCTTATTTGTCAATATTCTGTTCCCTTCAGTAATAAGTTAGATTAATTTTCCTGAGTAGAGGCCTTGGCCCATGAGCCTTTCGTTGTGCTTCTCTCCCCTGTCCTGTCACACTGTGGTGATCCAAAAAGGACACCAGGGAACATAAAACATGAACTGCAACTAAAATAGGTCAATTCCGCTGCCTCAGGTGGCAAAACACCAATACAAGGTCACTTCCTTACTTGGCCATGAGACTACAGGAACAAAAGCACTATTTCTGGATAAAGTATACACGGACACTTGGGGCAGCAGAGGGGGACAACAGAATTCAGAGCTAGTCTCTCTTTTCTGTGATCATAAAGGTGTTATTTTTGTTTACCTCAAAAGACAAATAGTTCCACAATAGCTATACCACAAATAATGTCATTGCCTCCTGCATCCTCAAACCTCACCCATGTCAGAGCCAAAAGGAACAAGCATCTGTGCTGCCCAGTGTCATTTCCTCTGCTGCCAGGAGCTGCAGCTGAGGAGGTGCTTCTGTGCTGCTGGTACTTTCCTTTCTACTGGAGCTCAGCACTTAGATCACCAACTGCTCTCAGAGTCTCCTCTGACTGTCAGCCAAAGGCAACAGCGCTGCCTTTGACAGTAATGCAGCAGTTAGATTTTTCAGAGACCTTTGTAACTTCCTAGCAATGCAGTCACCAGGATCAGAAATGCTGAAAAACAGCCTAAGACCTGGGAAACAGGTGTTTAAATTCCCTGGCGACTGGGAAGTTAAATCTGAGATCACACATAGAAACGAGGTGCATACCGGCCTACACATCTGGCCCTCTACATACCATTAATTGAGGCGGTAAATACTGAACCAAAGGAGCATGGGTGGCTTCTGGCTGTCTCCATCACACACAGAACAAAGAAATCTCACCAAAAGATTTAAAGGAGCCATCAGTGACATATAGTAGAAAGTATATTTTACAACAAGGGTTTTTGACACACCATCACAATTACACACACAAATGCTGTGTTTTTACTGTAACCTGCATGCTATCTATTACAGAACAAAAGATAAAAATTAGTTTAACTTAAGCTTACACAGAATTGTTTATCCAGGAATAACAACTTCCTCCTTCCTCTGGAGATGGAAACACTTTGGAGATAATGTAGACATTGGTATGTATCTAAACCAAACAGTTTCTCAATATAGCACCATGAATGGGTACAGACCAGCAGTAACAGCACAGCAGTGTCGTGTGGCTTTACCTTACTTGGCCTCGGTGTGGAATACATATTCCAGGAGGCAGAGCAAAAAATATTGGAAGAAGAATTTAATTGTTAACTGAAGGAATGGCAGTAAAGAATCATTAGAAATGTCTCTAGAATTTCTTAAGCCAATATAGCAATTAGCTCAGCAGGATGCTATGTGCAAAATACAGAGCTGCCAGATGATTCCATAAACTGAGTATAAGGATAATAAATCTGAGTAACAAAAGTACCCCTGCAGACACACACTTTAACTATATTCACTTGGCAGGACTGTCCTCTCCTAGGAAGTGTATTTGTACATTAGCTATCTGATCAGAAGTGTAAAAGTTTGTATTCACAGTGAAACTCTTTCTAGTGTAAAGGTGTTTTTCCTTCCAATGCCATGTCAGAGAGCTGGCCTTCACTAGCAGTACTCTTAAAACCAGATTAATTTCACTGTACAGCCTTGTTTCTGGAACAGGCAAAAGTACAGCCACTACAATTTCACGTTGCTGTTTTTGTCCAGTCCTATACTAGTCATTCCAAACAGAACTTCTAAGGTTCTTCTGCTATGGTTACTTCTTCATTTCCTACTGGATAAAGCTTTTCACTTTACCTAAAACTGATTTTTAAAAATAGTTGGAAAGCTTGGGAGCAACAGAGTAATGTGTCGAAATAGAAACACAAACTCTTAACGCACTACACATACAATTAACACACTGCAACACAATTAATGTTTGCAGTTATCTGAAGAGGGCAAGGCTGAAGTATTTAACGATTTCTCTATGCTCCCCACATTAAACTGAAACTGATGCAGATGGAAGAAAGATCAGTACACATCAGAGAAGGCAGGGTCACAGCCAGAGGTAGGTCTGCCAAGTGACAAAGGAGGCAAAGAGGGAAACATGCAGACTGTAGCTGTTTTGGAGAGGTGAAGATGGCAGGGAGTCCTGCCTCCTCGCTCCTCCCATGCCACTCCATTCCTGGGTACTGACGTGCTGCACTGCTCAGCTGTGCAGGGCTGAGTCACTATACACATTATCTAAGTCCCAGCAGAAACGTGGATGTTTGGTAAGAAGAAACCTTGCTCTGAAAACCTTGCCTTACAGAAAGACAACCTGGGTAAAGAGGAGGTACAGAGAAAAGAAGGTTACATGAAGATGTCCAACCTTTCAACTATCCCACTGACAAGACAGACTTCACACCCCCAGTCCTGCATGACATACTGGAACACTGCTGGTCCTAGCAAAAGGTGAAATTAGTTTCCTCTCACAGAGGATGACATATCTGCCTCTCTAAATAATTCCCTGCATCTCCAGCTCTCCCTTATTCAGGAACAACTGCCCAAGAACTCTCTCACAGTTAGAGCAGCAGGAGAATGAACTGGAATGTAGTGCAGTCTGTACCATTATGTACCATTATACCTTGGCAACCTATTCCACTGAGAATTACAAGCAGAACGTGTGAGAATTAATTCCACAAGAGAAACTGAATAAGTATCGGTGAGGTAGTTCTTACTCAATCAGTGAGCATCACCAACTCTTAATTGCTAATGTAGACAAAGGTGTTGTTACTCAGCTAGGAGCTACTGAAAACTTATTAACCTGAAGGGCAGATTTTGTAAACAGTGGAAATGCTGGATAACAGAAATAACATCACCCAGATCTGAATAAAGTATCCCCAGTTAGATGATCTCTCATGTAACTCTGGTTGTAATTCCTTCCTGCTGTTAAACTTTAACACCCTTTTTTAAACACACACACACACAGAGAAAGGAATTAACACAATGTCTAAAACTATAAAGCCATCAGGAATCAGAAATATTTAGAATTTTTTAAAAAAGGGTTATCATATATTCAAAGTGATAAAACACAAAACATAGCCTGGAATAAACAACAAAACTGAGTAAAAACCAAAACCCTTGCTTTTTTATTTCATCAGCAGAATGATTTTGCTAATACATTGAAAAGCAACTTCTGAACAGGAGTGGAAGTAATCAAAGGCACTTGATTCATTCTTACAGAAGGAAAAAAATGTTAACTGAGAGCATGCCACAGGAACTTGTTTAATTGTACTTTATTGAGTGACTCTAACCAGATGTTACACACTGGCTCATTAACCAGACAATGGTTTAATGGTTTTACTTGTTGTAATTAGAGAACAGGGATTAACAAAACTGCACTTAACACAGGTAGCTCCTTATTTAAATTAGTTTTACATGCCATTAAAGCTAGTCAGCTTGTTGGCAAACTGCAGTTTTATAGATTGCTGTATTATTTGCAATTATTGCTAATTGCTTTGAGCAGTGATTGCAATCTCTGGAACACATCTGTTGCTGACACTATTTAAATTGACAATTTCATGGCCAACAACTCTGTACTTGTTATTGAGCTACTATTACCCGTGACTGATGAAAGTCTTCTACCTTTATATGTGGGAATACAACAGGCACTTTATCTGATGTAAGGCTGCATTTTCTCTCACAATGGGCCAGTTTATGTGTTCCAAGGTAGTGGATCCCCCAGATAGTCTCACCTGGATCAGGGGATTATTCACGTAATAAAACATTATACAGACCCTCATTAGGTGTTCATGAATTGCTGAAAGCCTGTGGCCAACACGCAGGATGCATGCTAACATCTCTGACAGAAGCCTGTTTGTGAGGGTTCTCCTTTGCATACCACACCCTCTGGAAACCAGGGGAGACAATGAACATCTCACTTCCAACAATAAACACATTTCAACTGCCCATGCTATGGTACGTACGAGCTATTCAGATACATCTATGCACAACAGATGAAGGCCTTGCTAAGAAATGTGCGTTTTTCTCTATGCTGACTTCAGGGGTTAAAACATCAGAGCAGAGAGACACTTTCAGTCTCTAGGAACGATGATGTAATCCCTGTTTGTGCCACGTCCACTGTAGCAGATAAATGTACAGCCTCGCAGGCTAAAGCGGCGGGAGGGGGCTGCACTGTGCTGTGGAGATAAGAGCTGGGGAAAGAGAAAAAATCCCAGTTAAAAAAAGAAACACTTTGCAACCATTCCGAGCCACAAGCATAGGCCTGACAGAGAATGTGCATCACTCGTATCAATGGGATAAATGACAAAGTTTCTAAAAAGTCTTTTAAGACCTAAGGTGCTGCTATAAACTCTGAGTATTATAGACAGTTCGAGGTGGGTAGGAAGCATTCCCATGGGGCCTGGTGACTACCTGACCTACGTTAACCTTGCCTTCGACACGACTCATGCCCAAAGCAGATCTTCAGAGAGCAGAAGATTTGGCACCATCCTTTCGCATCTGCGTGAGCATCATATATAAAAAGAAGCAAAAGATTAGGAGGAATGAAGCAAGCTGAATGTGTGACAAGGCAACTGAATAATAACTGTGACCTAATGAACTCTCAGATGAAAAAAATTAGTAATAGCTAAGTACCTCAGCAGTCAGACCGTGTACTTTGCAAACCCAGTGTCAGACCTTTACTCACTGAGGAACAGTTAAAGTTGATGACAGCAAGCACACTAATGGGAATTCACAATCTGTCCCACTGCAGTAATGTAATTCCTGAGGCAGCAGATATGTAGTAAGATGGAGAGTACTTCAATACAGTGGTTCTTTGTGACAGAAACTGCTGAACAGAAAAGCTTAGAGGGACCCCAAGAAATAATCTAAGACTATTCACATGACATCATGGCAAGATCAGCTGTAGCTGTGCTATTCCTGATAAGTATTTGTTCTGCCTGCTCTTGCAGGCCACCCAGAAGCCACAGTTTCACCCCATTCACAGCAACCTGTCACCATGCCTCAGTCTCCCCTACTTGTTTAGATGCACATGGGTATACTGCCCATGGATGGCACATGTACCAAGAGCACCACGGACAGGAGAAGCTGGGTATTACTACAGTGGTTTTTTGCATATTTGTATGTCATGCTTCTTGGCAGTCTCCTCTTTGACACACTAAGCAACCTACTAGTAGTTATCCTACTCGCAGATGGACCAATAGCTCTCATGTCTCTCTTGTCGAGTTCCTCTGTCTCCTTCTCCCGATGGGCCACATCTTTCTTGGAGTACAGGGCCTAAAACAGGACCATGGCTTTACAACTGGGCAGGGCAGAAGGCTGACTCACATGTTTATTCAAATTACATTCTTATTCAGAAATGCATTAAACTGATGCTTATTTAAAATTAAAAGAGTATTTGTTATCATTGTAGCTACTTCTTGTAAGCGCTGTGAAGTCTATCACAAATGACATCTGGGTTTTTCCTAATGAGAAGGAGAAGCTTTAATTTCTGCCAAGGATCTGTCTGATGTTCTCTAAAAAGAGAGAATGGATTCACGAATTTCTCTGCATCTAGGATCAAAGGCCTAAAAGATACTTGCTGAATTACCGACTCCTGGCCTCCAACATCACATCACACCCCTGTCAAATGCACCCGATGTACTCGGCTCCCTACGGAGCTCCTTTTTAAAGACAACTGAAGTAGAAGTTCAGGACCTAATCTTCTCTATGCTTTTCTTGCAACCGGTTCATACTCATACATGATTCTTCCAGTATTGTCTACTACCTTAAATTGTTACTCCTATCACTGTGATGCTAGTTGATTTGACATGGTTTTAAAAAGCATTGCTATTCCTCTGTCACATTATTGCCAGAATGACTGAAGTAACTGAGGAGCCTTTCACACCATGACGACTAAGGGATGCCCCTCTTCCTGCTGTAAGCAGCTGTCTGCCAGGAATGCCAGTTTAGACACCAAGACAGTTGTAGCTCCTTCTTCCTCAAATGTCAAAGCTCACTCTTGACAGTATTTTTCAAAAAAACAAAACCAAACCAAGACTGCAAGCTCAAGTTTATCATGTCATCCTATTGCCACAGGAATCATGAAATCCCTTTCTTTAATTACTTAATGAAAAAAAGGCACCGTGGAACCTTCGTTTTGCAATTTAGGTTGTAAGAACTGACTTGAAATTTGGGCAACTACAAATAATCTAAATATTCCTACTTTCTCTGGTCCTGTATAAGACTAGCTCCTCTTATTTCTGAATGCCAAAAAACAGCTTAACCCATCAGTGTTCTCTACTTCACAGCCCCCAAGCTGGAGGGTCCTGACCTTTCAAGGGATGTAAATCAGAAGACTATTCTTAGAGATAAACATATTAAAGCAAAAACAAAGAGGTTGCTTAAAGTTGCTCAAAGGCACATATTTATTTTAGCTTTGAAAGGAAGACAAGTATGAAGTTACTACCATTGAACTATCACAAAACAGAACAAAATCAGTTTCTTAAAACTTTCTAACAAGTTTATTGTGGCCCTTAGCTAAAGATCAACACTACTGAAAAAAAATACTTTTAAACCTTTTGAATAAAGCTGGGAAGAATAGAAATTGGCTCTTTGCACAGGAAAATTACATCAACATTTTTGTGTTTATGACTTCACTTTTAGTGTAGCACACCATATAAACTTCATTTATTTAATTACTGTTAAATCAAAGCATCTCTGAACTGAAGTCTTATTGCTACTCATTGTCAGTCCTTCCTTTACTAAGATGAGCCCCATACTTTTCAGACATTTTGCCAAAGACTGCAAAGATAGAGAGGGCACCAGTTCAAGCAACAGACAGAATTAGTGACCCCTGAAGGAACTCTTGATTGTAACTTCTAACACCTAAGAGGCCTTAACCAAACAGGCTAGAAAGAAAAGCTATCTGACGATACATACCGTGCCACTGAGAATGAGAGGAACAGTATAAGACAGACAGCAGCAACTGACCCAAATCCAACAGCAGTCATGTACTGCAGAGTGGGTGATAAACCTGAAAGAAAATATCAAACAATTCAAATAAACAAATACCAAGTAGCATAGCTTCAGTCTTGTGGCTGACCAACAGAGCCCGCTCCAAGTTAAATTACTGCAACAAAACCCAGATGCTGGACTTACTGCTCGGGGAAGCAGTGATGGAGCTGATTACCTAGTAGCTAACATCCAGCTGAGGAAGTAAGATTAAATGGTGCGTTTTGTAGACATGATTATACTTATCCATCCCTCAGTTTCCTGCCTTTTTTCTGTCTTTGATGGCAATTTCAGTCATATGCCAAGGTGGTCTCTGGTGCCAGAAAATCCTAGTGCTTTATTAAACAGCTCAATACATCTCCTTAATTTATTTTTTTTTTTTTTACAATCTGGGCATGATTTCTCCTCCTTTTCCCGCCCTGCCCTGCCCCACTCCCCCCCTTTTTTTTTCCTTTTCTCCAAGTGACAGAATAGAAATGAACCTGGCAACAATAGCCTGGCCCAAGCCCATAATACCAGAAGCCACCCAGGGACAGAACAAAAGGCTTACTGTGACTTGCTGTCACAATCACAATTACGAAGGACTATTGGTCCAGATAACCTGAGGAAATAGAAACTCAATCCCTTTCAGCCACCTCTAGCCCATTTTCAGCCCTAGTCAAAGGTTATTTCTTACTGGACTTCTAAAATGCTGGATCTTATTCCTGCAAGATTCCATAACTCTATTTGCTGTTAAATCTTGCAAGTTTAAGTATTTAATGTTTTAGTGAAAAATTAAATTCTTGCAAAAATGGCACTCACTTCAGTGACATTACTGTATATGTCTATGATGAGAATCCAAGTGCCTGAACATCAGAAAAGCAAGTACAGTTACTCTTTTTTGGCTCATCTGAATGCACAGGTTCAAAACTGGCTGGGTGCTCACTCAAACTGATCTGAAGCACAAGACAAGTAATACAGAGCCATAAGGGGATGCCGATCAGTTTACCATCTTCACCTCACACTGCCCAGTGAAGCAAGGCTTCTGTCTGTGCAGCAACCCTCACCTGTGAAATTACTGTCAGGTTGTCAAAATAAAAGAATGTCAGGGAGGGGCCCTACAAGGAAAATCTGTTCAATCCAGAAGCATGTTCAGTGTTGGTAAAAATTATACGTATCCTTATATCACTTTTAACACCAGTTTCCATAAGAAAGTTATGCATCTCCAGAGCAGATGTCACCTGTCCATAAAAATGACAACTGTCTTCCCTACACATTCTAGAATATATTTGGTGAAAATGCCTCAAAATTAATTTTACTTGCTTGTGACAGAAGGAAGCATGCTTTTAACAGCTTTCTACTACTTTTTATGAGAATGATTTGTCATATAATACGTAGCTTTGTCTAGAAGGCATCTGAAACAGGCCCATTCAGTTCAGATCTAATTTAGATATGAGTTCCACACTAAGAAATGCTGCTCCAGTTCCTCCAGTTGCAGAAGTACATTAGGCCAATGACACCATTTGGCTAAAAGTCCTACAGGGCCCACAAGAAAGCTGGAGAGGGGCTGTAGTGACAGGACAAGGGGTAATGGGTTTAAACTGAAGGAGAGGAGATTTAGATTAGATATAAGGAAGAAATTCTTCCCTGTGAGGATAATGAGGCACTGGAAGAGGTTGCCCAGAGAAGCTGTGGCTGCCCCCTCCCCTGGCAGTGTTCAAGGCCAGGTTGGACAGGGCTTTGGGCAACCTGGTCTAGTGGAGGGTGTCCCTCCCCATGGCAGGGTTTGGGACTAGATGGGCTTTGAGGCCCCTTCCAACCCAAACCAATCTGGGATTCTATGATTCAATATAAAGGCAAATAGATCTAAAACAGGAAGCCAAAGGCCTGACCTCTCCTACTCCCATCTTCCAATATTCATTCTTTTAATCCCAAAACTGAAATCTACCCATTTGTAAGACAGCCTCCAATGATGCTCTATAAGATGATAAACTAGAAATTCAGAAGAGGACAGTTTCCTCTCTTCCCATAGTTATTTTGTATAAGGTCTTGCCTTACACAGCTCTAGCAATAGAGCCCTCAAACCTACGGAATCCATCATCTCAGCCAAGTCTCCACATCCACAAACCGCCTTAATTACATTGTAAGTACAGCAATAAACAAACTAGTTTACAAGAGTAAACAGCAAAAGGCACCCTAGAAATAAGCATATAGCTGTCACTAGATGAATAATAAAAAGAGTCAGATGTGGGTTTTGTGAACAGTGGAACAGATGCCCCTCAAGCACTCCATGCATCACATCATTTGCTATCATTCCAAAGTACTGCCTCACTTTAAAGTGACTGCATTTCCTAAATCCAATTCGTGAGTCTTGCAATTCGAAAGCAAAAGGTAAGAGTGTGTAGGGGACCCCAGTGATTCAGCTTAGTTTGTTAGGAGAGAGAAATGTTTGCTTTTTGCTGAAACATGATGAAATGGGTGGAGAGAGTACATTCTACTATGGCAAAAAGAAGAAAAACAATCTCTAGTGGACTCCAAACTTCTGTGAGGTAAAATCACTCACTGGAAATGTTTTATTGGGGGAAAAAAAAAGAGAAAAAAAGAAAAGAAGATAAAACCATACTGAGAAATTAACTGTTTTTTAAAGTTATACCATTATACTTTTAAGGAATTGTACTTACAAGAACAAAAATTAGCCATATGTTTTATTTTTGCAGTGTCTTTTACTTTCCTGAGTTCATAAAAGGATTTAATTCTCCAAGGACAACCTGAACATACCAAAATAAATAATGTGGCTTCCAAAAGCTAGAAAATGTTTTTTTAGGAAACAAGAAAAACTTTTGTTCAATATAAACTACCTTCAAACAGGCTTCTAATATTTCACATTGCCTGTGCTTCAAATGCTTCATGCACAAAAATTGCTATAAAGATGTGGTGCACAAAAAGAATAATAGAGAAAAAATAGGGAGAAAGCAGAGAATCTGTTTTAAAATTAATCTGCTAGAGCAGAATACTGAAGTCCAAGGAAAATATTCTGCCACTAATCTTTTCAATCCTCCAAGTCAAGTAACCATCAATGGCAAATGAAGAAACATCCACAGTAATCATTAGTTTATGCTGCCCAGCAGAGCCATGACAATTCCTGTTTTCTCATTAAAGGAAAAACTTACTTACTTTTAATATGTGCCCAAACAGCACAGGACTGAGTTCTCACCTGAAAATGAAAACATAAAAGTCACTGTTCCTCATGAGAGATAATTATTGTCACTAACATCCTCTGCAAGAGCAGCCATACACAACATACTGTATTTTATTACTACTGGGAAAAGAGTTTGCTATTCCCTGGTAGCAGCCTCTAGCTTGTCTGAATAGATTATAAACTACAAAGGTAGGATTAGGAACAAAGCTTGATGAGAGGCTGGCTCAAGTCTTTTATACCTTCAAGTCTTCCTTTCTTTCTACCAGCTAGGCATGCAAGTGTCATGGAATCATCGTTGAAGTTGCTTGGATATGAATTCAGAATTAATGAAATTCTACGATAAGACTGAATATGCTGTGTTAACTTTATCCCCATGGAGAATATATATATATTAGAATACAGTACTTAATGGCATGTTTTTCAAATACTAGATGTAGGAATTATGACAACTTACTTGGAACTTTTAACAACTTTTATAGAATACTTACAGTAGTTCATGTTCACAGTAGTTGAGTAAATGTTTATCAAGGGTCTGCTTTTTCAGACTTATTTAATAGGTTTGGGTTTTTTACAGTAAGCTTTGGTCCCTGTAGGGCTTTCTCCCTCTCCCCCAGCACTTCATACTCCTACATAAACAAATTCTATTCTAAGTTCTACTGTCTATTGTATAACTACTGTGAAGTTTATTTTTTTTAGTACTTCTATACATATTTTCCTGCTAACTGACTTTCACAGAATACATACACGGGTGTTTTTCATGTTTTGGCAAAACATGGATTATGCTGCTCTGGGTAAGAGTATGTTTCTACTGAAGGCTAAATCTGAAGCACTTTCACAAAAAGACAAAGGCATGTTTGTATGCTTAATCTTACTCTTTGTGTTTCTAAACGCTGAATTGTGGAACCTCAGTGTTTCTTAAATTAATTTTTAGAAGGAATTTTCTGGGTATTAAAAAAGAAAACATGGACAAAGAAAATCCTCTTAGGAGAGAGAGAATAAAGAACAAGGGATAGATGTAAAAATTCAAGTAAATGTCAGATTCTGGAGGAAGATGAGGACTGCCATCATCTTGAAATAGTTACCTCCATGATATACTCTGGGTTTGCAGGAAATTGGTTGTCATCTGACTATCTGGGAAGTTACAACTTTATAGTAGTTCAATAATTCACACTTTATAGTAAATCAATTTATAAATCCCCTTCTCTGATGAACTAGCACCTTTCCAGAAAGGTAAAAGTTAATATTCACAGGTAGCTAAACCAGAGAAAGTAAAAAATCCACTTTTTTCACTCGAGTAAGCAGATACCTTACTCGAGACCCCTAAATCTGAGCTTGGGATGAATGAATGGGGACTCAATGAAATGGAACAGCTTACTTGCCTTAACTGTGTCTACAAAATTTTATCTGCACTGATTTTCCAACTCTTACCACAAAGAAAATATGTTAGGTATATTGAGGAATAGTGGCGATAAAAAGTCACAGCCAAGCCATGATTTTGCTCTGTGAAGGATACAAACTGTACCACTCTCAGCCTGAAGAGGAGTGGAGCCAGAAGGGACTCTGGAGGATGCCAGAACATTGAAGTACAATAATGAGAACATTAGTTAGAAGTCTATGATTTGTATTCCTAATGTGTCTGTATTCAAATGAAAATCTGTTCAGAAGTATAAAAAAACTACAAAATGCTGATTTCACATGTACTATGACTGAGGGCCAACTGGAGAGCAGATTTTTCAAAAAGGAGACTTAAATACTATCTCTTGAATCTAAATTCAGTTATGATGCCTCGGAAAGCCGGAATCAAAACTCAATCAACACCTATACCAATCTATTAAGCATGATTACATTTCATTGAATCAGTTACTTATCAGATTTTTAGAAATTCTCAAAGCCCAACAATCTTCCATATAAAATTGAGAATTTCCTCAACTCCTTAATACCAACAACTGCACAAACACAAGGGCATGAAAGTTGAAGATAAACCAGTACTTTTGAGCCACAACATAAATGTTTTAACACTGTATACCTCATCAAGCCATACGGGAAAGTGTATATTAAGGAGTTGGTGCATTCTAAATAGAAGGAAGCAAAGAGCAACTGCTACGAATACCAGTAATAATACTCCATTAAATCAGAGGCCTAGAAAATAATATATCTGGCAATGCTATAGATGAAGTATCAGGAGATAATCTATATGAAAGAGAAATAATGTAACTTCAAAGCAGTTAAACAAACAGCTGGCAGAGTTGCATAATCAATCTGCGCTGTTCTGCGCAAGAAAAGTCAAATTTCAATACAAGTAACAATAGAAAATATTAAAGGGAAAAAGCTAGAGAAATCAATGTATAAAACCCAAGTACACAAACTGAGTTCAATGATATATTTGACTCATTAACAATGCTGCTCCACAGAGTAAAATTTTCTAAAAAACACAGTTCGTTGTCCAAATTCTAGGATATTTTGAATAACTTAATGTTATTTACAAAGTGAATGCCTTCAAATGTCATTTTTCTACTTATTCCCCTAAATTAAATTTATGACAAAAAACATACTTATATCAGGATCAGAAATCATTTTATCTGTGCTATAAAAAGGTTGTCACACTACTTTTAAAGTAGATGCTACACAAAACAAATGCTGCACAGATAGAAGATACCAGTATCAGCTATTACATGCACTTGTTTTATTTCACTTGCTTTGGACTGAGGCAGAGTTATATTTCTTCACAGAGGCTGTTTTCACTTACTGAGATTTGTGTGCAGGCTTCCAAAACTGTAAAGAATGATTTACAAATGATTCACAGTTTTTTGTGCTGGATTCACAAAGCCCTAAAACTCTATTAATTTTTTTTGGGGTGGCAGGATGAGGCATTGTTTAGTTGATTTTTTCTTTAGGAGGGGTTGCTTTGTTCTGTTTCTGTACTTGACTTTCAGAAACTGTAAGCACATAAAAGTCCATCACCTCTTCCTACTGCTGAGACTTACATTGTGAAAAAATTACAAGCTGTTGACCCCCAAACTGGATAACAACTGGAAAACTAGTGGCATGTTAACATCATGGTAGGCAAGACAATGGAGCATAAAACAGCTGAGATCCACATTTAAGAAACATTTTGTTTCTGATTAAAATACATATTTAAAATAGCAAGAATTAATGCTAGCAATATACTTTTTTCCATAAGGTCTTCCCAAGGGAGCTGCAGTTGACATTCATTGCTACGTGGAAGGTAACACAGATGATACAATATATTTTTCCTGGTCATTTGGAGAAATAGAATATTTTGCTATAAAAATTAAATTAAAAACTAAAATGGGTGCATTTTTATTGCTAAGTAGTAATTTTCATTCTTATACTAATCTCTTTCACTAAATTCTGGCCCAAGAAATACACTCTAAATTACTGAGGACAGTGATGGCTCTTCTTTTTAATTTTTTTTCTACTGTTTGCCTTTTGGCATCCAGATTCTTCAACATTACACTGATATCTTCACAGAACTACAAGAGTTATGTAAAGAGTTTCAAACTTAAACCTATCAACTAACAGATTGTTGTAAAACCATAATTATTTTTTTTACAATTAGCACAAAGCTAGAATTTCCTTCTTTCTCCCCACCAACATTTCATTCAACAGGTATAAAGAAAAGATTTTAAAACACCATTACCTTATTCCATTCACTTATTATTCTCAAAAAAACACAATACTCTTCTCCCAGCTTTAAAGGAGCATTATAGAACTTCCCGTAGTAATGTCTGTCTCCAAGAGCAATTGACATGTTATCAGCAACGTCCTTCGCCAGAA
Organism: Porphyrio hochstetteri; assembly: GCA_020800305.1. Classification (NCBI taxonomy): domain Eukaryota; kingdom Metazoa; phylum Chordata; class Aves; order Gruiformes; family Rallidae; genus Porphyrio; species Porphyrio hochstetteri. The sequence continues at coordinate 13,319,611 of CM036938.1, read as the reverse complement.
ATTCAGCTGCCACATATCCTTTAACATCAGTGGTGTTAGTAAAGAAAGTTGTAGCAGCAAAGGATTCACAAATAAAAGTGCTTTGCAAACCCAGAGGGAGCACAATCACTTGATAAAGACTAGAGGGAAACAAAAAGAGTAAACATTAGCCCTCACTTCAATGTACTGTGCATCAGAAATTCTTCAACTGACATTGTCTTTTCTATCTGCATCCCCTTAACTGCTTTTTATGATCCACGTCCCATACTAACGCTTCTTATCCTCCAACACTTCTCTGTGTGTGTACTCGATTGCATTATGAACCAAAAGCACTGCATGTACAGCTTACAGCTGGCTCTCCTCATCACATGCACATTAACTTTAAATGTTCACTCATGTTCAGATGAGCATCAAATGGAGTTATTGTGGGCTCCCTTGCTCCTGTCATCCAAATCCAACTATGAAACTATACATCACTGGTCTCTAAAAATTCTTCATGGTTCCCCAGAAACATTTATTTTTCTACTCAAAGAAGGATATGACAGATAACATTTGTAAAAAAATAATCAAATGTCTTCAGACCTTTCAAAAAAATGGCATCCAACCATAGGAAGACTTACTAGGGCTGTTACACCAGTCATTTCCTGGCATGTTATTAGCTTTCCTGCATTTTCTGCTTTACTGTAACACTGATTTACGATTACCTTTTCCTTCTATCAAAACCAGCACTTAGTAAGGTGTAAATTCTTTTTCTCTAGAAATATATTTTGGTAGTAATACACTAGTGTGGAAACAGTACTTCAGAATATCTGTAAATGCAGACATTGTTTACTATTTCCTCTGGCCTCCCAGACAAAAAAGAAGTACTGTCTGCATCAATTTTTTGGATCCATCAATAAATATCTGCTGTGGATAAAGGAAAAAAACCCTCAACAGTGAATACTCAGGATTATCAAAACCAGAATTTTGTTCCAGAAAACAGGTCAGAGTCTGAAGCCAAGTATCACTCTGCTAAGGGAGGAGAAACTTGACTTACAGCTTAAGTTTTCTCCCACTGCTAACAAAAAAACCCAAAAAACTAATCCTCAAAAAAAAGTTCCAATATGTAAGCAACGTAAATCTGCAAAATGTTTTTTTTTTTTAAAGAGTTCACAGACACAAACCTGACAGGTCCATTTCGATCTTCTGCTTTCCGGAGTCTGAGTAAGGGTGTAGAACCTTTTACTGCAACAAATTCTACATCTGGGAAAGGGGGATCTAGAAAGTAAACAAATGCCAGTGCTTCAGAGAAGTATTAGAAATATTTCAGGCATGAGGCTTCCTAGCTGTCTTACCCCTAAAACTTCCTCTGAACCTCCAAACCCTTATGGCTAAAGTCTGCAGAGAACATAGTCTGGTCAAGGAAAACAGAGCAAACACAAGCACAATGGCATAGCAGCCCCAACTCAAACACCTGTACTGAAGTGCATCTGCTAGCTGGGAAAAACAGAGATGCCACAAAATGATGGTAGACTGCACAGAAATGGGACAGGAAAGGTTAGTTGGAAGAAGTTTTTTATTACATGAACTGAAATGGTCAAGAAGAAAAAGATGTAACTCCAGGCACACAGCTCACTACAAGAAATAAAGTGGTGTGAATAAAGGAGTATCTGTTGGTGCCAAAGGCAGACTCAAGAAGGCAGCTTCCTTCCTCACTGCTCACAGTCAGCTAGCAACTTCCAGCCACTTGTAATTAATTTCAATATGGGTACAGCACTCTTATTTGTTTTAGTGGGAATCTGCATCACTGCAAAAACTGAACAAACACTTCTGCCTCTAATTTCAGTGGCAATGATGGCAGCTGCATACTGACAGACTGGTACTATGGTAACAGAAATTAACCCTATCAGCCTGGAAGCAAAAATGAAAAGTTTCAGTGTGCACAACCAAGGGGGCAAGCTGTGAAGCACGGATATTATCTACTCCAGAAGTCTGAAAGTACCAGCACAGATATTTACAGATATGGCTAAGCTGTTTGAAAACTGGCCTGTGAAGCTGCGGGTGCAATATCTGACTAAAGAGTTACAAATGTAGCGCTTATATACAGAAAACCAAGACTTCAGAGAAAAGAATAATCAGTGTCATAGAGACAAGCAAAAGAAAATCCATGCAGATTTGCCAAAATTAAGTCATATCAGGAAAAATCTTGCTGAGATGCATGGATTCTTCAAACCGCTAGAATACAGGTAGTTATACATATATCTTGAATCATAACAAATCATTAGTTCAGGAGGTGAAAATTATTTTTAAAAATGTAAAAATCCCAAACTGTAAAGAGGGTGAATAACTGGTAAACAGGGACCTAGCAAAATAAAGCACATTGGAAGCAGCACTGTGGTGCAGGAAGGCTATTAGAGTATCTCCAAGGCTACAAAAAGTAATACCAAGTCTGGCATTTTGTTAATAATCATACTGTGAAATCCAGGTACATACAAATGAATTTCACTGTTCAAACATTGTTAGACAGTTCAAAACAAAAGCAGTACGAAGACACTGTGTAAGAACAACTGAATCACCTTTACAGATTCTGTTTTGCAGAAATGGGATGAAATGTGCCAGTATAAAGTACAACCCTTGCGGCTACTAACAATTTTTTGCTTTATGTTCTAAATTCCTTTGAGTAGTAGGAAGAGCATATTAGTACATCTCAGAATGAGTATTAGTCACAAAAGTGCTCAAAAAGGCACAAGAAACAGATTTGTGTAACACTGTAGCAGTACCACCAGAGTTAGAGGTGGCCCAGGTGTGAACATTTGACAGTCCATCAGATCTAAGTAAAACTATTGCAGAAGATGGCTACAAAAAAGATATAAATAAAGGAGAAATTCCAGTATATAAGCCAATCAAAACCTTGTCTTTGTAGCCTATAAAAAAGAATCACAGAATCGTAGGGGTTGGAAGGGACCTCGAGAGACCATCAGGTCCAACCCCCCTGCCAAAGCAGCTCCCCAGCTCATATTGCACAGACAGGCGTCCAGGCGGGTCTTGAATATCTCCAGAGAAGGAGACTCCACCACCTCCCTGGGCAGCCTGTTCCAGGGCTCTGTCACCCTCACTGTGTAAAAGTTCTTCCGCATGTTGGTGCGGAACTTCTTGTGCTCCAATTTGCAGCCATTGCCCCTTGTCCTGTCCCCACAGACTACTGAAAAGGGGCTGGCCAGTTCCCCCTGCATCCCATACTTAAGATATTTATAAACATTAATTAGGTCCCCCCTCAGTCTTCTCTTCCCCAGACTGAACAGTCCCAGCTCACTCAGCCTTTCCTCATACGGGAGATGTTCCAGGCCCTTCATCATCTCCGTAGCCCTTCTCTGGACTCTCTCCAGGAGATCCCTGTCTCTTTTATACCAGGGAGCCCAGAACTGGACACAATACTCCAGGCAGGGCCTGACCAGGGCAGAGTAGAGGGGGAGGATCACCTCCTGTGACCTGCTGGCCACACTCTTCCTGATGCATCCCAGGATCCCATTGGCCCTCTTAGCCACCAGGGCACACTGCTGGCTCATAGCCAACCTGTCATCAACCAGGACCCCCAGGTCCTTCTCCACAGAGCTCTTCTCCAGCAGGTCATCCCCCAGCCTGTACTGATACAGACGGTTATTCCTCCCCAGGTGCAAGACTTGCTTTTATTAAACCTCACCTGGTTTCTCCCTGCCCAGCTCTCCAGCCTGTCCAGGTCTCGCTGGATGGCAGCGCAGTGTCCTGCGTGTCAGCCACCCCTCCCAGCTTTGTATCATCAGCACTTGCTGAGGTTGGATGCTATTCCCTCATCAAGGTAATTAGATGCCTACATGATTTCTGCTTTAAACAGATGTAACATGGGAAAGGACCAACCTAAGCACAGTATGCCCAAAATGAAGGCAATGGACCACAGAAGCACTCCTAGAAGAAAAATCCTACCTAGCCCTTTGCAAAAATCATCCTCAAGAGCCTGATAGCTTACCTAGCCAAATGAATTCTCTGGTAATTCCCTTTACCAGGTCTTTTTGAAAACCAGGTTATGGGTGTACTACCAGTGAAGAAACCAGCTATGGATATTTAGGACTGAAATGAGAATACAATTTCTATCTAGCAAAGCCTTAATATTCTTCAATGGCTTCCCTCCAGCAGAGACAGAGCAGAAAACGCTTTCAGCTAGTTTTCTGAGCTAATGCATGGCTGCCTGCAAGAACAGGAAATGGTCTGTATTTCAAAGGGTCTTTCCAGTGCTTCTGCAACTGCAGATACTGTAAAATATACAGACAGTATTTCTAGCTGAACAAGATAAATTAACAAATATTTCACAGCCAACCTTTACATCCCTTCCACCTTGCAAACCTAAGCAAACAGAACTTAAGAACTGTAAACCCTCCCTTAACCTCAGTGATTCTGCAGCACAGCCATTGCCAGTGGAGAGAGTGACAGGAAAATATATCTTTCCAGGCAGATTTATCTGGCACATTTCTCCTATATCCCCTTCCTTTGGTATCCAGTACCACCAGGAGACACTATTATTAATTTCTCTAATGATTCTTCCAATTTCCAAGACAAACATGGGAATTTCTTCTTTAACGAAAAATGTGCATTGCATGGCAACAATTTTGTATCTTTTTTGCAGATAAACAGTGCAAGGCAAAAAGAGTACTCATTCAGTTCATAACAATTACATTTTGTTATTTTCTATACTTTGACAGGAAAACTACAAAGCATGAAAATAAATAGCCATCTGGCACTGACAGCCCTAGTAAGTGGGCAAGAGAGACCAAAATCTGGGAAAAAACCCCACACAGTGCTTTTAAAGCTTGGAGTCTTTTGTATTTGTAGTTGCTGGTAAGAAATACTAATTAGTAAAAACAAGCATGACCTTCCAGTCTGCTCAGGTGATGTTAGCTTTTTTGGATTTTTTTTTAAACTCCTGCCAGCAGAACAGACAAAGGTATCTGTAGCAGAATCTGGAAAACACAGAAATGAAGCATACCCAGATGAAGCAATTGTCATAGCAGTGCTGTTATGAACACTTGGACTTCTCATATTTAGGATCATTTTCTACTCTGACGAGTCTCCTTCTGAACATGCAGGCAGACAGGAAGGAAATGCACACCTGGAAGCATCTACTGTTCCAAGAGAATTGGGAAACAGCATATGCCTCAATGATGGCACAAAAGCCAGTTTGGTCTTATCCTGTAATCATGCTCTTCAGAAAACCTCAAAATCATGGAATGGTCTGGGTTGGAAGGGACCCCAAGGATCACAGAGTTCCAACCCCCCTGCCACAGGCAGGGCCACCAACCTCCAGGCCTGGATCTACAGAAGGTTGCCCAGGACCCCATCCAACCTGGCCTTGAACACCTCCAGGAATGGGGCATCCACCACATCTCCAGGCAGCCTGTTCCAGCACCTCACCACTCTCTCTGTAAAAGACTTCCCCCTAGTATCTAATCTAAACTTTCCCTCCTTAGAATGCTGGAAGCAGTTCGGTATTAAGTTATCATGAAAACATTTCACCATGAAACATCTACGTTTCTTTCTATAATCCTGGAAATTAACTGTTTACTTCTTGTTTGAAAGCCCTGGGGTTTTGGCAATACTCTTTGCTGCTGCAGACCAAGGACTTCACAGGAAAACTGCCACAATACAAGCATGGGTACTTTTACAACATTCTCCAGTAGTGATAACAGGAATATTTACTGACTATCCTGTCTTTACAGCTTCCCTTCATCACTCTGTGCTAATGACTAAGCTTTAAAATAGTAATGGAATTGAACCACAAAGTCCAAAACCAGATGGCCACTCTTCTCAAGTTCAGGGAAGTCAAATAAAAGATTCCTCTTAAGGCCAAGTTATAAATGAAACGATCCTTTGCTGGAATAACACCATTTGCGTGATCTTCATTTCCTGCAAACAAAGGATTTTTTAAAAAGTTGAGTTATTTATGTCCAACACGTTTTTAACTGAATTGTAAAAAAAGGAAGTCAAAACCACTGCTGTGAAATTACAACAGAAAAAAGTAGTGATATTGATAAAATATCACCGTTTCTTTTACTGTTTGAAGAGTAATTAATTTTACTGTACATATTACAGCACAATTGCTTTAATTAACTAGTTTAGGAGAACATAAATGCAGATACATTATTATCAACTTGTAAAGGACTACCTGATGCGATACTAAAGAAACCCCATTTCACACAGATGAAAAAGACTAAAAAGGCAAACAATCTTGTTCAGCATGTACAACTGGCCATAAAGCATAGACTGACAGACTCTGCCACCTGTATCAAGTTGTTCATAAACAGAATGACAGACGTGATCAGAATGTTCAGAACTTCACAAGTATTTATGAAAAAAAGTCTTGCTTTGAAGGAGGTCAGAAAAAGAACAGAGAAGTGGAGTTCATATGCACTTAGATACACATTTGAATAATCTCTACAAAAAAATACAAAGTGTGTGCATGAACATATGCATGAAAGTGTTTACAGGATTAGCAACCAAATTTCCTACTAACTAAAAAACACTAAAAAAACCCAACCAAAACCAAACCAATCAAAACCCCTCAGGTTTTAATCACTTCCCTTTTCCCCATTACATAAATCAGAAAGTCCTTTCTTTGCAATACTCATGCTCTGAAGCTGCACCTCCGTTTCTCTGGAGGTACACGATGTGCTGTCAGAGTAAGGGGCTATCACATTACCACATTTCCAACAGGTTTTCTGTTCCTCACTGGGAAGTAGATTTGGTTTTCCCCTCCTTTTCCAGACCTTAAAGGAGTACCTTTATGAAACACTATAGCCTGCAGGTATATACACCCTGAACTAAAACAAACAAACAAAAAAAATAGCAGCTGAGTCACACAGGAACTACTACAGCTGTCTGAGGTACACAGGCTTGAGGTCAAATGCAACCCAAACCATTGGAAAGTGCATGTACAAATATGTAAGGAATGGCAGCATGTGTGAAGCACAGAGTGCAATCAATATACCCTGGTTCTAAGAAAAAAATTGAGAGGAGGAAGAGTATTGAGAAAAACACTGACTCTTGCAAAGACTCAATTACAAGTGAATTATTTTACAAGAAAGAAATGTATCCAGTAATTCAGACACCAAAAAAAATCTATTTCTAGTGTCCAGAAAATCTTCTGTCTTTTAAGTATGATGTCTAAGGTCACAGTGGTCTGTTCTGAACTAGGAAAAGCTAGCCAGACACTGTAAATTAGTTTGAACTAATGAACTTCCTGAAGATCACAATTTTGTCACATCCATCATAAAGAACTGATCCCAAAGCAAGGTCTGCAAACAGATACAAAGTATCAATAGTATTTTAATCCAGCTCAGCTGAAGAAGTTACCCTTATTTAGGAAATCAGAAGTGAAAGCCAAATCATTGGCACTTCCTCCATTATTCTGTTTTCCAAAAACTTTGTAGTGGTTATAAAATTCAGATTCCTTAAATACCTATGTGAAAACAGAATCAAATTAAGAACAGTAATTCATCTGAGCATGTCTTAAGAAATTATCTTCAAAAGAAAAGGAACAGAGCCACGTGTAAGTAGTGTAATCCCACAGAAATAATGAATGAGAAAGTACACCCACAAGATGCTCCATTCCTTCACTGGAAACACACAAACTCCTTTCTGCTTAAAAGATGATCTTGCTACCACCTTTTCACAAGTACAATATAATCACTGCCTAATCACCTCTCATAATTCACTCAATTTCCTATCTGAAGTAGACAGATGCTGAGAGCTTGTCTAAAATATGCATAAAAGATTGTGCAAGATGCCTGGTACTGAAAGTATGAACAGAAAAAAATTTCAATGTCCATAAAGAATTTGCTAGACTTTACTTGCCAGGTGACAGGCAAACCCAAACTTGTGCTTAGTACAGAACTATTTTTAAGAGATGCTACTTGCAAGGAGAAAAGCAGTTTTTTACATCCCAAGTTCTTGCTTTGTTTTTTCTTTAGAAATACTGTGGATATAATACATCCTCACTCAGGAGATACATAAATACAGATACAGAGATTCAGGATATAGAAGTAGCAAAATTAATATGCACTTACAAGCCATCCTTTTGGGAAAAAAAAAAGCCTAAACTTATTGCTAACATTTACACGCTTATTGTATTTTGCAACGGTATTTAAGAATTTACACAGATCATTATCCTTGTCAGGAAATTAAGCCTATTAGGCCGTGTTCTTTAAGTTGTCAGGAACACATCTCTTCACAGAAGTGAAACTCCACAGATTTCCTGAAGTCTTTTCAAAATATCAGTGTGTGGAAGTCAAGGAGCTCCAACATCTGGATTTACCCCCATCTAGGGGAAGATACTAACTGACCGGATTTGTCTGAGGTTTCGTATAGCATCCTGTAAGTAGTTCTGGGCTCCTCACCATAAGAAGGACACGGAGGTCCTTGAACGAGTCCAGAGAAGGGCAACCAGGCTGGGGAAGGGGCTGGAGGGCAAATCCTATGAGGACCGGCTAAGAGAGCTGGGGCTGTTTAGCCTGGAGAAGAGGAGGTTGAGGGGAGACCTTATCACCACCTACAACTACCTGAAGGGAGGTTATAGAGAGATAGGTGATGGTCTCTTCAGCCAGGTGACAGGTGATAGGACAAGGGGGAATGGCATGAAGCTGTGCCAGGGCAGGTTTAGAAAAAATTTTTTACTGAAAGAGATGTGAGGGCCTGGAACAGGCTGCCCAGGGAGGGGGTTGAGTCATCTTCCCTGGATGTGTTCAAAAAAAGGGTAAGTGAAGTACTTAGGGATATGGTTTAATTTAGGATGAGAATGGTTGGACTTGATGATCTTCAAGGTCTTTTCCAACCTTGTGATTCTGTGATTTTGTAAGGAGACATGAGGCCACCTCCAGTACATTAACAGTAAAACACTTTCCTAAGCCTCAGTTTCAAAAAACCTCTGTGCTTAAGGTATATCTTGCATTTATACAGCACCACCAGAGCAAAACCCACATTTTTCAGGGTAAAACTGGCAGCTAAATTGAGATCACTCCACCCATCATGGAAACATAACTGTCTTATTTAACAATGTACATGATTACAAAGTAACCACACAAATGAAGAAGCAAATTATATACCTACTCTAAAATTATAAACAGTTCTTATATACATTATGTGTCTTGTAGCTGCTTCTGCAGATAATTCAATTCCTGAAACAGAAGGCACAGAAGTCAAAGGGACACTGGCAGAAGAATTATTTTAACTATACCCTATTCATCTTAGATAGGCTGAAAGAGCAACAAATTCTGGTGAGCTCTGTTTGCTTTATAATTTTCATTACATTTCAACGACAAAAAGATGTACTTTTATTTTTTGCCTTCCATTAAAAGAGCACAATATCAAGTGTTTGCATGGCAAGTTCTAGATTAAGAGTCCTAATGACAGAGCACCACTTACATTTCATTGCTCCTCTGAAAAAGTAACTACCAGATTTAAAATGGGTTGTGTGGCAGGATCTTCTTTCTAGATGGAAATTACCTAATTCTCACACAAAGACCTCTTCTGTGGCTATGTATGTGCATTTGTTAAGCACTAACTCAGCAGAGAGGAAAACATGCCAGCTGCCAAGGAACAAATACCACTTCACACAGCATGTGCTGCAAAGTGTTCTCTAGAGCTCTGCTGACTAAGTGACCTGATGCAATCCTTCAGCATCTAGGAAATATTACAGGATGACAGAGCAAAAAGCCTTTACTCTGAGTATGTATTCAAAAATGACCTCAGTCAACCAAATTCTGAGACAGATCAATCGTTTCATGTACTCATGAACTCATGGACACTACTTTGAGTAACAACAGTTCATTTTAAAAAAATTAAATCCAGGTCGTTGCATAGCACGAACAGTAGCTTTAGGAAATAAGAGGTGTTTTGCCATTCATAAAGCTTAAACCCGGCAGATTTACTGTTAAAAACCTGCTAAAAAACTATCAATTTCAAAAGCCCCACGAATACCCAGTTCTTCATAAGCATAAGAAGAGAACTGGTTCCATCTGGTGGCTGAACAGAGCTACAGCAACTCGGAGGACTTTCATGTTTTTTACCCGTTCCAATTTGCGGCCCCCACGGGAAGAACGATACCCAGCATCAAATACTGTACTGCACTTCACAGCAGAACAGTAATAACCTAATGCTGAAAATCCCACGGTATAGGGATGATGCAAAACTCTTTGAAACAAAACGAGCTAAAAATGACACGTGTTTTTAAATCACTGCATTTTAGTGCTGTACAAACACCTTGCTAAACAGTGAAGCTGAGACTCTTCCTACAGAGCCTTAGTTCTCAAATGCCTCGGTTTGTATTCTACCAATCAGAGATTAAGGTATCTGAGGTACTTGCTGGACTCTACTTTGGATCCTTGCAGACTACAGTGATACCTGATACTGACATGAAGTGCAGTTGTACTACTATCTCCAGTCAACAGTGAAAAGAACTCATACAGAAGTAGTGGCTTAGCCTCTAGTTGGGCACAGTTTTTAACCCAGCCCCTCTAGACAACCTTGCATCTAACCCACCGAACTAGCTTTCCCCTACTGTGCCAAAATGACACTCCAAAACACTGAACTCCCATTTCTCTTCTCCCTCTGCTGTTGGACTGTCAACCCTATAAAATCTGTGAAAACAAACAGCAATGAACAATTTTAAGCATCGAAAGAGCACAATGAGGTCAACAATCCTGTTTTACTTAAGCCTCTTGCAGTCAAGAGGTGCTTTCCTAAATATATAAAATAAATGGCAGGACTTACCTGTGATTTGTGTTGTCATGGAAACGAGCAATGAAAAATTCAGAGCTACCATGGAAATATTAATGGAGTAATTGGTGCCCGGCTGCAAATCAAAACAAACTTCTGGAGCCTGGTTATTTGTAGTAAGGTTGAAGGTCATTTCATGAAAGAACTCCTTCTGATACCAACGCTGGCCTTGTACATGAAACTGTAACCAAACAATCACAGGATGGAAATGCCAATGTTTTAATAGATCACTTGCATTCAGTCATTGCATGCTCTAAATTAGAAGAAATAGCACAAAAACATATCACTGCATCGAGTGTCAAAAATGTTACTGAAATTCAAACACTTCCAAAATTTGACAGGAATTACAGTCCCTCTTGATCAGCTCTGACATTGTCCTAGTCCTTTCATTCCTCCTCATCACAGCCTACCCTCTATTTTATTAGCACTATAATTTCCCACCAACATCTAGGCCTCCAGGAACAGCACACTTTCATTGTAGTACCCTTACGGTGCAAAATGATGAGTTCTAAAAGTAAGCTCACATGAACACCTCTCTGGTTTGACACCAAGGATCAAGTCAAATCAAGTCATTTTGACCTATGTCAAAATGCCAAGTACTCTCCAGGATCTGCCTACAGACAGCTGTGTCCAGGCAAATTTACAGACTCATGGGTTTTTTTGTTTGTTTCAGTAGGATTTTGTCTGTGTTTGTTTGTTTTTGATGTCCCAAACGATCAGGAAGTCATTAACCTCGGGCTTCTCCAGATCACTCCTCTGTTCATGCAAACTAAAACGGTGGCTGTTTTCTAGTGATGTGCTAATTTTCCTTTTAATAGATCCTATGCCTTTAGATAATGTCTTTGCCACAGAGATTTGAGACAACAGCAGGTGGTCAGGAGTGCTGGTAGAGATAGTTCATGCAGAAATAGCCTGCTAGGATGGGGGAAGATTGAAGGCGTGTCACAGTCAGAGTGGAGTCTGAGGTCTGAGCGTGACAAAACTGAAAGTACAGGTGAGGAAGACAAAATAGGGTCAACGCGGGGTGCGAGGAGGGGGGTGGGGGAAAGAAGCAAAAAGCAGGAGATTACAAAAGAGCACAGTGATTTCTTCTCTGAAGGTTGCTGTGCAAACTTACTCCCCATGTTATTATGAGACACATTATTAGAATGAGGAACTCTGTTAGCAGTGAGTGTTTGAAATATTAGAGGGTTTTTTTCACATAAGTGATTGATATAAATTGTTTTCTAGATTCAAAATACAGATTGTCACTTACTGAGTATCTGTCTTCCACATCGGCTCCCCTGACATTTCTCCGCCATTTCAAGCAGGTATCATTAAAAATTAATACATTATTGAAAGCTTCCTTTACTGCAGAGACAAAAAGTTAACAACTTACTACAAAAACTTCACCTTTGTCAACTCAATTGAATATGAGCAGCTGAAAGTTAAAAGAAAAATAATCAACATTATTTATTCCCTTCTGAGGAGGTAGAATCTCATTTCTTTTTGAATGAACAAACAATAAATAAAACATGAATATTTACCATGCTTTTACCCAAACATGGTTATAATGACAGACAGATTATGGGGTTCAGAACTTCTTATGGAAATAATGCTGTCATAGAACAATTTGTCACAGCTAGTGTCCCTTAGGAAAAAGCATTTCTGTGCATTGCAAAGGCAATTATTTCTCATGGTCTGTCTCATCAGAATTAGCATGTCATACAAGCTTAACATTTCCATGACCAAAATACTACAGAAACCTGCTATTAGAACACACCTTCTCTACAAATACTGAAAAACTGCCATAACACTGCTCACCACTGCTCAACATAGGAACATTATCTATAATGCTCACATCACTTGAATTAGTACCACACAGCTCAGCAACAGGGAATTCTCCCACAGGCAGAGAATCAGTTTTCAAGGCAAGAAGTGGAAGCCGGTAAGCACTGTACCATGGACCAAAACTCTGGCATGTAGCCAGAAATGCCACTACACCAATCCTGGAATCCCACAGCACCAATCCTGTTTCATAAGATGAATCCAGAAGAAGCAAGTTTGCTGAATCTTTAGGAAGGGCACTTCCTGCCACTGCTCTGCTGGTAGAATCAATGGCCACAGTAAGCAAAAGGAAAACCATTTTTCAGAAGAAGATGCAGATGGTGGCTACACTGTTGTAATCAGCATAAAGAATTACATAGTCTAGGATACAGCCTGCTATACTGTCTGCTAGATTCCAAACACTGAACTATGCAGCACACCAAGTTTTTCTCTAAACACAGAGAATATAAAATACAACCTACCCTTTGTTTGAAATGCTACTGTAACTGAGACAGTCAAGTTTGTGGAAGAGATGGTAGTAATATTCACCACGTAGTTACTGCCAGAGCTGAGATCTAAACACACCTTTGGATTATCTTCACTTGTATTGATGTTAAATTTTGCATCTTCTGAGAAAGTCTTCTCATCCCATCGTTGGCCCAGTATGTGAAACTATTGAGGGATTAAAAAATGATGGTGCAATTGGTTGTGGCTCTCCAAAATTCAGAATTTGAGCTCACATAAGCCTCGAGAACCTTGGGTTTACATCTGTTTTAGACTGTAAGCTCAATGAAGAAAGTACGTGTGTGACTGTTTTGGTGCAAGACGATGGCTTAATAAATTACATCTTTAATTTCTTCTAGCTGTTAAGAATTTTTTTTCATATATCTCTGTAACAAATAGAAGAAATCTGTAACATGGACCCTACAAACACCTCCAACACACATAAGGTGTAAATAAATTTCTTTCTTGTTTACAGCAAACAGATGGGAACTGTATCTGCTTGCTACTTTTTTTTTTTATCCCCCCCTTCCCCCCTCCCTATAGATAACCAGCAAGACAGGATGCAAAACTAGAGTAAAGACAAGTGCAGTGAAAGAGAAACCTGTTGTTTGTATGACACGAAGGGACCGGCAAAACTTATATAGGTGAGCTGGATCAAGGCAGTCCTGATCTTTACTGCAGGCACACTACACCTACAGCATTCTCAGCTTTGGCTACTCTGAAATGTCTTGCAGATAGCTGAAAGCCAGCTAAAACACATGCACAGATCAGTTATCAGTAGGTACATGAAAAACACTTTTTTTGGACTGTCTGTGGTAGTAGGGAACTTGATTTTTTTCCATATTATTGGTGCTCAATAAAATCACTTAACCTAAAAAGAAATTTGTAACACAGGAGGAGAAAGGTTGTTTTCCAAAATCATCATCAAACCTTGAAACGTATTTTCATTTTTCCCTTTTTGTCCATATTCAAAAAAGCAACCTTTCTTGGAACATCGTAGTTCTCAAAACATGTGAATTCTTATCACTTAGTTTAGCCAGTGTTATCAAAAGCCAAAACAATTTGTTTATGAATATTTGTGTCTTTACTTTTTTTGCCATCTATATACGTAAGAATAAAAGTTGTTACCAGGGTTGCTTTCGATTCCCGTGAAAAAAAGTTCTAAAATGTTCAAAGATGGTTGAATCTCTTGCGCAAGACCCAGTATTTCAATATACTTTGCATTTCTAAAACAAGTTACATCCAGTATCTGCAAGTGATACAATGTTTACTTGAAATGTTTGCATCACAGATAGGGACAGAGCCCAAGTTTTGCAATGTTTTCTATGTCAATGTGACCTTAAGCTCTACAACGGAATTTGACTAAAACATAAACTTGTGCTGAAACATTTCTTACAGTTTCAAGCAGATGTTTAACTGATTTACTGGAATGGGACCCCAAGAGCTTTTGAGTTTTTCACCTAACTGTAGGGCAGGGATTTCTTTCTTTCCTAACCTGGACACCGTTGGGTTTCTAGGCAGTTCACTGGGAATAGTGAAACCAATTATCATACAAACCAACGCCACAAAACAAATCCCCACTGCTTACTCACCAGAATTAAAAAGGACAAAGCTGTCCAAGTCTCAAATACTGTTCCACTTACTGTGTATGTCCCCTGCACTCCCCTTCTTCCAGTTTTCCTTTGCCACTTCACACACGTTTCATTGACTATGGACAAATTACTGAGTAATTCCTCCTCTGTGAGCAAAAACATAAGCACAGAATGAAAACAATTACTATTCCTCATGCAAATCTTATAATGTGTGGAGTAACTGTTTACTTTTTCCTTTTCCTCTGTTAGCAAGAAAAATAAAACAAGGTTGGCAGAAGTTAGTCCCTTAACTATGTCAGCTCCTAAAATTAAAATACAAGGCTAATAGCAGAAGCACATTCTGAGCTTTAAGGGCTGTGAAGTCCTTAAACACACAACCAGTATTACATAAAATACCAATGGAAACAAAAAACTTGTCTTGCATTTTAATGTAGAACAATTTTAATTGCAATGAGAACATTACAATTGCACTAGTTTCCTGACAGCAAAGGAACAAGCTCCTTAACTCCATCAGGCTGGCTAATATCTTCCTATGTATAAAAGCATACCTATACAGCAGCACTGTTCCTTACACGAGGATCTTCAGTACATAGGGTACTAAAGGCTAGAATCTTTCATACTGAGTGATCAATCAATGTTTGGCAACCCAGGTGGAGCATCACTTCCAGATCCTCTCACCTCTAAACATCCAACTGGCAATAGCAGGTGACTTCACTTGGGACCTTCGAAGTGAGAGGTGCTGAAGGGTGAGTGTTGTTTCCCTGAGCAGATGTGGTGAAAGGACTTGCTGCAGCTGTTCATGGTCTGCTGCCTGACCAACATGAAGGGCACACATGAGAGAAAAGTGATGGGAATACACCTGGCATAGGAAAGGGGATGCCCTTAGCTACGGTATTACAAAATTTGTACAGAATTTATGGTAGAGCAAGTTTGTCATAAACCACATGATCGCATCCTGTAAAGAAGACAGGCCAGTACGTAAAGGAGCAGGGATATAGCTCGGTGAAGGATCCTTCAAGTGGAAGAAAGAAGTGGCTACACAGTGTAAAATCTTAGAAAATTAAAATCCCAGCAAATGCATTATGGGCATGCATCAGGCAATCAGGCACATGACCACCAGCGAAGAGGGTGGTCATAAATGAGTATGAAAACCTTGAGGAAAAACCTTAGCTGGGATTGTGACAAACCTAACTGAGGTGCCTACAGATCTGGCTCTGCACCATCCTATACTCCCCCTCTGTATCACTTACTGGTTCTGCTGGGCTTTACCTGGTAGTTTCTAATGCTACCCATATCCTCTTGCAATGCAGCCAGCAGCAGCAGGGAGTGATGGGAGGGGGGCCAGTGGTGGATGGGGGTGTGTGTGGGGGGTGTGTGTGTGCACATGTGTACATGTGGAATTAACCCTATAGGCAGGGGAAAAATCGGACTGCCTGGCCTCAACTGGATTATTATAGTTCCAATTAGGATCAAACAGATACATAATTGCCAAACAGTGGTTAGAAATCTGATAAATGTGATTCAAGTTTGCAAGGCTGTAAGAGTAAATTGAACTCAAGTGCAGCAATGTTGACAGAAGCCAGAGGAACAGCCCAGCAGCTCAGTGGGGAAGACTGGAACAGTCTTTGTTGCTATACTGCAGAATGACTCCAGAATTTTAGTAATGAATTGGCAGTAACTGTGTTTGTGAACCAAGCTGCCTCTGACATCTGCAACCATTTTAAGGATCACATGCCAGGCTGTCAAGGAGATTTGCAGAAAATTTTAAGTGTGATGATGTTTGTATATGATGGTCAAGAGGAAATGCAGAAAGCAGAGCAAATGAAAGAGATAAAGAAGGTTTGTTTGCAGTTGCATTGGAAAAAACTTACAAGAGGTAGGGGCAGAGGAAAAGGAAAGCAAGGTATGAGATTTGGCCCAAGACTAATACAGAAAGGGAAACACGGAAAAATGGAGGAAGAGAATGTCATTATTGTGGAGATTTGGGACATACATCATGAGAATACCTTCTTCATCCATGAAAACTCTGAAGAGGAGGAAATTAACAACATGAAAGGTCTACCCTGAAATCGTGCAATGACTCAAGGAAGGAGACTTGGTGAATTACAAAGGATTAAGGGAGCTGGAGATTTTTAGTACATGGGAAACTCATTCAGACCAGCAGGAATACATACAATACAAAAGTAGCAGATCATGAAGTTGAATTTCTGGTGAAATACAGGAGCTACTTTGTCTCTTTTAAATTTTACTCCAAAAGGATTAATGTCAACAGACAACATTTTAATATATGGAGTCACAGACCAAGGAGAGAGGGACTGTGTAGAGCCTTATATGTTAGAACAGGAAATAAGAGCATATGGGGAAGATTCATGTTAGCAGAGGAATCCCCAGCATACTTCTTAGGAAGAGATCTCTTGCAGACTTTAGATACAGAATTACGCTTGTCATCTAAGGGGGGTTTAATAATCATAGGGATCAGTGTGATCACTATGAAGTTTTGAATAACGAGCTGAAAATACAAGAAGTCCTGAAGTCCATACCAACAGAGCTGTCGAGTAAAACCAGCATGGGTGTAAAACTGCTCATTTTAGCTCAACCAGTAAACCTTAAATTAAAGGGAAGAGCCTCACTGGCCAAGCAACAGTATCCCATTCTCCAGGAAGCAGAAGATGTGTGTCACCTTTTAACACTCCTATCCTACCTGTAAAAAGAACTGACTAGATGAGGATGGGGATCCAGGATATCCCTTTGTACAAAATCTGTGGGCAATTCATCAGCTGTAGTGGCTCCTCACCCTGTGATGTCTGATCTCTCCACTATACTTCTGCAAATACCACATTGGACAAAATAGTTTACTGTGATTGATTTAACTGCCACCTTCTTTAGCATCCTGTTATGACAACAACAGGCAATTTTTGTTTGCGTTAACATGGGAAGGACAACAACTAACCTGCATGCATCACCCCAAAAGGGTTTGCAGGGTCTCCTACATTTTTTTTCCATGAAGACTGGGAAATTGAGAGATACAGAGTTACCAGGAGAATCATCTGTTGTACAATATGTCAACTATTTGTTACTTGCCAGCAAGACATTCTCAGATTGTTTAAAGGTACTATTTGTCTATGTACTGCTTTAGCAAAAAAAAAACCCCAGAAACCAACAACCCAAAAGCAAACAAAACAAAAAAAGGTTATCCTGCATCTCTTCCTAAGCTTCAGCTGTGTCTCAAGAAGTAAAACTATTTAGCATTCATATTAAAAGAAGGACAAAGATTAGTAGACCCAGATCGGATTCAGGCTATTGTACCAATACCTCAACACGTAACAAAGAAACAACTGCAAGGATTTTAGGCACAGTAGGATACAGTAGACTCTGGGTAGGGGGCTAGCAGTGTTAGTAAATCATGTGCAGAGCCTATCAAGGCAGAGGAAGTGGAGCCTGAAATTTGAGGTCTAGAGAGAGGGAAGGGTTTCCAAGCTGAAACAGAAGCCTTAGCTTCTGC
Organism: Porphyrio hochstetteri; assembly: GCA_020800305.1. Taxonomy (NCBI): domain Eukaryota; kingdom Metazoa; phylum Chordata; class Aves; order Gruiformes; family Rallidae; genus Porphyrio; species Porphyrio hochstetteri. Next base: position 13,301,449 of record CM036938.1, on the reverse strand, counting down.
CATTCTACTCCCAAGGTCCTTGCACTATTTGTGCATGAGAACACATATGAGTTGTTGCTACATGCTGTACATGAATAACCAGGGGACTCCCTATTAAAAGCCAGGTCTTCATCACCACATTGTGACTTCTTACTCAACTGGATTTTGTAGTGGCAGGAGATAATTCTTGTGTGGAAGTGATAGCAGCAACAGCGACTACTATAAAAGAGCAGACCATTACATTTATAGGCTGGAAAGCTGGGCAGTAAGAAACTTGATGAGGTTTGATAAAAGCAAGTGTAGAGTCTTGCACCTGGGAAGGAATAACTGCTTGAATCAGTACAGGCTGGGGGATGACCTCTTGGAGAGGAGCTCTGCCAAGAAGGACCTGGGGGTCCTGGTTGATGACAGGTTGGCTATGAGCCAGCAGTGTGCCCTGGTGGCTAAGAGGGCCAAGGGGATCCTGTGGGGCATGAAGAGGAATGTGGCCAGCAGGTATAAGGAGGTGATCCTCACCCTCTACTCTGCCCTGGTCAGGCCCTGCCTGGAGTATTGTGTCTAGTTTTGGGCTCCCTGGTATAAAAAAGACAGGGATCTCCTGGAGAGAGTCCAGAGAAGGGCTACGAAGATCATTAAGGGCCTGGAACATCTCCCGTATGAGGAAAGGCTGAGTGAGCTGGGACTGTTCAGTCTGGGGAAGAGAAGGCTAAGAGGGGATCCTATTAATGTTTATAAATATCTCAAGTGTGGGACACAGGGGGAATTGGCCAACCCCTTTTCAGAGGTCTGTGGAGACAGGACAAGGGGCAATGGCTGTAAACTGGAGCACAGGAAGTTTTGCACCAACATGCGGAAGAACTTTCACACAGTGAGGGTGACAGAGCCCTGGGACAGGCTGCCCAGGGAGGTGGTGGAGTCTCCACCTCTGGAGATATTCAAGACCCATCTTGACGCTTCCCTGTGTGACCTCTCCTAGAGAACCTGCTTTGGCAGGGGGGTTGGTCTTGATGATCTCTTGAGGTCCCTTCCTACCCCTATGATTCTGTGATTAGTTCTGGGACACTCCGTAACTGCGTATGTCCTGCCTGAAGTAGAACGGATTTTTAAACAAAAGACTACAGAAGCGTTGTCCCCACAAAGAACATGTTGTTGTGAATTAATGATTTTGAATATCAATAATATTATTTTTAAAATATGAAATGTTTTGAATCCTGAAACTTTACTTCCCATTCCCTTGGATGGTGAGCCACATCACAATTGTGCTAAGGCAGTGCTGCCTATGGAAACAACTGCAAGATCAACCTCAAGAGAACTCAGGTCTAACCCTTCTCACTGATGGACCTCTGTACTGTGTGAATGTAAAACAACACACAGGCTAGTGTGTTGTTTTACATTCACACAGTGGTGAATGTAAAACACTGGTGAGAAACTAAGAGTTATTTGAAGCAGAACCTCTACAACCCTTGTTAAGCACCCAAAGGGCTGAATTAATTGCATTATCAAGAGTGGTCTGATGGGGACATAATCATAGAATCACAGAATCATTTTCATTGTAAAAGACCCTTAAGATCATTAAGTCCAACCATTAACCCAGCACTGCCAAGTCCACTGCTAAACCATGTCGCTAAGCAAAACATCTATGCATGTTTTAAACTGTTTTTACACCTTGAGGTAAAAAGGTGACAGATCCCTGACAGATCCCCTACAAAATATAACACTGCCAGAGACTTTCAGAGCTTGTGAACTTCAGTGTGAAATGCACTATACATGCCTGGCCTGAAAGTGACATCTCAGCAGACAGTGGCTTCCGTGTCCTGGGTCCAGCTAGGATAGAGAGAATTCTCTTCCTAGCAGGCAGTGGCATGCCGTGTCTGGGAGTTAGGATGAGAGCTGTGCTGGCAACACACTGATGTTTTTAGTTGTCACCAAGCAGTCACGGACTTTTCAGCTTCTGATATTGTCCTGCTAATGAGAGGGTGGGGGGGCACCCAAAAAGCTGGGACACAGCCAGTACAGGTGACCAAAACTAATCAAAGGTTAAATCATTATAAATGTGTATGATTTTGATCAACAGCTTTCACTCAGGCTCACAGATGAGACAGGAAAAGTGGAGAGACCCAATTTCCCCCTACTTCAGCACTAGAAATATCAACTTGTGAGTAACTGAGAAGGCCACTGGATGCCACTGCTGCTCCACTGGTCTCCAGGTGACCCTCACAATCCCCTTCCCACCCTATAGGAAGGGTCCCAGAAATTACATACAAGCACATGGCAACCAAGGCAGAATGGTGGAAAAAGATCCTGGAGGGGTCAAATACTGAAAGTGAAATCTAAAAGAGGGTAGAGAAGCAAGTAGCACCTGGCTGTTAGCAGACAGGAAAAACAGGTGCTGACAAACAGAGCTCAAATGGGAGAATGCAAAAGCAAGCCACAGTGATTCAACAATGCCAGTGAGTGCTGGAGGGGGAGAAATCATGCTGAGAAAGCAAAATAAATTGCTTCTAAGAAGGAAGACAAGGAGTGAAGGTCTCAGTCTTCTTTACTCCACTTTTAAAAGCCTTGCTAGGAAGGAGGGCCTCTCTCCATGCTTGAATTTCAAACAAACAGACAAAAGCTTGTGTGTGGCGGAATAACTTCATAGTAATTACAGCCAGAGTATCAATGTCTGTACTGCCATCCTCTTTTGCCTTACCCTGTGTTGGGAGGATGAACTTTAATCATTTGTTTATCAGCCTCTATGAGTTCAGGTTCCAGTACTCAGTGTTAATTGCCAATTGAGAAACAGAATTTAACACACAGTTCTATGACTGAACTGTCATTAAAACCTCACTTCTTTTACCTATACAATCCACTAGTCTTCATTTGGAACAGCACTTGACTACCGCTGATCTCAGCTCAAGATACATCTTAACAGTGAAGTTTTTTTTAACTTGCATAAAAAACAAGTTATCTATAGAACCAGTTCAAATATGCCATTTCATCTTCTGGAAGTAGCTAGAGGAGCAACCACATATGCAAATTCACTTATAGAGCCCTTCCCACCAATACCCACACACACATGCAATTTAGGGGAAAGAAAAAAAAAATCCAAACTAGCTTTTTTTGTATGTTTTGCCTGTTCAATTCTGTGAAAACTGTGACTGATGCTGCAAATGCCATCTGCTACTAACATGCACCACACATATGTTCAGACAGAGAAATTAAATGAGAGCAAACAACATTTCACAGAGAACTTCTGCTCAGATTGTCTCAAGGCACCTGTTACACAGTATATAGCCAAACTCCTCTTACACAGTATCTTTCACATGTACATACTGTATTTATTTTACAAAAATATATCTTTAGTATTTACACCTTTTAGGGTAGCAGGAGACTTTTAAACATTTTGAGTAATATACTTGTTTCCATTTTAACTAACACTGCAAAATTTCAGTGGGTTTTCAGCTTCAGCTCCACACTTCACACAGAGGAACTCCATAAGATACAGGAAAGCTGTAGGCAGAGACAGTCATGCAGGAAGGAACAGAAATAGCTAATGATTTACTACTTCCTTTGGTCTAAAATGTTACCAAAAGACAATCAGGAGTAATTAATATATTCAACCAGACTGACGAAAACGTAAGAGATGCAATTGTGAGCATACTCACAAAGAAAAGGTGTATCAATCAAGAGGCCAAACCAGATATGATTAGGTGGGCTGAGATTAGAAAAGCATGTGATCTACTCCCCAGCTGAAAGAGGTTCCTGAGACTGGAATTCACCATCACAAACTGGGTAATTATTAATTCAATTTAAAACAAACAAACAGACAAAAGCATCAACAGCCCTGCAAAAAGCTAAATATTTTTGTTTAAATATTACAGGATCGCATCATTTTGATCAAAGAAGTAGCACCTCCCATAACACAGACTCCACCTGTATTATTAAAGAAATTAACAGATTACCAGCTGTCTGGATTTAACATATCAAGTTAGGCCTTTACAAGAACTCAGGCCAATCCGATCCTTTTCACTAATAACTAGAATTATCCTAATTGTTTGATGGGGTTCTTATTCCTACAGAACCATGGGGTTTGAATCAATGCCCACAGATGTGAGTGACACCTTTTGTAGTAATTATTTACATGTGGCTGGAAATACAAGTTAGGAGAATGACAGTTAACCTGTTTATTTTTGTGTGGAAATCACTGGCACTGCCACCACAGAATCATCTCTTACTGTACAAGTGAAGATGCAAAACATGAAATGCCAGGGAATTCTAGCTAGGGTGGAAATTACTCATTGGGAAGAGGGATAAAGCATAGAAGAAGGGAGGGAAAGTGAAAGCAAAGGGAAAACAGCTATCTATTGAAAAGAAAGTAACTAGACCCTCAAAGGTGCACAGTAATTATCTTTGCTGTAGCTCTACAGTTATATGTGAAGGATGATCCCGCTCTTTATTCCACACTGGATTCAGATTTTGTTTTTGATTTCTTTTTTTTCTAGTAAACTGGTAACTGCTGAGATGAATTATTTACATGTTTAGTTTTGTATGTTTTTTATTATTATGAAAGCATTGTGTTCCCTCTTCTGCAATGCTTTCAAGTGCACAGTGTGGACAATCTGCTATGTTATGCCTTCTCTCATAGAATTGCTCTTCTTTCTAAACCTTCAAATCTCTGAAGGGTGTTTTAGCAAGTATTCTCCACCCTGTTTATCCATTAGCATTTTCAGTGCTGGCATACAACACCCATTTTCTGGGAAATGGCTCAAAACCAACACCTTACTCTTTTGATGCTTTGGCAATATGCCTCACGATCACAACACCCCAGTTCCACATTATTATTATTATCTTAACAAAATCTCTAGAGGTCAAGAGATGCAGTTAAACTCTGCTTGAGGATAAGGAGTCACAACACAGAAAGATTAAGCATTTCAAACAGAAAATTAACCTTTAGTGGAAGACGGACAGTCCACACTGAATTTAGCAAGAGGTAAAATAACAAGAGCACTCACAGGAAAGATTATGACACAGAAGCTCCAAGGATCACACAGAATGTGCATTGGTGTGAAGAATGATTTTTTTTCCCCTTTTTGAGTTCCAGATTCACTGTACGTTGGGACTGGATCATCTTTTCCTCTACACACTATGCATGTGAAGCCTACAACCTGCTCATCACCCTTCCTGCCCAACACTATTCAGCAATAAAGAGACACAGAGGTCAATTTTCTTTCTGACTACAGCAGCTATTTCCCACTGCCTGAATTTTGGAATTCTTTACCTATAACATGTGTTACCTGTTGATGTAGGTCAGGGTCGCTCCCTGCTCTACCCTGTTTACATATGCATGGGCTCCTCCCACCCATGTGCAGCAGTTGCTTCCTCTGCACAGACAATATTTTAGTATTACACCAAAAAAGCTCTAATAAATGCATTTCTACTAATACAGTGAACAGCAGTACTGGCAATATTTAAATACTGAGAAATTATTGTGTTTTCTTTTCCTTTGATAAAAATAATGAAATTGGACAAACTGTCTTTCTTGAGACACCATATTGTTGCTACCCAAACCAACAGATGCTAAACACACTGAATACTAGCAATCTCCAAAGTAAACAGACACAGAGAAGCATTTTCTAGGATCAGAATAGTGAGCAGCAGCCAACCCAGTCTATGTGCTTACAGCTGTGACTACAGCCAAATGTTACAGAAAGAATAATCAGATACAATGAAAAAGCTCACCAGGACAAGGGCTTCTCTAGGACTTGGGACTGGGAAGATGGATAGTAGAAGGAACTCTGCAAATAGGATTAAGAGAGCTGCAGTAGGTAAAGGGACTATTTCCCTCCAAAATATCCCTAGCATGTGGTTTTAAGAGCAAAGCAACCCTGTGAGCACCCTATTCACCATAATTCATCCTACCTTTCCCCAGGTGCCCAAGAAATAAGATAAGCTTTGTTTGTGTGTGTTCATGTGTACGTGCATGAACATTTACAATATTACAAGTGGAAGCGTTTAATTCAGCATCTGTGTTAGCCCTCCTTGGCCTTTTACTTAAACACTTGTATCCAAGTTCAGTGAAAGGCAACATTTCTATTTCAGATGCTCTCCCTGCCTTTCTCAAAATTATACCCTTCATGGACTTTGTAATGGCTAACGATATACACTGCACACTGTGCCATTTGCAAGTATCTCAGGTAGCCATGGCACATCACTTTATTTCTGTCCTTCTTACAGCCAGAATAGACAAATAAAAACCAAAGAACCTTCTCCAGAGAATCCACTCAAAAAGGAAAACATGAGTGGGAAGGCTTCATTTTATACTTTTCCATTTTATAAAAAATGCAATGCTATATTGTCCTATGTTACCTTATGTCCTATTTTGAGTCCACACTCAGAACAACCTCTCTCAGTTAGATTTAAAAAAATAGGTTGACAATTTCTTCTGTAAAATTCACAATGGGGAAAAACAAGCTTCTTGTTTTAGACTATCCTGTGTTCCACCACTGCATGCTATAGTGCTTTACAGCCAAAGCCCTTCCCCAAAACAAACTGAAACATTATTCCCACAGTAGGGCCTTATTTTCACCCCAAAAAATACTTCCCAGATTTCCATGAAATCCCACCTGAGCTCAACACAACATGTGCCTGTAATAACAGCACACTATTTCTGCAATGAAAATAAACAAACCCACGCATTCCTACTCTGGAGGGGAAAATAAATTATTCTAGAACAAGTTGTACAGGATGTCCAGACTCACACACTATGCATAGTAGACAGCAGGCATTTAATTGCTAGCATGTTCTCTGCACTTTAATCTCCTCAGTTTATGTGTACAAATCAAGGGTTGGGAAAGGAAGACTGTAATCCAGCTGACTATCACCAGACTTCCTTGCTAAAGGCTTAATCCATTACTTTTATTAAGCAATTTTAAAATATTTAAATCAGCTACTGTTAAATGTACTTATACACACACATTTACTATATACCCCAACAGACAATGCAAATAAAGGGCATTCCTTAGCAACTGCTGACTAAGAAATAACTGCTTATTTGTCAAAGGGAATATGCTCAGAGGAATTTCTTAACTTCTTGACATTTAATGAGGTTTTTCAGACCTTTTGAAAGGACAAATGGCTTTCTGACTTCTACTGTAAGTTATTTTGGAATGGAACACTACTTTCTCTCATTTTAATGGGAATTACTGATTAATTACACACACGGTTAAGATCATATACAGCTTACAGGCATCAGTACTGAAACTGAAATTTCATTGATTTTGAAAGTCATCTAGTATCTCTAGTAAGTGTGAAAAATGTAGAAGAAGCTGAAGACCTTTGTACTAACTTTGCATTCATGAATTATTTTTTTTCAAAAGGAGTAGTTAAGCAGTTTTTTTAAAATGTTTTTTCCATTCTACTTGAGCATAACTTTGACTTTTCTGTCCCTCTTATCCAACAGCAAGAGCTCACAGTCTACATTTTTGCCTCTGACAAAGTTCTTGCTGAAATCCATGGTAATTCTGTGAGTGCAGTCTGCAGGTTCAGGTCCTTCAAAGCCTCAGAGTGCTCAAGGCAGGGCTCTCAGCATTGCAAAGACTGACACACCTGATTAACTTAGCCCCTCTACACAACACTGGCTTCAAAACCGATTCAGAAAGTACAGCTATGCAAATTCCCTAAATGAAATATGTATTATGACTTCTAACAATGCAGTTTCATTTTTATTAGGGCACTATAAAAAAGTAAGAGAACTGCTTTTCTGCATGCTTATTTTATTTGATGTTATGTGTTCTGTATTTGCAGTGAATGCTCAAGACATCAAGTGAGGCAAAAGAGGCATCTAGTTGCACCTCTCTGGGTAAAGGCTTGATCTGTGAAGTGGTAGCAGTCAAAACACACATTTTCAATCCTTTTGAAAAACAGGTGGATGTTACAAAGCTACAGGAACATTACCATCTGCAACAGACAGCACTGCTGTCTTGTGACACTTCTTTCTAAGGACACAGAAGAATATTATGGAGCACAACAGCCCTTGTCCAAAACATCTGCTATTTTTTTGCTATTATTAAAGTGTCAGTACGTCCTGTCTCCAAGCCCCATGTGACAACACCTTCATAAAAAAATCTCCCTTCTCAGGACTCGTTCTTTTACAAGAAAATCCTTCTGTACCAACATTCAGACAATTCGATCTAGGCTGAAAAGGCAACCATGAGCAGATTTTACTTTGGGCATTATGACCGAAAAAAAACCAAAAAACCAACACAAAAATAGGGCGTTTTGAATTCCATTGGCCCTACCTTTATCACAGTGTACCTCATAGTATTAGAATCAATCACATAATCATAGAATGCTTTAGGTTGGAAGGGACCTTAAAGGTCACCTATTCCAACCCCCCTGCAGTAAGCAGGGACACCTTTAACTAGATGAGGTTGCTCAGAGCCCCATCAAGCCTGACCTTGAATGTCTCCAGGGATGGGGCCTCCATCACCTCTCTGGGAAACCCGTGCCAGTGCCTCACCACCCTCAGAGTGAAGACCTTCTGATGTAAACCTGCCCTGCTCAAGTTTAAAGTTATTGCCCCTTTTAAAAACAGCCCCTACCCAGCTTTCCTGTAGGTACTGTAAGGCCACTATAAGGCATCCCCTGAGCCTTCTCTTCTCCAGGCTGAACAAGCCCAACTCTCTCAGCCTGTCTTCATAGCAGGGGTCCTCCAGCAGCCTCCTATGGACCCACTCCAAGAGACCCATGTCTTTCTTGTATTGATGACTCCAGAACTGGACACAGTACTCCAAGTGGGGTCTATACAAAACATTGTTAAACACCTTCTCTGCTTATTTGCTGACATTTCCCTGGCTTTTAAAGCTGAAGATTCTCAGTAACTCCAGTTGCATCAGTCCCTTTCTATTTGAAATAAAAGAGGACAGCTACAGAAAGATCTGTAGCAGCCACTAGAAATTGTTGCATGGTTAACATTCTCTCCCTTGACCTTTCCATTCAAAAGTACACTGCATGCCCTACATCATAAATTAGAAAGGGATTTCTTGTCTTATTCTTTCCTTCTGTTCCTACATTCAGAACAGGAATAAGAAACTATTTAAATAGCACACCCCACGGCAATTTCCAACAGGAATATTTACCTTTGCATATGTATGTGATATTCTCCCAAGAGTGATCTGTTGTGCATTCTGAAAAATTTTTGTCTCCATTAAAATAATACCCTCCTTTACACTGGTAATACACTCTGCTTCCTAGAGTGGTGGAGTTGTCCCAGATCATTTCTGTGTGTGGAATCAGCAAAGGTTTGCCACAGTCTATTTCTGCAAAAGAGAAAAATCAGGATAACAAAACCTGAAAAAGAAAACAGGCATGGCACATCAAAGCATTTAAAGAAGAGAAATGAACTGTCCCAGCAAGAAACACTTCACTTTTTTTCACTTCCCAGTGATTTCTAGAATTTAGGCCAGCACTTCAGAACCCAGAATTTTGGGACCAGATGTTTTCTAGCAGGGTAAGGCATTTAACCTTCAAGATGAGTCATAAAAAAGCACAGTGTCCTGTTTAGAAATGGAGAATAAGGACCTAAGCAATTTTTTTATACATGGATCTATCTGCCCACAACACTCTTCTCAGCCCCCTTGCTGTTTATTCCTTTGCCCATCATTAGTAACAATAGTGACACATGGTCCAAGGAGCGATGTGGAAATACAGCATCAAGTAGGTTATGTTCCTTTGCCAGTGGATTTAATTCAAGCTTTGGAAAAAAAACCCAGAAGCTGCCACAGACAAGCAGAAAGAACACTTTTGGGGGAAAATCTGATGGATTTTTTAGACCACTTCAGAGATAATTAGAAAGCTGGAATAACGCACTTATAAATTAATTCATTTCCTCAGTTGTTTTCAGGGACTTCATATTAAAATTAGGTAGCAAAAAGGAATAAAGCATGGAAGATCAAATCAATGGAAGAATATTATTTAGGGTTAAAATTCCCTTTCAAGCCTACAATAAATGTTGTACCCCAATGAAAGACCTTGTCTCACTTCACTTATAAGTGAATAATGCAAGAATTAAAAGCTTACCTTCATGAAAGCTTATATGCAGAAAACAAGTTAAAAACATCAATAAACAACCTCAAATTATTCTGAAATTCTATTCAAGGTAAACAAAGAACTAAACCACAAAGTTTATAGAATCATGACTTGTACAGCCTTTAAACAGATAGATTGCAATGAGCAATCCATTCACCATCATGACTACCTTCCTTTTCTTATCTCAATGTGTATGTATTCTAAATCATCAGAACAAGCCAGAAACTCTCCAAATGTGTGAATTTTAAGGGGACACTAACAGGTAACAGTGGTTCAATTTCTGAGTAGTGGCTTTAACTACATGTAGAGTAGATACTGATTGAGCTAGAAAAATGGCAGCAATTTAGGCTGAAATTTCATCTTGTGCTAGTTCCAATGCCTGACATGCACCAGGATTTTTTTCCTTAGAATGTTAACTTCCTAGCCATTTATTGCAACTTCATTAGCAGCACAGATTAAAACAAAACAAAACAAAAAAGCACAAAAAGCCAACCCTGTTTAATACATGGCTTTTGTTTTGTGACTGAACTTCATATGCCAGAAGACTGTACCAACTGAATGCCCAAAGAGAATGTCTCTAACTGATGACTGCTATTTATTATTTCGGCTAAATCAGTATCTATATTAATTATATCTCAAGACAGATTAGATTTACCTTTGCACACCAAATCAGTACCATCCCACTGTCCTTGGGCATTGCAGACTGCAGTCTGATTGCCACTTGCAATAAAGTAACCATGAGCACAACTGTAAGTAACTTCACTTTTGTATGCTGTCCCACTTAGAGATGCTGGGTGCGCATTTGAAACAGAAGGTGGATCCCCACAATCCACACCTAGGGGAAGAAAGGAAGAAAGAAAAAGATAAACGTGCTAGTCAAGCACCAGAAGGAATAATGGGTGGACTCCCAGGAGTATTTCTTTCCTAATTATCAACTAACTCTATTCAGTGTAATCTTAACATACCCCCCATGACCTCTACAACATCCCCACCATGACTGACAGTGTGGTAGCTGCTCCAGAGCTGCTTCCAAATAAAATTACTTCCTTGCATTTCTCTCACAGTCGCACACTACATCTGTGACTCCCACAACCTAGCTGTTAGTATACAGAAAATGTCCTGCTTTTTTTTTTCTTCTAAATCGTTTAGATTCTCCTGCTTTTACAAACCTGATTACAGGTAACAAGCTGGTTCTATATCACTTGCAGCGAGTAACAGTCAGAGGGAGGTAAATAAGCAGCAACTGCCTTTAGGAAGCAAAAAGTGCACAAGAACCAGAGAAATATCAAACCACAGAAAAGGTTACAGCACATAACACAAAAGCTTCCTGTTAAAGCAAGAGTCTACATGGTATTAAAAGTATGATGTAATAGTTGCTCTGTTTACTAATGAAAGCAACCATCTTAATGGGTGCAAGCTGGAGCGTAGAAGTTCCATGTGAATATAAGGAGGAGCTTGTTCACTATGAGAGTGACAGAGCACTGGGACAGGCTGCCCAGAGAGGTTGTGGAGTCTCCTTCTCTGGAGACATTCAAACCCCACCTGGATGTGTTCCTGTATGATTTAGTCTAGGTGATCCTGCTCTGGCAGGGGGGTTGGACTAGATGATCTTCTGAGGTCCCTTCCAACTCCTAATGTTCTGTGATTCTGTGTCATCTAAAAGGCTTTCATGTTAGCATGACACAGAATTCACATTCAACAGTTTAACTACACCTCTTCCCATACATCATATTTTCTCATTAAACTATCTGACTTTTCATCTCAAAACAATTATTTTATTAATACTCAAAGGAAGATATACTCTTCAAAAACACGTTTTATCTTCTATTTAAATAAAAAAGTACTTAAGTACTCCCAGGAACACGGAACCCTGTACATGTAGCAGGAATATTTCAATAGAACAGGCAATTAGAACACCATAGGAAGTTGAAGTTTTAGAGATGCTCAGAGGAAACTTAACCCTTCAGAGATGTGAGAGCATTTGCTCATGCCCAAATGCTCTTTAAATCATGAAGGCTATCCATAAACGAAGGGTGGTATGATGCCTTTCTTTTGCATCTGCAGTCAAACTTTGGAAAAATGCTTTTTCTGACACCTTGTTCTTTCCGTGGGAGGTCACTGATGCTCTAGCAGGGAGGTTGGACTAGATGTTCTCCACAGGTCCCTTCCAACCCCTAACAAATCTATGCATCTGTGATGCCTTCAAATTCAGTGGCCTTTCCCATGAAATGCTATAGAAAACTAGTTGTTTTCTGGGCCCTGGTTCACAGGCACAAAGACACATGGCAGCGTCTGTTAAAAATGCAAGGCCCAGCATCAAAAATATCACTACACTAACAAGAAGAGGTGGCACAACTATATAACCTGTCTTTTTCTTCTTTTTTTTGCAAACAGCCATATCTTGAAAAATTGTTTTTTGGATGGAGGAAACATTATATTGTTTGTCCACAAACACACCTCCCCATGCACAAACCCTCTCAACAAAGAGTTTAAGAAAGATTTAAGACTCTCTTTACCTTTACAGAATAAAGAGGCGGGTTCCCAAGTCTCGTTTGCAGTGCAGTATGAGACCTTTCCCTCGTCGCTGTAAAACCCTTCATTACACTCATAAAGAACCGCACTTCCTGGTAGCAAGCTGTAGTTGCCCACAATGTAGCCATGCTTCATTTGAGGAGGAGAACCACATGCAATTTCTGCAAAAAGACTGGGTTAAAATCGCTCACTGTACAAAAATCACAACACATGACTGCTTTAAAGATGAGCTGAACTAGATGAACACCTCACAAAATACACACAGTCCTGATGGGTGAACCTGAGGGGTTTCCAAACGGGTATAAGGTGCAAGTTGAAGAGTTGTACTTGGGCACAGCTGGAGGAATACAGTGATGCAGGTGTTGAGCTACATCTTTACTAACACACAGCTGGAGCCATTCACAATACCAAGGAGGAGACACTGCAGTGCGATGGTGGTCTGTGGGTGCCAGTTATTTCAGCAATGGCTGAACAGTCAATCCTTCAATATTAGAGCAAAATTTCAGGCCCTAACAGACAGCTCCATTTCCCTGTGCATGGGAAATGCAAAGCACTGTAGATAAGCTGAAATGAAATGGTCTCCATCTCACCAAACCAAGTTGCACACAAACCTACATTCCTTCAACACAGTTGCTTGAAAAGGCTCCCTTGTCCAACCCTGCAAATGACACAGTCAGTACAGACACGCTACTTTACCTCAGCAGGTGGAGGGGGAAGTCAGAGAGATAATGTTATAAGCAATTCTGGCAAAAAGAAGCACAGAACTCCAGTTGGAAGTACTCAAAAAACTACAGGCTTTACAGACTTGCAGTAATTCAGAAGTGACAGCTGGATACAATCAAGGCAGCTCCTTCCACCCAGGATGCCTGGGTTCATTACATACTCTGACAGCTACTGCTAGCACTTTGCATCTGTGAAAACCTGCATTACAGAGGAACAGTTCCAAATAATTTTTTTTTTTAATGGCAAGATAAACAGAACAATTTATTTGCACAGGTGGCACAGTATGGAATAAATAGCTAAATTATTATTTTATTCGGCTTGTTTCATTCATCTCACCTCTCTTACCAGCTACTTATCCTCTCTTCTCTTCCCCTTCACACAGTGATATTATACAAACTTAAGTGGATTATACCATACTTCCTTCCTGTCCAGAAACTAACTACATCACCTTCATGGCATTACTCAGTTTCTCTGCCCCTGAACACCTGAACCACTGCTGAAAGCCTGTCAGAATCATATCCAGTTTCAACTCTACCATCCAGACAGACATCACTGGAACAAACTGAACCCCCCCAAAAAAAAAAAAATCATACAGCAGGTGAAGTCCATAAAAAGGGCTTCTGCCCTGAAGACTTGAAACCACAGGTCAGAGCAGGTTCTACTACATCGTGTAAGGTCTGTTTTTATCTCCTAGCAAAAACATCCCCCAAGACTCTCACCTTTGCATGAAACTATGTTCCCATCCGGATGAAAAGAATGCTCCCCATTTTCCAATTTATAACCATCATTGCAGTAACAGTCGTAGCTTCCTTCAGTATTCACACATCTTGCATTGTGACCACACAGTCCAGACTCCTCACATTCATCTATATCTAAAAATTCAGAGAAAATGTTGGTAATAGTTCATGGGTTTTTTAATTAATTAATGTAGGACCCAAACTTAAAACAAATATAGCATTCCATGGAGGTTTCTACATAGCTTCTGATGGCTCATCTCGGAAAAAGTAAATTATCATTCCATGTTTAGGAAGGAGGAGACTCTCAGTGTTGTAGCTAGCTACCTTTTAAAATGTTTTTTAAAGTGTTTAAAGTCCATTTTGCCTAATAGTTTCCAGTGTTATTGCCTGCTACAAAAACAGAAAAATCCTGTATCTGCAAATACCTTAATCAGCTACAACAATTCCTTACTGTAACAAGGAACTGACAAAACTTTCTACAGTGAACACAAATATGACATTCTGGAGGAAGGTAAGTACCATTTTATTTTCTTACATCGAGCTTCTTGAGACTATTGCTTGAATGTGACTGTGAAACAATGATTTGTACCACGGCAAAGAATGCAAAACGGAACTAATTCATAGCTGTTAGAACCTAGATGTCATATAAGTGTTTGCATCTACAACAGAAAGTGCTCTGATATAGTTTTAGGAAGTAAGCTCTAAAGTGACAGCAAAACAAGATTTGTGCAGTAGAAAATTAAGTTCTAGATTCCCTGTGATTAAGATTCTTTGTGATGTCTACCTGTACAATTCGTGCCATCATTGGGAATAAAAGTCTTGTTGTTGTTGGAGGCTCGGTATCCATCAAGGCAAACACAGTAAAAACTTCCATGTGTATTATGACACAGTGTATGATTCCCACAGATCTTGCTGGCTCCGATCTGGCATTCATCTTTATCTGTCAGCACGTTTTAAAAACAGCAGAGAGAGATTAAGAAGAATATCCTCCTCTCCTCACTCATTCTTGTATAACCAGACTTCCCCTTACTATTTTTCTTTCTAAATTATTTGCGATATAAACAGTGCTAGTAAGCTGAAGTATTTGCACCAATAAAATTTGTTGTCCCTGGATGAAAGTGTGAATAAAGCTTCACGACACAGCTTGAGCTGATCTAAGAGCTGTTGAAACCAAAGTGCCCTGCTCTCCACTTCTGCACTTCGTTAAGGCATGCACTGCCTGCAGCACTCACGCTGATCTAACCCAGCTCTCTCAACATGGCAGTTTAACATGGCAAAATGGGCAGCTTGTCTTCTCAAACAATGAGATAACCAAACTCTGGGCAGAGCCCAGCAGGTGCCAGTGCTTGTGATAGAAGGGGAAGAGATCAGAGGCAGAGAAACTTCCCATTTCATTAGTGGTAAGCTATCACATACACACACTCAGACAGAGTGTTTCAAATCATCCTTTCATTCACATACTGATTACTCATGTATGTGACAGTATTAAAAGGACACCATCAGCTACAGTAATACTGCTGAACAACACTTTACATGGAGGAGACTTAAGAAATCTCTATATAGGCACACTGTTATTAAGAACAAACCTTGTTGTGCTTGTGAAATTAACTTTTAGATACCTGCTAGTCTGAGGTAACTTGGAAAAAAACCACTCATTTTAATTGTCAGTCTAGTTTTCAGTTCAGCTATGCACAGGTTGGTAGGAATAAGAAAGTGAAGCCCACTGTATTTTGTTTTTTTGACTGAAGCTAAGATAAAAATTATTAAATAAAACATTCCAAAACATTTTTAAAGTAAAGGTTTCATAAATCCCTACATTTTCTAAAACAAACCTACTTAAATACTTCATTATATAACAGATACTTGGTACTTAGTTAAACAACTAAGTAAAAAACAACACTTACATCAAGTAAGACAAAGCCATAATGTGCTGGGTGGGCAACTGGCTGATGGTTCAGGCCCAGAGGGTGATAGTAAATGGGGCTGGCAGCCAGTCACTGGTGGGGCTCCCCAGGGTCCCATTTTAGGCCCAGCTCTTTTTAGGCCCAGTTCTTTTTAACATTTTCATAAACAACCTGGACACAGGACTAGAGAGTGTCTTAAGTAAATTTGCAGATGACACCAAATTGGGAAGAGCTGTTGAGTCCGGTCAGGGTGGAGAAGCCTCCAGAGAGACCTGGACAGATCAGAGAGCTGGGCAGTCACCAGCAGCATGGAGTTTAACAAGGGCAAGTGTCAGATTCTGCACCTGGGAAGGGGCAACCCTGGCTGCACATCCAGACTGGGGGATCAGACGCTGGAGGCCAGCCATGCTGAGAGGGATCTGGGGGTCTTGGTCAACAGCAAGTTAAACATGAGCCAGCAGTGTGCCCAGGCAGCCAGGAGGGACAACCGTATCCTGGGGTGCATCAAGCACGGTATGGCCAGCTGGTGCAGGGAGGGGACTGTTCTGCTCGACACTGTGCTGGTGTGGCCTCACCTTGAGCACTCTGTGCAGTTTTGGGCACCACAGGACAAGAGGGATGCGAAACTACTGAAGAACGTCCAGTGGAGGGCAACTCAAGATATTCTATGATTCTATAAGTACAAGTAAAATATAGCTCAAGGCTAGCTTTTTTTCTTTTTTTTTTTTTTAAGAAAAAAAGAATGAAAACCAATCCACACATATTCTAGGATTTGGAAACTCCACCAGGAAATGACAAAGCTTTTACCAAGTTTGAAGAATTCGGTAGTATTACTGGAGAAGGAACATTTTTTTGAATGTACACAGTTTCTTGTCATTGTACAAACAGGCAGCCTACCTTGACAGTAAGTTCTTCCATTGCCTACAAATCCATAGTTACAGATGCAGACACTTTTTCCTTCAATTTGATGACATGTAGCATGAATGTGGCAAGTTGCACAGACATCTGTAACTGATCTGGTCACAAATGCTTTGAGAACAAAAAGACACAATTACTTTTTTTTTTTTGAAAGATGATAAAGGTGACCTGGTATGGATAAGTGGCATAGAACTTCAAGTGAAGATAAAATCCAGATTAAAACACATAGAATAAAATCCTGTCTCCTCCCACGTCATTTTGAAGCTTGCAGGAAAACCACTTAGTATTCAGAGACCAAATATAAAAAAAATAAAGGATTAAACCCTTCATCTGTTCTTTGACAAAGAAAAAGAAAACCGCTTTTCAGCAACTAGCAAGGCTTATGAGACATAAATAGCTCTATCCAATATCATTAATCTTTTCTCCATATTCATCTTCTCTTGTTTCTATTTTTTATGCACTGACATTTGGGCTATTTATCAATTTACAACTTCTATCATCAACATATATATTGTATAGATGTTACTCATAAAAATTATGTTGAGAATGCTACCAGCAGGAAAAAGACTTACAGTATGATCATTTGAGAAATCAATTTATATTAGAAGTAGTTTGGCAGCATATGACACACAAACTAATTTACTGTTATTTGACAGTGCTAAAAATATACCTAAAACTATAATAAAATATGAGCTTGTTCCCTTATTTCTATTCATACTTTTAGTGCATTATATTATGCATTTCTACCCAGTTTTTGTAAGCGCTTTTTGTTATCTTCACACATGCACTGGCTTTCAAAATGATAAACCTCAGAGAGGATGACAAATGTAGACAAAGCATGTATCTGCTCACACCCTTTTTTTCCCAATTTTAAAGAAATAACTAATAGTGCACAAACAGATGTTATCTCATGAAGCTGCTCACAGCAGTATGGAACTTTTTACTTTGCCAAGACAGCTAAGATAGGTAAGGATGCTCTGGTTCTTACAAAACACAAGACTTACTTATATATAGCAGCTTTTGACAAAATTTTACATGCCTTTACATGGTGTCTAAATACAGAACCATAACGGGAAGGAGAAGGCAGCTGAACACTAGCCAACTTTTCTAATGCACCAAATTTATCAGTGTGATAAAACTGCTCTTCCACATGCAGTGCTTCAGTTTTACTCACACTTAATTTCCGAGTGCCTGAAAGAGCTGTGAAGCCTCATAGATTCCTACTCCTAATTCTCAATGCTTTTATACACTTGCATGTTTGTCTCAGAACTAAAAATAATAACTGTCATCATGCAACAGCAGTAAATGTAGATTAAAAAAAAAAATTTAACAACAGCCAGGGTAAGAACTTTCTCATGATACCTCAATCTTCTGATAAGAGGTGGGAGTGCCCTCCTCAGATTGCTGCTCCAGCAGATAAATAACATGGGGTTTTTTCACCTTCCTTATTATTACAGACAAAACTTCACACCTTGCTTCTCCTTGGTTTTTTCAACCCAGCACCACAGCCACCTCAGGGTTTCAGTCATAGAATCACAGACTGGTCTGGGTTGGAAGGGACCCCAAGGATCATAAAGCTCCAACCCCCCTGCCACAGGCAGGGCCACCAACCTCCAGGCCTGGAGCTACACAAGGTTGCCCAGGACCCCATCCAACCTGGCCTTGAACACCCCCAGGGATGGGGCATCCACTACCTCTCTGTGCAGCCTGTTCCAGCACCTCACCACTCTTTCTGTAAAAATCTCCCCCCCAATATCTAATTTAAACCTTCCTTCCTTTAGCTTCAGTCCATTCCCCCTTGTCCTGCCATTGACTACCCTTTTAAAAAGCTGATTCCCCTCCTGTTTCTCTGCTCCCTTCAGGTACTGGAAGGCTGCAATGAGGTCCCCCCGCAGCCTTCTCTTCTCCAGGCTGAACAAGCCCAGCTCCCCCAGCCTCTCTTCGTAGGGCAGGTGCTCCAGCCCTCTAATCATCTTCGTGGCCCTCCTCTGAACCCTCTCCAACAGTTCCACATCCTTCTTGTATTGGGGCCCCAGATCTGGACACAGGACTCCAGATGGGGCCTCACGAGGGCAGAGTAGAGAGGGACAATCACCAGCCTGTCCCTGCTGGCCACCCCTCTTCTGATGGCAAGGTCATGGCAAGGTCCTGCCCAGGAGCTGCCTCAGGCACGGCTCCCGCCCAGGCCAGACCCTCCCGCCTGGCCTGCACACGAGGCCGCTGCCGCCACAGCGAGAAGAGACGCCGCTCGGTGTGAAACGTGCCGGCCGCGATGCTGCCCCACGCCCGCCGAGGCCGCTGCCGGCCCCTCGACGTCCCGGTGGGGCAAGCTCCCACCCTCAGGCCACAATCCCCCCGCCGCCGCTGCTCCCTTCGCCCCACGCCCCCGTCCCCTTCGCGCCTTTCCTGTCACGACCGAAGCCCTCGCGGCTCAGTGCCCCGCCGCAGCCCCGAGGGTGCAGAGCGGGACGGGGGATTTGGGGAAGGGCCGCACTTACCCCGCCGCCGCCCCACGCACTGCAGCAGCGCCAGCAGCAGCAGAAGCGGCCCGAGGACCCGGTCGCCCCCCGGGCTCATGTCCCAGCCGCCACCGCCTCCGAGCCCTTGGGTGCTGCACGGTCCCGGCGTCTCAGCATCCTCCCAGAGGGGTGGAGGGTGGGAGGGGAACCCGAGGGGAGGGCGAAAAGCCGCGGCCCCCAGGCCGAGGGCGTCGTGCTGCCCTTAGCGCCTGCCTCCCGGTGGGGCGGGGGCACCCACGGGCGGCCCTTATCGCCGCCGCAGCGCCCTGGGGCCTCCCCCGGCTTTCCCTTCAACGAGGCCCCTTTCCTCCGTCGGCCGAAGAGTCCGCAAAACCCTCTCTTTTCTTCTTTTTTTCTCTTTTTTTTTTTGTGTCTCTTCCCTGGCACAACCCCTTTCCTTCCCCAGGACACCGCCTCTGCCCCGGCCTCTGCCCCGGCCCGGCGAGTGGCAGAGCTGATAAGGGCTGCTGTCGCCGGTGGCGGCCGGCCCTTACCCCGGGGAGGGGCGGGGGTGTTGAGAAGTGGAGGGAAGGGCTATTTATGATTGCTGGGAAAGGGGGGAAGGCGACCCGAAAGTCAGACTTACTGGTATGTGGTGGCAGTGCTGGTCCCTGCCTGCCCGCGGTGCGAGCCTCCTGCCCCTGCTGCAGAGGGCACCGAGCGGCACTTCCCGGTTGATGTTGGGGTCCTGGGGCCGATGGCGCAGTGCCGGAGCCCCAGGGCTGGAAGGGGCCGGTTGCTGCTCAGCAGCTCTGCGGGAGCTTGACATGTCTCAAGGGTGTGAACTGTACACCGCCAGCCGCTGGTACTTGCAGTGCTTTCTAATTGTAGGCTTTTGTCCAGTGCAGGTGGATCCCCACACTTGGGTTTTAATCAGCACCAGCAGCACTGCATGAAGATTTCCCTGCAGCTGAAGAACGGTGATCCCCCTAAAACTTGTGGTCTGTGTTCAGGTCAGCAAACCTGAATTTCAGAAGGCTGCATAGACTCGTGTTGACCTGAAAGTGCAGTTGCCCAGTTATCACAACTACAGTGCCAAGGTGATGGATGGGGTAAGCCTAAAACAAAGGTAGATTTAGGCATCCTTGATGAGCTCCCCTGAGCTTCCTAAAGAAGTTTTGCTTGTGTGCTATCTTTACATTAATGCCCTTTAATGCTAACACAGGAGACTCCTCCATTACATCTGCATTACTTATTTGCATAACCTGGTATTTTACTGCTGTATTATAATGTCAAAGACCATGGAATCTGTGTCTTATGAAACAAATACCAGTTTAATATTTCCTGCTTTATTTACTTTTTTTAATGTAAGTTGATCTGTTCCAGTGGTTTTTTAATTACCATCCTGCCTACTTTAACATGTATACATCTTTTTTCAGCTTCTGCTCCCCTTATTCATCTTGACTGGGACATGAAGTAACCTCATTCTCCAGCAGTGACCAGCTACATCACAAGCAATCCTGCTCTTGGAATAACACACAGCAGATGTCAGTACTGCATATTTTTGTCTTAAATTACTGAAATGGGAGGCATGCAGTCTCAGTGGTGGTAAGTAGTTTATCACTATTAAAAAAAAAAGGACATGGAGAGGGGTTATTCTGCATAACATTTAGAATTATTTGGAAATTACTTTTTTTTCCCCTTAGCAGCCCACGAAGTTGCAGACCCACTAATCACTGCAATTTCTACTGCTGCTTTCATAAAAAGTAATGGGAGCAACTTTTCATAAACACCCCACACAGCAACCAGGAAAATATTTTTGGCAGCAAGCCTGAAGAAATATGAGGATATAATTATATTAATAAATAGAACAAAATAAAAAATATATTATGAACATTCTTTAAAGAAAGTAACAAGGAAGGGTGTCAGTGGAATAAAATACAGGAGCTAGAATGGAACAAGCCTTGTTTTATTCCAGTCTGGTATGTCTTAAACAGCTGAACAGCTGCCGTTTAAAACATACTTGGGTACCACATAATTAAACTACACACAAAGCCTACTTTAAATTACATTCATCTTGTTTGCATATCTAAATTCAAGCACAGCCATAGGAAGTAAATGTCAAAAGGATGTTGAGAAGTCCTCTTATTCTGTGTTTCTGCTCTATGATAAGATCAGCTGTACATAAATTACTTCCTGACATACTTGTCTAACCTGCTCTTTGTAGTGACCATGACGTAGAATTCACAGCATTTCCAAGCAGTCTGTTCTAGTACTTCATTATCTTTGTAATCTGAAAGTGGTAATACAAGGTTCAACTTAAATCATTACGTCTTTTTTTAGTTCACAATAGATTCCTAACAGTCTTTGTGATTTGGACCCAGGTTTGAATTAACTACTAAAACTAGTCACAGATCACTTCTGCTCTGAGACCACCTGCCCAAGTCCTGAACTAATTTATTTAGAAAGACAATTAAAGATTCACAACGGTAAGACATATCAATGTCCTAACATGCTGATCCTCACAGCTTAGGTAGATTTAGCTTATTTTGTATAAAAATCTGACTAATAAAAATGCAGGATAATATCCACATACATTTTCTATCCTGCATAGGTAAGATTTTTAACCTTTTCACTGTTAAAGGACCTAATTTCTAAGTCCAGTGCTACCTTTCTCCCCAGTAGAATTAAGGCTCACTACCCAGAAGGCAGCTGTACCAGTATTTGCTTCCATTTCTCATCATTGTGATAAGAAAACAGTTGGGATGGTCCAAGTAATTGAATTAATCCAGAGACACTTGCAAGTTTCCTATGCAGCTTTCCTTTGCAGCTGTCGAAATGGAGATAATTGAAAATCAGAAAGGCAAGCAGGATCAAACATCTCAGCAGTCTGTATTTGTTCTGTCTCATTTGCAAACAGTGTATTTCACTATGTCACCTAAATCACGTTCTTTTTGTAAGGAGGTTTGGCACAGATTACACTACTTACTTTGACATGTAAAGACAAAATATTTCATATTAACAGCTCTGTCAGCAAAGAGATTTTTAAAAATACAGCACACATCTTCAGCCAGACTGAATAAGTGTAATCCATCCTTGCTAACAGATCACTCAAGTATTCATAATGTAGTTGCATTCTTGAACAGCTTCCTATCAAGCACTTCTTTCCAGCTAGCAATGAAAAGTAACTGTAACCTGATGGAAGGTTACTTCCATCTGAATTCTATCTCTCTTTAAGGCTACTTAAAATGAATCAGATTAAAAACTGGTTTCTGGTTATCCACTTAATTTCCAGAATAAGCAACAGCAAGTGTTCAAGCAGACTAAGTGAAAAATTGGCTGAACCTCTTCAGCTTTTAATGAAAATGCTTCAATAAATACTGTGCAGAAGAAAAGCATTCTCTTGAAGTGAACTTTGCTTCAAAGGAAATATTACCACTGAAGCTGTTTCCAGCATTTCTGCCTAAACTCTCTGGTGTTCCAGTGCTACTGTCTCAACTCTGCCAAGTGAAGTCAAGATGGAGAAAAAAGAAGTGGGATTTCTGCAAAAGAATTGGGGTGAGATACACACGGATTTGAACCTTAAATACTGAATGTTTCTATGTCATTTCCTTGGAGGATGCATCTTGGATGAAACAGACATCAGACCATGCCATATACATCTCATAGCAAGAGCATGGTAGGTGATAAAGAATACTGACCGTTGCTGCTAATCAGAAAAGCAGCTCTACAGAGCAAAAGGGCTGCTATCTGTGGGTTTTAACATAGGAGTAGGAGCCCAAACTGAGCTTTGCCACAAACTCACTGTGACCTTTGATAAGATAACCCCTTTCTGCCTCTCTTGGCTTCTCCCTCCCACTTCGTTGTGAAACTGGGATAATATTCCTACATAGGTGTATCAAGGCTTCATACCATAAAAGTGGCTGTGAGATGATGCAAAGTAAACTTCTCTGATAGAGGCTTTGATGTCACTACAATCTGCCCCATTAGTTTTAAAGCACAATCAATGGGGCAGCATTCTAATTTTGCTAGATCTTGGAATATCATGTGAGGAGGATGCTGACTAGTCATTGCTTCTGCTTGTTACATGCTGTTCTATACAAGCTGTGTCATTATTTTGAGGTCTATGCTGACTGAAGGCAATAGTGAGGGGGAGAGAGGCAGTAAGCTACAAAAGAAAATTAAAGACTAACAGCACCCTTTTTATACATTTTTTAAAAAGGGGGGTGATTTTCTTAACTCCAGGTAGATGAACAGACATCTTTTCCTTTCTGTTTCCAGAATATCTGCTACAATCAGGAGAGAAAGAACTGGACAATAAGCTTACTGCTTCTTTCTCTTCCAGGCTCCCTGAGCTTATGCACAAGGGTGTTGCCTTACCATTGCTGCTGCACAAAGCTTAATTACAACTTATAGCTAGGGCAGCAATTAATGATAATTTCTTTGATTAGGTAGAGGATGAAAACCACATCCCAGTTGGTCCTATTACCCTTCTCTCACCTTTACCTTTGCTATGTTTTGGGCAATAGTCAGTCTAGAAGTGCTGTAACCATTAGATGGGAGGTATGTTGATTTGTCAAACTATATTATCTATGAAAATAAAAAAAATCCATACACACATCTTAAGGGAAAATCAAATTTTGACTAGAGACTATAAACCAAACAGTTTTCCTCAAGTTGTTCAGGCAGGTGGGGATTCTTTTCCCAGCTTCTTTCACTACAGACCGACTGTGTTTTGTTGGCTGGCAATTTTCATGTCTGCATCGACACTTTGTAATGGGAAAGAAGAGGGCAAGAATCTAATAAGCAAACCTTTCATGTTTTATAAGCAATTCAGCATTCACAGGCTGTTTAGTCAACTTAAAGAAACCATTTTCTCAATTAGAGGGCCCCTCAAGTTAATGTATTTTTTAAGACTGTAGGAACACAGAGACAGCAGGATGATTTGGGTTTCAGTTTCATAACATTATGCATTCATTTTTTGCATACAAGTAGTGCTTTTTCTGTTACAGAAACAGCATGAGCTCTGCTCTTTGGTCTTTCAAAATGCAGTTAGGTATAACTCTATTATTTCTACATTTATTGGTGATCAGAAGAGAAAGACAACCTGGGTGATGACATTTGTATGTCGTCATAAATTGTAGTAAAGACATAAGATTGAAATTTCTAGGAAAATAAAAGGTCACCTTGTAATAGTAATTGCAAAGCTGACAGCACTGCTCATGTTCAAATAGTTTACAATATTCCCACAAGTCTCTTCAAGACTATCAGTAATGCCACTGTCCAGAAATTAATTGGCAATAAGATATCATTTGCTACAGTAAATAAAGGTTGAATTCTGTCTAGAATTGATCATTTGCTATTGCACCACAAAAATACAGTAGCCAAATGACAATCTGTGACCTTTACTTGGATTTTGTCTATGACCTGATTTTTCCCAACAGGAACAGAATAGGTGTTAGTCAATAAAAATTAGGGATCAGAGATGTGCTTAAAAGTGATGGAAACTTCTCTATAAAAGCAAAATAAAGTATTTTAGAGATAGGTGTTCACATTCTAAATGGTCCCAAAAACTTGGAGGAAGAGACTCACAAAACTAGACTAGTCAATTCCATTTTATATAGACCAAAAATAGGGAGATTATTGTACATCCTGGCAAAGACTATGCATGAAAATGTATTTTTGTATATATTGGCTTCAGGACACTGCTTGTCAAACCATAAACCCACACCTATTTGATGACTTTCAGAGAGGGCTTTTAAAGCACAGTATAGGATTAAAGTATTTCCTAATATTTAAAAAATCCAAATGAATTTTTAAAATTAAGCTGTTTTTTAAATTTAATCAACCATGCTTTAATCTGAAAATTTAGGGAGACAGGTGTCACTGTAGGTGGCACAATATCTAGGAAACAGGGATAATGCACTGGAACCTAAGATATTGCTTAATCATTTTCAGTGTATGGTGAGATGTTTCAAAAAACAAAGCATTGCTGGAGAAAAACACTCAGAGACATCTGTGTATTGGAAGTGTAGAACCATCTAGAAGGATTATGAACTTACCTTGTGCCTAAGGGAAAATAGCTATGTCTTGGAAATCATGAAGTTTAGAAATAACCTGCTCTGCATTTATAGTTTTGTTTGTTGGTTTTGCTTTTTTTTTTTTAATAGCAAAAGCATCTCTTTGGGGCAACCTCAGTGTTTCATTGTCAGTTATCATACAATTAAAATGTGGTGCATAATAACTCTGCTTTTCTAAAGGTCTCTGAATTACAGATTTGACCCACACAGCCTTTTCCAGCAACTTTTCCAAATCTTGGAAATCTAAATTTCTGAGCATATATTTACTCAAAACAACAAAAAAAATTTTTACTCCAAACAGTCCAACTTTTACTTAGTGATCCTTCTACACTTTTGATTCTTTAGGACTTGGACCTGTAGTAAAGGTTTTAGACACAGTATCAAAATTTTGGGCATGCTTTAAACTTGCATTCTCCAATATTACCCTGAAATTAACCTGGGCAGAGCAGTCAATAGGCACAGGACAGACCAGTAACTACTTTTCCTAGATTACTTTTCTGACCTTATAATTAAAATTTGCTTTAGTGTTGCAGAAGAGGCATCAGAATTAGTTTTGGTCCTGTGCAATGTTCCTCTCAGAACTCCTGTGATAGTATTATGAAGAGGGAAATTGCAACAAACTGCAACTTGTCTAAATCCATAAATCTGAGCAAGAAATCTAAGTTACTCTTACAATGCACTGTCAGTTGTAACCTTTAAATCTGTAGGCCAAAAAAAAAAAAAGCTAAAAAAATACAATCTTCACCCAGAAAAATGCATAGAAAACCAAAAACCAGAGAAAAACCAACCCAATAACCTCTTTCTCTCCCTACAGCAAACCCTGATGCATCTCTAATAAGAAGTTAATGAACTGCTCCTACACTTAATCCCCTTTTTGCTTTCATGGAGAGCTTTCTATACACTAGAATAACTTAAGAATCAAGTAACCTAATTCAGTGGGAACTGAATGATGGCTGCCAGTTTAGTCCTGTACCAGACTGAGTATTTTTTTCTTTCTATGCACTTCATGAACTCACTTTCTAATTACAGTTGTGGATTTTTTTATTTCATACCCGTGTGAAGTACAACTGTTTCATCTGTGACATTATACAGCTACATAAATCAAATATCCCAATTTATAATTGTTTCAATGATACAAAGCTGTGCATAAAGAGAGCAAACTTTAGGCTGTTTAAGGACTTGTTGGCCAAGATCTCCTGGGAGGTGGTCCTTAGAGACAGAAATGTTGAGGAAAGTTGGCTACTCTTTAAGGATGCCTTTCTGAGAGCTCAAGGGCTCTCTGTCCCTCAGAATGAGAAAGTGGGCAGGAGGGGCAGGAGGCCAGCATGGCTAAGCAAGGACCTGCTGGTCAAACTGAGGGAAAAGAAAGGCAAGTACAAGCTCTGGAAGCAAGGGTGTGTAGCTTGGAATGAATACAGGGATGCTGTTCGGACTTGCAGAGATGGGATCAGGAAAGCCAAGGCGCAGATGAACTGAACTTGGTGAGGGATGTTAAAAACAACAAGAAGGGATTTGACAGGTACATGGGCCAGAAGAGACAGGCCAAAGAGAACATACCCCCCTTGGTAAATGAGAAGGAGAATTGGCTGCAACTGATGAGGAGAAGGCTGAGGTACTGAATGAGTTCTTTGCCTCGGTCTTCTCTGGCAGCCAGGATTCTCATAATTCTCATGTCCCAGAACCTTGCATCCCTGGACCTCTAGGTGGGAACTGGGGGAGCAAATCCCCCCCCACTGTAAGGGCAGAGCAAGTCCGAGACCGCCTCATGAGACTGAACATCTAATAGTCTATGGGGCCAGATGACATGCATCCCAGGGTCCTGAAGGAGCTGCTGATGTGGTTGCTGAGCCGCTCTCCATCATATTTGAAAAGTCATGGCTGTCAGGAGAGGTCCCTGGGGACTGGAAAAAAGGTCACATCACTCCCATTTATAAGAAAGGGAGCAAGGAAGACCCAGGGAATTACAGGCCAGTGAGTCTTACCTCTATGCCTGGGAAGATCATGGAACAGATCCCCCTGGATGACATGTTGGAGCACATGAGGGAAGAGCACGTGATCCGAGACAGCCAGCATGGCTTCACCAAGGGAAGGTCGTGCCTTACCAATCTGGTGACCTTCTATGATGGAGTGACAGCATCAGTAGATAAAGGGAAGGCAACCGATGTCATCTACCTGGACTTGTGCAAGGCCTTTGACACAGTCCCCCATCACATCCTTATCTCTAAATTGGAAAGATGTGGATTTGATGGGTGGCCCATCCAGTGGATAAGAAACTGGTTAAGAGACCATAGCCAAAGGGTGGTGGTCAATGGGTCTGTGTCCAGGTGGAGGCCGGTGACAAGCGGGGTCCCCCAGGGGTCTGTCTTGGGACCGGTTCTCTTTAACATCTTTATCAATGACATCGATGATGGAATTGAGTGCACCCTCAGCAAGTTTGCGGATGACACCAAGCTGAGTGTTGTGGTCGACACCCTAGAAGGAAAGGAAGCCATCCAGAGGGATCTTGACAGGCTGGAGAGATGGGCCCGGGTGAACCTAATGAGGTTCAACAGTGCAAAGTGTCAGGTGTTGCACTTGGGCCGGAAGAATCCCAGACACAGATACAGACTGGGAGAAGAGCTCCTTGGGAGCAGCCCTGCTGAGAAGGACTTGGGGGTTCTGGTGGATGAGAAACTTAACATGAGCCAGCAGTGTGCTCTTGCAGCTCGCAAGGCCAATGGTATCCTGGGCTCCATTAGAAGAGGGGTGGCCAGCAGGGACAGGCTGGTGATTGTCCCTCTCTACTCTGCCCTCGTGAGGCCCCATCTGGAGTCCTGTGTCCAGATCTGGGGTCCCAATACAAGAAAGATGTAGAACTGTTGGAGAGGGTTCAGAGGAGGGCCACGAAGATAATTAGAGGGCTGGAGCACCTCCCCCTATGAAGAGAGGCTGAGGGAGCTGGGCTTGTTCAGCCTGGAGAAGAGAAGGCTGCGGGGGGACCTCATTGCAGCCTTCCAGTACCTGAAGGGAGCAGAGAAACAGGAGGCGATGCAACTTTTTAAAAGGATAGACAATGGCAGGACAAGGGTGAATGGATTAAAACTAAAGGAAGGAAGGTTTAGATTAGATATTAGGGGGAAGTTTTTTACAGAAAGAGTGGTGAGGTGCTGGAACAGGCTGCCCAGAGAGGTGATGGATGCCCCGTCCCTGGAAGTGTTCAAGACCAGGCTGGATGGGGCCCTGGGCAACCTAGTGTAGATCCAAGCCTGAGGTTGATAGCCCTGCCTGTGGCAGGGGGGTTGAAGCTCTATGATCCTTGGGGTCCCTTCCAACTCATACCATTCTATGATTCTATGATTAACATAGCATGAAGATCCAGGCAGGTGATTTTACACTGCTTTCCTGTGTTGAAGACACAAAGGTGTGTTTTATGGCTAGGCTGAAGATACGGTCCCGTCACTGGGAGAGTGAGTGAGTGAGAAGACACGTGTGTATTTAAATTTAGCAGTGTAGTAGGTTAGATTGGACCCTAGAATTTAGAAGGGAAAAAAAAAATCAACGTTAGTGGGCAGGATTTCTCAACTTGCAATCAGCGTCTTAATCAAGCCCATTGTTTCTGTGCAGTTGTTCTGCCAAGATACCAGCAGTTTTCCCTTAGATCACATGAGACAGTAAGTGGCTGAGATATCCTGGGTGAGAAAGGATGTTGTTGCTGACATCTTACAGCTGTGTCAGACCCTTCAGAACTCATTTCTTTCTTATCTATTTTCCGTCTGCAGAGTGGCAATAATGGCAGTGAAAGTATTTTTCAGGGGTCTTGATTAAAATCTGATGCATCAAAGGAAAAACTAAGTGAAAAGCGTCATCTTCCCATAATATAAAGTGGGGAGAATCTAACCCCACAGAGTAAGGGGCTTGTGTAACAGCTGAAGATACATAGTAATTGAACACCTTCCTCCAAGAAAAACAATTTACACTAGCAGCAGTCATAGTCCTGTACAGGGCGCTGAATAACTGTCTCCATGAAGAGTTCTAGAAGCTCTTTGGGAATTTTACAGGGATATATATAGTGTGTCTTGAAGGCGAAATTCACCCAGGACAGCCTGTGACAGGCAGGCTCTGACCAACAGTGCCAATCCAGTGCAAAAAGAGAGAAAAAGACATTTATGACGACTTACTATCTAGAAATAAGGGGTTCTGTAATAAATTTCATGTCCTTGTTATTCATTTAATATTAAAAGACCTTATCTTGGAACATGCTTAAACCCAACAATTCAGATTGTGTACGGCATCATTTACTGTTGGAATGGGAAGGCACTCAACAATTAGGATAGGTCTCCTATCAGCCAGTTTGGTATCTGATAGACTTATACAGGCCTGAGAAAGAGGGTAAGTCTGTTGAAACATGTACAGGAACAATGTGAACCCTTTACACTTCTGACAAGGTAATTAACGCCTCAGCAAGAGAGAATTGGAAGCTGCCCAGTCACACAGGAAACACACACACAAAGAGCGTGTAACACAATCTAACTTCACGTATGACCCAAGGTCTAGAAACAACTATCAGTTAATAGATGTGATAGAAGATAGTACTTAGGTAGGAAACCCTTTTCAGAACTTTACTGTGCTCTTAAATAGAAAAACTACTTTCACAGCTTTGTAAAATGAGGAACCTTAGTTACACAATTCACAAGGTATTTCCAAATCTGTTGAGCAGATGAGTCAAATCCTGTGTATACAGCAACATTTTACTGAAGGCACTGTATTGCTGCTATTAAATGTTGTACTGCTTTTGGGCAATTTGGCCATAGGAGACAACTAGAAATAGCAGGGGAGGGAAGGAAGGAGCAGGTTAGAAATGCTAAAAAATAGCCAGTGTCATTGTTGTGTTCTTTGGTGAGAACTAAACCTGACAATTTCAATTTTTTGGTGATTCTTAACTGAGAGTTTTTAATTAGGAAAGAACCCACAACCCTCTCTCCAAACACTCACCCACACTGAAATAACTAAAATAGCATAAGGACAGTTCTTCCCAGATTATCAGCAGAATTCATACTATCGAACAGAAGAGTCCTCCTTATTTCTTTGAGCCAGTCATAAGTCTTAAAATGTTGGTTCAATTTTTTTTTTTTTTTTGTAGAAGCATCAATTTTATTTTTCCAGGCAGTGATACCCACTCACTCAACACTGCAAACACGTTCTCCAGGTGTGTGAACATAGCAGGATAAAAATGGAAGCTGTATCCAACCACAGAGCTGCAAGACTGCAGCATTATGCAATATGTTTCAATCATCTTTTGAAAGAGTTCCCAGTCAGAGAGCAATGCGGCTTTTCAGAGCAAGATATGCTCTGGAGAGGGAAACAGGAAACAACAAAACCACAAAACCCTCAACAAAAACTTCATAGACCCATCATCATACAAGTAACACACACACACACACACACACACACACACACGAGCAGCAGTTAAACCATTGCTGGAAAAACTGTACCTGGGACATTTAATGCAAGAACTACAGAAGCTTTGCTTCTGCTTTTCAATCAAATAATTTTTAAGCTTGTGTCCAATGCTAGGGTTCTTCGCTGTGGGCACTGACAACCTGTGCTCGAAGCAGCCCAGAATTAAAAATTGAAGTTTCTTTTTTTTTTTAACATCCAAGCTGAGTTTATGGTTGACAGCAAAGGCGTTGGTCTGGAAATGGGCTCTACGTCTCTGAGGTCTCTTCCCCTCTCCCTCCCATGCTTCTTCTCACCTACCACAACTTCCACTTTCATATTTTTTGTTTAGTGATGCTGGTACTAAACTGCTACATACTGAAAAACCTGAGGCCAAAACATCTTAAAAAATACAAGAGGGGATTATTTTATTTTTTTAAGACATACATTGACTTGTTTCCAGCTCTGCAAATGAGTGAGTATTGGGGCTGTAGCCAGATCTTCTAGGGCAAATTCAATCCGTATGAGATCTTACCTGCTGGCAAATTCACTACTTAATGCCCTGTTTCAGCTTAGTAGTAACAAAACAAATTCTGGTATCAAAAATGTCACATCCTTTCTATTTAAAGTGATTTTCCAAGATGGCACTTATATTCACCGCCAAGGAAAAATAATTACTTGTGATGATACTAGGGAGGTACAACAGCAGCAGACAAGAATGTGAGATGAGATTTATCTTTTAGTTAAGGACGTAGGGGAGCAGATGGCAGGTAGGATTCCACTCTTACCACACTTCCTCAGACAGAATCAGCCAAAAAATTTAGGCCAGATTTCAGCCACCAAATCCTAGCATTTTCTCCAGAGTGCTCATCAAATATTGAAATATCAAGGACAAAAATTAAGAGTTACACTTTGGGACTACATATCTAGCCTTTGGAGTAGAAGTATTTTGCTGAAAGCTTCTATCTAGTCTAAATTGAATTATATTTTTCTCCCTACAAAAGTATCTACATTCCAAGATTGGTAATATCATAGATTACTCATAGATTGGTAATAGCCTAGATTTACTCAGTGCTTTAGTCTCAGCCTTCAGACACAAGCAGTCATTACGTTCATGAATGAAACTTCAGATTCTTCAAGATCTGCTAGGCTTGGACTCGGTGGCAGACCATTAAATTCTTGTCAGATTGGATGAGAATTTTAGTTCTGAAAGAAGAACTGTGCTCCCTGTATCACCCATGTATTTGCTTCTATTGCTTGAGACTAGTGCCTGTTTGCCATAAATCTTTAATTTTGGTTGCACAATTAGAAGGGACTAAAATAGTGTTGTGTAATTATCAGGACAACCAGGCTTGAGTATGAAAGAAAAACAAACAAGAAAGTAGAGGAATAGAAAGTTGAAAGCAGACTTTTTTTTTTTTAAATCTTTGTGCAAATTATATGAACTTGAATCCTAAGACTATTAAAGAGGAAAAAAAAAAATCTCATTCATGAGTTCTGGACTCCCTGGTGCAATCCTTGAAGTTTGTCATGGAGGTAACAGAGAAAGTCTCGGGAAAGGAAGGATCTTATCAATGTTTATAGATCAAACTTGAGGGGTGGGTGTCAGGACGATGGGGTGCCCAGTGACAGGACAAGAGGCAATGGGGATAAACCTGAATATAGGAAGTTCCAGCTAAACCTGAGGAGGATCTTCTTTACTGTGAGGGTGGCAGAGCACTGGGACAGGCTGCCCAGAGAGGTTGTGGCGTCACCATCTCTGGAGACATTCAAACCCTGCTTGTATTCTGCCCTGTGCAGCCTGCTCGAGGTGATCCTGCTCTAGCAGTGAGATGAGACTCAATGTTCTCTAGAGACCCTTTCCAACCCCTGCCCTTCTGTGATGCCTATGTCAAAGAACAAAGCAGTCTTCAACTGCTATATTGGCTCAGAGTTGTAGAACAGATCTCCATGCTACTGGAAATGAAAATTTCTACCCTGCTTAGCAGGAAGTTTAGGTGTTGCTAAACTCCAACTGGTTGTTGAGGATATTCAATAATCCTTGTAAAAAACTTTTGAGATAAAAAGCTTTTTTGTAGATGGCTATGTATGCTAAAGAAAAAAATTCCCTAACATCAGACATCATTAACTGCATAAGACAAGAAAAAACCCAAAGCAACAGACAAGAATAGAGGAAAATTTGAGAGGCTTCTGCTTTAATGGCAATTATTACAAGGTGTGCTATAACAACTAGATTTAGGGAAAGAATTAAGTATAGATAACAAGTAATCAGCAAGTATGCTGACCTAAAAGAAACAGAATATATTGTAGCATAAACAACATCAAATTAACTATGCAGTACACAGTCAGAAAATAGGCTTCTTTAGTATTGCATCTTCTTTTCAGTTTTAAGTCATCTGAACAAAAAATTCCTTTTCTCCAATGCCACAGTATGCTGTAAAAATTAAAGCTGTTGCTTAATATACAAGAAAATTGCTTGGTTTTTAATATAAAAGCATTTTAACCTTTCATTTGTTACCCAAAGCACTTTTTTGCCAAATTAAAGAAACAGAGCTACAAATATATACAGCATTTTCTTGTGTTAGATGAACATTCTTATAAACTGAAAAGGAACTTTTAGGAACAGATCACTCAAATGAGGGTATTTCAGGAATTCTTAGCCATATTTTGTTTGTCTTGAATACAGTACTAAAGGTAGTCCATTAAATTGTTTCATTATCTCACATCATTATCTCCTTTTCCACTGTGTTTCATCCCCCAGTAGTAGTTTCAAGTAAAGCCACTGTGCAATGGGTCTTCCCTTCAGAAAGGGGCATCAGAGATAGCACAGGTTTTCCATGAAATGTCTCAGTAAAACCCCAACAGTCAGTCTTTGGTCAGAGAGTGAGATGATGGTCTGGTGCAAGAACCTGCTTCAGCAGCAGCATTTGCCCTCTGCTGCTGCAGTTCTAGGGTAAACGTTTGCAAACAATGGATAACATATTCAAAAAGAACTGGAAAGTGCTTATAATGAAATAAGAACATATGTGGTAGCTTTCCACTCAAATAATGCACGGTTTCCAAGAACTGAGAATGTGCTTACAGTGGTGACATTCATCTGCTCAGGTAAAGGCTTTTTTCATCTGTCAGGAAACTTAATTTCTTTGAGACTGCTCCCAGCACTACATGTTATTAGTATTTGAAGCTGGAAATATGTGGGTTATGCTCAGATCCCTGCATAATACAACACAAAAGAAAAACACT
Organism: Porphyrio hochstetteri; assembly: GCA_020800305.1. Classification (NCBI taxonomy): domain Eukaryota; kingdom Metazoa; phylum Chordata; class Aves; order Gruiformes; family Rallidae; genus Porphyrio; species Porphyrio hochstetteri. The sequence goes on along the minus strand of CM036938.1, from coordinate 13,267,391 downwards.
GCAATGGTAAAGGCAGAGGGATAAGTAAATATGAATTGAAATGGCTGTAATTCACTTCTTGTAGTGTGAGTGGGCAACTTTTTAACAATACACAAATTCCAGGGAAAAAAGGCCTTTATTATTGTTAAGACAGCGATAGATGTGATAAAACCCTATATGTAAAACTAGGGAAGGCACATAAACTTTGGTCCAATTTTGTTCCTGTCCCCCTGCAATTAAACGCTGAAGTTAAATACCTCAGAAATTTTCCATAACATTTTGAAATAAATTCTGATTCATAAGTGTTAAGATGTCCTTTGAAAAGAGCAGGCAGTCTCGTATACAGCAAGCAAATCTTCAGAAGACAAAGAAAAATATTCTCTGTAATCTCAGTGTCCTCTGAGTGCAACAGTAACACGAAGCCTGGTATTTCTGCCCTAGTTAACAGCATTCCAGGGCAAAAGATAAAGGCAAAACAATACTTTTTGTAAGCAGTTGACCTCCCACTTGAAAAACAGCAGTACATGCTAACAGTATACAATGACAAGTAGTAGGTCCACATCTCTTAGCTAGAAACTGATTGCTCTCCTACTGATATGAATCAGAGGCAGGCAGATACTTGGATCACACAAACCACATTCTGGCAGTTTTATCAAATAAGGTGAATCGCTTTCTTGGCATACAAACACAAGTTTGCCATTAGTAGTCAAAAAAAGTCATATATAGCAAAATCCCCTCAGATATGTGGAATAAAAATAAGACGACCTTAATCCATCAGCGCACAAAAAATGTGCAACTGGCAGAATCAGCAGACCAGGCAACCAAGTCAAATTACGAATCAGTTGCAAAAATTTCTTCTGACGTTCAAAGACATTTGAAAAAATTCAACGATGTGTAAATTTTACCGTTATGCAACAAATCACAGGTCATCTGAGAAGGCACTAAGCTGCTCCTGGGTTGTTAAAATGTCTTACAAAAAAAGGTCTTTCAAAAAAGCTGACAATGTCTTTTTTATAAGATACCACAGAGTCTTATATCACAAGCACATAGTAAGGCACGTAATTAGAAATCAAGTAAAAGCACAGTAATTTAAGTATTAGACATTATAGTGGTACAAAAAAGACTCTTGAGGTGTAATTATTCATCCCCTGAAATATGACCTTAAAAAAAATAACTTCTTAAAATTTTGTCAAACCATCATAGACCTGAATTTTCTCCCTGTGATTGTAAATGTTTTATTTTTTAAAGAAATGTAAAAAAATTCTTTGAAATCTGGACCTTTTTTTTTTTTTTTCTCCAATATACTGTTACTCACTTTATAGCAAAAATAAAATAGCAAAATTCCATGTGAAGTCAAGATATGTCTGTGACATCACATCTTCAAGAGACTTGTCAAATATCTTTTCACTTCACAGGGAGAAGGCACTCCCCTTTTCTCTAATAACTGAACCAGTAAGAACTGCACAGACTTTCTGTTTTTTTAAAAAAGTTATTTGTAAAATTTGCCAAAGTATGAACACACTTGGTGGTAAAATGAATACTATTTAGAGGACAGTCACAGTAAATGTTTCCTTTTCAAGAAACTCAATCATGATTTCGCATTCAAGTTAGTGCTTAATGTCTGTAGAGTAGATGTAAAGTTTTGTTTGAAATACTTTTTGTGTTTGTTATGTTGTAAAAGCCCTCTAAAATGTTTTGTAAGGCTGAGCAAAAGATAGGGGGATGTTTATAGAAGAATCTTTCTATGGATAAATGATAAACTTTGATCACACACTGGAAGCTGACAATGAGAAAACATAAGCAATTAAATATTTCTGTATGAATGAGTTTTTTCTTATAAGAGACCGAGCTACTTACACCTGTTCCAGGCTCCATTTGAAGATTTTACTTAAACCAGGATGCAGTCTCAAAAGGAAAGTTCATAGGAAAGTCAGATTATAGTGTTTGAGAAGGAAACGTGAAGGTGATTGTTCTCTCCAAAGTCATGACCATGAAGCTCAATGAGAGCATGAATTGCTTCTTCCACAGAGCTCAGCTGGACAAGAGCCATCTTGCAATCTTTCCTGAAGTACAATAAAAAAAACATTACTAATCCTAACCAAATATTCACTGCAGTAACCACCCCAAAAAAGTGATGCAAGTAGCTTTTCAGCCACATCACACACACTGAGCCCTTGTACATTGAAGGAATCAGAACTAGTCATGCACCTGCTAAAATCAGGGGATAACGAAACTATATTTTGCAGATCAATGGCCTACAGCCATGCCATTCATCCACTGCACTGCACTTAAAAAGACAGGGTTGAAATAAGTGTTGAAGACCTTTAAGAAGCACTTGTATTGTTCATATATATACGGTAACTACTCTAGTAGTTACGATCACGCTAAAATTATCACAGAATCACAGAATCGTAGGGGTTGGAAGGGACCTCGAGAGATCATCGGGTCCAACCCCCCTGCCAAAGCAGCTCCCTAGCACATATTGCACAGATAGGCGTCCAGACGAGTCTTGAATATCTCCAGAGAAGGAGACTCCACCACCTCCCTGGGCAGCCTGTGCCAGGGCTCTGTCACCCTCACTGTGTGAAAGTTCTTCCGCATGTTGGTGCGGAACTTCCTGTGCTCCAGTTTACAGCCATTGCCCCTTGTCCTGTCTCCACAGACTACTGAAAAGGGGTTGGCCAATTCCCCCTGCATCCATACTTAAGATATTTATAAACATTAATTAGGTCCCCCCTCAGTCTTCTTTTCTCCAGGCTGAACAGCCCCAGCTCACTCAGCCTTTCCTCATACGGGAGATGTTCCAGGCCCTTAATCATCTCCGTAGCCCTTCTCTGGAGTCTCTCCAGGAGATCCCTGTCTCTTTTATACCAGGGAGCCCAGAACTGGACACAATACTCCATGCTGCTAAACAACCATAATGAGTGTTAAAACAGATTCACTGTCACCTTTTATACGACATTTTACATACACACAGCTTATATTTCTTACTAAAGAAGTATTTACGTTCCTCAAGCTCATCTTACTTTGAAAATGTGGAATTTGTCAAAAGGCTGAATATTTTTCACTTAATTGTGCCAAGATACTATCCCCATGTAAAATTTTAAGATTAGAATTATCATTACAAGTGTCATAGCTCTCACATGGAGTTTTCACACATAGAATTTTGCTTACAGTTATGTACACATGGAATTAAAAAAAGCCAATTTGCTGTCTCCCAGGATGAAAGCTTGCTCAGCATTTTTACAAGAGAACTTACTGAAAGAATCTGAAGTTTTTCATAGTAGATCCAGTATTTACAAAAAGTTTCTTCAGTTCATCAACAGTAACAGAAGACCTATTTAAAAACAAACAAAACCAAAACCCACTCAAGATGTAAAAGAGTACAGAGTTCTGTATAGTATCAAAATCACAGTTCTAGCTTCTAAATTAAATTTGAACAGCAAAAGGTACCTCCAACAACTCAAGCCACATCAAGCATTTATCCCAAACATCTTGGTTTTGACACTAAGATTTATCATCAGTGTGCTACAAAAACATTTTAGATACTCTTTTCATCCTTCCCTGACCCTTCCTCAGTTAAATTCAGACTGCATAAAAATCATGCTAGATCTAAAATGTTACCTTCAGAAATACCTTTCATCTTGCAATTATTGCTACTGCGCTTCAAATATTTTCAATATTTAAAGTTTTGTATTTTACTAAGTGTCTTTTTAATTTTTCCTTATTTGGATAAAATTAGAGTTTTCCCTTTTCCCTCCCTACACAGCTGCTGAACATAAGAAGCCTGTAAAAACTTAGGTTTAGCTGCCACTCCACACATTATTGACAACAGGTAAGAAAAATGGTTTTTTCAGTTTTAAACATGGTTCTTAATTTTTTAAAACAACTTCCCCCCTATGGAAGAGGTCTGAATTCTGTAGAAACTGTTTTTTATAAAGTGTTAGAATGATTAAAACCTGTATCTACATTAAATAATGATGCCAGTGATCCATTAGAGGTAATGGAACTCCAGTACGTTATCTAAAAAAACCCTATGTTTTTAATCTTTGCAAAAATTTATAACACAGGATTAATACATAAAAATCCAAAAGTGCTTTCTCAAGAGAATGCATAAAGGATAGTCTTCAACTGGCTGACCTCATTGCTAGCAATAAAAAGGACAGTTAAAGGGTTCACTTATTGTTTATTACCCAGCAGAATGATGCAAATTCTCAGGGAACTGTAGAAGGCCACGGAAATGTAGCATATGTCAGACTTTGTAACTTGAGAACACAGCCTAATAAACATCATCTTTCCAAGGTCACACTTACGGGATGTTGGAGAGACGCAGGGTGGCCGATGGAGGAAAGATATTTCGGAAGTTCCTGGAGCCACGCTTCTTAAAGCGGTGCAGAGGGCTATTGGTGTAATCCTTTGTCAGATCTTGCCCGTCCTGTCCCTTACGGGGAAGTACAACTCTATGATATTTTGAAAAAGTAGTATGGAGGATCCGTCCATAAATCCTCTGTCCATCCAAGTACCTCATAGCTATCCAGTGGAAATGTAGTTGGACCAGGAATAAAGGGAGGGGAAGAAAAAAGGATTCTTTGAATACTGTCTTCTCTTCAGTGTCAGATTTCACATTCTAAATTCATACTGCAACTTCCATGTCTAGGTCTAACATATTTAAAATAAGTATAAGGATATAACGTAACCACCAGTCTAAATGAACAAAAATACAAAACTCTGTTTCACTAAAGAGCAGTGGCTTTTTCTTAAATAGCTTGATATAAGATAAAGTACAGGAAAATTGCATGATGTTTTAATTCTAACGTTTACTAGATTGAGATTCACAGGATTATTGTTTTAAACCACAATATGAAAGTAATTTGTTTACATGATTTATTTACATGAAAGCAAACAGATTGTTGTCAACATCTATAAGGAAAAGTTTGTATGTAGTAAAGCATCATAATGATGGATTTAATTTGTTTATGCTTGTCACTGACAGGGCAAGTTCCTACATCACATTCACACTCATGAATAACTGTGCCTTAGAAATCAGTACCTGTTTGAGCCTGCTTTATATCTGCCATCTCAACCAAGGCACTTTCTTTTTTGTTATACAGAATCTTCACACGATGCACATCGCCATACAGCCCTGTGGAAATCCAGAAAGGAAATTTGTCCAGAGCATTACTACAAACAGCACAGGGGCAAGTCTGCTTCTTTTGACTAACATTAGTGTTACCAAGAATAATCACCTCATCAAGTGGGCTGGTTAGAGTATTAGTATGAAGGAGGAGAGCTTTGAAGTTTGTGTATTATTTTATGAGACTCAGAAATGGAGGAAGAAAAACCCAAGTATCTTACTCCAAAAAAATAGGATGCTTATGTTCAACTTTTGAATAGTGCAACAGTGTTAAAGTCCTCTTAACGAGGCATATTGAAGTATTACTGTGCCAACAAACCCTGTCCTCTGCAACTGAAGTACGTGCCAACTCTGAACTCCATTTCCTATGATGCAATTGTTGCTTTTTAATCTTACTTTGATTTCCCATTCTTTGTAGTAAACAGATCAGATCACACACTGAATTTTTTCTGGCACTGTAATAATTTTGCCTCTTTGGTACCTGAGGTCTAAAACTACTGACTCAAATCACTGTCATTTTAAACCCAGCACATTCCCTTCTGTGTTTTTCAGACAAGGACAGAACAATGGGGCTTGCATTAGCCAGCATGTGCCAGATAAATAAAAAGAACGCTGGCCCTGGAGTTTCTCAAGGTATATTTGATGTATCTTACCAAACAGGATGAAAAGTCCATGTGGTGTGATGGCCTGTTTAAATGGTAAAAGAAATATATTATTCTTAAGTCTATTCAATAACTGCACAATAAAAAAATAACAGAAGAAATACTGCACACTAATACATAAACCTGTCTCTCGAAAAGCCATTCCCTGCAATAACTACAGTGCATAGCAGTCATGTTGATATATATTTGCTATGCACATATAAAATATTTAAACAAGCTAACACTTCAGCTTAAGCATTTTCATCACCAAAGACTCGAAGTCAGTCATTCCAAAGAAGGTATTAATGTATTAACTGGCTTAATTGTTTGAACTTACTCTTTCCAAACTAGCAGTTCATTCCCTGAAAACTGAAAGCCATTTGCTAAACTAAGAATCAGAAAAGAGCATTCAGGAACTGGTTTGTATTTTCTAAATAGCAGGTAACACCTATAAAACTAAAAATAGTTGCTTCAAAATATGTTTTCTTCATATTCAGTTTCGTGCCTCTGTCTGTGACCATGACGCTTACACTCCAATGCAGCCAGATTTTGTCCAACTAAGGCAGCAGTTTTGCCAGTAATGAGTACTTAAAGTACCTGGGTATCAGAAGGACCACTCACACACTCTTGCCCTACAACTTCTCAACTCCCAGCATTTGAAATGTGTGCCAAGCATACCTAAATTATCTAAAAACAGCAGATACTACAACCTAAGTGTAAGCCCGTACCCTTTTATCATCAACAGTTAGCCATAAGGAACAATTACTATCAATGTAAAATTTAAATGCATGCACACTTTATCCTCCCTGCCCAAATATTTTCTTTCAGCATAGAGTTTATTTAAAGACATTTCTTAACCAAATGAGACTGGAATATTTCTACCAAAACATGTGTTTTAGAAGACAAATAGAGCTAACTTGTGAAGGAATGTTCAAAGGCACCTGAAACCCTGCAACATGGGAGAAATATAACTTGAAATGTCATTAACAAGGTTTTTCTAAACACAGGAACAGAAGTGACAGGGCTCAGGCAAATGCTACTGAAGAACAAGTGTGGCACAGCTGCCAAGGAATGTATTTACAACAATTTACATTTTCCACAATTACTGTTGTTCTACGTTCTTAAAAGGTAAAAACCAGTAAGTTGAGCATTAATGCGTTTACACTGTATCATGCACTGCAGCACAAAGTCCTACATGACAAATTGTTAGATGTGATTAGAATTATGTAAAACAGCAAAGTCCTAAAAGTAGCTTTGACCATTGCTACACATGTGATTATTTTAAAATGGACATACAATTTTAAGACTCTGAGAATCATCTTGAATAATCAGCTGCAGAAAGCATATCCACAGCAATAATCAGAAATGAACTGATAAGATATATTGACAAATGAAAGAAAAATTGACTTAAGAGTCCTAATCTGCAGCTGTTTCTTATGATACTGTGGAACTCAGCTATTAGCACAAAAATGAAAACACAATTACTAAATATTAACGGAACCAGTCAACAGATTTTTAAATGTAAGGTGAAGATAAAATTAGGACTTATTGACAAAATGGAAGTTATCGGCTTTACGGTTAAGTGAATCTAATGAGCGTAAAACCAACAAGAATTCTACATTGCTATAGTAGAACTGCTTATCAATAGTCAAGTAGAACTTTGTTTTAAGTCATGGCCTTGGTAGAACTTGATATTTAAGGGTTTTTTTAAGAGATATACACTGCTTTTAATTAAGCATGGATCAATGTGTAATATTTGAGAAACAGGAGTAAGCTTATAGAACAGTCTATGTTGCATCTACTAAAAGATAACTATCCAAGTTTTCCTTGGCAATTTTACTACCAACACAGGAAAAAGGAAAAAAAGAATCTGTATGTTACTATGAAAACTGAACGTGTATGATGTCCAGAGCAAAATGGACCTGCATTTTTCCAACCTGGAAAAAGTTGCAAAACTAGAAAGATCCTATCAGTGTGAAAAGTACCTGATTTGCTATGCTTTATCTCCTTATCTCCTCCCTCCTGTTTCTCTAACATTGCATTGGAACAAATCATAGAATGGCATGGGTTGGAAGGGACCCCAAGGATCACAGAGCTTCAACCCCCCTGCTACAGGCAGGGCCACCAACCTCAGGCCTGGATCTACACAAGGTTGGACCCGATGATCTCTCGAGGTCCCTTCCAACCCCTACAATTCTGTGATTCTGTGATTCTTGTATTGGGGGCCCCAGCTCTGGACACAGGACTCCAGATGGGGCCTCACAAGGGCAGAGTAGAGAGGGACAATCACCTCCCTGTCCCTGCTGGCCACCCCTCTTTTGATGGAGCCCAGGACACCATTTGCCTTCCAAGCTGCAAAAGCACATTGCCAGCTCATGTTAAGTTTGTTGTCCAGGAGAATGCCCAGGTCCTTATCAGCAGGGCTACTCTCAAGAAGCTCTTCAGGTCACCAGATTGGTGAGGCACAACCTTCCCTTGGTGAAGCCGTGCTGGCTGTCCTGGATCATGTGCTCTTCCCTCACATGCTCCAACATGTCATCCAGGAGGATCTGTTCCATGACCTTCCCAGGCACAGAGATGCCTGTAGTTCCCTGGGTCCTCCTTGCTCCCTTCTTATAAATGGGAGTGACATAGAAAAACAGTAGATGAGGTACTTAGGGATATGGTTGAGCATAGGACAGGAACAGTTGGATTTGATCTTAAAGGTCTTTTCCAACCTTGTGATTCTGTGATGTGACCCTTTTTCCAGTCCCCAGGGACCTTTCCTGACAGCCATGACTTTTCAAATATGATGGAGAGCGGCTCAGCAACCACATCAGCAGCTCCTTCAGGACCCTGGGATGCATGTCATCCGGCCCCATAGACTTGTAGACATTCAGTCTCATGAAGTGGTCTCGGACTTGCTCTGCCCTTACAGTGGGGGGGGGATTTGCTCCCCCAGTTCCCACCTAGAGGTCCAGGGATGCAAGGTTCTGGGACATGAGAATTATGAGAATCCTGGCTGCCAGAGAAGACCGAGGCAAAGAACTCATTCAGTACCTCAGCCTTCTCCTCATCAGTTGCAGCCAATTCTCCTTCTCATTTACCAAGGGGGGTATGTTCTCTTTGGCCTGTCTCTTCTGGCCCATGTACCTGTCAAATCCCTTCTTGTTGTTTTTAACATCCCTCACCAAGTTCAGTTCATCTGCGCCTTGGCTTTCCTGATCCCATCTCTGCAAGTCCGAACAGCATCCCTGTATTCATTCCAGGCTACACACCCTTGCTTCCAGAGCTTGTACTTGCCTTTCTTTTCCCTCAGTTTGACCAGCAGGTCCTTGCCTAGCCATGCTGGCCTCCTGCCCCGCCTGCCCACTTTCTCATTCTGAGGGACAGAGAGCCCTTGAGCTCTCAGAAAGGCTCTTAAAGGGTACCCAGCTTCCCTCAACATTTCTGTCTCTGAGGACCACCTCCCAGGAGATCTTGGCCAACAATTCTTTAAACACCCTCAAGTTTGATCTCCTGAAGTTCAGGGTCTTGATCCCACTCCCTGTCAGGCCCACATTCCTGAAGATCACAAACTCAACCAGGGCACAGTCACTGCAGCCCAGGCTGCCCCCAATCTTAACACCTTTGATGATCTTACCCACAGTGGTGATAAAAAAAAAAACCATGACGACTACTTGCATTGTCTGGAAGTGGAACCCAGGTGACCTGCTTGGAAGGCAGCTGTGCTCATCACTGTACCACCAACACTGCTGATAGTACTAAACCAAAATAATTCAAATACTAAAATGAAAAATTATTTGGCTTCTCTAATGATAAAGTAGCACATGGAGGAATCATATTAACAAAGATACTAGTATGTTTAGTCACAATGTATGTTGTTTCTCTCTTCATGTATCTATCATGTCTAACCATAGATTTTTCTGTAATTACTAGCTATACTGCTGACATAGGATTCCTAAAGTAAATTGTGTTAGGAAGCTTTTCACTGTTGTGTGAAGGTTTTTAAATCTCATCACTATTGCAAACTTTCCCAGACAAGAATAGAGCTGTCCTGGGTTTTATTTTATCAGCATAGACATTTCCTCTCTTATTCCTTCAGTTAATGTCAATTTGCAAGAAATATTCTGGCAGTACAAGTTGTTACTTGCAATGGTTCCATCAATCAAGCTTACTTCAGGGTTGAGGTTGTTGACCAGTATAACAGGACTTTCTGGAACACTAGTAACAGTAGGAGTCGTCACGCATCCAGCTGCTCCAGATGTGGTGACTGCAGGATAACTGTGTACTCCAGAAAAAGACTGAACTGGAAAACCTTGAAGGGTATTAATAGCATCACTTGACGTCTTAAAGTGAAAAAACCATTTCAGAATACAAAAGCATTTGGCAAAATAATCAGTATTCAATTAAAAACATGCTTTTAAACAATTTAGTTATTCCTAGTATCTGACAATAAAGTGGGAAACACGATCTCTCCAGAAATGAAGAAATACTCAGCTACACCAACAGACCCAAACAAAAAGGGACTTAAAATGCAGCCTGAGAAAAAAAAAAATAACCTGGCACAGAAATTTATCCCACGCTGGGATAAATCACTGAGTCTAGATCACTGAGTCTAGAAGACTATTTACTTCTCATTTTATAGCCAGAAAAGAGGAGACCTCCTGCATTAGATATGAACATCACTGAAGTCTTACAATTCCTAGAAAAACTGAGGCTTGGAGTTTCTTCTTCTGCAGGTAAGAGCTTATCATGTCATTTAATTTCTTGACTTATTAAATGATAAGCTACATCAGCATGTGTTTTTTATTACAGAAATTAAATTTACTGAATAATATGAGGAGGAGAATCAGAATGACTCAAATTAGCATTGTGTTCTGACTGCTATGTTTGAAAGGAATTTGCTCTAAACACGTGTATTCAGATAGACCCCTAGTCCCAGATGCAAACACCACTGTTTTTAGAAAATAGAAATTTACCAGTACCTTGGGCATATCCATAGGTTGGGACATATCCATAGGCTGGGGCATACCCAGAAGCTCCTACATACGATTGGGAGTAAGTAGTTTGGTTGCCTAGAGAGAGCAGACACATCTAATTAAAACAGATTTCAAAATATCTAGAAAACATCAATGAGAATCTGCCTTCAGTCCATGACTACATCTTTAATAAAATGTTCAGGTTTAAAAAAAAAAAAAAAAAAAATCACATTGAAACACAAGATTCCGTATTTTACAAAGGCTGTTTTCAGCCACTTTTGAAGGCAAGTGTTCTGATGAGCCTCAATGTCGCTCTTTAAAATGAGCTCATGGCAAGATGTCATTTAGAGACCTTTCAATAGGAAAGCACAGCACAGATCAGTACACATAAAAAAGTTAAGACACTTGTGGTGCAATGTTCAACAGTTTTTAGTCACACAATAGAAATGCATTCTAGGCATTTTCTGGAAGTAAAAACATTCAGAGGCATTTTTGCAGTGACAAGATACAACTGCTTCCTAGATATTTCCAAAACCACTATGGTATGGATTAAATAATACAAACAACTACAGTGAATCTAAAGTTCTGAATTTTACTAACTATTCACAAAGTACACTTATTTTGGTTTTTAAGGAGAATGAACTTTCCCAGCTTGCCTTACTTTATAGATACATTTTTTTATGGTTGTCCTGGCAATCACAATCATTAAACCAATCTGGATTAGCAACATACGGAGAGTCCCAGCCTGGAAGATAGCTCAGTGACTTTCACACACAGCTACCTGGGTCAGCACACAGACTGGTGTTCTGAGAGGAAGTCATTCTTTCATATGTTAGCACACTAGGTTTTTTTAGAGGACTAGCATAATCAGCAATACATAGTCTGTAAGTCTGACAGTATGTCTGTTTACTACTCAAACCTCCATCATTGACTAAAATAGCTCCATTCATAGAGGGTTATTGATAGGGATGATACAATACCATAAGAAGTATCAGTTATCAATTACAAAAGCAACAAATGAAACAGACACCACAGATCAAGTATTCATAAATTCTGCATCACATTATACCTCATCTTATCTGTCACAACAGAGTGTCTTTCATACAAGCAACTGAATAAATTTATCACACCAAAGGAAGTAATTTAGTTCTTGAAATACATGGACTTGTGCATTATACTGACACATTCTGGCAATATAGGTATTAATCACTTATTCACAATCAAAGAATGGTGATGGAAACATTAATGAAGAAATAGATAAAGCACAGAATCACAGAATAACAAGGTTAGAAAAGACTTTGAAGATCATAAAGTCCAACCATTCACATACTAAACTAAACCATGTCCCTAAGTACTTCATTGACCCTTTTTTTTGAACACATCCAGGGAAGGTGACTCAACCCCCTCCCTGGGCAGCCTGTTCCAGGCCCTGACAACTCTTTCAGTAAAAATTTTCCTAACATCCAATCTAAACCTGCCCTGGCGCAGCTTCATGCCATTCCCCCTTGTCCTATCACCTGTCACATGACTGAAGAGACCATCACCTACCTCTCTATAACCTCCCTTCAGGTAGTTGTAGGTGGTGATAAGGTCTCCCCTCAGCCTCCTCTTCTCCAAGCTAAACAGCCCCAGCTCCCTCAGCCACTCCTCACAGGATTTGCCCTCCTGCCCCTTCACCAGCCTGGTTGCCCTTCTCTGGACTCGCTCCAGGACCTCCATGTTCTTATGGTGAGGAGCCCAGAACTGGACACAGTACTCAAGGTGTGGCCTCACCAATGCCCAGTACAGGGGCACAATCACCTCCCTAGACCTACTGGCCACACTGGTTTTGATACAAGCCAGGATGCCATTGGCCTTCTTGGCTGCCTGAGCACACTGCTGACTCATGTTCAGCCTGCAGTCAACCAACACCCCCAGGTCCTTCTCTGCCTGACAGCTCTCCAGCCAGTCTCCCCCAAGCCTGTAGCGCTGCATGGGGTTGTTATGTCCCATGTGCAGCACTCTACACTTGGCCTTGTTAAACTTCATCCCATTGGTCTCAGCCCATGGGTCCAGTCTGTTCAGATCCCTCTGAAAAGCCTCCCTACTCTCAGGCAGATCAACACTTCCTCCTAGTTTAGTGTCATCTGCAAACTTAGTGAGGGAGCATTCAATCCCTTCGTTGAGGTCATTGATAAAGATGTTGAGCAAGACTGGACCCAGGACTGAGCCCTGGGGGACGCCACTCGTGACCGGCCTCCAGCTGGATTTTGTTCCATTCACCACCACTCTTTGGGCTCTGCCATCCAGCCAGGTTTTAACCCAGCTGAGGGTCCACCTGTCCAGACCAGTGGCAGCCAGTTTCTCAGTCAGAATGCTGTGAGAAACGGTGTCAAAGGCTTTGCCAAAGTCCAGGTAGATCACATCCACAGCCTTCCCCTCATCCATTAAGCGGGTCACCTTGTCATAGAAGGTGATCAGGTTAGTTTGACACGGTCTACCTTTTGTAAACCCATGTTGACTAGGCCTGATCCCCTGGCCATCGTGCATGTACTGCATGACAGCTCCCAAGATGACCCTCTCCATGATCTTCCCTGGGACTGAGGTCAGACTGACAGGCCTGTAGTTCCCTGGATCCTCCTTCCAACCCTTCTTGTCTGTGGGTGTAACATCTGCCAGCCTCCAGTCGACCTGAACTTCCCCAGTCTGCCAGGGTTGCTGATAGATGATGGAAAGGGGTTTGGCAAGCACATCTGACAGCTCCCTCAGTACCCTCGGGTGAATCCCATCTGGCCCCATTGACTTGTGGGTATCTAACTGGCCAAGTAGGTCGCTAATCATTTCCTCCTGAACCATGGGAACTTTGTTATTCTTCCCCTCCCTGTCAGCCAGTTCCGGAGGATGAGTACTCAGGGAATATCCTTCTTTACTGTTAAAGACTGAGGCAAAGAAGGAATTAAGGACCTCAGCCTTGTCCTCATCCCTTGGCACTAATGTGCCATCAGCATCCAATAAGGGCTGGAGATTCTCCTTGACCCTCCTTTTACTGTTAATATCCCTATAGAAGGACTTTTTATTATCTCTTACAGAACTGGCCAGCCTGAGTTCCAGATCAGCTTTAGCCCTTCTGACTTCCTCCCTACATGATCTCACTAATTTCCTATAATCATCCCAAGACACCTGCCCCTTCTTCCAAAGCTCATATTTTTCCTTCTTTTCCCATACATCAGCCTGGATCTCTCTACTCAGCCAGGCTGGCTTCCTAGCTCACCGACTCCTCTTCTGACCGACTGGGACAGCCTGTTCTTGTGCCGCCAAGATTACCTTCTTGAGGAGCAACCAACCCTCTTGGGCTCCTTTGCCCTCAAGGGCTGCCTCCCATGGAATCTTTTATTCTGCCAAATGTGACCTGCATGTTGTACACTGATACCAAAAATCAAGCATGTAAATATTGTCAAACCGAGCTAAGGCAGAAAGATCTGGAAGTCTTTGTTGCATTTTTTAATCTGTGAAATTATTTTCTTCATGGCTAGCAGCTGACTTCCAAAGCAAGCTAATTCATTTATCTCTGCATGTACTCACTGGGTGAGAGAACTCTTTAAATGCAAAACATTCACAGAATCTGCTTGTTTGTAATGTAGTATCTTCACCAAAGACCAAAAAAACAATTTCTGCTATTAAGACTTCAAGTCTACAGAAAAAACAATTGTACTATTCTGATATCTACCTGCTTTGTCTCCATCAAAACTATGTAACAACATAGGAAGTGCTGATATGACTCCCAACATCTTCTCAATATGTCATGCAACTGACTATCAGAATATACCTATTACAACATATGCATGTTGCTACGACTGAAAGAAAGGCTAGACGCATGTTTTATCTCAGTCTACATATTTTATTTTTTAAAGAAAAATATCAGAGCAACTGCTTCACTGTGACTGCACTACACACAGATTTTGATACAGGCACCAGACTCTTCTTCACATCAGCACCTCTGCTGTTCTTACTCCTACAGTAAAATGTTCAGACTGAAAATGAGATTGCTAGCAATGAAAACCTTCGAAAAATGAGTGAAGGAAGGAAATGGAGAAGCTTTCAAGTGTTAGCCTCCAAAAGCATGCATACAATGTTATCTCTGCCCTACAAGCAGTTTTGTCCTTCATCTACTCTCTTCTTTCTCCTTTCACTGACAGTTCAAATTGTGTAAGTCTAATTACTCATAGCATATCAGATTTATAGCAGCAATTCCCATGATGCTATATGGCAAATCCTCAAAAAAATTATAAAGATGGATGTATATTACATAAAGATCTAATGCCTGCTTGTAAAGGGGCCAATGAAGAAATTACTGAGTGCAACTCACTCTCTTACACTAAGCTACCAAAGCCAACTGTCAAAAGAACCCAACCCAAACTCAGTACGTGCTCTAGCTAACACAGAAAACTAAAAGGAAAAAGGGATTTTTTTCTACAGCCCTTGCTACTGTTCTAAGCAACTGGACAGTACTTAGATACCTATTAAAGAACTGAGACAGTTCTTAGCTGTGTATTACTGCTGATAGTTGTCATTACAGAAAAATAGCTAAAATTGCTCAAATTGCACTGGGAATACTTCTGCCAAGTCACCAGATTAATCTATTTGATTATCTGCATTATTACCAAAGTTGATTAGATGAGCAGGCATGAACTATTTACGCCAGGGCTTCTCCAGCGTGGCTTCAAGCAGACACTGTCTATGCCAGGGAAGCCACTTCTAAAATTCAAGAAAGTTTCTGAAGTTTTATCTTTTAGACAGTAACTACAAAACACACATAAATAAGTGCAGTATTTCTAAGTTTCTTATGGTTTTGTTTGTTAGATCAGGGAGTTATCCTAAAATATCAGCAATAAAAGCTAACACCCTTACAAGTTATTTTCAAGGAGCTCTAAGCATCTAGTTTCAATGTGGAATAACAGCCATTGACCATTCTGACCTGTAACATTTATTACAGTGCCAGGGCAAATAATATAATTTCACAGCATCTTACAAACGTAGCTTTATGACAACACTTTGAATCTGCACAAGAACATATTATAGTTTCAGATATTCTTTTATCTTTCATAGGACTTTCTGCTTTCCATAAAGTCTTTGCTGGACCTCAATAACTGAAATGTATGGAAAATGTACCCTTCTATGAAGCTGTTATAAAGCCAGAGCACAAATGCAACATAAAAAGCATCATGATCTTCTGGTGTATTTATCACTAAAATTGAGGGCTTCTTACCATAGGGAGCAGCCATGCTTTGCTCCGGTGGCGGCTGGCCCTCACCAGAAGGAAGGTCAAAGCGAGTGAAGTCTCTGCTTTTGTTATTGTTGTATTTCACCTTGAGGTCAGTTAGCCTGGAGAAATGAATACGAATAGTGCAGCAGGCAGTGTAGATACAGTGGCCATCCAGACTCTGAAGAAAAAAAAATAAAGTTTTTAGAGCAGAAACATGTCATGGCTGCTACCACTGTAAGTTTATTTTATATTCACACCGCAATTGTCATGTCCAAATGGAAATTCATCTTCTGTTTTAAAGTGCTGCTTTTAAACACCAAGTAGACAACTATACTTCCAATATCCTTACATAAACATCTTGTGTAGGCACCAGTGTAGTTCCTTAACTAGTAAGCATTATGTCACCTCATACCAATGGACATAATATAGCTTTAAGGATGACTTCTCTAGCTGTACTTCTAATCCTACTTGTGCCACACTCAACACATGTTACCACACAGTATTGACAGTATGATGGAGATTTTCATTGTATGGAATGTCCCTGGTGAGGAGTCTAGAAAAGCCCTGTGAGGAGTGGCTGACAGAACAGGAGCCTGGTGAAAAGGAGGCTGAGGGGAAACCTGAATGATCTCTACAACTACCTAAAAGGAGGCTGTAGTCAGGTGGCTCATGGTCTCTTCTCCCAAATAACAAGTGATAGAACAAGAGGATGTGGCCTCAAGTTGCACCAGGGGAGATTTAGATAGGATTTTAGGAGAGATTTCATCACTATAAGTATTATAAAGCACTGGAACAGGCTGCCCAGGGAAGTGGTGGAGACACCATCCCTGGAGGTATTGAAAAGACATGTTGCTTAGAGACATGGTTAGTGGTGGATTTGGCAGTGTTAGGTTAACAGATGGATTTATCTTAAGGGTATTTTCCAACCTGTACGATTCCATAAAATACATCTTTTTAAGAACAGCTATGCTCAGAAAGATTGCTGAAATAGTATTTTCTGTCTCTACCAATCATACAAGAATCATGATAGATGAAGGGGAAATTTACACAATCTAGACTGAAATTATAATTTCTGTGAAATATTTAATAAGTTATCATCGATTATTAATACTGTTCTTAAAAAAAGGTGCTACTGCTAACAAACAGGCTATAATCCAACTACATTTACTAATTTCCAATGTATACTTAATGTCTAAAACATATAGCAAATTTACTTAATGGACTAAAGTGCAAGTAGCAATAGACAAATATTCTGTGTCTTTAATTTTGAAGCTGAAAATGAAGTCAACTTCAGTAACAAAAGTAGGGTAAGGGTTCCATTTCTTCAAGTCTTAAGCTAATTTTTTTTGGGAAAAAATAAAGTCTAACAACAGCAGAATCTATCCTTCTATATAACTTCTATGGGAACTTTCAAATTTATTACATTTATTTAGTAATACTGAGACAACCACATAGGATAAAGTGAAAGGGTTTTTTTCAAGTAATAGAATCGCAGAATGTGTAAGATTGGAAAGGACCTTTAGAGGTCATCTAGTCCAACCCCCCTGCAGTCAGCAGGGACATCTTCATTAGAGCAGGTAGCTCAGAGCCCCATCAAGCCTGACCTTGAATATCTCCAGGGATGGGGCCTCCAACACCTTTACGGGCAACCTGTGCCAGTGATCTACCACCCTCATATTGAAGGACATTTTCCTAACATCTAACCTAAATCTCCCCTTTTCTGGTTTAAAACCATTACCACTCATCATATTGCTCCCTGCCCTTGGGAACAGTTCTTCCCCACCTTTCTTATAGGCACTTTTCGGGTACTGGACGGCCGCTATAAGGCCCCCAAGAGCCTTCTCTTCTCCAGGCTGAACAAGCCCAACTCTCTCAGCCTGTCTTCACAGGAGAGGTGCTCCTGCCCTTTGATCATATTTGTGGCCCTTCTCTGGACACACTCCAACAGGTCCACGTCCTTCTTGTGTTGAGGGCTCCAAAGCTGGACACAGTACTCCAGGTGAGGTCTCACCAGAGCAGAGCAGAGGGGCAGAATCACCTCTCTTGATCTGCTGGCCACACTTATGATGCAGCCCAGGATGTGGTTGGCTTCTGGGCTGCAGATGCACATTGGTGGCTCATTTCCAGCTTTCTGTCCATGAGTACCCCCAAGTCCTTTTCCTCAGGGCTGCTTTCCAGCTCATCATCTCCTAACCTGTTTGGATAACAGGGATTGTCCTGACCCAGGTGTGGGACCCTGCTCTTGGTTCTGTTGAACCTCATGAGGTTCACCTAAGCCCACTTCTCCAGCCTGTCCAGGTCCCTCTGGGTGGCATCCTGTCTCTGTGGCACACTAACTTCACCACTCGGCTCGGTGTCATCAGCAAATTTGCTGAGGGTGCACTCAATCCCACTGTCAATACCACTAATGAAGGTATTAAACAGCACAAGTCCCAGCACAGACCCTTGAGATAACTCCATGTGTCACCATCTTCCATCTGGACTTGAAGCCATTGACCACTACCCTCTGGGTGCAATCATTCAGCCAATTCCTTATCTACTGGACACATCACCCATCAAATCCCTATCTCTCCAACTTAGAGAAGGATGTTGTGGAGGACTGTGTCAAAGACCTTACAGAAATCCAGATAGATGGCATCCATTTTTCTTTTAGCTCTTCCCTTGGCCACTCATGGAGTTACTTCATTGTAGAAAGCCACTAGATTGGTCAGGCAGGACTTGCCCCTAGTAAAGTCATGCTGGCTGTCTCAAATCACCTCCCTGTCTTCCATGTGCCCTTTCTGAAGTATTTTATCTTCTGTCTTCATTTTTTACTTCACAGTTCAAGTAGTATAATCTGGAACACTTCTGCTGCCCCTTCTACAACAATCTTTGAAGTCTCAGCTTTTAATATTTATCAAACTACTCCCCTGCTGAGGAAGTTAGCAATATTTTCTGGAAATTAAAATATTTAGCTATTAGAAGGAAACCAATTGAGGGCATGGGATACTGGATCTGATAGTCCCAATAAAAGTGAGCTCATCAAGAGTGTCAAGACTGGAGGCAGCCTGGGCTGCAGTGATCACACACTGGTGCAGTTCAGAGTCTTCATGTGTCAGGCAAGGAGCATAGTCAGGACCCTGAATTTTAGGAAAGCCAACTTCCAGTTGTTCACACAGGTAGTCAATAGGACCCCCTGGGAAAGTGTTCTCAGGGACAAGGGAGCAGAGCTGGCAGATCTTTAAAGATGCTTTCCAGAGAGCACAAGAGCTCTCAATCCCTGGGTGTAAGAAATCATGCTGGGAAGACACCAGCATGGCTGAGTGGGGACCTGCTGGTCAAACTGCAGGGCAAGAAGGTAATGCAGGAGCAGGGACGAGTGTCTTGGGAAGAGTAGAGGGACACTGCCCAGTTGTGTAGGGATGAGGTCAGGAAGGCCAAGGTGTGGCTGGAGCTCAACTTTGCAAGGGATGCCAAGAGAAAACAGAAGGGTGTCTACAGGTATGTCAACCAGAAAAAGAAGCTTAAAGAAAGCATACCCTCACAGTAAGCAACAATGGTGCACTGGTAACAACACAAGAGGAGAAGGCTGAGGTTCTCAACAGCTTTTTTGTCTCAGTCTTCACTGTCAACCTCTCCCCTCACATCTCCAGAGTAGAAGGACTTCATGAAGGGGACCTGCAGGACAAAGTCCGTCCTGCTGTAAGTGAACACAAGGTTTGTGACCACCTGAGGAGCCTGAACAAATCCATGGGACCTGATGAGATGCATCCCAGAGTCCTGAGGCTGATGTAGTTGCCAAGCTACGTCATGATATTTGAAAGTTCCATGATATTTGAAAAGTCACCAGTCAGTGAAGTCCCAGGTGACTGGAAAAAAGGAAACATGACACCCATTTTCAAAAAGGGTAGGAAGGAGGACCCTGGGAATTGCTCACCTGTCAGCCTGGGAAGATCATGGAACAGACCCTTCCAGAAGCTATGATGAGGCACGTGGAAGACAGGGAGGTGATTCAAGACAGCCAGCGTGGGTTCATCTTATTCTTTCTACAGTGGAGTGATTGCATCAGTGGATGGGTGAAGAGCTATAGACGTCATCTAATGGGATTTCTGCAAGGCCTTTGACATGGTCCCCCACAACACCCTTCTCTCTGAATTGAAGAAATATGGTTTTGATAAGTGGACTGTCCAGTTGACAAGAAGTTGAAAGGCTGGTTGCATCCAGAAGGTAGTGGTCAATGGCTCAATGTCCACATGGAGAGGAGTGACAAGTGGTGTCCCTCAAAGATCCATACTAGCACTGGTATTGTTTGATATCTTCAACAACAACATAGGGAGCAGGATGGATGCTCACTCCACAAGTTTTAGATGACACCAAGCTAAGTTGTGCAGTCAACACACCAGGGGAACAGAATGTTACCCAGAGGGACCTGGATCAGCTAGAGAGGTGGTCCCATGCCAACTTCATGAAGTTCAATAAAGACAAGTGCAAGGTCCTGCACATGGATCAGAACAATCCTCATTAT
Source organism: Porphyrio hochstetteri (assembly GCA_020800305.1). NCBI lineage: Eukaryota > Metazoa > Chordata > Aves > Gruiformes > Rallidae > Porphyrio > Porphyrio hochstetteri. Next base: position 13,246,930 of record CM036938.1, on the reverse strand, counting down.
CAGTACAGGCTGGGGGATGATGTGATAGAGACCAGCCCTGAGGAAAAGGACTTGGGAGTATTGATGGATGAAAAGCAGGACATGAGCCAACAGTGTGCAGTCACAGCCCAGAAGGCCAATCACATCCTGGGCTGCACCAAAAGAAGTATGGCCAGCTGATTGAGAGAAGTGATTCTCCCTCTCTGCTCTGCTCTTGTGAGATCCCATCTAGAGTACTCTGTCCAACTCTAGAGCCCTCACAATAAGAAGGATAGGCACCAGTACAGGTTAGAGGTTGACCTGCTGGGAAGCAGCACAGCTAAGAAGGACCTAGAGTCCTGGTCAAGCTCTCCATGAGCCAGCCATGTGCCCTCATAACTATGAGGTCTAACACTGTCCTGGGCTGTGTCAAGAAGAGCGTGGTCAGCAGATAAAGGATGTTCTCCTCCCCATCTTCTCTGCTCTCGTGAGGCCACAGCTGGAATAGTGTGTCCAGTTCTGGCCTCCCAGGTTCAAGAAAGACACAGAACTACTGGAGAGAGTCCAGTGGAGGGCTACCAGGACAATTAGAGGACCTGAACATCTTCCATATGAGGAAAGGCTGAGAGAGGCAGCTCTGTTTAGCCTAGAGAAGGCTGAGAGGGGATCTCATCAACATTTACAAATACTTGAAGGGTGGGTGTCTAGAGGAAGGGAGCAGACTCTTCCCAGTGGTGCTGAGTGACAGGACGAGGGGCAACGGGCACATGTTAGAACACAGGAAGTTCCATCTCCATATGAGAAAAAACTTCTTTATTGTGAGGGTGGCAGAGCACTGGGACAGGCTGCTCAGATTGCTTGTGGAGTCTCCTCTGGAGACATTCAAAACTTGTCTGGATGCTGTCCTGTGCAAGGTGCTCTAGGTAATCCTGCTCTAGCAGGTGGTGGTGGTGGTAGTTGTTGGACTTCCAACCCCTACAAATCTGTCAATCTGTGACCTCTTGGAGTAGGTCCAGAAGAGGCCTCAAAAATGATCAGAGGGCTGGAGCACCTCTCCTGTGAAGACAGTCTGATAGCATAGGGCTTGTTCAGCCTGGAGAAGGCTCAGGGGAGGTCTTATATTGGCCTTCCCGTACCTGAAGGGGCCTAGAGAAAAGCTGGAGAGGGCCTGTTTTTAGGGGCATGTAGTGACAGGACAAAGGGCAGTGGTTTTAAACTAGAGCAGGGGAGGTTTACATTAGACATTAGGAAGAAGCTCTTCACTCTGAGGGTGGTGAGGCACTGGAACAGGTTGCCCAGAGAGGCGGTGGAGGCCCCATCCCTGGAGGCATTCAAGGTCAGGCTTGATGAAGCTCTGAGCAGCCTCATCTAGTTAAAGGTGACCCTGCACAGGAAGGGTTGACCTTTAAAGGTCCCTTACAATATAACATATTCTATGAGTCAATCCTAAAAGTTATTTTAAAAAAAAAAATTCTTTTAAGTATTGGTTATATTTGGGAAGGTTTTGGTAGTGGGGAACTTCTACCCCACCCTGGAAAAGACCCACGCTAGACAGAGTGAGTGCCAGCTGGCTCCCAAACAGATGCATGGCTGCCCAAAGCAGAGCCAATGAGCAACACTGATGGCGCCTCTGTGATAACAAAGGGTAAAAAAACCACAATGAGACTGCTGGGGAGAGAGGAGTGAGAAAAATGTGAGAGAAACAACCCTGCAGACACTAAGGTCATTGAAGGAGGAGGGGGAGGAGGTGCTCCAGGCACCAGAGCAGAGATTTCTCTGGAGAAGACCATGGTGAGGCAGGCTGTCCCCCAGATAGCCACACTGCAGCCCATGGGAAGAACCTGCACTGGAGTAGTTCGTGATGGGCTGTATCCTGTGGGAAGGACCCATGCTGGAGCAGGGGAACAGTGTGAGGAGAAAGGATTGGCAGAGATAAAGTGTTATGGACTGGCCACAAGCATCATTCCTCATTCCCCTGCACCACTTAGGGGAAAGAGGTAGAAAGGCCAGGAATGAAGTTGAGTCTGGGAAGAATGACTAATGGTGTGGGGAAACTGGTTTTAGTTTTGTTGGTATTCTTCACTATCCTACTCTATTTTCAGGTGGCAACAAATTAAGGCAGTCTTCCCTAAGTCAGTCTTTTATGCCTGTGGTGGTAATCGGTGAGCAATCTCCCTGTCCTTATCTGGACCCATGAGCTTTTTGGCCTTATTTTCTTTCCCTGTCCTGTGGAGGAAGGCGAGTGAGATCAGCTTGGTGTCTGACAGCCAGCCAAGATTAACATCTCACATAAAATGTATTTAAATTTTCTAAAGCTTTTCTTAAAATCAGGGTATAATTGGTTTGAAATTAGGAAATTTAAGGTGAAAACACTGATTACTGTAAATTCCTTAATGAAATTCAAACACATAAAACACGTAACATTCACTTAAGCTCTGAGCATTTAACTACATTACTTTTAATATTGAACCTGACTAAAAATATTCCAGTTTTTTTGAAAGACAAAACCTTTTTGGTCAATTACAGTTACCATCAGCTCCAATTTTTGTTTTGGTAGACTCATGCAGATCTTGGAGCATGTGCTATACATTCATGTTTGAGCTGATGATAGTTATCCTCTTAACTAATGAGGGATGTCCAAGTTATTCATGTGCAACAAGAGCAAGAGAATGTGAGAAGTCATAAAGTTAATGATCAAGCTATCTGTGATGTTACCTATTTATCTAGGGAAAATAAACAAACAAACAAAATCAAGATGCATACACTACACTTACCACTTTGGCGTAATAAGCACTTGTTGGATCAGCATACTGGAGCAAAGCTTGGAATAGCTGGCTCTTAGTGAAGGTGATAATCTTCAAGACTGATCCATATCTAGAGAAAAGCTGAGAAGGAAAAAACATAGACTTTCAGATACAATTAATAATTCATGCACACTAAATACTTGCATTTTAATACTTGACTTAAAATTTCTGAAAGATATTTATTTTGTGAGAGTTGAAAACAAATTGAGTAATCTTAGAATTTTTTTTTCCAATTAAATAAATAGAGAGACATCAGAAAAGATGGCAAAGGAGGATAAAATTTTCTAAAGATTTAGCAATGACTGTTCAACTAAGAGCAGGGAAGGCGCGTCCAAGGAGACATTTGTCCAATATCTAGAGAAATTGTGGGTAATCAAAGTTAAGGTTTGACAAATGGAATTCCGCAAGTCATTTGAGATGAGAACTGCAAACTGCCTTTCAAGGTATCCACTTTACATTCTGTATTTCAAATTCTGCAAAACTGGTGACTAAAAATAGATCTTAAATAGTAAATGGGCCTACAGATTCATTATGCAGACCTACTGTCAAAACTAGAAGACAAACAAGGAAAGCGAGACAGAGATTGAGACCTATACGTCTAATTTACAATTGAATGGTATTTTCTAATTGAGTCATAGAATGTGTTAAGTTGTAAGGGACCTTTAAAGGTCCTCTAGTACAACCCTCCCTGTGCAGGGACACCTATAACTAGATAAGGCTGCTCAGAACTTCATCAAGGCTCACCCTGAAGGCCTCCAGGGATGGGGCCTCTACCATCTCTCTGGGCAATGTGTTCCAGTGCCTCACCACATTCAGAGTGAAGAACTTTTTCCTAATATCTAACGCACACCTTCTCTGCTCAAGTTTAAAATTACTGCCCCTTGTCCTATCACTACATGCCTCTACAAATAGTCCCTTCCCCAGCCTTTCCACAGGCCCACTCAGGCCACAAGGTCTCCCCTGAGCCTTCTCCAGGCTGAACAAACCCAAGGCTTTGATTTATTGCAAATACAAGCATTAAAGACAAATTGTAAAAGGTTGACATTAAATATATATACACTCAAAATGAGTGTGCACTATGTGAAGATGTCTATGCAAAAGCAAAGCCATAAAGAATGAGGAGAAAAATATAGCTATCCTGCAAGTGCAGAAAAACCATGCCCAAATTAACAGTGAGAGAGGAAAGGTGAGCCTGGAATAGAAAGAAAGGCCAGAGGTAAGAACAAGTATCTCCTGCCAGTTTATTAGGCCTAGAATCATGGATACAAGACACACTCTCCTAACACTCTGGGCCTAGTTTTTCAGTATCTCAGAAACAACCTCTTACACCATAGTCATTTTGTGGTAGAAGACAGAACAGAAACCTTTTTCACAGTGATGTAAAATTAGCCATTGATTTCCTGTTCAGAAAGTACTTCCCCTTAAGAAAGGCCTAAATACAGCTTATGAACATATGTTTTTCCATGCTTATCCAAAAGATCCAATTGACCTTTATTAAAATATTGAAATTCTATGTATTCCTGTTTGGTTTTAAACTTAAACCCCACTGTATATATCCATTTTATTTCTGCAAAGTTAATAGGGAGTACTCAGTTTCTTATAATAAATATTTTAAGGTGGTTAAAAAATAGTTTCTTTACAGCCTGTCATAACTTGGGAAAGATAATTAAAGTTTGGATGACAGCTTGCCTACCAGTGTTTCATATGAAGCTATACTTACCAGTGAAAATTTTCATTTCCATTGAGTTTACTACCACACTTACACATAAAGTTACATTATAGCTATCAGGCGAAAGTGTTGCCTTAATTAGGGTAGGCTGTCCCCTATTAAGAACTCCAAATAAGCTACCATTTCAAATATTGCTTAATTTTCTAGACTATTGCAAAAGTGGAGTGAGGGTCATTGGGCAATTCAAAGACTTAATTTACTTCAGTTCTGCAGCACTGAAGTAAAAATTAATCAAACTAATATAAATTAACATGAATCTACTCTTGTATAGCCTTCTTAGTAAAATTAAAAAAAAAAAACCAAACCCCACAAGATTAGATCCAGGAACTCTGTTGCACTATTAAACTAGCACAGCTCCCATAGCCACAGAAGGTTCATTGTCGCGTTATGCTGAGTGCATTAACAATACTAGTTGACATAGTATTTGCAGAAGATCAATAATGAGTGAACAATGCTCATAGATACAAACAAAAGTTTAGATCAGGTAAACTGTTACATCCAAGTGACAACTAATATTTTAGTTAATCAGTATCATGGCAGGGAGATATAGAGAAAGAGTAAATATCAAGAGGTAAAAGAAAAAACAAAGTGTTGATCACAATCAACTATTGTTTGAGATGGTAGTAGATCAGAAAAAAATCTTCCAGGATTGCAGGTTCTTGTAAAAACACCCCAATTATTTTAAATCACATTAATTCAAGAAATTTGTATCTGGAAGATGTTTTAAATTGCATAAATTTGCTAGCAATTACAAAAGTATGAAACCCCTTGCAATATCTGAAAAAAGTTATCATCAAATCTTTTGGGTACAAAGAAATAGTCTCGTAAAGTTACTGCTTTACAACTTACAGCACAGCACAACCCCTAGCAGGAGTTACAATGATGTCCTTCATAGCTACAGGCCACCACTATTCTGGGTTTTCAGAGGCAGTTAAACTAAATGGCATTGTAACAGTAGATGGAGAATCAAAAACATTTGTCTAAGCAACTATACTTGTGTATTATTACATCACTTGCACCTAATTATAAAAGTGAATATAATATCCTAAGTACATAATCCAAACTACAAACGTTAGTACAACAAGGGAAAAAATATTGGTCCACAAGTTGGCAACAATCACTACTTCAGTATCTCATCATGTGGCCATAAATCAGAAAGAACACCTCAAGTTTGTTGCTGCTTCCACAGAAAACAAGGAACTAAAAGAAATGAATGACATGAAAAGCTGAATTCAGCAGCTCTATTTACTTTGATTTCTTTGTGCAAAACTGAGTCAAGCCCAGATCCCTAAATTACAACAAATCATTTTAAAGTGGCAGTCCTCATTCAAACAATTAAGGATCCACAGGTACTTTAAAGAAAAAAAAACCAAAAAACAACAGTTGCTGGATTGACAAGGGCAACATTGGAATGTATTTCAAGTGGATTTTTTAGTTTGGGGTTTTTTTTGTTTGTTTTTTTTTAAGCAATCCTCATTACCTGATACAGCACATCTAAAGTGACAGGGTAGACAGTATTTTCAACAATGATTCGAAGAACAGAATTTTGAGGAACTCCTGAGGTCCCATCATTTGCAGCTGCCATGTTTCCAGGTTGCATAGAATTCACAGCTCCCAGTGCAGCTTGGGGTCTCTGAAATCATGACACAGCAGAGACCACAATTAACTTACATACAAACTATTTTATATCTAAGAAAGTTCTCTTACAAAGAAAAGCATGTAAATTGCATTTAAAAATTCAACTTTAAAATATATATATTCCCTTTACCTGATTATCAACTCAAATCACACATTAATAGGTAAATCGTAACCCTTTTCCCTCCTCTAAAATAAGTCAGATCACACTTTCACAGAATTATGACCTTTTTTTAGGTAAACCATTTCTGCTTTGTAATGCCATATAGCCACAATTTTGCTTTGATATGTTAAGCTTTTGTCACTCTAGAGATTTTCCAGCAAATTGTATGATGACAGTATTTTAAAAAAATACTAATAAGACAGTGTACCAAAAACTATTCGCTCTGCTTTTTAGGATTTCATTCTCTTTGAGATCTTCAGGAACAAAGTTTTGCTGGGGATAAACTTCAAGATGCATACCCTGTGCTTTTTTTTTGGTGTGTGTGTTTGTTTATTTTTGAGCCAAGATATCAATCACAAAAACCACCTTAAAATCTCACTCCTCAGACTGCCTCACTGACTTTGGAAGTCTCTGCATTTGTTTTTGATGGACTTTCCTCAAGAAGGCCTTCAGACTACCTCTGGGAACACTGTGGACAGATGTTCCTTTCCCAATACAGCATCAGGACTTGAAGTCATGTCTTAGTAACACTGTTTCCTTGGAAGACAGACTAAACATGGCACATGGTAAAGAAGTCACCCAGTTTCAGAAACATGTAAATCTGCAAAGTAATCTGTCCTTCACTCCTGAGCCTAAACACTAAGTCAGTAAGTAAGTGTTCAGCTGCTCTGCTAGGCTGTCTAAAATGTAAATAAAACTCAGAGGCATAACTGAAAAAAAGAAAAAAAAAGTAGACAATGCTTTTATAGAAGAAGGAAACAAGTGTCCTGCACTGAGTTGAAAATACTCTGAGAAACAGATACAAGGATTCTTATTTGCAAATATGAGTGTAGTTCTCATGAGGCTTTTATATATACTACATGCTTAAAAAAAAAAAATCTTCTTTGCTTTTGCAGATAGCAAACCAGTCAAACTTGGATGAGGAAAGAGACTTGAAAGTTTTCATGACTCCTGTGTCAGCACAAATTAAAAGTGAGCGCTGTTTTTTGCTCCAGTTGCTTGAAACATTCATAACAGGAAAAAAACCCCATAATACACGTATTATCTCTTTTATATATCTAAATGGGAGGTCAATTAATCCAGGAATCCAAAAATAGAAATGGATTTCAACTGCAGTATGATGGCTTATAAACTTTGATCATGTTGTGCAAAGTGTATTTTCTTGTTTAGAGATTAGGATTTTAAATCATTAATCATTTAAATAATTAGTCAGTGGCTCTCCTCTCATCCACCAAACTAGTCACCTCACCATCAAAGGCTGTCACTTCTTGTCCTTAAAATGACTGGAAATGTTTTCCAGGAAGTTTCTCCATTACCTTCCCAGGGACTAAGGTAAGGCTGACCATCCAGTGGTTCCCTGGATCCTTCCTGTCCTTCTTTAAGATAGGAGAGAAGTTTAATTTCTTCTAGATCTCAGGAAACTCCTTCAATTGCATGACCTTTTGAAGATTGTAAGAATGACATCACAATGACATCAGCCAGTTCCTTCATCACTCACAGGTGCATCTCATTAGGGCCAGAGACTTTTGTTTGTTCACTTTGTTTAAAAGTTGCCCAACAAGATTCTTTCCCACTGTTCTCAGTTGATTGGTATTCCCAAAGGCAAGTCTTAATCACTAATGGCTGAAAAGAAGGCATTCAGTACATCCTTTTCCATGTCCTGTCACCAGGGCCTGCTGCTCCATTCAGCAGCAGGACCATGTTCCCTAAGTTGCTGTTCACATTCCTCACCAGAGCCAACTCCATGTGGTCTTTGAATTTCCAAACCACATCCCTGCACATTTAGGTTCCTCTATATTGCTTCTGGGTCGCCTGTGTTTCTACCTTTTCTGTGTCTCTTTTCTATGTTTGACTTCAGTCAGGATGTCCTTGCTCATCCAAAATGAGATACAGAATGGGCTTTGAAACTATGTAAGCATCACAAGTTACTATGAAGAAAATGAACTCTATCCTGGCCAAAACTAGTATGCAATTTGTGCAATTTTATCCCATTAAATGGAAATATTATACTTACTGCCTGATTAGGTAGATTGTCAGTCTTGAGCTCTGTGTGATTGGAAAACTGAACAAAACCAGGCTGATTGTGGACGTAAGGTGTAGCAGAAACATAGTAGTTCAGCATAGTAGTAGCAGCTTCTTCAGAAGCCATTTCCAGAAGTGCCTGCAACCAATACATAACAGTTTTCAGTGGTGAGGTTTTTTTTCTTTTTACAGGAGAGACCAAAGTATCACAGCACCATTTACTCCCAATTCTACTCTTCCTAGAAAAAGGTCATGTGAAAAGTTCAGTACTGATTTGCTCAGCGTTAAAATGCATGTATATGTGTGTTCATGTTTATGGGGATATTTCATTTGATTTGTAGGTTTTCTTAAAAGATTTCACATTCTAAGTACAATAAAGTCATTAAAGAAGAGGTGGAATAATTATGACATGGGAGCAATGCAGATAAAAATACCACACTACTAAGTAATTTATTAGATTCCTGAATCCAAGCAATATTACCTAGATAGCAGATGCACATGCTGAATAAAAAAGTAGGAACAGGACACTAACATCTATCAGTGTGTGCATTACATTAACCAAGCTCACTGCTCTACACAATTATTTTTAGGATTTTCATGTTTATCCATGATGTGAACTATCTAAAGGGATTAAAAAACCCACCTCATAACTAAGCAATGTATTACACATTAAAAAAATTAATGTGTATATTAATTATTTAATAAGGCATGTTACTTCAAGACATTTCAACTCTTAAACTAGATGTGAAGGGGGAGGGGGATAATACCAAGCTTGTCTGTGACAAGCTGTGGGATCACATATCAGAGTTGGACGGACAACATGCAAGCACTCCCCACCTGGAGCACTGGGTCCAGCTCTGGACCCCTCAGCATAAGTACATGGACCTCTTGGAGCAGGTCCAGAGGAGGTTGCAAAGATGATCCAGAGGGCTGGAGCACCTCTCCTGTGAAGACAGTCTGAGTGTGTTGGGCTTGTTTAGCCTGAAGAAGAGAAGGCTCCAGGGAATCCTTTATATCGGCCTTCAAGTACCTGAAGGGGCCTACAGGGAAGCTTGGGAGGGACTCTTTCTAAGGGCATGTAGTGACAGGACAAAGGGCAGTGCTTTAAACTAGAGCAGGGGAGGTTTACATTAGACATTAGGAGGAAGTTCTTCACTCTGAGGGTGGCGAGGCACTGGAATAGGTTGCCCAGAAAGGTAGTAGAGGCCTCATCCCTGAAGAATTCAAGGTCAGGCTTGATGAAGCACTGAGGAACCTGATCTAGTTAAAAGTGTCCCTTGCATACTACAGGGAGGTTGGACTAGATGGCCTTTAAAGGTCCCTTCCAACCTAACTCATTCTGTGATTCTATGTCAACATCAATAGTCACAATGCTGTGAGAAACTGTGTCAAAGACTATATGTCTATGTAGCCTTTGACACCGTTTCTCACAGCATTCTGACTGAGAAACGGGCTGCCACCGGTCTGGACAGGTGGACCCTCAGCTGGGTTGAAACCTGTCTGGATGGCCGAGCCCAAAGGGTGGTGGTGAACGGAACAAAATCCAGCTGAAGGCCGGTCACGAGTGGCGTCCCCCAGGGCTCAGCCCTGGCTCCAGTTTTGTTCAACATCTTTATCAATGATCTCGACGAAGGGTTTGAATGCTCTCTTAGGAAGTTTGTAGACGACACTAAGCTGGGAGGAACTGTTGATCTGCCTGAGAGTAGGGAGGCTTTTCAGAGGGATCTGAACAGACTGGACCCATGGGCTGAGACCAATGGGATGAAGTTTAACAAGGCCAAGTGTAGAGTGCTGCACATGGGACATAATAACCCCATGCAGCGCTACAGGCTTGGGGGAGACTGGCTGGAGAGCTGTCAGGCAGAGAAGGACCTGGGGGTGTTGGTTGACTGCAGACTGAATATGAGTCAGCAGTGTGCCCAGGCGGCCAAGAAGGCCAATGGCATCTTGGCTTGTATCAAAACCAGTGTGGCCAGTAGGTCTGGGGAAGTGACTGTGCCCCTGTACTGGGCATTGGTGAGGCCCCACCTTGAGTACTGTGTCCAGTTCTGGGCTCCTCACCACAAGAAGGACATGGAGGTCCTGGAACGAGTCCAGAGAAGGGCAACCAGGCTGGTGAAGGGGCAGGAGGGCAAATCCTATGAGGAGCGGCTGAGGGAGCTGGGGCTGTTTAGCTTGGAGGAGAGGAGGCTGAGGGGAGACCTTATCACCACCTACAACTACCTGAAGGGAGGTTATAGAGAGATAGGTGATGGTCTCTTCAGTCATGTGACAGGCGATAGGACAAGGGGAAATGGCATGAAGCTGTGCCAGGGCAGGTTTAGATTGGATGTTAGGAAAAAATTTTTTACTGAAAGAGTTGTGAGGGCCTGGAACAGGCTGCCCAGGGAGGGGGTTGAGTCACCACCCCTGGATGTGTTTAACAGACGGGTAGATGAGGTACTTAGGGATATGGTTTAGTTTAAGATGAGAATGGTTGGACTTTATGATCTTCAAAGGTCTTTTCCAACCTTGTGATACTGTAATAGTCTTACCTGTTTAGTAGTATTACTACCAAGTTAATAGATAAGTATTTAATCCCAAAGTATATCGAAACATTCAAATAAATATAAAATCATGTTTTCACATTTGAAAATATAAAAATCTTGAGTTACTGATGAAATATTTAGATGCTGTTGCAATCATTTCAGACAAATGCAGTACCAAAGGGTCATAACATGAGCCACATCTTCAGCCTTGCTCTTATAAATGAAACATTGAAAATTACATACCTGACTTCTGTCTCTCAGTATCAAGATGTTGGTTACTTTGCCAAAAAGGAGACCTAATGAAATGATTTCTGCTTCAGTAACATCTTTTGGAATTGAGCGAAGATGAAGGACACGTGAAGGAGAGCATTTTGTTTTGTCTCCTTTAAGTTTCTTCTTAAAATTTTCATTATCTAAAATGTTTTAGGGAGGGGGGTGGACAAGCAAACAAGACAAACTTATTACACACAAAACCCAAAAGAGATAAACTGCTGTCTCAGCACTGACATTCACTTATCTATAGCTCTTTCAATCCTAAAAAAGGACAGTTTAGGACACCTTCAGATACTCCCAATCTCTAATGCAAGGGGTGTGTGTAGTATGTTTGTTTTGCTTTGATTTGGGTTTGTTTGTTTTCTTGTCTTTGTATTTTTTAAGTCCTAGAGACAGAGGCCAACTATTTCTTCCCAAATGCCCATATAACATATTTACAAAATGTTAATTACACAGAAGAGGGGCAAGTAGCAATTGGGAGGTAATATATTATTTTTTTCTTTATTACTAACTTATCTTCCTGCATGGCTTCTCAATTGTATTCAGTTGCTATCCTGTTTTTTATTTGGGTTGAGGGTTTTTTTTTTCGGGGCGGTGTTTGTTTTTATTTTTATGTATACCTGTACTTGAAGTAGAACTGTTCATGGAAAAAAAGCCTCCTGTAGACAGCAGAACAAAGAAGCTCGTCAGGTCCACACTAAAAAAAAGACAAGACAAGATTACAGAATCACAAGGTTGGAAAATACCTTTAAGATCATCAAGTCCAACCATTCCCATCCTATGCTAAATCATATCCCTAAGTACCTCATCTACCCTTTTTTTAAACACATCCAAGGAAGATCCAAGGAAGGTGACTCAATGCCCTCCCTGGGCAGCCTGTTCCAGGCCCTGACATCTCCTTAGCTAAGAAAAAAAAAATTTTCCTAACATCTAATCTGAACCTGAACTAGAATCTGAACTAGATTACTAGTAGTAGCTGTTTCAGAGAAAGAGCTTGATATAAAAGCACAACTCCTGTAATTTATTCTTCCCCACAACACCCTCTTTCTATGCACTTCATCCACTACTGCTACGAACTTATTTTTCAGGAAAAAAATGACAACCACTCAACTTTTCCTTCTGCCTGAAGATGTTAGCAAATTCCGCTATGTTATACTTCTTCTCTTACAATTTATCTGACTACAGTTTCTGTTTGAAAAGATCAAGAATAATAAATGCTTATGAAAAGAAACGAGCTGGCTGCAGGCTCTGAATCTGCAATTACAGCACTGCTTCCAGAAATGAGTAAACACACAGCCACACAGATAAGGTCAGCGCTTGTGGCCAGACACAGTGAACCTTGAACAAAACAAACTCATACCTATAGCATTCTTTTTTATAAAAACCCATCTGATTCTTATCGTGGGAATCTGGTGGCAGATCATACACATTTAGAAAAAAAAATACTGAAAATCAAAGTGTATACTTTAAAAAAGTGTGACAATTTGAGTCTCTAACTACCACCAGAGAATCAGAGTCACAGAATCGTAGGGGTTGGAAGGGACCTCGAGAGATCATCGGGTCCAACCCCCTGCCAAAGCAGCTCCCTAGCACATATTGCACAGACAGGCGTCCAGACAAGTCTTGAATATCTCCAGAGAAGGAGACTCCACCACCTCCCTAGGCAGCCTATTCCAGTGCTTCAGAACTTCAGAAGAGTTTGAGCACTGCACGTTCTTTATGCAGAAATCATCTCCGAGCTGCCTGTTAAATCTGTTTACTCTTTCAGACTGAACTAGTATGCCCAGCCAAGCATTAGCTTCAAAATACCAACAAGCAGCAAGGTACCACAATACCTCTGAAAGGCAGTTAAGTTCTTGAAACTTTCACTACACTATTCTATAAAACCATTTTCAAGAAAAAGTTGAGATTATAGAAATGCTTCAACAAGACAGAATAAGCCAATCCAAACAGCTTCTCACTACTTCAGTGGAAGTAGAGGTTCCCATTTCCCTTGCCCCAGTATTCCCACCTCTTCATGTCCAAGAGCTGTGTATTTTGCACCAGCTTTAGTGCCCAAGAGATTTTCAATGAGACAACTCAATCCTACAACCTGCGAGGATTCTGCTTGGTAAGGCTGGTTAGTTTAGCAGCTAAAAGAGGGGTTGAAAAGTGCCAGGACTCAGTGCAAGGAAAAGGGTAGGGGTACTTGAAGAGGAGAAGGGACTAAGAAAGCATCCTTTTGGCAGCAGCAAGCCAGGATGCTGGCTTGTATTGCCTGTGGAAGTGCCACTTGTACAGGAATGGTTCATAGGCTGTCTGTACTGAAAGGAGAAGTTTTGTTCTTTTCATCCTTGCAATTAACCATGTTAATTCCATGCAATTAACACTGCCTTCTCCAGTCTTGGAAGGTCATTCACAACAGAAGTCTGTGACCAGGTCAGGATACCAAAAACCACATTTAGCTGCTCACGACGGAGTACAGGTGTCAGTGTGGGATGCAGGAAAGCATGATTATGTTTCATCCCCCCTAGCAGCAGTACAGACTTATTGTTAACCAGTAAACTACATCTTAACAGTATATTTAAATGCAACACCTAATTGTGGAAAAAACTGATATATTAAAAAAAATAAAAACTTTTAAAAGAAATTCCAACTCATTTGCAATAAAAACACAGGCAAACGTGAAGAGAAGCTTGTTCAACTGAACAAGAGAGTACGTAATAAGTCACATAGCCTGAGTTATGCTTCTTTGGATGTCCACATTTTAAATTTATCTCATTAAAGTTTGTCAATGGTTACTAGATGTCTAACATATCATATTCTGTTTGATGGACACATATCAATTAACATCCAAAAATCAAAATTAATGTGTAGTTATTAGAAGTACCTTGACAATGCCAGCAGCAGTCTGAAGAGCATGTTTTGATTATAAAATACATATCCTGATAATTAAACAAAAGCAGCAGTATATGCAACTACTAAGTGTAGGAAGTATTAAGGGTGGTCTTTTATTAAGCAAATGCGTCTTTTTGTTTACAGAAGGGCAGAAAAATAACCCCACTACTGCTGTAACTCCAGTTGTAGGGCCTTTTAGCTTGTTTTTTTTTAACTTAGCATTTATTCACAGAAGAAGTCTCTTCATTTTTCAAGAAGGCTGTGAAAACACTTGATGGTTTAGTGTATCCAACTCTGGCAGCGGGTGCTTCTTTTGAGCAATTTGTAGCTGTTTTGTGGTTTCATTATAAACTCTGGCAGGAAATATATCTCTCATTTTGAAACATAAATTACTTTTGACAACTAAACATGTATTCTCAGAAATGTAGGCAAGTGAAATTGTTCAACACAAGGATTGCTATCAGCCCAGGGCTAGAGCACCCTCCTCTGTTCCTTCACTCATCCCATCATTCCAAGCACATTAATGATCTCCTAATGTAGACTGCTTTTTCTTAAGTGGTAAGTCTTCCACTTCTTTTATTTCACAGCATTTTCGCATTTGTTTGGGATTGTTAAATTGTGCTAGGAAAGGTAAGATCACTAGAGCACCTCAGAACTAATTCAAGTTTATTATTTCCTTTAATAATTGAGTAGAAATTAGAAAACAGTTGTTTGGAAAGTATAATTTGATTTTGGACATTTCTTTAAAAACAGGTAAAATTTAGAGTGCCACGTAACAAGTCCAGTAAGGGGCCTCTACAAAGTCTTGTACTCAATGATAGGTTAAGGAAATTAATATTCTTCTGTATCTACTGTGGCTAATTTCCCTGACTAAATAAGGCACGTTACCGAATTTCAGACTACATCAACAGATGCCTTCCCTGAAATGACTTAACCTGCTCCATGATTTTTCTGACAGTAATATATGTTATGAATCTGCAATTCAAGTATAAAAACAACGCACTCATAGCCAAGAGGTATAGCAAACATCTGAAAGTCAACAACTCCAGGTTTCTAAATTCCTTCTGAGCAGCATATAGTTAGAAAGAGAAAGGTAAGTCTCATATTTTAAAATACTTACTTAGAGCTTGTCTGTTCATCAATACTACAACGGGTATTTATTCAGCATTACTTTTGGGACCAATAAATCCTATGAATAATCTTATGTTTTTTAGAGTGTGTAAACAGAACTTCTTTCCCCCCAGCCTTCAACTGCAGTATCTTTCTCCTCTCTTCCTTTTGCTAGTCACAAATTCTTCAGTACAGTTCAATTAATTACAAATGGAATAATCTCAGATAAACTTTTATTTCACCGCAAATATGTATTGACTGTTTTCTTAGAATACAGCTAGTCACCTTTCTGCACTATTAATACCTAAGTCAACAACCTGGAAGAATATTATCATGAGATAGGTAGAACAACAACAAAAGGGGATGAATTTTAATGGAATAACAATTATTATTACTATCATTATTATTAACAATTTTTAAGTGCCTATGTACTCCTTACATATAAAGTTTTATATAATTTTGTACAAGATCCTACATGGCAATAAATGACTTGCTGTTTTAAAAAGGACACACTTTGAAACACGGCAACTTCAAGGTATACCACTGAAAAATTCTTATTAAATGTAAATGAACTGTTCGAATGCAAACCTTGCTAATTTTTATAGAATGCAACTGTGGAGAAAAAAAAAGCAGAAGTTCATGACAAAAGTGAACATTTTGATTCTACACTATGCCTGCAGTAAGCTCTCTAAATACCTGTTATACTCCTTTATTCTTTCTTCCATAAACTGTGTTTGCAAGAGATGCAACTCCTACTTCCACAATGAGGATTTAACGTGAAATACAATGCCATCGATAAAAAGAAGGGAAAAAAAATACTTCAAAGAAAGCAGAGGCAAAATAAAGGAAACAAAGCCATATATTTGTATTAAAAATAAATATACTGAACTTACAAAGAAAAAGCTGCTATTTCAGTAAGCAGAAACAGAAGCAAATCATAGGCAATGATCACAAACAAGCAAACCTCCTTTCCTCCACTGCAAAGACCCCTCCAAACACATTGGCTCAACAGTCTGATCGTCAGCCATCCCAGAAGCACGTTGTTTCAGCACAGATAGCTGGTCTTCTGCAGGCTTGGATGCTCAGTGGCTCTGCTAGACACACAGCCTGCTCTACTGCCTCTGTTGTCAATTACTGAAGCTTCCTGCTACACTGGTAACAAGATACTGTGCACTTGCAAACAGTCACGCAACAGTAATTAAGAGGCGAAAAGGAAAAGAATGAGTCAAGCTTTAGGCTTGATGGGTTCATTAATGAAAAGATACAGGCTTCTTTTTAGAACAACAAAAATAATTAGTAAAGCTGCAGTAGCATATACTGTCACACAAACCAAATCACCTTTCCTAATCATGGTAGAACAATTTCTGAAAGATGAAGTTTCTATGACACAAAAATAACTCAAACATTTCCCAATGGCAGATGCCATGCTGAAGTTGTGAATACAAAAAGAGAATATGGAAAAGGAGACAAGCTTTACCAAGCAATGCACTCATCCTCCTCTGGGGAGCCAGTAAAGGACCGAGGGGAAGGAGGCAGGGAAAATCTCATGAGATCAGAGTTAGGCAGCACCTTTCCCCCAAGTCTCACCAGGCCAACTAGCACAGACACATGCTTATGGCAAGGTATACACCTAGCCCATTTACCTCCAACAGCTGTCTGCTTTTACTGTTCTCTAGGTGTTATCTGTCTTTCTTTTTGGAAATTAATTTTAAATTAATCATCCAATTCTACTGAATGTCCAAGATTATATTCACACAAGAATCACCAATTCTATCTCACATGCTTTAATCAATACTCCCATCCACTCAAAGTCAGGGAAACCACAAACTGTAGTGACAAACTGCTGACTTAAAAAAATCTGAAACCAGGGAGATGTCTTAAAAGTGCAAGGAGGCAAAGAAGGATACAGCTGCTCTTGTATTTTTTCAGGTTATATGTAACAACAAGCATCCAGAACAGCAGCCTCTACATCCATAGCTACCTTGCAAAGTAGGTCACAATCTCATCTTTTTAAGTATTTGCCTTGTCACAGATGCTCTACAAATATAAAATACACACAGCATATTAAAGTTCTGAAATACAATTTTACTGCAAAACCAAGTCCATGTCTTTGGGACGCAACACATGAGTGATAAAATTTCATCAGACTTGGACTAAAAATCAATTAAGAAGCACCAAAACAACAAGAACTCTAATTTTATACATAGACAGTGGGAAAAAAAAAATGTAGCTCTACCAATTAAAGCCCTGAAGTCGTATTTTAAGCACTTTCAACATTTTGCATGTAGTAAGCTTTTTTATCGTCACTTAATACTCATGCTTACCTCTCACTATAGTAGCAGAAATCAGAAACCCAGGTACTTGTTATTTAAAGAACTCAGGTTGTATGCAACTGATTTTTTTTTCTATTATTAACAGTTCTAACCAACTACAACAACAGAAAAAGTGAAAATGTAAATTCTGCAAGAACCTCAGCCCCATGCCCTAAGTATGACCTGAACACTCATTCCCCTCTGCTTTCTACACATTCTAATAATTTTATTCTTCCTTTCTCCCTAAAATAAAAAGTCAACTAAATATATATGCCAGGTATAAATACTATGAGTTTTCATTAAGCAACAAGGTCAGAAAGAAGGCAGGAGTGATTTTGTCTGCTTAACTCACCACAAGATTTTTTTCTATGTGCCAAGGGTCCTGTAACAAAAAGCACTTTTAAAATTAAGACACTCAGTGAGTATTTGAATTAACGAATTTTTTTTTGTCTGTAGCAGAATCACAGACCTATGTCTGCATACTGATGGCATGGTTTGAACAGTACCTGCCACCTGTATCAACGGTTTATCACCACAAAGGTGAGTAAGTAGCTCACTGCACTCTTTCCTGTCCTTCTATTCCACTTCAACTTGCTAAAAGGGAAACACATTTAATTTGCCAAACAAAAACCACTTTTATTTCAAATTAAAAAAACAAACCTACTCAGCCTAGTCTACTCAGGTAAGATGAATATGGATGTCAGAGTAATAGAGAAGAGACTCAAACAAGACTTCTCTTTCAGCATCATTAAAAGTGCTGCATGTATTTGTGAAGGCCAGAATAAGCCAGAATGCAAAGGGGAGGAAGTTTTGTCTGCTTAGATTTAATAACAAAGAGGTCAAAGTATACACAATATATTCCATAGTAGAGATCATAAGTAGATTTATTTGTTAAAAATGAGTTACTAGTGTCTATTTATTTCTATGCAAGAAGTATTTGCAGTCACTCTGTAATTTATTTCTTCCAAGAAGAGCTTTCTTTCAAAAACAGTTGAACAACTGTAATATTTGCATCATTTACTTGCCTGCTTCTAATCATTCTCTAAAGAGACAGAATTGCATTTTTGTTCACAGGAAAACTAGCATCATGCAACTATTAAATTTAGTTAAAGAAAAGACTTTGTAGTTTCATGGGGATATCAACAGAAGAGTTAATACCAGGCTTCAGCCTCCTACAGTCTGCCTTATCTCAAGACCAGAAAAAACAATATCTGTGTCTTTCTTCCTACTATGACTTTTCTAGGAGGATAACCAGAGGAAAATACTGTCACAGACACACACTTTGTACTGAGCATCATGAATACCAAGTCATTGTGGAAGGTTGTAACAACTCACACACAAAATCTAATTACTACAGCTTTACTTTCATATCAAGCCTGTCTTTTTGAAGCAGCCTATCTACACTGCATTCCAAATTCCTAAGACTTTACTTGCATGCACAAGTTTACTTGTCAGCTTAGTCTTTCACATGAACAGTCTCCAACCCCTCCAACTTCAGCATAACTTCTTTGTGCCAGGATCAACTTCCAACATGCCTATACTCTTTCCATGCTTCGTCTACCTTTGTGCATTCATGTGTCACTTTAGACAAAGTTAGTGAGTAATCCCAGAACTGGACTATCTCTATCAAAAGAAGCAATCAAACAAATAAAATTGTTCTTGCAAAAAGATCTCGTAATGCTGATTCAGTTTGGTTCATGTCTATTAAACAGATTTGAAAGTTGCTCTGTTTAGCTAAGAAGTATTTAAAAATTAAATTGTCACTCTATTAGCATCCCAGTTCCCATATAAACTGAAAGTATGAGAATGCACTTACTAGGTCAATAAAAAAAAAAAATCTAACATGTTTACCAGGTGGTGCCCAGGAAAGACTTTAAGACAAAAAAAGGCATACAAAGTTTTCTCAAAATACTCTACCAGAACCAAACACAGATACACACAAGCCCGAGTTAACTGAAGTGGAAAAAGCCACAAGATACATATCTGAAAGCAAAAATAATAATTAGAGATGTGAACATGTTAAACAGCTAGTAAATGTTAATGAAGTGTATCCTTCACAGTAAGTACTTATACCACACTCTGAAAATCAACATCTAAGTAAGGGAAAAAGTATAAATGACATTCGTCTTTAAAAGAATCTGTGGACACAAACACATAATTTTAATCATAATTTAAAGTAGACATTTTAAAACAACCCATTCTGAATGACAATCAAACTTCCCTTTAGGAGGAGGGAGACTAACACCAATAAGCAAATAACCTATCTCTACAGTAGAGTGCGCTGCACAGTTCACTGTGTTCTAGACTGCCTTCCCAAGTCTTACAGCAGTTAGTCTACAGAAAAAGGTTATACTGAGGTAGAAACCACACTCCAAGTAACAAACCTTTTGGTTTCAGGGGCTTCCATTCCTTAAGCATTCCTAATGATTTTGATCTTGTGAAACAGTTTGTTGGATTAGAGGACACAGGGATACAAATAAGGTAAAAAATGTTTATAGACAAGTTTTTGTCTACTTACACAATACATGCATATTTATCTTCTTATTTCAAGCCCACAATAATGGTAAGTGACCATTTCAAAAATGCCAAGTTGTTTTCAACTAGGTGTGATATGTGGAAAACCACACTTCTCCCCTCCCCAGAATAGTAACACAATCTTCAAAGTATCTGCCAAGAATTAAACCTTAAAAAAGCAGATGGTATCACATGGGCTCAGAACAAACTGGTAACAGTTTTGGCTTCCTGAAACACTGATGTCAAAGTTCTTTGGTGTCAAGGCAGATTAAATGCATTAATTAGCACACAGTAACTTTTTTTATTCCCTCTGAGAAAGAGTGATTAATGCAAAGAACACTACGAAGTATGGTGATGCTACAGAAAAGTGCTTGTTATTGCCCCCTTCCTCGCAGAAAGGAGCACTGCACAAAAAGGTCAGACTATGGGCCTGCAACATCACCCTAATTACTCAGCTCAGGAGGCCAAAGCACATTCCAAGGTCAAGGCACATTCCACCACTGCTCAACACCTCAGTAGCACTCCATCTGACAATAAGCAGTAGGAAGTTACTCACATCTTAATTCTTTCTGCAACAGGCTGATCTTCATATACCGGACTGTAACAACCACAGTTAAGATTACATGTGCTCCCAACAGTGTAACAACAGAAGAGCAAGCAGGGAGAACAAGGTATTAGCATTTGGACTCCAATCAGATACTGTATCTTGACAATGTGCTTCAGCTGAGGTGGCTACACTATGAGCAGCCTCAAATACATTCCCAGGCAGATGCAGCACTTTGATTCCGATCTGCTGGTGAATGTCTTAGGTGCCCTAACAGCTTTGCAATTTGTGTCTTTATCCTGCTTAGTTTTGGAGAATGCTGTTCTGTGAGCCCTTCAAGATACAGGTGGTTTCCATTTATACTCTCAGACCACATCTTTGTTGATTGTGGTGATCTTGACAGCTGTCGATCTGTTTTACAGCGGGCTCTTCCCTTTGAAATACAGGCACTCTCATGTCACACCTGTGCACTGAGGTTCTTCAAATCACATGTGCTTTTCCCCCACAAATTAGCCATTCAAATTAGCCTTCATCTCTGACAATACTTGACTCCAGTATGTGAGTCAGAACCAAAGGGCAATGGCAAGCATCCAAGCATCAGCATACAGGCATAACATGGGCCACTTCCTCTGTAATGTTACATCAGTGGCCAATCTTGTAGGTTGGATTTACAAGGACTAACTTTACTGTCCTTCATGTGTTTCTACCCCTTGCTGAATAGGACTCCAAAGAGCACCTTTCAGTCTTCTTTAACTGTCCATAATGTGACAAGAACCACTTGTGTAGACAGCATATAGTTTGTGATATTCCAGAGTTTCTCTGGCATGGGATAAAGCCTCATGGATTACACCCTAAAATTCACAATTTTGGGGCTATTTTATCAGCTCTTCTGTGAGGCCCGGATGTCCCTGTTTCCCCATCTGATCCCACTGGGTAAGCAGGGCTGTCCCTCAGAGCACGTAGAACTTGCAACATGATGCAACTTTCAGCATACAGTATCAGAAGCCAAGGGGCCAGCAGCAGTTGTTACTCCACCGTGACTCCATAACAGCAGGTGCTGTCCAGATTCCCCCACAGATGGGGGAATTTGTATTAGGATACAGTTTTCTCAGGGCAACAGCAGCCTTGGCTCCATAATCCAAGGAATACAACTCTGTGTGCTTTGTGCCACAAACTTCACTGGTTCAACTGGTCCCCTACTAATTATGTATAGCACATTTCAGACATTTGGACCCATTCTGACAGGGCTTAGCACAACAGCACATACAATTTATTACTTTATCTGGTCAAAGTCCTGTTGTTGTGCAGGCCCCACTCAAGTGTATTTTTTTCCTGGTGACTTGGAACACTAAGTTCATCAGCTGACTATACCTGCTAGTTTAATATTGTTGTCAGTGCATTACCTTGCAGCTTGCACTAATAGAGGTGACATCCTGCACTGACACGCAGTTGAGAGAGCAAAGTGTTCTCATTCATACTGACAATAGCTATGTCAAGTGCCTATGAGGTTCTTATGGATCCTTAGCATCTCCACACCTTAAAAGAGCAACATCCAAGATGCAAAAGGCACCAGATCCCATCCCCAATTTGTAGTACTTCCAGTTTCTTGAGGTAAGGCTGAATTTGTTTTTTACCACACAGAGCTTTCACTGGCTTCTTCAATTATGACTTGCACCATTCCATTCAGTGTAAAAGGGAACAGGGTGCATTAAACACCCATGACCACCACAGACTCAGGTTTTCTGGGTAAATGTGTGCCAAGCCACCAGACTAACAGTCCAGTAAATTCCATTATCCCCTCTAACATTATCATCCCCTGATGTCTGGAGGCAGAAACTCTCCTACTGGATGTTTACCAAAGACAGTTTCTTGGAGATGGTTGTAGGAGAAATCTTATGCTGGTAGGGCTGATAGTGTGAGACATTCCTCAGCCTGTTGTGGCTTAGCAGCTGTCTGTCAAGAAATTACAAGAGTCAGTTTCCACACACAGGATGAGAAGCCAGGAGAAGAGAGCAGTGACAAGGCCAGCAAATTAGCCACCTACCCCACAGTACCCAAGCGAGGCAAGCCGGGACAGTGCAGGGATGGTAGCCACATTCAACTGAGAGTACAGATACTCTGACAAGCCCATAGCGATAAGAAAAGTCCACAGAAAAGCTAGGAAGCCAAACCAACATCAGGTCCAGTGAGCATCACAAGAACAAGCGCAGTCCAATGACTGCTGTGCAAGTCCAGAGCAACAGGGTAGGATACAGGTTCAGTTGGGAAGTCAGTCTGTGAGTCAGGGTCTGGACCAAAGGGGTTCTCAGCAACCCACAAGCATTGCAGTTATGGAGCTGTAGCCTGGCTGGCATAAGGGACAGCCTGAGCAGTGTCTGCAGGCCTGGGCTCAGAGCCCATGGGAAGAGGGTGTGGGTGCAAGCCTCAGCAGAGGCACATCAGGGCCGTTAAGACTCAAGAGCATGACAATGTCTTTCTTGCTGCCTGTATTCACATTTACAGGTAGCCAACTCCTTGGTCACCCACCATTTTGCTACTGGACACAGACCACAGCCAATATGCCTCCTAGTTACACAGCTATAAGCTACTGGCACACACATCCCAGCATTGTAATAGTGAAGTTCATTGGTTTTCCTCTATTCCTCATATATAATCAGTCTTTTCATCACTACTGTAAGAGTCACATGGTTTCAATTTCTCACGTAATCATCAGGTTTTGTAACTTTTCAACCCATGTCCCAGTCTGTCAGAATTTGCAGTGAGAAACAACCTCTTCACAGAGGAACTTAAGATACAGTGCTCAGAGTGCAGCCACACAGCCTTGACTCCCTATTTCTTCAAGCTGCTCCTAAAGGTACACACACTTCTCTTCTCCTTCCTCCAGGAAGCAGAGTCTTATACCACAGATGGCGCAGGAGAATAAGAGGAATTGACCAGATGGTCACACTCAAGAGAGTTGCAGTCAATGGCTCAATGTCCAAATGGAGACTGGTGACAAGTGGTGTTCCTCAGGGACTGGGACTGTTCAACATCTTTACTGGCAACACAGACATTTACAAAGGAGAGCATCTTCAGGATTGTTTGGACTTTACTGGTTGATGAACCTTTTCAAGCTGTTACTTGTAGATTAGTGTAGTGACTTACTGTGGAAATATTCCTAAAACTACTTGGCCCTGAATTACAATTTATTTTTTCCTATCACCTGCCTAATTATGTTTTACCTAACAAAATTCCCATCCCTGAACTATGTAGTAATATAAAGGAGCTATAATTGTAGGCATCCAACACCAACCTAATTACTCAAGTGATGTCAGCTCAGTAGGCCAAGACATATGGTTACTGTGGCTCATGAACAGATGATCAAGAGAAACTAAATAGTACAGGCACTGAAATGCTAGGAAATATGTGCAAGGAAAAATTACATCTATTCATAATCTTAAAACTCGTATATAGGTGACTACAGTAGTAGTAAGTTACTACAGCACAGACCTGTTTTCTCTGAACTACATTTGTAGTTAAATTTTAAACATACTTCAGTTCTTAGACAAAAAGTTTGTCATATGTCTTCATTGCAGCCACAAATTAATAAACGAGTTCTGTTCTTTATAGCATTCTAAACCTACAAATACCCTTTCAAAGTACTCAATATTGCAAAAAAAAAAACCCCAAAACAATTTGATTACTAAAATCGGTAGTTTGTCAAACTGGGGACCAGAGGTGCATCCCCAGAAAAGAAACTTCACATCCTTCTCTCTCAATGATGATATCCTGCAAGACAACCTGAGGGACTCTGCTAAGCTCAAACATGGAATGGAAGGCTACATACAGAAAACAGATTCTGCCTCTTCCAGATGCTCTGTGGGGTTGGTAGCCCAGTTTACTGTTTCACCTGGTAATCCCTCCCCTTCTCCTGGAAATTGCCCTGCAGTTGTCTTTACAAATTTAAGAGTGAAGCTCAGTGTTTTTACACCCAAGAGATTACTTCTGCCTTTACTTATATGAGCTTCAAATATATACACTTGAATTAAAGTGTTAATTAAGCAACATTTTCAATCATGAAAAGCACCGTTACTATTTTTTATCACATGGAAAGTAGGGATAATCAATAAAAAAAACTAGGAAATTACATTCCCTGAGCCGTTCAACATCTCAGCTGAATGTATTTATCCACATTAAAAGAGTTAATTCCTTTCAGATAACTGCATAGCTACCCTAGTAAGCTAAACTATCAAGTAAAACAGATTGAGCATGTTAGTGTGAACTAAATGGAAGAAAGCTCTATGCAGACTACCAACACAATGAATTTACAGTTTCTAATACTCCTGGACAAAGATCCCTGACATTTCAAACAGAAACTTCAACTCTCCAGCTGACCTAAAGTTGGAAGTATCTTATGGTACACACCTCTGCTTTATATCATTACACAAACACTGATTTCTTTACCCCTTAAGATCTGCAGAATAAGTGTGAGAGCAGAACAGTAACAGTAGGTTGTTCCAAAGCACTGTTCATTTGTTTTCTCCTTGGTAGGGTAAATAATACTTTGCTTTTTAGTCTGTACCTTGTGATGAAGGCATGACAAAACCAATCAGCACTAAAACTTGATAATTATTACATCATTACAATTGCTTTCTGTTCCCAATTCTGACAACTCCTTATGGAGGCAGATCAATATTAACTTTCAATTTACATTTTGATGTCTTTTAATAGAATGACACATTTTCCTGTTTCACACACATTTTGGAGCTACTGTTTGTATAAGAACATTGTTTTCATGGCATGGAATAAAAAGGAAATTAATGACAGCTTAACTCTCACCAATTTGTTCCTAGTACAGCAGGTAGAATTCACCAGTGTCCTGCCACTATTACTAAGCTGATGGAAAAGCAAAGAGAAACTACTCATTATCTGTTCCAGAACAGCATCACACAGCCTCAATAACTGACTTATGACTCCTTTGCATCACTATTAGCTAATGTATTTGGGATATAAGACTACATATAGGGAGCCAAACAATCAAAAAACGAGTGAAATTGAAGAATTTTCAAAATTAACAATGTTCAAGTAACAAAATGATCTGCAGATCAGTTTAATAGAGGTTGTTCTGCCCTTCCTGGCAGATTGCATTTATGTAGTATGATGCCTCGAAAAATAAATACCAATCTACTCAGCATTATTACATTTCATTAAATCAGTAAAACAAGTGCATTTCATGCACTTGAGCATTTCCCTTTGAAATATAATTTACTAGTGAGCTTGAGTTCAGAAAAATCAGTGATTTGCACCAGGCTCTGGGAGGGACAGACATATTACCAAAAGCCTCTTCCACACTTCTTACCTAATACTTTGAGCACTAATTCAGCTTTCAATAAACCCAAACAGATTCATTTGCAAATAATTACTCTGAAGTTTCAAATAACTTACATCTTGCATGTCTCTATTGTTTCCTTTGCCAGCGTAACCTGTTCACACTTAACGCAACTAAAACACTCATTTATAAGTCAATTTCTCAAATTTATTGAAGTGCATTCCTATTTAGAGAGAAAAACATCTAAACCAAGAACATTGGTTTTGCAGCAAAGCAAGGAAGTTTCTTGTTTGTACACTAGAACTGCTAAACAAGCATCATCAATATGAAAGATCTTTACAGACATACTGGGGTCTGTTAATAAGCATAATGAAATGTAAGGACCAACTATTGCTTTGCTAAGTTTGCACAAATGTGAGTGAAAAGTGAAAATTACAAATTACAACATCTCTGCATCACAGAAATTTACACTCGAATGAGGACATGGCATAGGGCATGGTACAGAACTCCACAACAACCTAGTATAACTGTGATACACTAGGCATTCACAGCCAAAGTGGGCATGAGCCAAATGTAGGTATCACTTTAACAGTTTGCTGTTCACTTAAACTGAACCATACTGTGACACTTCACAGACTTTTATGATTACATTTATTTTATTGCTATAGAGAAAAAAAAAATCAGTATTGCTAATTCTACATCCAGATCTACAGACATCTTTACACTTTCAGCTGCCACATGTAAGAGCGACTACTTCAGAATGTAACATAAGGTACAGAATTATCCAGCCTATCAAATCTGCAGGTTGATGCAGTGAGTACAAAACACGTATCATGACCAGACCAGGGATGAATCCTACGACTGGAGTGTGGCTATCAATAGCTACAATCTGTTCAGAAGGGACAGGTGAGGAAGGAGAGGCAGAAGTGTGGCCCTCTGTTATGGTATGCTTTCCCCACTGCCCCCACCTTTGCCTGACTTTTTCTGGTATATCTGGATTAACTGATAACCACTGGTGATGATTATGATGTTTGCATCCATCTCATGGTGATTTCAGGAAGACAGATAACAACACAATAGCCAAGGGCTATCTATGCTAGTGTGCCCACCTGGACAGAGCACCGCTCAGTGTTCACTGGCACCTGCAGGTGGTATGTAAATATGACTATGAGCCTATCATCTTACTCCATAAATAGTGAGCAGCCCAAGAGCCCTTTGAGCTCTCCTGAGACAACAGTGGGCTGCATGTCAGGATCTGTCCTTGAGAGGGATATCTCTCAAGGCTATTCCTCGAGGTCGAGAGAATCCTTGCTGCAACAGATCCTCAGTAAGGGAATTGGGAATAAGTGCACTAAGCTTCGTGAACTTGGCTAAGTATATAGGATTGACTGTGCATGTATAACGCTTTAGCCATAAACCATTGACCAAGTCTGAGACAAAGACTGGATCCTGCTGCACCCAGGCTCCTTTCTGAGAAGGAGTTTAGAAAGCAAGGAGGTCCTTTCTGAACCTAGTGACTCAATGGGAGGGTCTCCCTGACAGCTTCATCTGACCCTGTTCTCTACGCACTAAATAATCAAGATTACTTTACCATCGAATCTTAATCACTGTCACATTTATTATCAAATGCCATCACACCCTTTGTTTTATATCAATAAACATATTGCTGCCTCTCTCAAGAGTGAAGTGTATCCCTCTAATCTCTACATCTGCGACACCTTCTGCGTTAAGGAATGGATAAACTGTGAAAAGATGTCCCTAAGGAATTGCCAAGAGGAAGTTGAAAGTTTATGGGTAGGAATTAGAGACCAAGGCAGCAAGGGGAATTTTGTTGCTGGTGTCTACTACAGGCTACCATCAATATGCAATTTGAAGATGCCACGAGGTAAATTATTCGCTTATGAGAGAAACTGCACACTTACACAAATCATGCCTTTCTAAAGATTTGGTATCATAGAGGCTTTTCTCCTCTTCTAGGTCCTACCCTCAAACATGTGGGGCCTCTCCATGGGCTGCAGGTGGGGCTGAAAAGTCAGGGGTGGCATGGCATGTGGGAAAGTATCTGGAGAAATGTTGTAGCTATTCCAAAGAAGCACAACTCAGTGCTCTGTGCCAGGCGGGCCCTGAACACTATCTACCAAACCCTTCTCAATGCTAGGCAGTGCCATCAGGAGAAGAGAAGAAAAACAGACCCACAGGCTCTTCCAGCCCCAACAGCAAGCACTGTGGGCACTCAAACCTCAGACACTGTAGCTGAGTACACAAAGAAAACAGTCCACTTCATGGAGGATGAGGATGAACCAGAGCCAATAGGAGAACAGGAAGAAGCAGAACCAGAGGTCATCACCAGATCCCAGTCCTTGAGTGATCTGAGAGATACGAGAAAAGACTTTGGCCACCTTCCAGATGAGCACATCATTACCTGGCTGCTCCAATGCTGGAATTAGAGGGCAGGGAAGCCAAGCAGCTGGGATACCTGTCCAGAGAAGGAGGCATCAAAAAGGCAACTGGAAGAAAGTGGCAAGCCATCAGCTTCTAAAGGTGACTTCTACCAAGTGTAAAGAAAGGTGCCACTTCAGTGAAGATGATGTGTGCTGGCCAGGCAAGTGGCCAACCATGGGGCAAAGCATCCAGTACTTGAGGGAGTTAGTCATAAAAGAGATGGTTTACTACAACCCTGACAGTTGGCAGCTACCCACTGATCCTGATGAAGTCCAATGTACTCCACCCATGTGGCGTAATTTTGTGTGGAGTGCACCAGCATGATATGCCAACTAACTGGCAATAATAGGCTGAGGAAAGAAAGAAGCACCAGCAGCGGATGAGGTGGCTAGCTAACTCTGGCAATACAAAGAAAGTCTTTCTTCCTCTCATCCCAGCTGTGAAGAAATTATCTTGGGAGGTCTGGCAACTCAAAGAGGACATGTCCAACTGCCCACCTGTACAGACCACTATTTCAGCTCTTAGAAGTAAGCATCCTGTTCCACAGAGAGCTTATAAAAGGTAAACACCACAAAGCATCCTGTGGTTTTATCTGTGTGACCATGGTGAAGACATGAGAAAGTGGGATAAGAAACGTACTTCAGCCCTCCAAGCACAAGTAAATGAGCTGCAAGAGCAAACCAGTTATAAAAAGGATTCCCCCAGGAAGAATGCTGTGCCAGCGTCCAGTAGGCAGCCCACCAGACTGTGTGATTGTATCTGTGATCCTCTTGAAGGGACCTCTTCCTTTTTGCAAGAAGTGAACAGTAGATATGATGAGCAAGATTAGAAGTGCCCTGCCTCCAGCCTGGCACATCAGATCCATAGGAGTACCAGTCCTCAGTAGACATTGGTTCCCAGTGTACTCTAAACATCAAACTGTGAAGGGTCAGAACCCACCTACATTTCTGGAGTGACAGTGGGATCCCAGCAGTTGCCTCTACTAGAAGTGAGCCTAACTGGGAATGACTGAGAAAAACACCCCACTGTGACTGGCCCAGAGGCTCTGTGCATTCTGGGTATAGACTTCCTCTGGAAAGGGTACTTCAAGACCCAGAAAGGTACCAGTGGGCTTTTGGAATAGCTGCCCTAGAGACAGAGGAAACTGAACAATTATCTCTTTTTGCCTGGAGTTGCAGCTATACCTGAGGATGAATTTCTTTACTGAAAGGGTTGTCAAACATTGGAATAGGCTTCCCAGGGAGGTGGAGTCACCATCCCTGGAGGTATTTAAAAGGCACATAGATAAAGTCCTTAAGGACACGATCTAGAGGTGGACTAGTCAAGGTTAGGCTGTGGTTAGACTCCATGATCTAACAGGTTTCTTCCAACCTAGGTGATTCTATGATTCTATATTGTGGCAAGATATTTCTGCCCAGCTAGAGAACCTAACTGTAAAAGTATGTCATGCAGACGCTCACATACCCAAGAGTCGAAACACTGAAGACCATCACAACAACCAGATCTGGCTGTTTGGATGGAAGCGGCTCAAACAGGTCTTGATTGGCAATGTAAGAGCAAATTATTTATAGCTCGCTGGGCCCATGACACCTCAGGCCATCAAGGGAGAGATGCCATATAGATGGGCTTGTGGTGGGTGGATTTCACCATAGATGCTATCTCACAGAATGGTAGGGATTGGAAGGGACCTCTAGAGATCATCTAGTCTAACCCCCCTGCCAGACCTGTATCACCTCAAGTAGGCTGCACAGGGCAGAATCCAGGTAGGTGTTGAATGTCTCCAGAGATGAAGACTCCACAACCTCTCTGGGCTGTATGTCCCAGTGCTCTGCCACCCACACAGAAAGAAGTTCCTCCTCAGGTTTAGCTGGAACTTCCTATATTCAGGTTTATCCCCATTGCCTCTTATCCTGTCACTGGGCACCACTAACAAAAGACTGACCCCATTCTCCTGACACCCACCCCTCAAATATGCTTTATAAGCATTGATAAGGTCCCCCCCTCAGTCTTCTCTAGGCTAAAAAGCCCCAGTTCCTTCAGCCTCTCTTCATAAGAGAGACGTTCTAGTACTCTCATGATCTCCATAGCCCTTTTTTGTACCCTCTCCAGCAGCTCCCTGTCCTTCCTGAATCAGGGAGCCCAGAACTGCACACAATGTTCCAGATGAGGCCTCATCAGAGCAGAGTGGAAGGGGAGGAAAACCTCCTGTGATCTGCTGGCCACACTTTTCTTGATACCCCCCAGGATGCCATTGCCTTTCTTGGCCATGAGGGCAAACCACTGGTTAACCTGTTGTCCACCAGGACTCCCAGGTCTTCTTCCAAAGAGCTGCTTCCCACCAGGTCTTAAACTTAATTTTTTTTCACTTGAAGTCACAGATGTATCTGTATGATGTCATGTTGTGTTTAGTTTTGCGCTGTTTTACTTTACTATGCACAAGTCAGAAGATACTTACATGATGCAAACTAAATAAACCAACACTAAGCTCTCTCTCTCTTGAATTTGGTCAGAGGAAAATTTACCTAGACTTACAAAGTGCAAAAGTGCCCTTACTGGACAATCTGGTTTATAATTTATTATTATTAAAGGTTAAAACTGAGAAAGAAATACAGCTAATAGAAGGCTTATGACTATCAATATGGTATTAGCAAAAACCAGGAAGGGTTATAATAAAAGAAGTAGCAAGTGTACACAAAAGGCTATAAAAGATTCCTACCTTTAAATCACTGCTAAGAGATCTGTAACAATACTGTACAAAAATGAAGAGAGAAAATGGAAGATGTTAGCAAATTATTGCAAAGGTAATGGCAAATAGGTGAAATCAAGAAAACATTGTTATTAACGTAAAAATATGATGAGCTGTGGGTTTTTTTCTTTTGCAAAGGAAACAGTTTAACAATGCATAGTATAGAGGGGGGAAAAAAGAAAATTACTGGATCATAATAGTAATCAACAAAATTTTACGTTTTTAAAGCACTTAATTTTCATGTAATCATAGAAGGGAAGGGACCCATAGGGATCACTGATTCCAACTCCTGGCTCCACACAGGGCCAGACAAGTCAGAGCATGGGACTGAGTGCATCGTCCAGGCGCTTCCTGAACTCAGTAATTTTACTTCCACACTTTTTTTTTCTAGTTCAGAAAATAAAACCATTGTACATACACAAGTTCTATTTCAATAAATTGAAAATAATGTAGTAGTAGATAAAGTAGGGTTGTACAGAATAAAAGAAAATTGTATCTAAACACGATTTTCTTCAGTGACAGACTTACCTAATACTTCTAAACTCGTGACAACTATGCCAACTGTTTCTGAAGAAAAGGCAGTTGCAAATAATCTGGACCAAAAAATAATCTAGAACTGCACAGAAGTACAGAGACTAATTTATTTCATTTATGCTCTTACTCATTGACCTTCCCTTTCAAGCCTACTTTAGCTCATGCATTAAGTTGACCCATAAGACTGGAGAATATATGTACTTCTGCCACCCATACCTTCATCCACACTTTTGGTACCCTATCTCTTGAAATACTTGGCTGTCTAGAGGAGAAAGACCAAGGGCAAAAAAATCCCAAACAATTTATAAACTAAAAAACTTTGAACAGCTCAAGAGGCTGTGGATGACTGCAGTTTGTACTCATCTTTCAAAACTGACCAGTTTTTTAAGATCACCTTTTTCTGTACCTCTACCAAGTTTTATTACACAGAAGTTTGTTAGCTTGATGGAAACCAAATGAAAAAAATTAACAGATCACCTACTTTTGAGTTCAAGATGTTTGCTCCACAGAAACTTTTTGCACTACAGCTTCCATCCACCACATCCAAGGTCTTACCCTTTGCACTTAATACCTTTACGAAAAATCATTACAGATTTCAAACTGACTGTGCTTTGGGAAAGGACAGGTAACTGAAACAAGGAGGAAGGAACAGACATAGATTAATTTTCCTGGTAAGACCAGATCAGAACAAATAGCATGTCTGTATACATGGAACAAAAATAAGAGAAATTAGAGACTAGAAAATAGAAACAGGTGAACTGACAAAGAAAAGAAAACTAAGGAAACAAATTAACTATAGTTTGTACTAAAATGAGAAAGGGAACAAGAAAAAAACCCCAGAAATGTAACAGGAAAGAAAATACTAATCAAGCCAAGCAAAACTAAGTAGGAAACAAACCCCTAAGAAAACCAAGAGGGATTATGTATAACATATTAAAGAAAGTCACCTTTTACAAGGCAGTAAGATACTTATATGCTATATTCACTTAAGTTGCAGTGGACTTTGTGGTTATTATAGAGGCAACATGTGTTTCGTGCTGACTAACAAACAGTGTTGTGTTTCTAACCTAGAAAACAGTATGGTTAAAAGGATGAAGACACACAGAATCATAGAATCATTTAGGTTGGAAAAGACCTTTAAGATACAGGAAGCTGAATGTCATAAAGGGTTGAAGCATAGTTTACACACTCAAATGCAGGTCTTTAAGTATGTTGTCACTCCAGGCAACCACATAAATGTGCATAAGTCTTCCCTTTAAAAATGTGCAGTGGCCTGCTCTTCATTACAAATGGCAAGTATTTCACATTGGTTTTATGTGCCACGGTACATGTAGCTACCATGCCACCTAAAGACAAGAAAAAGGGTTACACGTCCGTGATTCCTCCACAAGCTCTGATTCCAAACCAGAAGACATAGTAAGATTTGAGTTCTGGCAATACTCAAACTGGTTTTGGATCACCCTTATGTCCGTAGTTGCTGCAACCCACCTCTCAAGAGACAGGAATGCCTTGTTTAAATGGTGACATCCTAGACATGAGTACTGAACCCACCATACGCTTGTGCACTTGTGTGAAGCATGCACACTCACACAGAGTGTAAGTATGCAAATGTTATTTTGATTCCTTTGCTTCTGGTATTCATTACTGAGAAAGGGTGATCTGTCTTCTCCTTGACTTTAAATGCCACTATAATACAACATGTCTCTGAATGAATAAGGAAGGGAGCAAGTTAAATTACTTGTAGTACAATGTGATTAAGAAAGTTAATTGCAAATATAATCGTTAGATTATTGAGTCATATGAGCAGTTGTTCTATTGGTTTTCACAGGAAATTTAGGGTGTAGTTTCCTTTTAAGCTCATCTAAGGCTGCAGTGAGCAGAGGCAGTCCTGTCATTCCCTACCCTTCTATTTTCATAGGTCACCCTGCAGTGACCAACAACTGCAAGACAGCATGGTATGAGAATAATTTACTGTATGGATCACACACAATTGCTACATCACAAGGGTGGCACAGAAACGTGCTGCCCAGGACGGTGCTGCTCTTTTGGCAGCAGTCCCGAGTTTGAACAACTTTAATAAGGAAAGAGCAATAGCAGGGAAGAGTAGTATCAGCAGAGTATTTTTGCCTTTTCACCTACCCACTCAGCAACAGTGTCAAAATTCTGCCTCCACTGTAAAAGTCACATCCACAGACCTGAAAAGATAGGCTCTATTTTCACATTTGGAAATGGTGAGGGGAAATCTTGCAAATGTAGATCGTTAAGCACAAAATGAAGTTATAAACATAAATAATATACCACAATCAAAAGCAGAAAAAACAGAAATTTTTTGTGCAATTCCATGAAACAGTTAATTCTTTCATGCTTATTAAGAACCTTGAAACTGAGGCTCTAGGCATACTAGTGCATTACTAACTCTCACATTTTCATACAATATTATGTTTAATCAGGTTATCCTTTAAAAGAAAGTTGACCTAAACACACTAGCACTCATCACTTAATACGTTCAGAGGTGCTTCAGCTAGCACAAGATCAGTTCGAAAGAAAACTTAAGAAACACACCCTGCCAGGACCCAGCATACTTAACTGCTGATCTCCCTCCCAACAGGGTACCTAAGTGCATTAATATTCCTGACTACAGACCAAATCAAATAAACAGTCATTTGACAAATGGTAAAATGATGAGATTGATTTATCTTTTGCTATTTTCATGTTTCTGATTATGTAAGATGATTCCCATTACTGATTATATCAGATATTAATAGTGAACAAGTTTGTACAGTGAACAGCAAGCTCATAAGGAGACAATTTCATTTATACAAGGCCTACATTAGATATTTTTCACAAGAACGTAACTGAAAGTGGGTTAGAAATAGATACCTATGAAGGAACTACATGCAGGAAAACATAAACTATGTAATTCTAATCTGTGGAGGCTATAAATAAAAAAAAAACCTTGAGAGCCTGAGGATAATAATGTGCAAGTGGTTGATGTCTCTAAGACCTTGAGCATCACCTTTCAGAATTCAGAAACCTTGTTAAACCTGAAGATTTGATCTGGTACTGGAGTGGCCGCATTGAACTTGCAAATACAAACTCAACTGCTGCATTTACTGCTGTTCCTGATTTTTTCCTCCAGCCCACAAGGAAGTCACTGACCTCAGTTAAAGCAAAAATAAACGTCTATAATCTGCCTTCGACAGCCACCAAAACTTTATAGTTCATACCATGCTAGTTTCTTTAAGTTTAATCAGTTTAACTTGAATCACCTTTACTCCAAACGCAGTGATCCTGAATACAGAGCAAATTTCTGGCCATGAAACAGTGAATTTTTCACTGTGAGGGCGGTGAGGCTGCCCAGAGAAGCTGTGGCTGCCCCGGCTCCCTGGCAGTGTTCAAGGCCAGGCTGGATGGGGCTTTGGGCAACCTGGGTTAGTGGAGGGGCCTGGGACTAGATGGGCTTTGAGGTGTCTTCCAACCCAAACCAGCCTGGGATTCTATGATTATTCTATCATTTCGTTACAGCTTTCTAAAGAATCTTCCTGGTCTAAATAAAAATGGTTTCTCCATTTTACCTTCCTGTATTCTTGTAAATACAAGGTTTGGATCTAAATTAGCCTCAGTATCCCACAGAATTAAATTACTCCCAGTCCTTAATTTTCATGTTAGTGCTAATGAATTGCCATTTTACTCTTTCAGTCTTCCTATTTTGAAGGGCATTTTACAACAACAAAAAAGAATCACAAGCTGGTTTATTAAAAGTTTTAACTAGTTTTTCTTTAAATTCTTCATGTTAGGGTAGGTTTAACCATTCCCTGTCTCAACAGCTTGCATTCTGAACTAACAGTTTGGAGATCCTCCAACCAAGTCCAATTTCAGAAAGTACTTTGTATTTTCTAACAAAAGAACAGCCAAACCTCCAAACATTAATGCAGGTCACAGGCAGCATCTCTCTATCGACTCAGAGCCGTTATCATCAACCACCTTGTATCATTACTGAAACAACTAAAAAGCTCTACCTTACTCCAGATCACTAGGTAAGTTCAACTTTATGAAGTTAGACTTGTTTAAGAACTACATACATTTTCCTTGCAGTTTTTCTACTCAAAACAGAATGAATGTCAGCCATACAATATCTTTAATACTAGTCTATCAGGACAGTACACCAACGAATGCACCTCCTTCTACTGAAATAACAGAATATTTATGAAAATTAAGAAACTCAAAAAACTCAAAAGACACTGATCATACTAGCTGAAAGAGAATGGGAAGACCATAGGAACTAAACTCAGACAGCAATTCCACAACCTAAGAAAAAATAATAGTTGTATTCTTAAACGGGTTAAAAGAAAAATAAAGTTACATATCACTCATAAGCACGACTAACACATTAAAAGAGACTCTCACTCTTAATTTTCTTTTGAAATTTTCCAAAGAGTGGTTTCAAAGTGAATGTGAAAAAATGTTTATCATAACAAAAATTGTTATTCATTTTTAATTAGCTTCTCCAGAAAACATTTCCTAACACTGTTTGCCTTTTGATTAATCAGTATTTATAGAAGAATGTCCTTGTAGCCTGCCTTCCTACCAAGGCTCCCGTGAGAACCGTGTTAAAAATATGTAGACAAGGTTTGGGCTGCAGCGCTTTGAACCATAAGAAAGAGAAGAGAAAAGAAAAGAAAAGAGAAGTCTTCCTAACTTGTGGTTCAGAATGTCTGGATTTCAACAACAGCTAAGATTTTACAAGTCACCAAAGTAAGGATGTACATTAACTTAACGGTACCTATGTCTCTGCATCAAGTTAAAGTGATCATTCTCTTTAGCGATCATTTCCAGTTTCATATATGCCTACTGTTATAATGAAAACCAAAAGAAACAGGAGAGTACTTCAACGACATTAGGCAGAGCTAGGTTCCTGGGACAGCTGAGCCTCCCACCATGGTCCACTTTCCCAGGCTTTCCAATAGGCAAAGGAAAAAAAAAACCCACCAGCAATCACTTTTAAATTTAAGAAGTAGTAAGGGCAGTTGGCAGTACACATAACGAACTTGGTTTCATCACTTGGTTTCAAGTTAAGAAACTTTATCGGGATATACGACAAAAGTGAGTGCACATCCCACCGCCCCGGGAACGGGAGCACAATACTTCAGTCCCGCTAGAAATAATTGTATCTTCTGAGGATGATACACTGTACAAGCTTTATTACGGGAACACCCTGCCTCCTACTTCAGGCTTCCAGTGCAGCCTATAAAAATACATTCAGGGCTACATGAATAATCACTCCGATTATTGATTAACCTTCCAAAATAAATGTCAGTCGGTTCGCTTCCATATAAGCGGTTCTATCAAGCTCTAGCGACATGGCGGGCAGCGGTACCTCACTTTCTTTCAGACAACCAGCCGTCAGAGATACGAAGCACAGAACAAAAACCGCGACCTCCGAAAACCCGTCGCGACCCCCCACTCGGCGCTAAACAAGCGGTATGCCAAAGGGCTTGCTTAACGCGTCACTAGAAGTAACTCTACGGTAAGATTCAACTTCCCCACTCCTCCGCCGCACCTCCCCCGCGGAGCGCCGCGGAACGCAGCCCTGCGGAACAGCGTCCGGCGCATCCCGACGCGAAGCGGGCACCCCGCTTCCCCCTCAGAGCTGGGTGATTGCCCTCGCTGCCGGAGGGGAATTACTCACGAGCAGCGGCGTGGGGAAAACGCGCCCCCAACGCCCCTGAGTGAAGGATGGGGAAGGGTGGGGGGGGGGGGGGAGGGGGAGGAATGAAAATAGAAAAAAAAAAGAGAAAGAAAAGTAAAGGAAAAAAGTAAAGAAAAAGAAGGAGAAAGAAAAAAAAAAAGAAGAGAAAGAAGAGAAGCCCGTACGCCTCGGATACCCCGAAGTTGGCCGAACGTGCCCTGTGTCTCAGCTCCAGGCCGGCGACTGCTGCTGGTTTACTCCCTTCGCAAGTACCTGGTGGAGCAGCCCGCGGCAATATCCCCACGCCGAGCCCGGCCCATCCGAAGCCCGGCCCCCTCTTCGACACCCACCTTTCCCCCTCGCTCCGCTCGCTCAGCCCCGCTCTTCCCACCACCGGCGCGACAGCCCTCTGCGCCGGGGAGAAAGGAGCCGGGCCAAGTGCTGAGGGAAAAGCCGGCCCCGCGGCAAACCACAGCTACCAACCTTTCCGTGCGGCTCCAACCAAGGGGGCAAGGCAGTGGCGGCAGGTACTAACCCATCCATGGGCCAGCCAGGGAAGGCGGTGAGCGGGCGGGTCCACCGGTCGGGGGCGGGAACGATGAGGACAGCAGAGAGCGGTGTCGGGGCGGGGCCACCACCCGCCTCCGCTCCGCCCTTCCCTTCCCTCCGCGGGCTCTGGCATAGGCGTGCTGAGCCGCACTGAAGCCCGAGGGCTGGAACCGGCGAGTGCGCTTGCGCGGCGGCCGTACACGCCCGGCCCGGCTTTGCGCCTACGGGTGTTGGCGCGTCCGTGTCGCTTTGGCTCTTCCCGCTCCCCCGATGCGTGTGCCTTGCGGGGCCCAGCGCGGCCATGGCTCCGCGCTTTCCACCCCTGGCAGCTCAGGGGCGCCCCGTCCCTCAGGTACCCCTGGCCCCGCCCAGCACCTGAGGGAGCGCGGTCCGCTCGCTGGAGGCCGCCAGAGGCCGCTGGCAGGGAATAGGGAGCTCGGGTGCCAGCTCCGAGCCCTGTCCGGAGATACTCGTTCTCCAGCCGCAGAGCTGGCTGATGCGGTTTATCTAAAGGCAGTCGACTCCCGTCCTCATTAGAACTGAATAAGCGGGTTGTAAATTCACGGGGCCACAGACTGGACAGTGGGCAGAGGCGAAGGAAAGTGTGAGGCAGAGGGAGCGGGATGGGAAACAGAGTAATGCGCAGCGCCGTCAGGTAACTTAGATGTATCCAAGGTGGGTGCAGACAGGGTCGAGGATGTATCCAGGATGAGCTGCTTCTGTGTCCTGTTTCCTAGAAGTAGGGGCCCAAGGGGAGGGAGGTTCCGTGGAAACACGGGCAGCTATCAGATGGAGTGTCTGGGTGTTGTGAGGCAGGAAGGAAGTGTGTTACTTTAGTGGGGACTTTAGGAGACTTCCCTGAACCAATTCATTTCTAGACTATGATGTGATTGTATAGCCTCAATCAAAATGGGTGATAGTCACAAAACAGTCCTTAGCACTATACAAGTCCTGCGACTCTGGTAGACTAAAGTGAGAAATAAGACACCTGCCACAAGGATTGGGATAAGCCTCTTTTTTGTGTTGTGTCTGTGAAACACAATGTGTGGAGGTTCCTGTTATTGCTCTTGACACAAGTCACATATGCAGAACCACAGAATGCTTCGGGTTGGAAAGGACCTCAAGGATTTTTATCTTTTTATCTCAGGCAACAACAAAAAAAAATCGGGGAAAGAATTAGACAGGCCAAAGTACATGCTACGCATTAGATACATTCCCAAACTATCAGCAGTTGTCTAAAAACACGGAAAAAGAGGCAGCTTCAGTGCAGATGGCTGTCATGTCAGTGCTTCGTGTGAGGGCTAGAGAGAAGCCTCATCAGTCTCTCCAGTAAACCCCTGCCTGTCTGCGTTATAAACATGGCAGATTGTGACAGTTGCTTATTTGACTGATGCACAAAATTACCTGAAAGTGAAAGCTAAAAAGATATTGAAGAGGAGTGGATCCATATGTTTTCAGAAGCCATTTGTAGGTTGGTGCCCTTATGTGAATCATTTCACACTAAGTGGGAAAATGCTTGCATTTGTATTCATTCAGTGCCTAACACAATCATAGTATATAGCATCTTTTACAGGAAAGAATGGGATTTGTTATATATTTGCATTTCCTAGAGTTCACTTTGTGCAAGACAGGCTTTTGATAATTACAATTCCCAATCCTCTCTCCCTTCTGGTAATAAGAATATATTTGGTGAGCGAACTGCATGCATTCCTGACAGGTGATATCTATCATCTGTGTCCTGTCATCCACCAAAGGGTGTTTGTGTTGAAAGCAACAGGACATCTTCTGAGTCCTGCTATAGGAAGAGTGAATAGGATTGTTATAAATGACTCGGTCCCAAACAGGATTTTAACCAAATCGAACAATTTATTAAAGGAATAAAGGCAAGCAAACGGCGCTGTGGGGCACAGGCAGCGCCAGGTGCGCCGGGAGTCTCCGCTCCACCAAGACACACACCACACACTTCCAGTCCCTGGCTTATACACCTTCCAGGGACAGCACCGCCCACCGGTTTAAACTGAACAACCATATATGGCGTGCTGGAGTGCCAGCCAGGGGACCCCCACAAGACATAACAACCATATACATCTTAAACTAATATGCTGGTGTGCCAGGCGATCCCCTCCCCACAGGCCATCCTGTAGATGATCTTTAGCCTTTGTCCCGCCAACTAACTCGGGAAGATGTTTCTGCAGACTTCAGGGCCTTCCTATTCTTCTTTCCTTCTTCTTTATCACCTCCTTTTCAAAGGCAAATTGCTTCTCTTTGCACATCATTCAGTCCATGCAAAAACCTTAAACTGTCCCTCCCAAGCCCGTAGCAACACAAGGGTAAATCACCATGCACCCCTAACACCGTCCCACATCAACACGAATCAGATGGACATATATCACAGGATGATGGGAGAAGAAGCTGGTGGGTAGCAGGTTCACCAGGTACTTGGCCCAATCCCTGCCTGCATCAAGGAGAACCAAAGTATATGAGTGCTCTAGAGTTCATAGAACATATACACAAAAATGGGGAACTGCGTTTAATCAAAAACTGTAGGCTGAAAGTCCTTTTATCTAAAAATAGAATTAAACTTTTTCAGCTGAAGGTTATTAAGTCTATAGCGGCAAGACACTGCTGTCTGTCATACTTTTTCTCAATTTTTTCCCTCAAACATACCAATCCATCTTTGCTATTACAACTGCCAGTGTGACCAGCCCATACCATGTAGGAATTACTCTGACTTTAGAAAAATACTTTTTTTTTAACCAAGTAATTTGTCAAGCAGGTTGGTCCCTTAATCCAAGTCAAAAGATCTATCTGTATGCTGTGTTTCTAGGTTGGGATTGTTAGGGCAGAGGCAAGAAAATCATCTTGTAGTGAGAGGGAAAGTTCATTTCCCCAGTGTACCTTCAGGTTTTTGTGGTTTGCCAGCACAACCTTGTATGTCCTTTAAACTCAGACTGCATTGCCTGATCTGGGACATTTGCAGTCTCGGGTGTGTGATAAATGACTCGGTCCCAAACAGGATTATAACCAAATTGAACAATTTATTAAACGAATAAAGGCAAGCAAACGGTGCTGGGGTGCACAGGCAGCGCTGGCTGTGCTGGCAGTCTCCACTCCACCGAGACACACCCTGAAGAGTTCTAGTCCCTGGCTTATGTATCTTCCAGAGATAGCAGCGCCCGCCGGTTTAAACTGAGCAACCATATACTGACATGCTGGAGTGCCAGCCAGGAGACCCCCACAAGCCATAACAACCATATACATCTTAAACTGACCTGCTAGAGTGCCAGCCAGACGACCCCCACAAGATATTACAACCATATACTGACATGCTGGAATGCCAGACACGCAATCCCCACAAGACATAACAACCATATAGATCCCAACTGACATGCTAGAGTCCCCGTCAGGCGACCCCCACAACACATCCTTTGGTGATCTTTAGCTTTTGTCTTGCTAATGTCAGGCAGCTGCTTCTGCAGACTTCAGGCAGATTTTAGGCGTCTTCGTATTCTTCTTTTCTTATTCCTCTTTATTACCTCCTTCTCAGAGACAAGTTGTTTCTCCTGAGGTATCACAATGCACACAATGTGCTAACATTGCGGTCCTTCAGGCAAAGCTTTGCACATCCTTCACATACTTTGTTGCTGCTTCAACATACTTCATTCAGAAACTGTCCCTCCCAGGCTCATGGCCATACGAGGGCATGTCGTTATGCACCCCCAACATTATTTCATATTAACACGAATCAGATGGACATATATCACAGGTGGAAACTGTTAAAAAGTTGTGTTTTCATATGGTTTCCAGTTTAAACTATATGAAGGTTTTGGTTTAAAGGCTTTCAAAGATCAAAAAAAAAAAATCTTAGTTTTATATTTACATATGTATATATAGAAATACAATTACTAATTTCTTCACACTTTTACAATATGATTACTTTTACAAATACTTTTACGATACAATTACTAATCACACATCACTTGCAAAAGAAATGTGGCTCTAAGTGTGGTGCTTGATTCAATTGATGAATTTTCAAGTGTAAGTTCTTGAAAACAGTAGATTTTTAGAAGAATATAGGAGTGTTTAAAAGTTTGCTTTTCTGTTCTCCCATGAAATACAGGAGCAAGAAAAATCACCAAGATCAAAAAGCACCACCCAGCATATTGACAGCTGAGGTAAGATGAGTACTTCAATGAGTATTAATTTGAAAAAAGGAATTTTAGTCCTAACACTGGACTCAAAACTGTTGATAACTGGATTAGTTATGATGAGAAAAGGAGGGGAGGATACATATATATGAATATATTATATATTCTAATATATAGGCTAATACATTTTAATATACAATATACATACACACATGAATATGTTAATCTATTAAATATTTTCAATAGACTATAATAGTAATTGTATTCTTATATATAAATATAAAACTAAGGGTTCTTTTAATCCTTTGAAAGATCTTCTCTTTAGAGATAAGATTGTGAAAAATGCATTGCAGTTTCATCCCTTGGCACACATGTTTCTTGTTACAAGTTAAATATAAAATGTAATTTTAAAATACTATGAAGGTTCTCTTGTAATTGGTCTGTATACTATCAAAATAGAAATAAGTGTGTTTTCCAATAATCTAGACCTTGCTGCCTTTGAAGAATTCTTTTAAATTAATTTCCAACAGCAATTCACAAAGCTGATAGAAATTTTGATAGACTGTTGCAATAGAAAAAGAAAATAAATCTTTTGTGATAGGAGCTGCAAGCTGGTTGTTAACACATGCTAGGAACAACATAAAGGAAAAATGTAAACTTTCTGGGAGAGAATGAACAAAGTGGGGAGAGAGAGATAAAGGTAACCAGATAGAACACTTGAGAAAGTAATCTTGGGCCTTGGGACTAAAATTCCTGCTTTCTCTGTAATGCGTTTAGTGTTTGTTTGTTGGTTGTTTTTCTTTAATTGGTCTGCTTACTTTACTCATTCTTTTCTATTTGCGTTTTTGGTTGGTTGTGTCTCTTCCTTCTCCTCCTTTTCCAGATACTTTAAATTGCACTCTTCCTGATCCATGTCAAATTTATATTTCTTGCAACTTTGGGGAAGTTGGTAGAGTTGTGCTTTCTGTAAACTAGGTGTAAGTGATTGTGTTGAATGGATGTGTTGTGTTTCAGCTGCCTCTCTTATAAGATCATATAAATTGAGCAATGGCCTTGTTTACT
This sequence comes from Porphyrio hochstetteri, assembly GCA_020800305.1. Lineage (NCBI taxonomy): Eukaryota > Metazoa > Chordata > Aves > Gruiformes > Rallidae > Porphyrio > Porphyrio hochstetteri. The sequence continues at coordinate 13,203,983 of CM036938.1, read as the reverse complement.
TTAAAGAGGTATATGGGGTAATTTAATCAAATAGAACTTCAAGCAGGAACAGAGGTCTGAATGTACAGATCAAATCATAGCATCAGGGCCTGGGTGCACAGTAAATAGCCTAGTCAACATACAAATATAATTAGACAGACACAATCAGAAAACATTATATATTCTAAACAAACTATACTTATCTGTTTTCAGCAGCACACGTTTTTAAAATGACTTGTCTTTGAGGTTATTTATATCAGATTTGAAGAAACTAACACCTACTGTATTTTCTCATTAATTTCTTATTAGTATCTCTATTGTCCATTTACTAATTTCTTACACTATAGGGGAAAAAAACCCACACCTAGGCTGCTTTTCTGTTTTGTAATTTTGTCCTGTAAAACTTACTGCCATTTTGGAATTTAGCTGATTGGTTTATCACAGAAGAAAACTTTTTTCTAGATTCAGGACACTGAAAACTCTTCTGATTCATTTTTTAATTTGTGCTACAAAATCCATATGTAATCTTCAAGTTATTTCTTTCCCATGTGCTGTAACCAGGAATGCAACATTCTGTGTGTATAGATTCAGTACTGAAAGGAAATGTAGAAGCCTTGATTCCAGCCCTCTCCATTTCTTCACTGGGTTGGATCTGGCATGACTGCCTACCATTCTGTGTTTTAGTTTACACATCAATAAGACAAAAATTGTGCTTATTATGAAACTTGGGGAGATTAATTTCATAAAATCAGAGAGTGGGTTGGGTTGGAAGAGAGTTCAGAGCCCATCCAGTTCCAGCCCCCCCTGCCACAGGCAGTGACACATTCCACTAGCTCAGGTTGCCCAAAGCTCCATCCAACCTGGCGTTGAACACTGCCAGGGATCCAGGGGCAGCCACAGCTTCTCTGGGCACCCTGTGCCAGGGCCTCACCGCCCTCACAGGGAAAAATTTCTTCCTAATAGCCAACCTAAATCTCCTTTCCTTCATCTTAAGTACATTACCCCTTTTCTTGTCACTACACACCCTTGTAAAAAGTCCCTCTCCATCTTCCCTGTAATACCCTTTTATATATTGACAGGCTGCTATAAGATCTCCCCAGAGCCTTCTCTTCTTCAAGCTGAACAAGTCCAGCTCTCCCATCCTGGCTTCACAGGAGAGGTGCTCCTGCCTCCTCTGGAGTCACTCCAACAGCTCTGTGCCTTTCTTATGTTGGAAGCCCCAAAGCTGGATGCAGTACTCCAGTTAGGGTCTCACCAGCGTGGAATAGAGGGAGAGACTCACCTCGCTTGACATGCTGCTTTTGATGCAGCCCAGGATACAGTTGGCTTTCTGGGCTGCAAGCACAGGTTGACAACTCATGTTGAGCTTATTGTCCAACCAAGTCCACTCCCAAGTTCTTCTCCTAAGGGCTGCTCTCAATCCACTGTCTATTGCCCAGCCTGTATTTGTGCTTGGGATTGCCCCAACCCATGTGCAGGACGTCGCATTCGGCTTCTGTACTGCTCCAAGTACCATTCCACAGGAACTGGAACGAGCAGTTTTGTTTCGAAGAATGTGTCTCGTGAGATGACAGAACCTGCAGAGGCAGCATAACATTTTGTGGACTGGCTCCTGCCTCACAAGGGGCATCTGACTAGGGCCCCCATCCTCCAGAGGCGGTAAGGACCTGTAGGGTCTCAACCCAGCCCCTATGACAAACTGAACATTGTGCTCAAGTGAGGTCCTCATTCGAAAAGCCATCTGGACTGTGTCCCGGCAAGGGCAGCCCCTCATTCCACAGTCATCCTGATAAACAGGATCCTGTCCTTGTCAGATAAGGAGGAGTGAGAGGCGAGCGAGGCCTTGAGGAGGCAGAACGCCTTCTTGCTAAATCCTCTGTAAGGCCACTGAACAGGGTCATTGCTCCATCAGCCCAGTTGGAGGGTCAGATGACCACCTGGGACACCCATTCCCCATTGACTCATTTCCAGAACACTCTACAACTCAACACTGAGTCTGTGCAAGTTATGCTAGGCCTCCCCTGAAGGGTGAGGCCAGGGAACATAAAAGTTTCAGATTTGGGATGCCTGGTGCACGCCTGCCATCCAGGGACTACAATTTTATGCTGATCTATGCTGTATCCCTGGGTGGTGATATCTTATTTTTTTCCTCTCTCTCTTTCTCTCTCAGTCTCTCTCTCTCAACTTCTAACCTTATTCTCAGCACATGATAGTAACAGCATTTCCAGTTTTGCTAAATTCTACTAATTGTAATCTGTTGCTATGAATATATAGTGTGGTGTGGTTTTGTTTGCAAGCTTTATAATTATACTGGCTTTTAAGTGAAGTTGTTCTTTGCTTGGACCTCCAGGATAACTTGTTACTCCTGAGTACCACACAGAGGGTTACAGCAGCAAATCTTGTGGGTGTCCTTGTTAAAAGAGATTAGGTAAGAGAGGGTTAACCTGGCCCCTGGGGCAAGTAGAAAGTTAACTCTACATGTACCCACCTGCAGACAGGTCTGAGAGGAGGATTGGGTCCAGCTGCACCTACACTCCTCTCTGAGAAGGAGTTTAGAGAGCACGGGGGTCCAGTCTGAACTTCCCCTGTTTGCCTGCCTGGTGGGACATGATGACCTTGTTGAATCTCATGCAGTTTGCATGGGCCCACCTCTCAGGCCTGCCAAGGTCACTCTGGATGGCATCCCTTCCCTCCAGTGTGTTGACTGCATCATGCAATTTAGCATTGTCAGCAAACTTGCTGAGGGTCCACTTGATCCCACTGTAAGTGTCCCCAACAAAGACAGTAAAATCATCAGCCTCAATACTGACCCCTGAACAATGCCACTCCTCACTGATCTCCATTAGGACATCAAGCCATTGACCCCAACTCTTTGAGCCAGTTTTTCCAGAGAGCAATTTAGCAGCACCTTTGCTCTTTTCTTGCCATGTTAACAAGTTAAAAAAATAGGAATTTTTGTCTTTTTCCAACATCTACTGCTGTCATTTTAAGCAATACACATAATTACTGCAAATTGTCACCTTTCATTATTATCTTTCAAATTGTGCAGTTATCATAGTAATTAAAGAGTTTAAGCATCTTTTCCATCTTATTTTTGCCATGCAGATATATCAAGTAATTGCTGTATGAGTATTAACTCATTGGAACAAACCGTTACCATATGGTTTTAAGAAAATTTTTATATCACTTAGTAGTTGGCAGCTAAGATGTCTTCTAAACTGCTTTCTATTTAATGGTAAAATACTCTGTTCTCCATTTTATTTAGGTCCTATTTACTATGAATAATTTGATACATTGTTGGCTTTCACGTAATTCTATTAAAACTTCTCAGTTATTTGCAAAGTGTGATGTGCAATGTTTCTAGGAATATAATACAATACAATACAACACAACTTCTGGTAGGAGCTTTCTGTTTAGCTTCCTAGAAAAAAAACACAAGCTGGATTGAAAAAAGTAAGCTTCTCCTTTGCTTTTTGGTTCGGGTCTGTCCAGTTGGCCAAACTGGAGTTCCCAGAAGTGGAGCAGAGCAGACAACTGGTGAGAGCAGCCACAGACTGCCGTGGGCCAACCCTTATCTAACTTACCATGCACTGATACAGATGACAACTCCCAGCCTTTGCAGTGTGGCTCAGTAGTACAAGTTATAGGTTTGACTCTACTGGTGGCTTCAGGAGAGAAGTTGAAGAAGTTGCTTCCTTTGAGCAAAGCAGTTCCTCCTAGTGAACCACTCAAAGCAACAGTTAGATACTTTGATTTACCATGCTGTGTTCTTCATGAAGAGACCTGATGCATTGCAGAACCTGGATGCAGAATCTGAGCGTAATTTTACTGACAGAAAGGAATAAGGAGAAATTGTTTTGCTAGACTACTAAAAGCTGTGTTTATCATAATGCTAAATTCAATTCAGCCTGAAAACACTGTGAGGTCACAGTTTGATGGTGGTGGTGAGTAACTCACTTCAGCATAATAAGAAAAAAATGAGTAACAATGGATAATACTTACTGACCATTTCCAGGCATATCTTCTGAATTAGACTGAGAACATGCCACAGTTTTACATGCACCTCCAAAACAGCCACCAGATTCATACCAGTTGGATCCTGGGAGAAACGCAATGAAAAGAACTCAGAATTAGATCTTTGCTGCCATGTTCACCAGATGGATCCTAGTAAATTTTTTTCCCCCTCGGAGTACAGTGTCTCAGAACAGTCAGACCCAACAAGGAGTGCCAAGTTCTCTCTTATCACTAATGAAAAGTGGTTATTTAGAGAGGTAAAACAGCAAGTTCTGCTCTTACTTTGTGCTTGTATTTGGTCTCCTGACACTCTGCTCTGTGATTCTGATGGCTACCTCCAAGCTTAAATCTGGATTTGGAGGGGACATTCTGAGTTTCCTCTGAGCTGACCAATGCCCAATATTTACTTTAAAACCAGAATTTATTTATGTAACTAGTAGGTGGTATGTTCAGAATTCTACACATACTGGCAGTTCGATTTATGTGCACGAATACTGATTTTTGAGATTAATTTTACATCCAAAGTTTGCTAGATCTTGCCTCAAAGTTTACTTGAAGCTCTGGTAACAAATTTCCACCATTTACAAGAAAAATTGATAGTTGCTGGATGTGGCAGAGGGGAGAAGCATTCAAGGACTTTAATTAAGGAGGGATTCCAGGGGCCACTGCTCAAGTTAGAAGGACAAGTAGGACTCTTTGAGGAAGTCAAGTCTCAGTTTTCTGTGAGATGGTCAGGTAGTAGCAAGAGAAGGCTGCTCCAAAAAGGAAGGTGAGAGAAGAGCAACCTCAAAGCAGGTCAGACATGATGCAGTGCCATGTGCAGCATCAGGGTGCAGTGCCTTGACACCAGGGAGCAGAACAGAGTGGTGACTGCAGCAGGTCCTTCCCTTTCCACATCTTAATTTCACAGCTCTAGCATACTTGCTCATATTCTTTTTTTTTTTTTTCTTTCCAAATATTCAAAGAGTCTGATTTTTGTAGGTAATCACCAGTTTCACTTTTCTCAGTACAAGATTTTTAAAATATCAATATTGTCCCCTTACAGACTTCAATTCGTCTTGCAAAGCATCATGTTATAACTTGTTTATTTTACACATTTTTCTTTAGTTAGTTTTCCTTTAGGGTGCTCCAGTGTGATTTTAAAGTTCTCTCCCACATTATACTTTGCAAATTACTGTTGTTTCACAACAGATGCAGAAACACCGTCTCACATTAACTAAGTAGCTAAATATACCAACATATGCATTACTGGGTGAGGAGTCTTAGCTAGGGAAACATCTGCTAAATGTCTGGTTTCTGGACATCTGGAACAGGGATCACTTGTAACTGCACAGCATTGTTTGTTAATGCAGTATCTATATGTATTGCCTGACTACAGGTAACCACTCTCTTCCACAGCTTTTTGGAATTACTTCGAACCAAAGAGTTTGCAGAGTTGCAGATTTTGCAGTGACATTAAAGTGATGTATCTTGATCATGTGTGACCACAAATGGCCAGTTGGTATCCAGGGTTTCTGAGAAGAAAGAGTCTCCTGAGGACTCAGCTTTCTACTTGCATTTCAGAGGGTCTAAACAGTCTTTAGATTGTGACCTAATCCATCTACCTCAAAAGTTTGACCGCTGCATAGTGCAACTTTTGAGTCTTTGTGTCTTTCATCAGGTCACGGTCTAAAAGTCTAGGAAAGTGCTTAAGCACTCAGACCACAACTGTTAATTTTGTGCCAAGTCTTAGGTCTCTTCCATTGGAAGAGCTTTTAATTGCTGCTGATAACAGTTTGTACCCTAGAGTTGAGCCTAGGCTTTCTACTAGATACCAAATTTTTCGCAGGCTCTTCTGGATGACGTTTTTGCATGCCCTGTCCCTTCTGCTCAGAAAACCATCCATATTCCTGGCAGATTCACCAGGCTACATCTGTCTACATGAAGATATATTTCCATTCATAGTTCTCTTCTGCTTTATTTTTTTTTTTTAAGTAACTGCCAGGTGAACAAGAAAATTACAAAATTAACATTAGAAGAGGAGTTATTTTGCATTCTAGGCCCAGCTCAAAAATAATATGAAAAAGGTGCCCACAGTTTTACCTAAGAAGATTGCTTCTGTGAGCTCAGGTGAAGTCCACTCTTACAAACACTTGACCTAGTAGACCTAAAGTGAAGGAGACAGTTTGGCAGAGGATGAATTGAGTGTGGGAATAGGAACTGTCCAATACAGAGTTGTCACAGCTTTTAGGAGAACACATTTCCACTCCGTTTTGTCTTCCATAATCACATAGTTACCAGGAACGATGAATCAACTCTGTATTTGACTGTGCTTTGACAACAGTGCTCATTGAGGGAAGTTAGATATCTCTCAGAATTCTATCCAAAGATGATCACTATTTGTCAAAATAATCTGTAAAACAGTTAGCATTTAGCAGCCTTCTTGTTAATGACTGCATTTTTGCTCTGCTCTTACATGTCCTCACCCTCTTGCTTGCCTTCTCATTGGGATTCCCATTCTTCAGGGCAGGGCTAGTCATGCACTCCGTGTCTGCTCAACAGCTGCCCCAGCGGGACTCAGCCTTTGGTATATCACAGATAATCAACAAGAGAGAATAGATTAGACTAGACTAGAATTATAACATTTCAGTTGGAAGGGGCCTACAACAATCACCTAATCTGACTGCTTGGCTGCTTCAGGGTTGACCAGAAGTTTAAGCATGTTATTAAGGGCATATATCCAAATGCCTCTTAAACACTGACAAGCTTAGGGTATCAACCACCTCTCTAGGAAGCCTGTTCCAGGGTTTGACCACCCTTTTAATAGTGAAATGCTTCCTGTTGCCCAGGACTTCACCTGGTACAGCATTGAACCATTTCCATGTGCCACTGGATACCAAGGCTAGTGAAAGAATCTGCCTTACTTCTTGAAGACTTACATCTCTGCTTTTTCCAGTGAACTGTAGAGGACAGAAACTTTGTCAAGCAATTGCAAGAGCAGTCTCCTCTTCCTATGTATCTTGCAGCTTTTCTTAGTATTCTTTCTTCCTGACAGCTCAGAGAAGGAGTATCTGGTGAGTATGTAATTCCTTATTGTTTTCAAGTGCAGATATCATTTGAGTATTTGAAAGCTTCAGGTTAGGATGATGATCAGTACTTCATTTATATTATAATACATGGTGAGATACCAGAAGTCCTTTACAGTCTGCATAAAATATGTAGCATAGAACAGTGGCTATAGGTAGAGCCTGAATTTATGTAACACACTGGATGGCAGTCATTTCAGCCTGGCTTCTTTAAGGGGAGTGCTTTAAGTACCACAGCTGAATTCTGCAACAATTTTGAAGAGACACCCAAGGTTTTAATTCAGGTTCTGTGAGATACTGGGTCAGTTACAAAGAATTCATTTCTGACCTGGGGATACTGGACTATATCCCCAAATATGCTTATGCACCTATTTCTGGTCTCAAACCGTGTTTTCAGAACTTGTTTGATATAAGATGTGGTCAGTTGTTACAGCGAGGAATTTACCTGGTTTTGAGAAGGCTTTACTGGACATTGCATCAGAAGTTATTTAACCATAAGTTCTGCTTGTACTATGGTTGTAAAAGGAGCCAAGAATAAGTGGCATATGGGAAAAAAAACAAAACTGAAGGCTAAGACAAAGGTAGCCTACAGTTGTAAATTAAGACAGCTGGGGACAAATAGTCTACCTTAATTTCTCATGTTCAGGAGGGAACACCTGGCAGTCATACAGCACTTTTTTAGCTGGCTACTTATGTCTTTGGTTCTTTGCTGTCAAGAAGAGCAGTGCCTCTGTGATTTATTATACATGCCCATTGCTGTTAAATGGAAGTTAAAAGTATGTGTTAAAAACATAAATGGAAATTAATTAAGCTATGGATGCCGCTAGTAATAAGCATTTGTCAATTTTCTCACTGTGCAAGTTTCCTCAAGCACACAGTGCAAAAGTGCCTTCACAAATTGCATGGAAGCCTATTCCAGTTGTTGCACAGGAAATAATATTTGTCTAAATAATGGGCAAAAAAAGGGGACCAGTTGGTGAATGTTGTAATCATTCTAAATGTACACAGAAATGTCAGTTTTCAAGGGAATAATGTAAGAGAAAATGCCTCTTGAAAAACTCCAGTCAGAGGTCATAAGATGAAAGAAGCTATTAAAAGCTTTTCTAACAGAAATACTCTTTTGAAGAATATTAAATTCTAATTCATGGGTTCTTTTGAGAGAACCCTTATTGCTATCATTCACTCAGCTCATGTTTGCAAGTATTGTAAAATTTAAATCCAGTTAGTCCACATACTGAGAAGTAGGAGATTTGTACAATAAAGACATATATGTGTTGGATCAAGTCCAGAGAAGGCCACAAAGATGATCAGAGCGCTGGAGCGCCTCTTCTGTGAAGACAGACTTAGAGAGTTGGGGTTGTTCAACCTGGAGAAGGTTCTGAGGAGATGCTATAGCGGCCTTCCCGTACCTAAAGAGGATGTACAGAAAAGCTGAAGAGGGATTGTTTACAAGGGCATGGAGTGATAGGACATGGGGGAACAGGTTTAAACTAAAAGATGGTGGATTTAGATTAGACATTAGGAAAATAAATCTCAGTGAGGGTGGTGAAGTGCTGGCATGGGTATCCTAGAAAAGCTGTGGCTGCCCCCTCCCTGTCAGTGTTCCAGGCCAGTCTGGATGGATCTTTGGGCAATTTGGTCTAGTGGAGGGTGTACCTGTTCATGGCAGGGCGTTTGGAATTAGATGGGCTTTGAGGTCCCTTCCAACCCAAACCGTTCTCTAATTCTGTGATTAATAGTCATAGATTCAGTCAGAGCGAATCATAGAATCATAGAATCCTCAAGGCTGGAAAAGACCTCTGAGATCATCAAGTCCAACTGTCAAACCAACACTACCATGTCTACTAAACCATGTCCTGAAGTGCCACGTCCCTACTTTTTGAAGACATCCAGGGATGGTGACTCCACCACCTCTCTGGACAGCCTGTTCCAATGCCTGACCACTCTTCTGTTGAAGAAGTTTTTCCTGATATCCAATCTAAACCTCCCCTGATGCAACCTGAGGCCATTTACTCTTGCTTTTTGCTAGTGACTTGGGAGAGGGCCCCAACCCACATCTCACTGCAACCTCCTTTCCAGTAGTTGTAAGAGGTGTCTCTCAGTGTCCTCTTCTCTACATTAAACAACCCCAGTTCCCTAAACAGCTCCTCATAAGACTTGTGCTCCAAACCCTTTATCAACTTTGTTTTTCTTCTCTGGACAAGCTCCAGCAGCTTAATGTCCTTCTTGTAGTGAGGGGCCCAAAACTGAACATCATACTTGAGGTTTGTCCACTCACAGTACTAAGTACAGGGTGACGAACACTTCCCTGGCCCTGCTGGTCACACTGCCCTGATACAAGCCAGAATGCCATTGGCCTTCTTGGCCACCTTGGGCACACTGTTGGCTCATGTAGCTTTGCGTGGAATTGCTGTGACCCAGGTGCAGGACCCAGAACTTGCCCTTGTTGAACCTTGTGCAATTTACCTCAGCCTGTCAATCCAGCCTGTCCAGATACCTGTGCAGAGCCTCTCTACCCTTGGAAATCCTACAAGCTTACAGTAGATTCACTGTTCATTTGAAGTCAGTTATTCCTTGCTACCCACCCACTCATTTAAAACTCCAGAAGAGTGATGTACACACATGGTCACCAAAAAATCTGTCTTAAAAAGTTAGCATTTTCAAGCCACACACTCTTAGGGTCAAATCTGTTCCTGAACTCAGAGGGACCTCCAGCATCTATTACATGAACAGGACTGAACATGTAGCTGGCTTATTTCTTTACCTATGCAACTGACTCATTTCAAGAAGATGGGAGTGGTAAAATAGTCTGTCACCTCCACAGAAGACTAATGAACAAAGTCAGACCTGATGTATACTGAGCACCCTTTTTAATTCCTGCTAATATAACCTTGAATGGGAACAAAACCAAGAGTGTGCTATCACAAACTGTTACTTTTACTGTTCTGTCTATCTTTTGTCAAGTTTCCAGAGACTGAACTAGTCTCAACAATGCTTGAGGCAGAGCCCCATAGACAAACATGTCTGCTTTTGCCAGAGGTGTTTACAAAGAAACTGTTCTGGGTGTTCCCAGTGCTGGCACAGTTCTGGACTTCTTGCATGGAATTTGTAAGACCACTGTGTATAAAAATTTTGGAGTTTAGTTGCCTGTATGAAATGTGTAAGGACATACAAATGTTCTGCTGCTTTTGGCAGTGGTGCTTTGTGTTGTTACCCCAGCATGACATTGAAGGCATGATTAGGCATTATTATGACTATAGATTTATGTCTATAGTCACACAGGTTGAAGGATGGAAGGGAGGGAACCTCTGCTTTTCTGCCACCCTTCAGTCATCTCTCTTCTGTTCCATTCAATTCTATACACATGGACAAAATCATAATGAGAATAGTGTGAAACTGTAAGTTCAAAGCCTAAGCTAGGCTCCATGGCATAAATTTTAGACATACAATTAGTAACATTCAGGGGCAGAAGTTGTTGAAGGTAACACTACAACTATGGGAGAAGCCTTGCTAAACCTTGACACGTTGAAATACAATGTAAGCTTGCAAAATACCAATTTTGTCAGGGTCTGTAGCATATTTCACCTGCTCAAGTGAAAGGCATTCCATCTTCAAAACCTTGTGAAACAATATACCATGGACAGACATGCTGCATGATACTCTCTTCCTTCACAGATGTCAGACTTGCAAGATAAAAGTTACAGAAAGTAAGCTGTGAAGGGGAACAGTCTTATCCTGGTTACAGCAGAACACAGGAGGGAGCACACTTTCAGGTTCCTGAAGTATTTCTTGGGTGGTTGGAGACATATTCAACATCAAACACGCTCCCTAACAGGGCACTGGACGTGGAACCAGTAACTGCCTGATGCATACCCTGCTATGGCTTATTTCTGCAATCAGTTACATAGAGCAGCATGCACAAAGCAGCAGTGGTAACCCTGCTGGCTGTTACTAACTAAGCATTTTTCCTTGGCTGTAGATGTTATTTGAAGCTGCAAGCCTTCTTCTAAAGCTTTGGAAAACTTGGTTTTGTAATATATGGTGTCTTGATTTTTTGTTTGAACTTCCAAGACATTATTTCTCAACCTTTAATGGTCAACATTCACTGTCTTCCAAGATTTAGACTCTTCTCCTGGATGTATTAAAACCGGTATGATAGATGATCATTATTACTTTGAAATCTTGCTACCCTTTGCTAGAAATATGGCCCATTTTCACTTTCCTAAAACCAGTAGGGAAAGGGCTCTGCCCTGAAGAGTTCACAGGGTGGATGGGTGGATGGATGGATAAACAGGCAGGTAGGAAGGCAGACAAAATAGGGTAGAGGAATGGGCATAGAAATAATTGCCCAAGGATACACAGTTGAGCTTGAACTGAGATCTGACAGCGTTCTGTCCACTTCACAGTTTGTCTTGCATGCCAGCTTTGCTTAGTCTCACTGAAATTGAGTTAACTATTTGTACCTATTTGAAATAGCTTTTCTGATACATCCTTAATCAAGAATGGCATGATTATATCACAGTCCTACTTCTCCTCACAGCTGACAGCACAACAAATGCCAAAATGTCTCCCCTTTTTCTGTGCTGTTTTCATCCTATCTGAATGCTGATTCTGCTTCTGTATGATTCCTTGTCCATCCTGTTGTCAATTTTTGTACTTACAACAATACCAGCAAAATAGTTTTCTGAAGATAATGGCAAGGACAGCCACACCAGGATTTATCACAAAGTTGTTAAAAAATGTATAATTTGTTCTCATGCTTCAGACTGCATTAAAACAAGTTACAGTAATTAAGTGCCTGCACAATCCAAAATTGTAAGGAACATTTTTTGGTAGAAGTAAGAATGCCTCATTTTTCAAAATCACTGGGAATTGGAAACAGCAAGTTTTGTGCTTGGCACAGGTGATCTGCCCACCTGGAGTTAGCCTCAGTGTGTCAAATGAGGGAAGAATGTAGCAGAAGGAGTCTTTTTAATTAATCTCCATGTTTGTACTGGCCCTTCAGTTCTTTGTATGCCTGTGTATGTGAATTTAGAAAGAGAGGCTGCACCTTAGTTAATATGTTATGTAGTGAGATTTTGCTGGTTTTTGTCAGCTTAGCTTTTATGGTAATTGTACTCACTGGTAATTTATTACAAACTTATTAAAAAGCTTTACTTTGATGATGGCAATGACTTTGTTACAGCTTTTTTATTTTGGTTTGCTATGGGCTTGTTTTCTCTTTAAAACAAAGCCTCTAAGATCTGCATCAGTGAGATAAACAGAAATAAGGAATTGCACTTGGACACTTGGCATAGTCACACATTTTTGTAGCCATCTGCACTTAGGTGTATTATTACCATGTGTTCTGCTTTTCACAATTTATTTTGAGATACAGGGCTATGAAGGCTATAGGATAGCTATTGCTTTCATCTTTTTTCCTTTTTTTCTGTACGATACATCCAGAATCCATGATAAAATATGCAGAACCCACAAACTGAATACAACACATAGTCCTCACCTCTGCTTAACATGGAAATGTAGTTGAAGTAAGAAGTACCCCATAATGAGACTGCCTGTTGTTTGGGTGTGATCAACACTAAAGAAGCTTAGCTGATAGGAAGGGGACAGGATATGAAGGATCATATCCTTACTTGATATGAAGGAGCCTGGAAAGACTGGTTATCCCCATCACTGAACATGCCTCAGTTGAACATGGCTATACTGGCAAAAAAATCCTCTTATCAGCATATGAAACCAGATAACTGAGACTAACAGAAGGATTGTCATTGAGATGCCATGCTTGCAAGCAGGACAGGCTTGCTTTTAGCTGTGTCCAAAGAGGCCTGCATTGCCTTTACAAAGAGCACCATGGCATGCTTATAAAGTATTGGTTACTCTTCAGCTGCAGTTGTAAAAATAAGAGAGGATGGAGTACAGGTTCGTGCTCTCTTTAAGGGCAGCTTCCTGTCCAGCTGCAGGTCAGTAATTCAGGAGGAGGTGTAAGGTGGATCTGGGACTCTGTCTGCAGATCGTGTGGATTTTAACTCTGGTGGGGGACTCCAAAGGTATCTGTCAGAGTGCCAGTCCCATTTATTTCATCTTCTTTGCCTTCTGACTGTGATTTTACAGTAAAACTCTATGGAGTTGGTGGTGTGAGACTAGCAGTAAAAATCTGCTGACTCCTGTTACCTGTCACAAAGCATGAGCCTGGTTGGGGGGTTGGGAGAGTTAACTGCTTCTGAATAAAACTTGCTTGCTTGCAGAAAATTGTGGAAGAGGTCTTTAAGGACCTGGTATCAATCACCTGAGATTAAGAGAAATGAAAGTTTATAAAAAGAAAAGAGCCAAACTGTTTGCTTTCTTTGACAATTTTTAGCTTGTCTGGCTGGGTGGAGAGAAGGGAATTTTGCTACTTAGAAGAAAGGAATTCAGTTTCCAGTGAGCTCAGAGGAAGGATGCTGAACTAAAAAGAAGTTATGGGTTTTCTTCTTGAAATTAACACTCTGTCTAAAAACAGTAAGCAAACTGAGCATCATCTTAATGGCCTATGTGGGCTGGAGATTTTCTGGAGGGTTTAGGTGTGAAGCTGAGGGTTTCTGTTCTCTGGGATTCTTGGAAACAGCTTGTTTCCACGAGCAATGGAAACTGGAGGAACTTGGACAGAGCCAAACTTAGTGCAGAGACAGCTGAATTTCAGAATCCAAATATTGAGAAAAGATTTTGTTAAAAACCAAACAGCAGCCCATGGAGGATTGTACCAAAACCCAAAGTTCAAGAGCCTGGAAGGCAATACTGGCTGAGAGTTCAGGAGTGTAGTGCCTTACCAGCAAGATGGTGAATGGCTAATCGAGTGTGCTGCCAGGCACTATCGCAAGTTGTACTTGTCAAGTCCCAGCTCACAGCTAGATCCCTGTGGGCAGACCTTTGTGTCTGATTGAAATCATTGCATAGCCTGAGGCAGCTTTCTGTTGTAATAATAGCCACTGGAGCCAGTGGATACAGGCTCCCTTTGGCTTAATGAGGAGTAATATTTTATAATCCTGTAGTGTTGGCTAGGTAACGAAGAAAACCCTTACTGGCTTCTCCTGGGGTTTTGGGTTTGTTGTAATTTTTCCATTGTTCTAGGTTAGTTTTAACACCCTTTTTTATTACCTCTGTTTGCAGACTGATTTTTTTCAACCCGACTGTATGCAGAAACCCCATTTCATACTATTTCAAAGCATCAGTTTTGTAACATCCTCGTATAAAGTTTTGGGGTTATTTTTATAGTGAGAGTAATTACTAATACTTTGTAGAGTTGTCCCACTCAGTTCTGATATTATGAACCTGAAAATGCTTGTCTTTTAAATTTAATTCTCATTCTCCAGTAAATATTTCTCCACAAAGAATAATCTGACACTTAAATCATTGCTCCAGGCATTAACATCACAGCTTTCTTTTTTTGCTGTGTTTCATTGTGACTTTTTATTAACTTACTTCCTTTTCTAAAATTAAGTCACTTTGGTTTGCTTTTGACACAGTCCTTCTGGTATTTTATATTATTTCTTTGTGCTAGGGCTGCTCTAGTGCTTATTCTAACAAACACGATTTCTTACTTTCCCTTCAATTTCTCCTCTGAATTTCTAATCAGATCTTCTTTCAACTTCTTTGGCTTACATTTTTTTTTTAAAGTTTTTGGGTTTCTTTTTTTTGGGGAGGGGGCTAGTTTTGGATTTGTTGGGGTTTTGTTTTAGTAATGTTCAGATAGCTGTTGCAGCCAGCTTAGGACCTATTCTCACAATTTTTCTTTGACCTGTTTATTAGAATGCCACATAACTCAGAAGATAGTCATTCTGATTGCAGGCACACTTCCCTTCTTTTCTCTTTGATCTATAAAATAACTGCTCTGTAAGCTGACCTCTCAGGCAATTCTTTATAAATAAAAAGAGCCTTTCCCCAGAGAGATTCCTGCATGGATTGGAAGGCTGAAGCTGCTGGCCTAGTGCAAGTCTTCCCGGCCTGGGTTTTACCTGGAACAGTGGTTGGAATAGAATCACAGAATCACAGAATCGTAGGGGTTGGAAGGGACCTCGAGAGATCATCGGGTCCAACCCCCCTGCCAAAGCAGCTCCCAGCACATATTGCACAGATAGGTGTCCAGACAAGTCTTGAATATCTCCAGAGAAGGAGACTCCACCACCTCCCTGGGCAGCCTGTCCCAGGGCTCTGTCACCCTCACTGTGTGAAAGTTCTGCCGCATGTTGGTGCAGAACTTCCTGTGCTCCAATTTACAGCCATTGCCCCTTGTCCTGTCCCCACAGACCACTGAAAAGGGGTTGGCCAATTCCCCCTGCATCCCATACTTAAGATATTTATAAACATTAATTAGGTCCCCCCTCAGTCTTCTTTTCTCCAGGCTGAACAGTCCCAGCTCACTCAGCCTTTCCTCATACGGGAGATGTTCCAGGCCCTTCATCATCTTCGTAGCCCTTCTCTGGACTCTCTCCAGGAGATCCCTGTCTTTTTGATACCAGGGAGCCCAGAATTGGACACAATACTCCAGGCGGGGCCTGACCAGGGCAGAGTAGAGGGGGAGGATCACCTCCTGTGACCTGCTGGCCACACTCTTCCTGATGCATCCCAGGATCCCATTGGCCCTCTTAGCCACCAGGGCACATTGCTGGCTCATAGCCTACCTGTCATCAATCAGGACCCCCAGGTCCTTCTCCACAGAGCTCTTCTCCAGCAGGTCATCCCCCAGCCTGTACTGATAGACTGTTATTCCTCCCCAGGTGCAAGACTCTACACTTGCTTTTGTTGAATTTCATTAGGTTTCTCCCTGCCCAGCTCTCCAGCCTGTCCAGGTGACAGTCTCTGTCAATGTGTGGCTGCCGCTGCAAATATTTGGCTGATCAAGTAGTATTTTGCTTATCACTTTTGAGAGGTTTGTCTACTATTAACATGATCTCTTAGTTTACAAACCCTCACTTCTGGTGAGCTGTGGCTCAGCTTCTGCAGGAGTGCTGCATGGTCGTTTAATGGCTGTGGGCATTTCACGCACAGCAGCGAGTGTCCCTGTGTGTGGAGGGAGGTGTTTCCCTTTGCAGTTGCTTGTTCTCACTTTTTTCTAGGAAAAATGGAACTTACAGCCTCTGCAACCAGTTCTCTGCCAGATCCCTTACCATGTTAAGATTATTAGCTTTATTTGCTTCAGCTTTACCTGTTTAGAGTAAAATTAGGCAAGTTATGTCAGTGACAAATGTCAGGATAAATACAGTGCTGACCTGTACTTTGCTGAATGCAGTTACTAATGGAGTCACTGGTTGATTTATAAAACAACAGAACTACTTGTGATGACTTTTCAGCATGGAGTATTGCCCCAAAATTTTCCAGAGTGAGCATGAAGAAAACATTTCTTGACTCATCAAAATAAGAAAGATCTGATACACAGAATCTGCAGGAGTGTTACAAAGGAGTGCTACAATTTCAAAAGAAAAAGAAGATAACTACATTAAATATTGACTAGTTTACTGATCTTGCAGCCTTTACTTATGCCTTTATTTTTATTCTCATGATTTGGAAGACTATGATTAATGCATATGTATATATCTCATGTGCAGCACCAACCCAGATTTCACTTTTTTCCTCACTGAATTTGATGTGTTGTTGAAGTTTCTGATGGACTTTGTCCTGCAAAATTCCAAGTTTCTCTTTCAATGAGGGATTTTCAGGAGCTTCTAGGGATGGTTCTGAACAGAGCTGAATGGTTTGAGGATCTTTCCTTTTGCAGTGTTCCCTTTGAAGCAGTATAAAGAACATAAAAACTCCATTACTGTAGCGCTTACCTGATCCTTGTTGTGTGCTGGAGTGATCATAGAATGCGTTATCATTGGAGGGACCTTAAAGACCATCTAGTCCAACCACCCTGCAGTCAGCAGGGACACCTTTCACTAGATCGGATTGCTCAGAGCTTCATCAAGCCTGACCTTGAATGTCTCCAGTGTTGGGGTCTCCACTACCACTCTGGACAGCTCATGCCAGTTGACCACTCTCATACTGAAGAACCTCTTCCTAATGTCTAATCTAAACTTGCCCTACTCTGGTTTAAAAACATTGCCCCTCATCCTATCACTACATACCCTTGCAATGATAAGGCTTTGACAAATGTATCAGATGAATCAAGACATGCACAATGAAAGCCTTTGCTACAGCATCCTGAGGGAAACAGAAGAAAGAACTTGCATATTGCTATTTGTACAGCGAGTCTGGTGTTATCATAGAATCATAGAATTGTTTTGGTTGGAGGGGACTGTTTAGATCATCAAGTCGAACCATCACCCTAACCTGCCAAACACCACTAAACCATGTTCTTCAGCACCACATCTAACTGTCTTTTAAATACCTCCAGGGATGGAGACTCCACCACCCCCCTGAGCAGCCCATTCCAATGCCTACCTCCTCTGGGAAGAAGATTTTCTTCATATCCCATCTAAACCTCCCCTGGAGTAGCTTGATGCCACTTCCTCTTGTCCTATCACTTGTCACTAGGGAGAAAAGGTCAGTGCTCACCTTTCCACAACCTCTTTTCAGGTAGATTTTGGGAGCAATTAGGTCTCCCCTCAACTTCCTCTTCTCCACACTAAACAACCCCAGATCCCTCAGCTGCTCCTCATAACATTTATTGTCCTGTCACCTCACCAGCCTTGTCGCCCTTCTCTGGACACGCTCCAGCACCTCAGTGTCTTTTCTGTAGTGAGGGGCCCAAAACTGAACACAGTGCTCAAGGTGGGGCCTCACTAGCGCTGGGCACAGGGGAACACTTATTTCCCTAGTCATGCTCACCACACTCTTCTTAACAGGCCAGGATGCTGTATCAGTGTACATCAGCAGAGGATTTACAGGAAGACATGAGAAAGCCCAAACTGATTAAAAATGGGTTATTTTAGAAGCTAAGCCTCGATCAAGTGTTCTCATTCATGGGCAACCAACTCAGGGTTGCCCTGAGTTTCTGTGATATTTGTGTTTAGAGAGTGACCTGGTATCTGGCAGTAAATTGTAAAGGATTGGTCTTCCCTCTGCTGCTCGAGGATTTATTTAAGAAGTATATCAGAAACTTTCGGCCTACTTGATGCCTATGACATCTTGTTCAGTCACAGACTGAAGCATAATCCTTATGAGTCTGTTTTCACTGGGTAATACCCAGTGAATTCAAATGACACAAAAAGAGACAGGCAGGAGTAGCCCAACTGAGAAGTTGCTGAGCGGTGCTGAATTTATCTGTGTGTAGTGCCCCGATGTATGAGGTGTCTGACACTGAGATGATTTGTGAATGGTATTTCCCAGTTAACTGTTGAGGCTGTCTCTGAAGACTCATGTCTGTCCTTTAGGAGACGTGGAGAAGTAAGTGATAGAGCAGTTGAACCTGCTGGATGCTTGCCTGAACAAAAGCCTCACTAAAACTTTTATTTACATTCCCAGCAGTATAAGGGCCAGAAGTCCCAGTGGTATTCAGAAAATGGGCTGACACTCACTTTTGGTTGTGAGCAACCAAGAAAGAGAGCTGTGGTTCAGCTGGTACATTGCTTGCAGTCATTTGCATCTGCGTTGGAAGGAAGTCATGTCACCTTGTGTGATATTGCTGCAGTATGGACCCCAGCAGATGGAAAGTAAGCTGGGGGAGTGCAGCAGCTGCTAGGCTAGGAGCAAAATTAAAGTCTCCAGCTTGTCAGAAAGAGTACGGTGTGTAACTTGGAGTGAAACCCTCTCAACCATCCAGGAAGGAGAACTTAGAGGTTATTATCAAATATTTGAATACATATGAAAGTTGACACGATCTAAGGTATTTTCTGTCCAAAAGAAGGGATGACAGGGAAGATTTTTTAAAGAAGTCAACAGTGTTCAGATGCAGGTAACTGAGTACAGCTCTTGGAAACACCTGCCTTGATGTGACAGCTGCCTTTTTCCTCAGCAGAATGTGTGTAGTTTGCCTTTATATAAACTCTCATGACTTTTTCTTGGTATTTCACTGGAAACAACCCCTTTGTACACCTCTGGTTGTAGTGTCTATTCTTTGCTCTGTCTTGCTCCATAAGGCAATGTGTTGCCTTTCTCAGTTGCTCTCTTAGGCTGTTCATGGCAGAGGTCCTAGACTCTGCTGCCGTTCGAACATGTGGAGGTGCCCATGTCCCTAGCCACAAATCCATGCTGGTATGGAAACAAAGGCAGAGAGTTCCCACACTAACATGCCTGTGTCCAGATCACAGGCTGCAGAGCATGCCAGAGCCTGGCACTTGTAACAGGAGGTGACAGAGACAATGCCTGTCATCAATGTGGCCAGGTGAATGATCTGCTCAGCATGGTGGCTGAGCTAGAGGAGGTTGAAAGACTGAGAATGTGAGAGGGAGAGAGCTTGTTGAGGTAAAACTCTACCTTCCCTGAGAAGTTCCATGAGAAGCAGAGGATCTTGCCACCAGGTAAACAGAGTGGAGAGATGTGAGCAAATGGAAACAGGTGCCTCCTCGGAGAGGCAGGTGAATCCCCTGGCAACCTCTCTCACCTTCCCAGTTACCATTACGCAGCAGGTATGGGACTCTGGAAACTGAGGGCCAAGTGAATGAGGATGGAGAAGAAGGTGCATTGAGGTAGTCTGCCAGAGTGAGTCAGTCATCCCCAGGACTTAGAACTAGTTCAATTAAGAAAAAAAGGAGAGTAATAGTAGTAGGTTATTCCCTTCTGAAGGAAATTGAGGGTTTCATATGTAGTAGACCTGATCCGTCCCGCAGGGAAGTCTGCTGCCTCTCTGGGGTCTGGGTTAGCGATATTAGTAAGAAACTCTCTGGTTTGGTGAGGCCAACTGTCTATTACCCGCTGTTTGATATGCAAGTCAGGAGTGATGAGGCTATGGGGAGAAGTCTGAAAGTAAAAAGGACTTCAGGGCTTTGGGGAGATTGGCTGAGGGCTTGGGAGCACAGGTAACTGTTCTCAGTTCCTCTGGTGACAGGAGGAATAGTGAAAGAAAAAGGAAACCTCACATGATTAACAGATGGCTTAGAGGCCGGTGCCACCAGCAGAACTTTGGGGTTTTTGATCATGGGGAAGTATTCATGGCACTGGCTCTGCTCAGGACAGAGTTCATCTGCCTCATGGGGGAAAGGGATCCTCATGTACAAATTGTTGGGGCTCATAGACAGGGCTTCAAATTAGTTTCAAAGGGGGATGGGGATAAAACCAAGCTTGCTAGAGTCCAGCTGAAGGGTGACAGCCCAATGTTGGGGCTCTACACACTCTACTTCCCGAAATGCCTGCACACCAATGCCTGCAGCATGGGGAATAAATAGAATGAGCTGGAGATCTGTGTGTGGTCACAGGGCTATGATCACACTGGAATAACTGAGAGATGGTGCGATAGTTCACATGACTGGAATGCTGTCATGTGTGGCTATGTTCTTTCCAGGAGAGATAGGTCAACAAGGCGAGGTGGTGGAGTTTCTCTTTATGTGAGAGAGCAACTGGATTGTATCAAGATCTCCCCGGGGGTGGATGAGGAGCAAGTGGAGAGCTTGTGGGTAAAGATTAAGGGGCAGGCCCACTGTTGTGGGTGCCTGAAGACTGGAGGAAAGCTGATTCCTGAAACTCTAGGCCAGTCAGCCTCACCTCCATCCCTGGAAAGATCTTGGAGCAGCTTGTGCTGGGGCTCATCTCAAACCATGTGGAGGAAAAGAAGGTTATCAGAAGTAGTCACCATGGATTCACAGGAAGTCTGACTAACCTGATAGCCTTCTATGAGGGCGTGACTGGACAGGTAGATGAAGGGAGAGCAGTGGATGTTGTCCACCTTGACTTCAGCAAGGCTTCTGACACCATGTCTCACAGCATCCTCACAGGCAAGCTCAGGAAACATGGGTTAGATGAATGGGCAGTGGGGTGCTTTGAAAGTTGGCTGGAAGACAGAGTCCAGAGTGCTGTGGTCAGTGGCACAGAGTCTAGTTGGAGGCCTGTAACAAGTGGTGTTCCTCAGAGGTCAGTCCTGGGTCCAGCCCCATTCAATATATTCATCAGCAACTTGGATGAAGGGACAGAGTGTACCCTCAGCGAGTCTGCTGATGATACGGAACTGGGAGGAGTGGCTGACACACTGGCACGCTGTGAAGCCATCCAGTGAGATCTGGACGGGTTGGAGAGCTGGGCAGAGAGTCCTCTTGTGAAATTCAGCAATTCAAGAGTAGGGTCCTGTCCCTAGGGAGGAACAACCCCAGGCACCAGTCCAGGCTAGGGGCTGACCTGCTGGGAAGTTGTGCTGTGGAAAAAAACCAGGGAATCCTGGTGGGCAACAGGTTAACCATGATCCAGCTGTGTGCTCTCGGGGCCAAGAAAGCCAATGGCATCCTGAGGGAATCAAGTAAAGTGTGGCCAGCAGATTGTGGGAGGTTCTTGTCCCCTCTAAACTGCACTGCTGAGGCCTCATCTGGAATATTGTGTGCAGTTCTGGGCTCCCTGGAAGGACAGGGAGCTGCTGGAGTGGGTAAAAAAATGGGTGGTGATGGAGATGATGGAGATGGAGTTGATGAGGGGACTAGAACATCTCTCTTATGAAGAGAGGCTGAGGGACTTGGGACTTTTTAGCCTAGAGAAGACTGAGGTGGAATCTCATCACTGCTTATAAAGCATATTTGAGGGGTGGGTGTCAGGACGATGGGGTCAGTCTTTTGTTAGTGGTGCCCAGTGACAGGACAAGAGGCAATGGGGATAAACCTGAATATAGGAAGTTGCAGCTAAACCTGAGGAGGAACTTCTTTCTGTGTGGGTGGCAGAGCACTGGGACAGGCTGCCCAGAGAGGTTGTGGAGTCTCCATCTCTGGAGACATTCAAGCCCTGCCTGGATTCTGCCCTGTGCAGCCTGCTCGAGGTGATCCTGCTCTGGCAGGGGGGTTGGACTAGATGTTCTCTAGAGATCCTTTCCAATCGCTACCCTTCCATGATTCTTCCTATACTAAGAGCAAGGCTGATGAGAGGGTGCCTGTCTGAGTTTGGAAGGTCTGTGGTTTCAACTCAGATGAAATGGACTAATTATGAGAGACCCCTCAGCCCCATTGTTGTCTTGCAAACATCTGTGGTAACAAATATGCTACAGAGGAAGTGCCTAGTCAGTCATGGATGGTCACCCCATCAGCAGGCATGTTTGGAGAGACTGGAAAAGCATCTTCAGAGGCCTCTTAAAGGGTGTCTTTAAGGGCTCCCTCCTTTTCTGGAACACAGCAATGAGATTATCTGTGGGTTTTTAAAGTGTAATGGAGTAATGTTTTGATTCAATGCATGGTCTGTGTGGCAAAAATCTCTCCCTAGTACCATTGGTATTTTATTCCCCAGAAGGGCAACGTTCTGGCAGACAACAGGATTGCACATTTTCCTGTTGGGTTGTTTTTAGGAACATACTTTGTCGTAGTAATTGCCCAAAGAGTAATAGCCTGCAAAGTGTCTTTGCTGCATTCTCTTTTGAAGTCCTTCCCTCACTGCAAACAACCCAGCATTTATCACAGAATCACAGACTGGTCTGGGTTGGAAGGGACCCCAAGGATCACAGAGTTCCAGCCCCCCTACCACAGGCAGGGCCACCAACCTCAGGCCTGGATCTACACAAGGTTGCCCAGGGCCCCATCCAACCTGGCCTTGAACACCTCCAGGGATGAGGCATCCACTACCTCTCTGGGCAGCCTGTTCCAGCACCTCACCACTCTTTCTGTAAAGAACTTCCCCCTAATATCTAATCTAATCCTTCTCTCCTTTAGCTTCAGTTATTAATCCTTTACTCCATTTGAAAACCCATTAACCTCTGAATGACCTTTGGTCACCCTTAGCCTTTAACCAAGTGCAAATAGACTAATTCATCTACACACCTTTCTATTACTATGCTTAGCAAGGTTGAATAAACTCTGTACAAGTCAAAAATTAGAGAATAAATGGTGTCTTCTATCACAGATGAGAAAGATACTACATTTTTAGCTTCTCCACTTGGGCCAAAGATGTCTGTTGATAGAAGAGCCAGCTGAGGCTGAGCTACAAGTTTCTGTGCTGTAGCTCAGTTCTTAGCTTAATTTCTGTCACAGAATTGCAGAAGGGTAGGGGTTGGAAGGGACCTCTGGAGATCATCTAGTCCAACCCACTGCCAGAGCAGGATCACCTAGAGTAGGTCACAGAATCACAGAATCACAGAATCACAGAATTGTAGGGGTTGGAAGGGACCTCGAGAGATCATCAGGTCCAACCCCCCTGCCAAAGCAGCTCCCAGCACATATTGCACAGACAGGCGTCCAGACGAGCCTTGAATATCTCCAGAGAAGGAGACTCCACCACCTCCCTGGGCAGCCTGTCCCAGGGCTCTGTCACCCTCACTGTGTGAAAGTTCTGCCGCATGTTGGTGTGGAACTTCCTCTGCTCCAATTTACAGCCATTGCCCCTTGTCCTGTCTCCACAGATGACTGAAAAGGGGTTGGCCAATTCCCCCTGCATCCCATACTTAAGATATTTATAAACATTAATTAGGTCCCCCCTCAGTCTTCTTTTCTCCAGGCTGAACAGTCCCAGCTCACTCAGCCTTTCCTCATACGGGAGATGCTCTAGGCCCTTCATCATCTTTGTAGCCCTTCTCTGGACTCTCTCCAGGAGATCCCTGTCTTTTTGATACCAGGGAGCCCAGAATTGGACACAATACTCCAGGCGGGGCCTGACCAGGGCAGAGTAGATGGGGAGGATCACCTCCTTTGACCTGCTGGCCACACTCTTCCTGATGCATCCCAGGATCCCATTGGCCCTCTTAGCCACCAGGGCACACTGCTGGCTCATAGCCAACCTGTCATCAACCAGGACCCCCAGGTCCTTCTCCACAGAGCTCTTCTCCAGCAGGTCATCCCCCAGCCTGTCCTGATACAGACGGTTATTCCTCCCCAGGTGCAAGACTCTACACTTGCTTTTGTTGAATTTCATTAGGTTTCTCCCTGCCCAGCTCTCCAGACTGTCCAGGTCTCTCTGGATGGCAGCGCAGTGTCCTGCGTGTCAGCCACCCCTCCCAGCTTTGTATCATCAGCACTTGCTGAGGGTCACACAAGAACACAAGAACATGTCTGGGCAGGTTTTGAATGTCTCCTGAGAAGGAGACTCCACAGCCTCTCTGGGCAGCCTGTCCCAGGGCTCTGTCACCCTCACTGTGAAAAAGTTTTTCTTTCATATGGAAGCTCCTGTGCTCCAATTTGCACCCATTGCCCCTTGTCCTGCCACTGGCAATCACTGAGAAGAGCCTGGCTCCATCCTCCTGACTCTCACCCTTCACATATTTATAGATATTATTGAGGTCACCTCTCAGTCCCCTCCAGCCTAAAGAGACCCAGCTGCCTCAGCCTGTCCTCGTAAGGAAGGTGTTCCACCCTAGTGGAACACATCTTTGTGGCCCTGTGCCGGACTCTTTCAAGTAGTTCCCTTCATATAACATTACTTCTAGTTTCACTTCGAGGCTGTAGTGAGTGTAACCAGAACATAATTCTCCGTGAACTTTGAAGGGCCCTGTAACATACAGTGTTACTGAGACAGATACTGAAGACAGACAGAAGATACCATAAATTGTGGCATTATTGAAGTTTTAAGCCTGGAAATATTTCTTGTACATGACATTCATGGGTTTGCATTTTGCATTGCTGCTTCTGTTCTAGCCCAGGATGAGAACTGTCAGAATGCTGACTGTAAAATATGCATTAGTTTTCTCAAGGAGATGAGCTAAAGCTTTAAGGCAGCATTTTGTTATCACTGGTTTTGGTGCTGGAAATCCTGCAAAGACAGGATTTTACTTGATAGCATGCAATGTGCCACAGCATCACTGCAGAAATAAACCACTCAGCAGCAAAAGAAACAGTGGGTAATGTGTAAGTTTCTCTTCAGTTCTAGCTTTTAACTTGACTTTGTCTCGTTTTCAGTAAATTAATCATAAACTCTTCCTTTTGAAACATTTCTTCTTCATAATACATGTTCTAATTGTGATTCTTACCCATACTTTGGCTGTATTAGCCCCACATAATGGCTAATTAATTCTGTACTCTGACACCTATCTACTGCTTTTAAATGTACACTGTTGATTTTTTGTTGTTGCCAGTTTCCAAGAACTTAGGTGTTTTGATTTTGGAGCTATCAAAAAGACCACACAGAACCTTTAATGAAACAAAATCCAGCTGGAGGCCAGTCATGAGTTGCATCCCCCAGGGCTTAGTCCTGGGTTCAGTTTTGTTCAACATCTTTATCAATGACCTCGAAGAAGAGATTGAATGCTCCCTCAGGAAGTTTGTAGACGACACTAAGCTGGGAGGAAATGTTGATCTGCCTGAGGGTAGGGAGGCTCTTCAGAGGGTTCTGAACAGACTGGAGCCATAGGCTGAGACCAATGGGATGAAGTTTAACAAGGCCAAGTGTAGAGTGCTGCACATGGGACATAATAACCCCATGCAGCGCTACAGGCTTGGGGGGGACTGGCTGGAGAGCTGTCAGGCAGAGAAGGACCTGGGGATGTTGGTTGACTGCAGGCTGAATATAAGCCAGCAGTGTGCTCATACAGCCAAGAAGGCCAATGGCATCTTGGCTTGTATCAAAACCAGTGTGGCCAGTAGGTCTGGGGAAGTGATTGTGCCCCTGTACTCGGCATTGGTGAGGCCACACCTCGAGTACTGTGTCCAGTTCTGGGCTCCTCACCACAAGAAGGACATGGAGGTCCTGGAGCGAGTCCAGAGAAGGGCAACCAGGCTGGGGAAGGGGCTGGAGGGCAAATCCTGTGAGGAGCGGCTGAGGGAGCTGGAGCTGTTTAGCTTGGAGAAGAGGAGGCTGAGGGCAGACCTTATCACCACCTACAACTACCTGACAGGAGGTTGTAGAGAGGTAGGTGATGGTCTCTTCAGCCAGGTGACAGGTGATAGGACAAGGGGGAATGGCATGAAGCTGTGCCAGGGCAGGTTTAGATTAGACATTAGAAAAAATTTTTTACTGAAAGAGTTGTGAGGGCCTGGAACAGGCTGCCCAGGGAGGGGGTTGAGTCACCTTCCCTGGATGTGTTCAAAAAAAGGGTAGATGAGGTACTTCGGGATATGATTTAGTTTAGGATGTGAATGGTTGGACTTGATGATCTTAAAGGTCTTTTCCAACCTTGTGATTCTGTGAAATACTTATTTGCTGCCTGTGATTAGGATGCATGGTAACAGTCCACTATAACTTGCCTCTCTACATTTTCACACAGAGGCCAAATCGTCTCAATCCATTTGCCAAGGAATAAGGGAGAAAAACATTGTACCCTCCTCCCTGCATACCTGCCTGAAGGCCAAGGACACAGCAACCTTGATAGCACTGCAGTGACTGTGATTCAAAGATGTCAACAAAGGAGATTTTAAAAATTTTCTTTAAATAGACTCTAATTTTAAAATGTCTGAGGAACATTTGAAGACAGAAAGTAGCTTTCCCTCACACTTTCACTCCCTCACTTGGATTTTCTCTCTGACTTAGCTGACAGCTATGCTTTTGTATGAGAGCCAAGGAACAGATGAGGTAAAGTATGAAACTGGAACTCTGTGCCCAAGTATCAGAGCAATTTGCTGCAGAACAACACTTGTAAGATTCACCTTTTTATAACAGGTATGAATGGCAGAAAAGACCTGCAGCATGAACCTAAGAGCAGCTGCATATTTTGTAACCACACCAGAGGCTCCTGCGGGCAGCAGTAGCAGTGTACACTGCCTGTTTCCACGAGCAAACAGCCTTGCAGGTGGTACAGGTTGCTGCAACCAGAACAAAGTTAGTTGTGGCCAGCTGGCAACTTTATTAATGCAGTTCTTATTTCACACATATTTCTTGCTGTACATTTAAGTCAAAACCTTTCTGCCACGCAGCATGTTTTGACAATCCATTTCCCTGATGGAACAGCGATATTGTTACAAACAGCTTGATGGAGCTGAACAGGGCACAGCAACTGTCAATGCTTTTTCAGAATGTAACTGAAGCATACTATACATATTAATTCATGCAACCTGCAGGAGATACAGTTCTTAAGTTTTTGAGTCTGATGGCAGTTTATCCCAGCACAGTTCCTAAGAACAAAACAGCTTTACCATGTTTGTGAAGTGTTTCTTTACTAATTCAGAAGCTGAAAGCTTAACTTCCATCATTCCAGTGTCTGTGAGATGTTTGAAAACACTGGAAGCAAAGATGCACTTAAGTGCTTGCTGGATTAGACACCATGTAGTCTTAAGCAATCTGTACAACTCGGACTTTCCTTATTTACTATGTCAAAATAGACAATACCTATTTAAATCCCTTAATGTGCAACAGTCTTCCATGAGTCTTTCCCTACAGGTTTCATGATTTTAGTCTACTTTAACAAGAGGCTTCAGTAGCAAAGTCATACCCTGGAGGTCTAGAATGTTGTACTTATCTCCTGGCTTCAAGTTAATAATAATTAACTCTCCTACTAATTTTGAAATAATGCAAGGCTTTCCTTTATCTACTGATTAGTAAGAAACAAGGAAGAGACTCATATGTCCTCCCAGTGGAATTGTTGTAATATTTTAGTTTAAGCCTCCTGACCTGATTTGTTCAAGAAGGATTAATTTTCTCATATCAGAAAAATGGTTTTCTACTGCTAGTTCCTTTTTAGATTCTTCTCTTATCTCCAAGGTTAGGTAAAAATATCAGAGGATTAGAAATACACTCTGACTGTGAGATAGCTAAAGACAACCTTGTAGTGTTCTCCCAGATTTAAAAGTTCATTTATTTCTTCTTAACTTAAGCAACGTTCTCAGGCTCAGAAGAAAACAGCACAAATATCCTCCAGCAGCTTTAAAACTCATAGACCTTACCTAATTTTCAATGTTTTGGACATCTCTCAATTCTTTCTTTGATGAGTTTTAACAACCAGTATTTCCACGGGGTGCTATTGCTCCAGTGAGCTATTTGCAATATCCACTTTCTGTTTTCCTTCAGAAATCAAGGTGGATTAGTTCCCTGCCACTGCACTGTTCTCATTATTATACCTGCTAAGGGAACATTTCCTCCCTGCAGCAGTATGCATGTGTAGGCAAGGTCTTCGGGGTGTCATACTGTGTGTCATGGACTAGCACCCCCAAGATGGCTCCTAATGAAATTAGGCTGTGAGCTCTGCTCCTTTTGTGCTGCACTCTCTTTTTAAACTTGAAAAGAATATTTTATCCCAGTGATCCTTCATCTGCCAGTCATAGGTAAAAACCCTTCAGTCTGACACGGTGCTTTAAGCGACTGCTGTTTGAGCATGAAGTTAATATACCCCTGCTCTTTAGGGTACATACAGTGTGACGCTTATTTCCACCGAAACCTAGGTGAAGTCAGATTTCAGAGGGGTTTATCTGTAAATGTCTGGCTCCCCGAAATACTCCGGCGACTGCTTCATTCTTACTGCTCACATGCACCCTCGTGTGGGCAAATCCTGGATCGTTCCCTCCTTTGCTTCTGGAGTTCCTCTGAAAGGTGGGGAGGATCTTTCACAACGGAAAAAATGTTCTTCGTTTCTCCAGGCTGGTGCTGAGATTCAAAGGTTTTGTAAATCCACGTCACTACCTTAACTTGTGCAGCATGACCAAATTAGATACTGGAGTATGACAAAAGGGGTCTTGCCTGTGAACACTGCAGCTGTGCTTTAAACAGAGAAGTTGGAGCAGTAGGCCTTAAGGAGACAAAAATTCCCAAGAGAAGAGAAAAAATTATTTGCCAAGGTGTATTACCAACACAGCCTCATTTCCTGAGGGAAACTCTTTCATGTCAGGTCAGACTTGGGCATTTTATTTGTGAGCATGATGGTCTTTACATCCCACCCCATCCCATATATTCTTTATTCACACCCTTAAGGAGAAAATCACTGTAGTGGGAGCAAAAACTGTAATGAGGTTAGCTGCTCTTCAGTCTTCTGTTTCTGAAGCTTTTGTACATCGTTAAGAAACTTCATTTCTCACAGTCATCAATTCCTTTTGAGAGACACAGATTTTAGAGTATGGCATGTGTAGAAATACATTTCTATTCTAAAAGATTATTGAAGACCTTTTTTAAAGATTTAAAAATTGCTTAAAACTGGCAGCATGGAATCTTGCAGTAGAAAAATGTAGTCCCTAACTAGACAATGAATTCTGAGTTTTGGGCTTCAGCTGTACTTATCCTAACTCAGGATATTTGCTATTCCAGGTTTTTCTTTGCATTTTAACAGTCAGATGACACCTTGCAATTAAACCAACTGTTGTTGAGGAAAAAATAACCGACCTTGATACTAATAATCCCAGTGAACAGAATATCTTGAGTCAGATGCATATTTAAGAACTGAGGCACCATGGGCAGTGCTGTAGGTTAGATGTCTGCAAACATACTCAGATAAACTGTGAACCAGAGGCAGACACTCAAGGGCGGGGTGGTAAGAATGTTCTTCTAGAAGGACACAGCAAGCCCTGCAGAGTGAAATATTTTACCCAAATAGTTTCATTTATCTACTAGAGTCCTCTTTCCTGACTTCAAGTAAACCAGGACCACAAATTGAAGGAATAACGTAAAGTAATGTAGCAGTGTTAGTGCTAAAGGTCTGTGAATTCACAGTATGCTCTCTTCTGCTCAAGTATCTACATATGAAGAACAGCTTTACATAATTATCATCTCCCAATGTTAATTTCCTACTGTTATGGAACAAAATTTATCTGTGTTTCCTCTACTGTTTTCATTTCATTTATTTTTTTAGGTTTTAGTGTGTGGTTTTTCCACTGTGAACAAAGTTGCAGAATTCATATAGCTTAACTTTGAAGAGGAAGGAGATAATTTTGCTGTTTGGATTTCCCATTCTGGTTCACAGCAGGACCACACAGTTTTATACCAGCACAGCTGAGCCACAGGCGTGCTGTGCTGCGGGACAGAGAAGGAAATGTGGAAGAAGGCTGGAACTGCTTCAGCTGGCAACAGAGGGTTTCTTTCTGCTTGTAATTTGCCTGTTCACCTTAAACACAGAGCTGGGGGGGGAAACTTAGCTAACAGCCAGAGTGCAGCCCTGGAACATGAGAACATCAACCCTATCTGTAAGTGTCCCAGTCTTTTGTTTCATTTGCTCTGTGTAGGTCAGTGCATCCCAGATCCACAGGTCTCTCTGAGCCCGTAAATACACTTTCCATCATGGAGAGGTCCTCATAATCCATTGAGTAACACCACAATAGCATCTGAAAGTGGTGCTTTGTCCCTTCTTCTCTAAGCCACTTCATGTGATGCCCCACAAAGGACTGCCAAAGTTTGCCTGTGTGAAGTAGGTTGCTCCCCTTTGTGAAAGCATTACACTGTGGAGCTGTGGATGCGTACACAGAGCAAGGGTGGTTACAGATACTGAGGAGTAGCTGATGGTGACATCAGCTGGGACTAGTCTGGCTATGCTTTGACATGCTTAACCAGACCTAGGTTAATTTAGGGGCTCTATGAAAAATATTCAAAGGTTCCCTTCCACACAGAAATACTTGTTTTGCAAAGCCAAAACTGAAGCTACATTAAATGAAGAAACCACTAATTGAGATTTTTTACTGGGGAAGGGTGGGTGATCATATTTGAGACACCTGATAAAATTCAGTAAACCAGTTTAACCTGAAGCATTCCTGTAGATATATATTACAGCTGTCTTCCCATGGATCTGGTCTGTGTTACTTATTATCTACGTTGTAAGAGTGCTGTGTGCATTAGGCATAAAAATCTGTAATGCAGTTCCCTTCCCTCTGCTCCAAGCTGATGTATTATGCATTTTTGTGCAGAAACTGAGAGTCATTACATTTTTCAGCAACTTCAATTGCGTGAAGTATTCCTAAGACAATACTTACAATTAATGTTTTCAAAAGAGCGCTAAACTATAAAAGGAGAGCTTATATTAATATACATTGCATTATATCTAACTGGTGAGTGTAAAGGAGGCTTCCCATATAAGGGAGCTTAAAATGAACCGACAGATTTTTCCTTCCTCCTCTATTCTGACAGTCAAGGGTATTAAAATACTCTGGGTTTTCCCAGGAAATGTTAAATGTTGAAGTATGGTATAAAGGGAAAAGAGGATCTTGGAGCTCACACAGCTGACTAATGCTGGTGCAAGATGTGAAAAAATACAGACCCACATGCAAGGGAATATAGTTCAATTGAGTCATCAGTAGAACAATGTTTCACACTTTTTTTAATAAATGCAATTGTGATTAAATAGGACCTTTGTTTTATAGTTTCTCTAAGGTAAAACAATTGGAAAGGATGCAAATGCTTGATATGGTAGTTAGTCTTCTTTGTGTACTTACAGAAATGCCCCAAAGAAATCCTAAAAAGAGTATCCCAATAATCTCTGTGATAATGCATTAAATGTGCTAGGAGATAACTTACTATAACTTATTCAAGAAGCTGCCTCTTTTTCCCTTTTGGTAACACATAAAAGCTTACAATACACTCTATCAGTCTTTAACATTTTAGTCATTATGAGGTGGAAATGTAGCCTTGCATTTGCTAGGTGAGGGAAGCAAATAATGCTAGTTGTAGAAATACCTGATCCACAAAAGATGCTCAATAGGTAGTTGCTTGGCAATTTTAAACACCAGTGGAAGAAAGGAATTGCATTTGTTAAATTCCAGTTATAAAAAAAACCCCTAAACGTGCAATCCGCTATAATTCAGTTAAAAGTGTTAAAAGTCCTGAGACTGAACTAAGAGGAATCATGCCAATCAGATGATCTCTTCATTGTCTGCTGCTGAATCACCTCTTTTGGAACC
Organism: Porphyrio hochstetteri; assembly: GCA_020800305.1. NCBI lineage: Eukaryota > Metazoa > Chordata > Aves > Gruiformes > Rallidae > Porphyrio > Porphyrio hochstetteri. The sequence goes on along the minus strand of CM036938.1, from coordinate 13,172,161 downwards.
CCTGTGAAGGGACTGGTGGGACTCACTGCAAAGCACATGTACCACCTCTGAAGTGCCTGCATAGAGCTGAAGGGGTGAAATACACTTCCACATTCTCCAGAGCAGCTGGAAGGCTGTTCTATATACTCGTTGTGGTTTCTGTAATGTCTCTTAAGCAGAGTAAATATATTTCCAACTAAATGAGCTTATATAAGTTTATAACATCAGAAAAAAAAATCTCTTATGTGGAAAATAAATTAATTGAAATCTTTCTTTCTTCCTGAAAACAAGTACACCCCAGAGGCAGTTGTTTTAATAGCAAGATGAGAGAAAGTCTTCTGTTGGAACAGCTGTGTCCAAAATACACCCAAAATGTACCATTCCACAAAGATGCAGTCCTAAACAGTGTCAGATACTGAAGACTTTTCTCTTGTAAGAGTTGCAGGGGAAGCATGTGGGGATATAACAAATGCCACTCAAATACACAGGGCAGTGCAGGGGACATGGAGGCTGGAAGGGCAGGAGCGAGTGTGTTGGGATAGGTAGCTGGAGGACACAGTGTTTTTGGAGGCAATCGCTGGCCTGAAAGATCTTCTCACTGTCCTGAGGACAGGCTGGGCCCAGCTGACATCGCTCCCCAGGACCATTCTTGCCACCTCCTTCTCGACGGCCGTGTTCTCCTCATCCCCTTCCCCAGGCGAGCCAGGCCAGCCAAGGTGAAGGCCTGGCAGAGCAGAGCACTAGCAGAGGCAGCAGTCCCCGATGGCAGAGGGAGCAGGGCAGCCAGGGAGGCATTGGACAGTGCCCTGGCACTGGCTGCATAAATGAAAAGCCAAAATACCTGAGCACCACGGAGCCACAGAGGTAGCTTTTGAGACAGAAGGGGGTACTGCCTTCTCCTGTGAGGAGCTGTGGGTACAGGGGTAGGCTCTGCTCCAGGTTAACTGCTGCACCATCAGAGGGAAGGGCAGTTTAGGGGGCCCTCCCTGGCACAGGACCCCGATGCTGGGGTGCTCAGCCCACGGTAACCCCGAGCTCCCCTGCTGCTTGTTGCCTGGGGCGAGGGGGGTGAGCTCTGGATCTACTGTACGGGCATCAACCAGCAAACGCACAGAGAGCCGCGGCGTGAGCCTTCCAGCTTCTGCAGTGCCTTCTCAAACGGGCTCTGCTTCTCACCCTAAAACACCTCCCGGGAGGTAAACTGACCCTGCTGGTGTAGAATACTGCCCCATTGCCCCCTTAAATCCTGGAGAGAAAGCCACGCTTGAGGGGAAGACGGCCAAGCGCGAGGCCTTGCACTTCTGCTGCAGGTACCTCTGTGCACAGCTGAAACCAGCAGCTCACTCCACAGGCATGACGGCTCACTCTGACTGGGCTCAGTGCAGAGCGTGAGGCTTGCAATCCTGGCACGGGGCTGGGCTGTCTCGGTCAGGCTCTATGTCCCTCCTGACTGAAGCTGAGTGCCTGAAGGGAGCTGAAGGATGGCCATGCCTGATAAAAAGATTCCTCAACAAAGCTGTTTTGCTTCCATCGGTGCCGGGTACCAACCTTGGGGAAGCCCGAGGCACGAAGGACGTTCCAGTTGTGGAGTGTTCAAGGCAGCCCTTGGCCCCTTCGGCTCGGTCATGACACACTCCTACCAGAGTCTGCAGCTCTGAGGCAATGGGAACGGCAGGGACAGTAAAACAACAGCTATCATTACGTCAACACACAAGGACGTGTGCATCTGCTTGTGGCTTAATCTGATTTCTGTTTGAGTCAGTAAAACCATCTGGCTCAATTCTTGGAGGCGCTACAGACCCACTGGGTCCTTTTCCCTTATGGCATCAGCTGCCTGTGAAACCCAAGTCCTTCTTGGGATGCTTCACAGATCCGTGCATGAAAGCTTCAGAGGGAAAAGACAAGCCAAAGGTGGAAGCTGGTGGCAGATCTATCACCCATAGAAGAAGCTAGGTATCATGGCAAGAGCAGGAGGAGGTCAGAGCATCCATCAGGCAACTGGGATGAAGGAGGAGGTGATGTGGGAAGAGTTATGTGCGGATATGCTGGAGCAGGATGTGGAGGCGAGGGTTGACCTCAGTTATGGTGAAAAGAGAGGGACGAGGGGAGGAGGTGAAGAAAGGGACAGGTACAGTTGGGTGAGCAGGAGGCAGCCAATCCTGCCACAGGCACTGGGGAGGGATGGACTGGGAAGGCACAAGGAGAAATGGATGTAGAAGCTCAAGTGAGTTGAGTGGGACCAGGAATAGAGGTCAGTTTGAAGCCAAATGCACAATGTGTGGCAGCGAGCAAAAGGATGTTGGAAACCACTGACCCTTCAGAAGGTAACAAATGGGCATCTCAGCACAGGCTTCTGTCCAGATGGGGATTAAGGCCAACAGGCTTAACTCCACCACGGAACACAAACCCCTTACTGCATTATTGCAGGTGAGTATTGTTCCTGATAGTTGACTTCTGTACCTAGTTTTTCAAGACAAAAACACTTCATATTTGGGAAGAAGGTGTAGTACAAAACTTCAATGCCCCTGAGAAATCTTCAATTCAAATTCACTTTTATGGATTGTTTCACAGCATGCAGGACTGAGGAAGGCTGGGAGCGAAATCTCTTCTCAATCTACATAGGCCCTATCTAATCTCAGGTTGCTTTATGTCCCCTGACCCACCCACTCCCCAGAGCTCTGGGTCATACAGTTGGGGTGGCTTCCTCCCCAGCCATACGTACCCCTGCCTCAGTCTGCTGTCCATCCCACTAGGAAAGCACCAGCATATGCATGAGCCCATTTGCATTAATTGGTATTAATTGATATTAATGTGAAACACTTTATGCATATGCCTTCCTGTGCGATGCGGTACCACCACCCTTCAGGTGGCACAGCAAAGCTTCCCAAAGGCTTTCTGCTTTGCAGTGAGGCAGGCCAAAGCCAATTCTTTATTGTATTGTAGCAGCCAGCAGTATGAGTGAATTATCACACCATCAGTTTAGACGCTGGTCTGAGGTCAAGAACTCTTGATTTCCAATGCTGGATCTTCTTTACCATGTGCAGCCTTTGCTTCCATGTCCCAGTACATGCCAGTCTTCCTGCTCTCCTTAAGCTGGGAGGACTGCATGGACTGACACTGCTCTGGAGTCAGCAGGTCAGGGACAGAGCAGCTACCAACCCTGACACCAGGATGGGGCTGGGAGGTAGACTCTGCCTGAAGACTGAAACCTTTGGGCATGGCCCCTGGGACTGGCAACCCAGGCTGGCTGTGCAGTTTGGTCAGCACAGCGGGCATGCAGATCTCACAGGGAGCCCCAGGCCCCGCACAGCTCCCTGCCTGGCAGAGAGGAGCTGCTGCTAAGTACAGCCCAACACAGTCACGCAGCCCAGGAGAGCTTCCTACTCCTTCCATGTCACCCCCTGCCTGGGCTGCCATGCTGCCCAACACAGGGAAAGGCTCCCCCTCCCCCTGTGCCCCCAGCCCCTCATGTCTTTCTCCAAGATCCCTGGGACTCCAAGGCACAGAGGTCAATGTGACATTTTCTGTCTTGTTACCAGAATTCATCTCCAATGCAACCCTTCATAGTACAGGTCATAAGCAATTTTGGATGAGCAGATGTTCTAAAAACTTGTAAACTATCAGACTGCTAAGTAAATTAAGTCTTGCAAGCTCCTAAGCCTGCTTAGGAGAGTAAAATGCTCTAGATTCTGGTGACAAAATCACAGAATCACAGAAGAACAAGGTTGGAAAAGACCTTTAAGATCATCAAGTCCAACCATTCACATCCTAAACTAAATCATATCCCTAACTACTTCATATACCCTTTTTTTGAACACATCCAGGGAAGGTGACTCGACCACCTCCCTGGGCAGCCTGTTCCAGGCCCTCACAACTCTTTCAGTAAAAAATTTTTTCCTAACATCCAATCTAAACCTGCCCTGGCACAGCTTCATGCCATTCCCCCTTGTCCTATCACCTGTCACTTGGACAGTTCTTTTGGGAACACTGAACAAGCATTCTGAGGTTTTGTGGATCCTGCCACATGGATGTGCAGATCACTCAGAGTGGGGGCATGTGTGCTTCCACTGGTGAGCTGCAATCTTTACTACTAGTGAGCCTCCATCTCAACCAGCCGGGGAAGGCTGGTGGTGGCTGGCTGCAGGGATGGAGGTTCATCCTTGGAGTGCTGTGTGGAGGTGCTGTCTGTGGCAGCTGGGCTGGGAACTCGGGGTGTGTGTGCTGCCATGTGCACACCTGCACCTCTGCACAGAAAAGAAACTTGTGAATCATCCATCACGTCTATGCAGCTTAAGGCAGTACAATACAGAGGAATGAGAACTAGTGTAGATAATAAACTCAGGAAGGCGTAAGAAAAGTTGTGAGATGTTCATTTACCAGGGGCAATTAAGGCCTTGCTTAACTGACCATCTTGCTTCCACTTCTAAGCCAGCTCAGGATTCTCTGCATGGCGCTTCTATCACAGAAACAGTTCTGCAGGGTGACATTGACTCCTCCCACCTTTACTACAGGACAGGTGTGTGAGCATCTATATGGGAAAAAACTTCAGGTGTACTGCATTGATCCAGAGGAACAGAGGAAAACACCTAAAACCTAACAGATGTAATCTCAAGAAGGAATTTATTTAATCACAGACAAACACCTTTTGTCTTAAACGTTTATTAAAATCTCTTAAAAGCTCGTATTTTATCCATAGTTATTACACTGTCTCGGAGAAAAACAAGGACTACGTTTTAAAACAGCATGGCAGTTATAAATGGAAGGCCACTGTTCTGTTAGTGAGAGTTTCCCCTCACAGTTTAGAGTTAAGCTGTGTCAGCATCTTCTCAAGCTTTACTGCTAGTGCCATGTTACCTTTAATCCTTAATTTTCCTGACATGAAGGCCAGGGTTGGCTTTAGTTTACCTAAAAAGAAGAAACAGAACCATGAGGAAATGAAAAGTAACTGGAGACATAGTCTATGTACAAGGAAACATAATGCCACTACAGTGAGACCAAGCAAATGCAGATTAGAGATGTGCAGCAGAGGAGTCCAACAGAGGGACCATCTCCTTTCTGAAGCTAAAACGTTGATGCTTGAGCAGCTTGAGCTTTTGTGCTCTTTCTGCTCACAGCAAAGAAGAGTTGAGAAGAATCTGAGGAGTTCTGTCCTACACTCCGGCCAGAGCTACAAGGAGCCCAAAGTTCCTGCCCCCCAGGATCACAGAGCTGGGGCTGTCTGCTCACCCATCAGCAAAAGGTCTTGTGGGCAGCAGCAGCTGCGCCCTGGCAAACACCCTGCCCCTCACCTGTGAACATCTTCACAAAGTCACCGCTCGACATGCTCATAACCACGTCGGCCGCCACAGGCGGCTTCCCGGAGCCAGCGCTCCCGCCCTTGGTTTTCAGGTCGATGTACCACGTGCCTCCTTCCTCACCTGAACAGACAGTGCAGAAAGGTGAGCGGGCAGCCCGGGGCCCTGCGCCCTGCCCGCTCCTCCCTGACAGACGGCCGCTGCCGGCTCCATCCGCAGCAGCGCCGTGGAACCACAGACACTGGCGGTGCTCTGCAAGCAGCACAGACTGTTTATGGCTGGAAAAGACCTCCGAGATCATCCAGTCCAACCGTCAACCCAGCACCACCACCATGTCTACTAGAGAAGTTACCGGTGCCCAGCCGCTGGCAGCCGCCCCGCAGCACCCCGTGCCGGGACTCGGGCCAAGGAGCCCCCAGGCAGCGCTCGGCTGATGGAGCTGGGGGCAGCTGGCGCTTTCGACACGACCCCGTGTGCACCCCGTCCACGCCACGCTGAGCCCACGTGGCAGGACCAGCAGTACTGTGACAAAGCCCATGTGCACACGCTGCGGGACGGCTTGTAAAGGCCAGTCCTGCTCCTTGGAAGCACCAGGGCCTTTTGCTGGGAGCGCGGGCGCGTGAACGGGCTTACCAGAGAGCTCAAACTGGAAGACTCCCTGCGTGGTTCTCACATACTCTTCACTCATGGCCCCCTGAATAACTCTGAATGTTTCTGCAACCGGACTCAACTCTGGCCTGGCCTTAGCTCCACCCGCTCCTTCCTGCTGGGGGACGCTTAGTTTCTTCTCCTCTTTGGGTGCACCTACAAGGAAGAGATGCTTTTCTCTTGCACCTGCCAAACACTTGCAAACCGCCCGTAGAAAGCTGCAGGCAGCTCTGCTGGGAAGGATTTACACTTCCCAGCAGGGAAAACATGCCCTTTCCCCTTCAGTAGTGACAGGGATGAAGGACGGGCTTGGCACCCGAGACCCTGAACAGCGGTGGAGCACCAAAGGTAGCTCAGCGATCTGTTTCACTTCCTGAGATGTCAGAAGGAAAGGGAAAAGAAAACCACAGCACAGTTCTAATGCTGACTGTCCAGAGTTCAGTGCAAAGGCTCATACAACACATTTTCTAACACAGGCAAATACGACAGTCCTGCAAAATGTGCTGTTTGACATGAGATTTCTTTTTCCAGAAGTATTTACCTGTTATCTTCATACCACCACAATTCAGATGGTTAAAAATAATTCCTCAAAATAAGGAATTTATACCATGAAAGTTCTGCAGGAGGTAACATTCTTTCCCTAGCTTTAAGAACAGAGTCAGTTCCATAAGTCATATCCTCCAAATGAGAAAAGGTATTTTGTGAAATAGCTTGAATGGAGTCAAAGCTCTTGGGAAAAACAGATAAAGAAAAAAACAACTTGAAATAGAGAGGGCATTCATTATCATGAGAAATTATCAACTTTTACCCACAGTACTTTCCTTACCATATCCTTGTTTCATGGCTGTCATGTCAGTTTCATCCAAGAAGAAGTCGGGGAGCAGGGGGTAACCTAAGGGGAAGGAAAAATGTAATAGCAAGAGGGATAGCACAAACAGGAATCCATTTCTTATGAAACTACAACTGAGCTTCTAAGTAAATACATTGCAATTTGAAGGAACGACATAGCGTGAAATAACTTGTTTAAAGTTTGCTTCATTTAAAGTCTCTGAAAGTTGAAATAGAAAACATTTGAAGAAGGAAAAATGAAATCTGTATCACTACCTTGTAAATAGTAATACATGCCTCACCAGCACAGGTGCATTTTGTTTTCACTGAAATGTTTTACAAATTTAATAGGCACTTGATGATGACAACCCCAGTGGACTCGTATGTGCTTTCCAGGGCATGTTCTGAAATCTGAGGCTAAGCAACATTTCACACACTAATTTAAAAGTCCCTAGAAACAGACCTGTGCTAATATTATCCATACAGCCTTTCCTCCTCCTTGAGCTTACTTCTCATCTTAAAAGATCTGTGTTACCTGGCGCAATTGCATAGACATCAAAATCCTTAACTCCTTCTTCTCTCAGCAGAACTTCATCGATAATGAAGTTTCCAGTGAAACTTTTTGGCTTTGTTAAAATGCAGTATGCAGCATCTGCAAGGATGTCTGTTTTTCTGCACTGCTTCTCTATTCCAGATCCTCCCAGCATATCCATTGCAGCTGTGTGTATAGCTGTAAAGTTGGGGGGGAGGGGGTGAGAAAACAAAGCCTTAACGTGGATGACATGACATTTCCATTTCTCTGGCAAGCACACAAGGTTTGTTTTTAATTTCACACAAAAGGAAATTGTAGGAAGAGAAAGCTAAGAAATACTGCTAACCAACAAATAGTTCTCTACAAACACCAGTAAAGGAAAAGAAAACTATTAAAGGAACCAAAAAGTGGAGTGATGGGCAGAACTTTTAATGACATTCACATCCCTTCATCAGTGCCCCTCTCCCCACCCCCGCCCAGATTTCCTCCAGGTTATTTAGGAGATGAAAAACTAACAAGACATCTATTTTTCTCAAAGTGAACGTATGATACATCAGTCATTAAGAGGTACTTCCTTTGGTGATTATCACACTGAGAATCTTGATGCTTAATTTTAGCCTTGTAGTCACTCCCATGAGATACCAAAGCATCTCTTCTAAGTTAATGAGAAACCAAATAGGAAAAAACTCAAATAACTTTTAACTTCTGCACCATTCCATTAGTTTTCTTTATGCTTCCCCCACAGGAGCTGCTAACACTGTGGCATGTTCCCGTCTGAAAGTGTAATTTACTCTTCCAGGCTGAGGCTTCCATTTAATTTTTCTTTCATCCTGTTCCACAGAAAGGCTGTCTGGCTGTAGCTTTTGGCATTTGCCACGTTACTGTTTTCCCCTCACACAGTTCTGCTTCATGTCTTTTTCCCATCTGCTGTTCAAGACTGAACACGCTGCCCCTCAAGTTTCAGGACAGACTCTCAAATCCTCTCCTACACCTGGGGCTGGCAAATCCTGGAGACAGAAGGACAAACCTGACTTTAAATCACTTCTGTCCTCTTTTCACTCTTTCCATTCCACACAAAGTAACAGCAGTTTTGATGCAGGAATGATTCCAACATCCCTTAAAAAGCAAAGAATAAGGACTGTGCAGGACAGGTCTGTCTAAGCTCCATCATTCCCCCTTCCACAGTATGAACTGGGATGAATGACTGCAGCTTTCAATACTGACCAGGTGGATCCTGTCAAAGGATCTCTAGGAAAGTGCAGAAGTGCTTAGATAGCCTCAGTGACTACCTCATTATACTCGTCTGTGGAGGATTAGCCCCTAGATTTTATTTACTTTTGACTAACACTATACTTTTTTTTTGCTTTCCCTCCCAAATACACACCTAAATAAAAGGAATAGACATACTGTACATACACTAAGTCTCCCTAGGTCTTTCTCTCATTTTTAAGGATGGGAAATAAATTTTCCTTGCTTTGGGTCTCTAAAATAGGTCCTGTCCTGCAAGATTTAAAAACAAGTTTTAAATAACCCCTACAGTTCAGAGAATTTTTCTGCCAAATACTCTGTTGGAATTTACCAGGTTCTGTTGGCCTGAATAGAATCCATCATTCTGAGAATTCATTAATCTGGACACTTTTCTAAGCCCATGCTTCTGCCCCTTCTCTGTGTCAACTAGTATTGTTCTGAACACAGAAAGCCTATGTGCACAGACCAAAGCAAAAAGGGTTTAAACAGGTACTGCCTCATAGGTGGAACAGTGTGCAGCCAGACTATTTCATACAAAGCGCTGCCAGCTCTCCTCTCATGCACAGGAATTCGGGCCTAGGATACCTCTGTTACTCACACACACTCTTCCTGATGGGATTGCCCCTTGCCCTGTCAGTAGGCTTCCTCTTTCAGATAAATGCAGAGCTCCAGGCACATTACCAGCATAATTCCACGTGTTTAATCAACAGAAACTGGCATCCACACCAGCACTGAGGCGAAATCACGTTTGTATGAGATTATAGTGGATTTTTTAATTAAGAACTTTGCAACTGTGTTCAGTACTGTAGCAGCCTGTAACTCTGCCTCTCTGGTGACCACATTCAAGGTAGGTAACGTTCTCACTTTTGGAAGATAAACATTTCAAAAGAGCAATTTTTGTAATGGAGAATTTCCATATTATTATCCTCTTTTATACACGAGGGCACACCAGTTTTCATGGAGGCATCACTGATTTATACAAGTGCTGAGAGCTCACCTAATGTTTCTAACAGTCTGAAAATGACTGAGCAAGCATGGACTACATAAATGCAAAGCTCTGTCTGCATACCTTTGATTTTATAGAATGTTTAATTACTGTTTAAATTACATTGTATCATCTTACAAAAAGAAATCTTCATTTAAAAAAGCATTTATTAGAATATACTGTTGTCACCTGTAAACCAAATCTTCCTGCATTCCAAGATTCATGTTCTGCAGGTTCCTGCAGGGAACTGTTAGCTGCACTCTGTAACCAGCCCCAGCTTCTGCAGTGTTATCCTCTTACTTATTTTAGCAGGAGCAAGTATTTTACCAAGGACACAGTGTCACTCAAATGCACAAAAGAAATATACTACTTTATTTGGTTTATTGGGGTTTCCACCCCAGTGAGAACATCAGATTTTGCAGGAGTTTAATTAATACCATTGTATACATCTTTTAATACTAGTCTGTATGTGGGCACTGGTACTATGCTGTAGCACTCCAAATGTCAGTATATGCAAACACTGGAAAGAAAAATGTATTCTACTATACAACGTAAGACTAAATGTAACTTCTGCTTTTAAAGTGAGCCATCCCTCTGAAAAATTCCCCAAGAGTGAGCAGGTGGAGAAATTCACCTGGGTTCTGTTTTCTCTTGCCATGGAAAAGAGTAGGCCAAATTATTCAGGTGGGTGGGGAAAAACACCTTCATTGGAAAACGAAGACCTAGTATAGCCAGCTGTTTTCTACAGGAAGAATTATTTAGAATTCAACAGTTTGTTGAACCAGCAGCTCATTTCCACTATAGTAATGGATGTTATCTCCAGCATATCCAGAATCACAGACAGAAGATGTGGAAGAATCAGAAAGCTATGGAGAGTGCATGTAATGTGCCTATGCAGCTCCTAAGTATACCCAAGACACAGGTAATCTTGTAACAAGTTCTGCATGAGAAAATAAGTCAAATTAGTAATGTTGTCTGCAGCTTGGTATCATGTCTCTGTCTGAATGAGACAGTCTGAATTAATTCTTCACTGCTCCCTAAGTCTCAAATACCATTTACACTGCTCAATCAGTCAGTGACCAAAAACCACAGAATGGTAGATAGAAGATCACCTCTGCTAATGGAAAAGCAAGTAACTCCTACACTGAAGATTCTGAGTAAACATAAAACCCCTTTAGCAGTGGCATTTCAAGGACAGGTCAGGTAGGATGAGCATCAGGGCCAGGGAGCTAAGGGCTTTAAGAACCAAGTTTCATAGCTCATTACAGGTGACAAAGATCTGGGAAATCTCCACTGCAACATTTTTGAGGATTCCCTGGGGCACTCAAGAAGGAAGCATGGGAAAACAAGTAAATGTTTCTTCTTAATTTTTCAGAAATAAAAAATACAAGAGAGACCAAAATCCCAAAAGTGAGCTTTCACTCCACTACCAGGAAGGCAATCCAGACCCTTAAGTCGTTTGTGCAGTTGCTTTTGGTAGCTCAAGGATAAGGAGCTTATCCTCTTCAAAACAGGCAGTGCAGTTTTTCTGATGAGTTAGCTATTATGAATGACATAATAACCATTCAAAAAGTCAATCCATTACCAAAGTATTTCCACAGGTAAAACTCAGTGTGAGCAGAATTATGAGGAATCAATGCCATTTACTGAGATAACATAGGAAGCAAGCATCCAGAGCAATGAAAAAGGACCACATCTGTCAGACATGCTAAACCAAGCGTTCAACCCAAGTATCACCTAGAGCATTTAAGCAAAGAAACTCAGCTGACTGTGTCTGCAATAACTAAGTTCTGCTCATATTCCCCACATTAGAGGAAGTAAATTGGAAAGATTTCACACTAGAAGCTAAAAGGTGCCTGCAACTCCTAACAGGGAAATACTGAAAAATGCCTGGGTGCCAACACTTCTTACACTAGAGTACTAGCCCCAGAAGAGGATCTTGGTTCCTATTTTTATTTCCTCTGCCTTCTTCCCTCCCTCTGCTAGCTCAGAGAACAAACTCCATCATGGTAACGTTTCATGATACAATGACTGGGCTCACACCATTACAGGGCAGGATTACCCTCTGCCTCTGTTGATTTTATCAGTACCATTTCTGCACACAGATGTTTTTGGGGTGAAGAGACTGGCCTCTTTGGAACACAGATGGCTAGACCTTGAACAGCAGCCCTGATCCTCACTGACCCACAGACAACAAACTGAAGTTAATACAATGTGGAGGGTTTTCTTCTGGTTCTGTGAACAGCTGATCCCCTGCACCAAAACTTCAGGGAACACAGGTTTTCTGAATTATTGCAGCATATTCTAGTATGTATCTTGTCAGTTCCATCTACACTCTGGCAACTCAACTAGGAAGGAATTCTAAATAGTAATACATACACAGACATTTTATACCTACTAATGAAAGCATGCTAATACTTCTTTGATTCTCTCCAAACCAAAACTCTGGGTGCAGGAGAAAGCGCAGAGACAAACCAAATACTACACAGATGCTTCAGACAAATGGAAAAGAAGTTGAACAGGTTGCAAGCTAGCTGGAGATGAGTTTGGGTCAAACTGGCAATGTACTACTGAGAATGAGGACTGAAAACCAACACATGCAGGTTGAACAAGAAACACGCAAAAGAACTGCTGGGTCTCCCAAATCAGTTCCAGAAGAAATGTGAAGTATAATCAAAGTCAAGTAAAATAAGGTTAGAAGACAGAATTATTTTAGTACCATTAAAAAAAAAAATCACCTGTTTTAGGCCATAAAGCATTGACAGCAACTTCTCCTCTAAATTCTTCTGCCATTCCCAAGACACACATAGACATCCCGTATTTAGAAATGGTATAAGCTAAGACAAGAAGTACAAAAAAGATAAAAATTTACCCTGTCAATATGTTTAATTAGGAAGGAAAGAAAACCAAAATCATTTGTTCATAAGGAAAATTAAATTTTCATGAACAGTTATCTTCCCAGAGTCAAAATCTCTCCCTTCTCCCCAACACCCCCATCAGAACAAACTCCAGTCTGCTGTCTTTTCACTACAAATAAAATGAGCTATGCATGCTTAGACAAAAACAATGACTGAAACCTGGTTGTGTGGTGGTTTTCTTGTGCTTATATACAAGGCACACTGATAAAAGTGCTCTATTTTTAAAAGAGGCCTAAGGCATACTAGCTGCTAATGACCCAACTAGTATTCTACAGAAAAAAAAATGGGGAAAAAAATAACAACAAAAAAAGAAATTAAAATTTCCTGTCATTTGTTTATTTTGAGAAGGGAAGCTTTTTGGGGAAAAGAAGTGGGATTGCTGGAGGAGTTTAACATGGCAAATATTGAAAACTGTTTTAAAATGAACAACTTTAACCTCGAGACAAAAAGGAGTCCCTGTCCCACCTGTCCTGGTTTCTGCAGGGATAGAGTTAATTTTCTTCCTAGCAGCTGGTGCCGTGCTGTGTTTGGGAGTCAGGATGAGAGCTGTGCTGATAACACACTGATGTTTTTAGTTGTTGCCAAGCAGTCGGGGATGTTTCAGTTTCTCACACTGCCCCGCCAACAAGAGGAGGGGGGGTTGCACCCAAGAAGCTGGGAGAGGACACAGCCAGGGCAGGTGACCCAAACAAACCAAAGGGGGTATTCCAAACCATGACATCATGCTTGGCATAAAGGGGGGCTGATAGGGGAGGGGAGCACGGCTCCAGGACACATGGTTTGGGGATGGTCTGGCTTTGGGATGGCTCTGAGCTGTACAGTTTGCTATAAAGTCCCGTTGTTGTTATTTCTCCCTCCCTGTGCAGTCGCAGTGACCTGTCCTCATCTCAACCCACAAGGTATGCCTTTGTCTTCCTATTTTCCCCCCTATCCCTCTCCCCTGCTCCACCTGTGTTGGGGAAATAAGCGAGCATCTCTGTGGTGCTCAGCTGGCAGCTGGGATAAACCACAGCACCACCTCAAAATTAGTTTCCATTTTAAAAAACAGCACTGAACTTCACGTCTTTTGAATCAAACCTGATGATGAATTTGTAAGAAAATAGATCTGGGATTTCAATCTCTACTTGGAACAGGAAAGATTTTGTAGTCTTAAGAACTCCCATGAAAAAAGCACAGACTCTTACCTTGAACACCATCTTGAAAGCATAAAGAATCTATCAGGCCATGAAACCTGAGCTATGTTTTCCCACAAAACAAATTATTTTAGGTTAGGTACAAATCACTCTGGGGAACCATTAGTGGCAGTCTGTACGTAGTGCTAAAGATACAAGACCTGACATTCTGGGCTGTCACATTTCACATGGATCTCAGAAAATAACAATACAGGCACTGAATGTTACTCACCACAATGGTTTTTGAACCACATTGGATTCAGGTTCATAGGTGGGCTGAGGTTCAGGATATGGGGGTTTCTGCTCTTCCTTAAATGGGGCAGGCATGTTTTAGACCTGAAAGATAGATCCAGACAAATCAGTTACCTCTCATTTTTTGGAACACCTATAATTACAGGGAAAAAAATCATACTAGCAGACCAGTATTTTCCTTTTCATGACAGTCTACACTAAGATGAGACCTTGCCCTTGTATCAATTACTTAGCTGATATAAACAACAACAACCACCCTTCCCAGCTCAGTTATCTCAGGCCCAGCATTCCTTTCTGCTAACTGTAGTACACTCTCCAAATGGTGCAGCAGCAACATCAACTAAAGCTGATTTTCCAGATGCTCAGAAACCATAATCTCCTTGTAAAAGTTCTGGAAGGGGAAACATAATGCTATGAGGCAATAAGCAAAATTAATAGTGCAGAACATCATTTCATCATAAATATATTTTCTTCTGATCACATATCTATTTCTTCCTTAAAACCATGCTTTAGAAATGGTAGTGTAGAGTGAAAGGCTATTACAAATATTCCAAGAAAAACTGATGACTGGAAGAGTCACTGTATCAGTGAACTTGTAACTTATGCCTATCTGTAAATCGTAATTTCCACCTTCCAGAAACTGTCATGTGACTTCACTTTTGGCAGTAGGATATGATTGCATCTGAGCTCTGCTGGAGAAATCCTAATCAAGCTTCATAGGGAGAACAGCAGCACACTGGATGATGCTACTGACCTGCTATTCACACGGTTCAACAGCACCCACACATAGTGTCAGACACAGAAGAGACTCCTTCAACTGCAAGATCACTGAATTAGTGAAGTAAGTCATTTACTACCTACTAAAATGTCCCAGGGTCTCAACTCTCTTCAATGGCAGTATGTGAGGCTCACTAACAGATGCCTCAATTTCTTAATGCACAAGAACCAAAAACATGCAAACAGGTATAGTCCCTAAGATTGGACATCCTCCCCACCTCCTTCACAGACAAAAGATCCACACCATTTTTACAAAGTATTATTAATTTCTTAACATTAAATTGCAAACAGATCTTTACAAACAGAAGCAATGTGCAAAGCAAGGGGAAGAAAAGGCAGAAATGCTTGACTGAGTCTTCCCAACTGACAGTAAAAGTAACTTCCCTTGAGAGTCATTTATCTTTCATATACTCTTCCACTTGCAGCAATACAAAACACACTTTTTAATCTATTTCAGATAGAGCAGCACCAAAAGGAAAGATGACTTCAAGAATTCTCCATTAATATGGAAGAGACAGATGTACCATCAAGAAAGTGATTGTCACTGTTAGGTGGTAAGGGGTGAGTGGAGCTTGCCACTGGCAACATAGTGGAATCCAGTCAGAGATTTAGCAAGAGAAACCCACAGGGCATCTTCTGAAATGCCAAGTTCCAACAACAATTCTCCTTTCTGAGCACAGAACTGCTTACAGCTGTTAGCCTTTCAAAAGCAGACATCTACTGGCAAATCCCTTCACTGATTCTTAGCAAAAGAACATCAAGGAATACAATTGCAGCACAGGATAACCAGATTCATCTACACAAAGGAGAGTCACAGATGTCAGTCTAGCTAAAATTTTCATACAAAAGCTCCTGACCACATAAAGAAACAACTGAATTTAGAGAATCTGCATCATCTTAAGAGGTGTTTTTTATAACACAACCTCATCAAAATCAGTTTTTTAAATCAGAGCAACTTCAAATTACATCCTGTAAATCTAAAGAGGATCCGACCTACTCAATCCATTTTAAAAAATGAGTGAAATTAGGATCATGTGAATTGTGAAACCAAGCCTTGGTATGGTAATTTAAATAAATGTTAGAACTGATAAGCTGAAAGTAGGCAGAGAACACTTTAGGACACTAAGTTACATCCTTAACATTTCTCTTGTAACTATGCTAAGTTACATAATGTGTCTAAGGACCAGAAAGAAGCTTATGAGAAGGAAGCTGACAAACATGTTGTACTTGATGTATGGGAAGAGTCGTTTTTCTTGAAATGAGAGAGCAGATAGCATTCAGCAGAGCCAAGCTGGAGCTCCATTTGAAATAAACCAGCTTCTGCTTCCTACCTGCATGGCGGGACTTGTGAACACTGAGTGACTACAGTAATAAGGTTCTCATTTACTCCAATCTCCAATTAATTCCTGCAAATATTAATTTAAAATCAGTTGGCCAATAACTGAGCGATTTTCTGTGAGTGCAAGTAGAATACTAACACTCCAAGCCCAGGGCAAGACGACAGCTACACAATTTATCAGAAAAACTGAGGTAACAGCTTACATTTTGTCACAATTAATGTGCTTCCAGTTCTCAGCACTTACGTAAGGTAGGTTCCTCGTACGTTGACGTCCATCATAAGATTGACCTTCTTCGTTTCTGTTTCCAAAGTGCCAGTCAAGGAGATGGCGCTTGCATTGTTCACCAAAATATCAATCCCTGGGTTTAAAATAAGCCATTTCACATTAGCATTTGAAGACAAAAAGCCCAAGTAAGGTAAACTTTTCTTTTTTTGTTTGAACAATCTGCTAATGTCTCCTCCACTCCTTAGCATACCTCCAAAAGTCTTCACAGCTTTCTCCACAGCATTAATAATTTGCTGTTCTTCCCTCACGTTAACGATGCATGGCAAAGCCTTTCCTCCAGCTGCTTCAACTGCACAATTGAAAAATTAAATGTTTAAAAATTTTATCTCAGGTGGAAGAAACAGCATCAACCTACTGAGAATTCCTTGTTCAATGACATGCTTCAAGAAGGCACTGAAAATTGCACTCTCAAATCGCAGCCTTTTTACATGTTGTGTAATAACAGGGAAGTCAAAACCGAATCCTAACAGTGAGAATGTATATGGCACACACATACATCTCAATTAACACTGCGTTTTCACATCTATACACAAAAGTCTTCATTACAGTAATATTTTGACACCTCCCAGTATTCCTGGGAGACAAGGGAAGCATTAAGATTATTTTATTAAAGGCAAATTGGAGCTAAGAGAGTCTACGCAGTTTTCCACTCAGGTACAGCAATTAAGCTAGGGCGTATGCCAGGCACCCGATGCCCACCTTCCTTTATCACGACTTACTTTCTGCTGCAGCAGTGTAGATAGTTCCTGGAAGAGTCGGATGGGGCTCAGCTGTCTTGGCAGCTATCACAATGTTTGCACCATCCTTAGCAGCTTTCAAGGCAATGGCTTTACCAATGCCCCGGCTTGCGCCCGTGATGAAGAGAGTGCATCCCGCTAGTTTCCTAAAGGGGAAGGGGAAGGTAGAGGGGAAAGAGGAGGGAGAACAAAGCAAAACATGTAAATCGTACACTTTTAGAACAAGGCAAAAGTTAACTACAGCAGTCTTCCAACCAGACAAGTATCTTCATCATTTTACTAAGCAGCCCCTAAGCACAAAAGAAATGGGTACTACGTCTACAGCAACTACTGTACTGCTGATGGTAAGACCACCCTCCAAGTTTCCAAACACTGGAAAGCAAGAAGATTGCATAGGTCACCCACTGAACATTTTCCCCTTTTTGTACAATGATCCAACAGTGCTATGTTCCAAATAATGGAAAAGGAGTAAGAACAAAACGCCAGTTTCTAATGAGCCAACACATCTCCACAGCTATAATTTGCTACTCACAGCCCTCCACATAAAAAAACTGCTGTCTAAAGTGCAGGTCCAGAGCCCCAAAGCCAATGCAGGGTGCTGCACCCAAGTGCAAAAAACCTGATTTTCCAAAATGACAATTACTTTTTAAAGGTTTTACACTAAACTGATTGGTTTCCCAGTAGCTAATCTTTTGAGTTCCCAAAAAATGGGTCTGATCAAAACCTCTGGCGAAATGGGTAAGTTTTAGAGTGTCAGAAAGACATCTGTCTTATACAAACTGCATGTGATGGATTTTCGATAAACAAAAATGCAACTCCAGTTTAGTGTATTCAACTCCAAAGCCTCTTAGACCACAGGTTTTCCACATGAGGGAATGTGCATTTCAGTGTTACTTTTCGTAAGTGGAAAAACCCAAGGAGCCCAGGTTTTCAGCCCCAGTTAAAGAATGCATATAAACTAAGTGCTACAGAACTTGGCTTTTAACATGCATCACAAATATCACAGAATTACTAAGGTTGGAAATGACCTCAAAGATCATGAGTCCAACCGTCCCCCTACATTACTAACTAAACCATGTCCCTAAGGACCTCATCCAATCTTTCCTTGAATACCCCAAGGGACAGTGACTCCACGACCTCCCTGGGCAACCTGTTTTCCAGGGCACAACCACTCTTTTTGAGAAGAAATTTCTCCTCATTTCTAACCTGAACCTCTCCTGGCACAACTTGCAGTCATTCCCTCTTGCCCCAGCGAGAAGAGGCTGACCCCCAGCTCACCACAACCTCCTTTCAGGTAACTGTAGAGAGCAGTAAGGTCGCCCCTCAGCCTTCTCTTCTCCAGGCTAAACAGTCCCAGTTCTCTCAGCCACTCCTTGTGTCCCAGCCCCTTCGTCAGCTCTGCTGCCCTTCTCTGGACCCACTCCAGGGCCTCAATGTGTTTCTTGCAGGGCCCAAAACTAAACACAGTATTCAAGGTGCTGCCTCACCAGAGCTGAGTGCAGGGGGGTGATCACCTCCCATGTCCTGCTGGCCACACTATTTTTGATACAAGCCAGGATGCTATTGGCTTTCCTGGCCACCTGGGCACACTGCTGGCTCATCTTCAGCCTGCAGTCAACCACCACCCCCAGATCCTTTTCCTCTGTACAGCTTTCCAGCCACCCTGCCCCAAGCCTGTAGCATTGCCTGGGGTTGTTATGACCCAAGTGCAGAACCTGACACTTCTCCATGTTGACCTTCATCCCGTTGGCCTCTGCCCATCAATTCAACCTGTCCAGGTCCCTCTGGAGGCCTTCCTAGCCTCGGCAGATCGACACTTCCCCCCAGCTTGGTGTCATCTGCAAACTTAGTGAGGGTGCACTCAATTCCCTCATACAAATCATCAATAAAGATACTAGTATCATACATCAACCTTAATGTTTGCATTAGTTTTACTAGTCTGGGCCAGGCTTGACTTACAACTGCTTCTCCAGATCTGTTTTTTCCCTTCAATCCAAGGGCATCCCTCTGTAAAACACTCCCTAAGACAGTAAACGTTTGCTTTCAGAGGGCAGAAAATTGGGATGGGGCAGGGAAGTCTTCTCCTGCAGTGGCACAGTTAGAGATGTGCGGGGTCCCAGGAAGCCAGTGAAGCACTGTGGGTGGCATTTCAAGCATCTTTCCTCTGCAAAATTGGGTCCTAGAGAGGCACAAGCAGAAAAATCCTAAACCAGCACAACGAATCATAACAAACCACTGCTGAGTGTCAAGCCACAAGGATAATGAGGGAAGTTCATCTCTGCACCATACAGACTATGAAACTTAAGTCAAGGAAGCTGAGGAACGCTGGATGGGCTTGATGACCCTCCAGGTGCAAGAGCTGTCCATTCAGGAAGACAAGCAGGTGTACAAGATAGGCATGGCTACACCAGGGACTTGAGACAGCTCCCATGTAAGAAGCGTCATCCTGGGAGCAGCAGCAAGGACAGACACAAAGGAGGAATTACCCAGGAATATCAGGGTGGCGTCAGGAAAACCAAAGTTCACCTGCTGAAGCCTGTGAAGGACATCAAGGGCACAGGGTTTTCTGCTGCTACACTGGTAATAAAGCAGGCCCTTTGCTTGATGGTGTGGGTGAAAACAAGGCTTTCAATGCAATCTCTCATAATATTTTTGCATCCAATTTATAGAATCACAGAATCATTAAGGTCAGAAAAGACCTTCAAGATCAAGTCCAACTACCAATCCTACACCACTGTAAATTCAACATATTATGGTCTGGGTGAGCATACAACCTGACAGGTAAAAAAACCAGTTGGCTAATCAGGCTCAGAAGGTGGTGGCTAATATGTCATACTCTGCCCAGAGACCAGGATGGGGTACCACCTCTACTCCTGGACCAATTTTGTCTAATATCCACAACCTTAAGGAGGTGACAAAATGCCCTGAGGGTGGATGACAACTGTTTCACAACATTGACGCATGGCTGCTACCCCCAGGGTCCCTAACAGGCTAGATGAACATTAAATTTAACAAGGAGAGATGCACAGCCCTGCCCCTGGGAAGAAAAAGTCACTGCAACAACACAGGCTGGGGGCTGAATGGACAGTGAGCACTCTGTGAAAAGGCCTTGGGGGACTTACTTGGCTGAACATTGGCCAGCAGCTACAACATCGCAACTGGGAGACTGAGGGAAAGGATTATACCACTCTATTTGGCACTCATAAAACCATACTTACATCCTGTGATGAATTTTGGGTCCCTCAATACAACAATATGTGTTGACAAATGTAAGCAAGTTCCATGAAGACATACAGAGACAGCTGGAGGCTCAACACTTGTGTGAGAGGGCCAGCTCAGCCTGGAGAACACCTAGCAGCAGCCCTCCAATACTACACAGTGATCGAGGAGATGAAGCCAAGCATATATGCTTGGAGGATACATACAGGAAGATAAGAGAATCAAGCCCTTTCAAGCTGAAAGACATAAAGGTTCAAACTAGAGAGGTTCAGACTGTTGTCCCCATGATGACAGTCAGAGAACAGAGCAGGGAATTGGGCTGCTGCCAGTCCTGGAGGTTTTCAAGACCCAAATGGACAAAGCTCTGAGCCACTACATCTGATTTCTGTCTGGCCCTGTGTGGAGCCAGGAGTTGGACTTGATGATCCTTATGGATCCCTTCCAACTCAGGAGATTCTATGATTCTATTCTATGATCTCCTGACTGACCTGGAATCAGCAAAGAGGTTGGACTGAAGACCTCTCAAGGTGCGTTCCAACCTGAATTATCCAATGATCCAACATGGAAGAATCTAGTTGCAGATATCTTCCACCAAATTATTACTCTATTAAAAATGCCAGGGAATGTATTCTATTCATAACAGTTACAGCCTCTCGAGTTTTCCTCTCCAACCTTTCCTACACAAGCCATAACTACCAACTCTTCCTTTTTTTCTCAGCACAACTGCATCTCCTGCCTACAAACACCCTTTTTTTCCCTAGGCTTACTATCACCACTGACTATATTTACCCTCTGGAGCTCCCTTCTTCCAATTCTAGCTCCAAAATCTCCAATTCTGTCTCTGCAGCCCCCAGAAAGAGCGTTCATCAGAATTAATTTTCACTTAATTCCCTACGGAATGCTGAACTGACTTGATACTATCTTTCACACTCCCTTTTTTTAACATTCTTGCTGCTTCCTTAATTTTACTTCTAATCATGCCTCAGTCAACAAGTTTAATTTATCCTCTGCAAGTCAGTTTGATAGCATCCACAATACCAGATGAACCAACGTTTTAAAATATCTATTCAGTGCTCCCACAAGAACTGCCCAGAATTTAGAGTACTTTACTGCCCTAAGTAAGCTGAGAAGATTGCAAGGCTTAAGATTTATTTATCAATTCACTTAGTCCAATAGTTTACAAGTTTTTAAAGCACATGCTCATCTAAAATTTCTTACAACCTATGTTATGAAGGTTGCATCTGTATTGCTTCCATTGCAGTTGAATTCTGGTAATGATTTAGTAAACATCACATTCACCTCTTTGCCCTGGAGTCTCAGGGATCTTGAAAAAAACCAGGATAGGTTCCTTTCTCACCAGGCATGACTGCTAACAGAGAAACTTGCAGGCTACATCAGGGACAGTTCTCACCATTTGCTTAAACACATTAGGAATTTAGTGAGATCCTGTTTATAACACACAGAACAAATAACAGTAATTTATCTTCCCAACTGTTAGAAGTGCTGGTTCTGAGGAAAGGCAGAAAATTTATCTAAATTAAGATTCTCTACTGGAAGAAAATCCAATTGCCAGTGAAGAAGGTACTGGCTCAGGGTAAGAGAGAGGGGGGAAAAGTAGTTTAACATACATAAAATCACCGGAATACTACCCAATGTAGATTAAAGTCCTCCAACAACTATCTCCATTGCAAAATGCTCTGCTCAAGGACACTGCCTAAAGATCCTCATGAAGGTTTCCAGAACCTCTGCCAGTGCCCACCTGCCCCCTTATCTCCTGGACGTGCCTCCCTGCTGCGGAGAGGCTCCTTGACCTGGGCCCCCGATGTCACCTCGCATTGCACAAGCGCGGGCAGGTGACCCATGGCCAGCATGGCCGGAGGCTCGCGTGACCCGAGGGGCGAGCAAAGCCCCCTCACAAACCCACCGGAGACGAGCACGGACAGCGCGTCGCACCTTGTGGGGCTGAGCAACGCTACCCCAAACTGGAAAATCCCACTGTCAGAGGGGCGTGCGTGCCCTCTGCCACAATTACTTCACTTCCTGGGAGTTATTGGCTCTGTCCTGCGTGTCAGGGAGGAGGGAAAAGCGAACAGCGCCGGGGCGAGTGCCCAGCGAACCTCCCCGGCACCACGGCGGACCCCAGCCTAAGCCCACCTCGCTCCGAGAGGCCTTCGGTGGCTGAAAAGCCACGGCTTTTACCTCAGCCTTGCCCCCAGCCCCCGCGGCTCTGCCCGCCGCTGCCGCTGCCGCCGCCTGAGAAGCGGGAAGCAGCGGCATGGGGCTCAGCAGGGGGGAGGAGGGGTACGTGCACCGGCGGCGGGCGCGAAGGAAGAAGGGAGATCCGGGGCAGCTTACCCCGTGTTGGGTAGCATGGCGGCGCGGCTACGGGACGCCGCGGAGCGGGGAGGACGCCCTGGAAGTCAGCGAGGGGCCGCTCCACTTCGCGCAGCCGCCGCGGCGGCGAAGGGGCGGAGCGGTCGGGCGACGGTGAATTGCGGAGTGGGGCTGTCTCGCTTCCTGGCCTGCCTGGGCACGCATGCGGAGCCTGGGCGGCTGAGCCGGGGTGCAGCTGCCGGCGAGGCCGGGGCTGAGCCGTGGGCGGCGGCCCCCTGTGTACGGGCGGTAATGCCCGGGAGAGGAGGCTGCAGGTCTGTGAGCAGAGCGGGCACGGCCCGGTTGGGGCACATAAAACAGCCTGGGATTAGATTCTGGAGGTGCCTGCACAGAAGGAAGCAGTGCAGTTGAGTGGCTTCCAACTTGATTGCACTCACTGCCATGTGTTGTGCAATTCGGCTTCAAACTGACCTCTGTTCCCTGGCCCTGCTCAATGCACTTGAGCCTCTGCATCCATCTCTCCTGCCTCCCCAGTTCATCCGAGTGCCTGTGGCAGGATTGGCTGCCTCCTGCTCGCCCAACCATACCTGTCCCCTCCTTCACCTCCTCCCCGCGTCCCTCTCTTCTTTCACCATAACTGAGGTCAGCCCTCGCCTCCGCATCCTGCTCCAGCATATCCGCACATAACTCTTCCCACATCACCTCCTCCTCCCTGTTGCCTGATGGATGCTCTGACCTCTGACTCAAACAGAAATCAGATTAAGCCACAAGCAGATGCACACGTCCTTGTGTGTTGACGTAATGATAGCTGTTGTTTTACTGTCCCTGCCGTTCCCATTGCCTCAGAGCTGCAGACTCTGGTAGGAGTGTGTCATGACCGAGCCGAAGGGGCCAAGGGCTGCCTTGAACACTCCACAACTGGAACGTCCTTCGTGCCTCGGGCTTCCCCAAGGTTGGTACCCGGCACCGATGGAAGCAAAACAGCTTTGTTGAGGAATCTTTTTATCAGGCATGGCCATCCTTCAGCTCCCTTCAGGCACTCAGCTTCAGTCAGGTTGGACATAGAGCCTGACCGAGACAGCCCAGCCCCGTGCCAGGATTGCAAGCCTCACGCTCTGCACTGAGCCCAGTCAGAGTGAGCCGTCGTGCCTGTGGAGTGAGCTGCTGGTTTCAGCTGTGCACAGAGGTACCTGCAGCAGAAGTGCAAGGCCTCGCGCTTGGCCGTCTTCCCCTCAAGCGTGGCTTTCTCTCCAGGATTTAAGGGGGCAATGGGGCAGTATTCTACACCAGCAGGGTCAGTTTACCTCCCGGGAGGTGTTTTAGGGTGAGAAGCAGAGCCCGTTTGAGAAGGCACTGCAGAAGCTGGAAGGCTCACGCCGCGGCTCTCTGTGCGTTTGCTGGTTGATGCCCGTACAGTAGATCCAGAGCTCACCCCCCTCACCCCAGGGAACAAGCAGCAGGGGAGCTCGGGGTTACCGTGGGCTGAGCACCCCAGCATCGGGGTCCTGTGCCAGGGAGGCCCCCCTAAACTGCCCTTCCCTCTGATGGTGCGGCAGTTAACCTGGAGCAGAGCCTACCCCTGTACCCACAGCTCCTCACAGGAGAAGGTGATACCCCCTTCTGTCTCAAAAGCTACCTCTGTGGCTCCGTGGTGCTCAGGTATTTTGGCTTTTCATTTATGCAGCCAGTGCCAGGGCACTGTCCAATGCCTCCCTGGCTGCCCTGCTCCCTCTGCCATCGGGGACCGCTGCCTCTGCTAGTGCTCTGCTCTGACAGGCCTTCACCCTGGCTGGCCTGGCTCGCCTGGGGAAGGGGATGAGGAGAACACGGCCGTCGAGAAGGAGGTGGCAAGAATGGTCCTGGGGAGCGATGTCAGCTGGGCCCTGCCTGTCCTCAGGACATTGAGAAGATCTTTCAGGCCAGTGATTGCCTCCAAAAACACTGTGTCCTCCAGCTACCTATCCCAACACACTCGCTCCTGCCCTTCCAGCCTCCATGTCCCCTGCACTACCCTGTGAATTTGAGTGGCATTTGTTATGTTGCTTCCTAGGGGAAACTTGCATGATTTACTTGCATGACCTCTTAAATGAAATGGAGAAGTTTTCTTTTTTAGAAAATCATTAGGTTTTTTTCTTTTCCAGAGTTGTAGTGTGACAAGTTAAAAGGCAACTAAGAATGCTGAACAGGTTTTGTAGGAGTGCCAAAACAGGGATAAGAGAAGAGCAGAGGAGGCAAAGTTTGAACAGAGTCCCTTTCTCTTGAAAACAGTATTTCATCAATGGTGTTAGGACTGTTCTGCCAGGGATGGATAGTATTAGTTTCCTGGAATCTACAACATCGATTATAAAGTAGGGACTCACAGAACCATCTTATCTTTTGGATACTGGAGACATGTAAGAGACTTTCTACAGCATGGTTAAAGGCTCGTCAACTTGATCAGCCTTGTAAATGTCTGATGCTGGTCTTTATTGTGAACTGTACATGTTCAATATGGTACTGTAGAATGCTGATTAAAGCGGTGAATGGATTTACAGCTGAGAAGCCTTTGCAGAAGAAGTAATGAAAATATCCATGCTCTTATCAAGATAGACAAGACAGAAGTACTATCAGGTGAAATTGTTGTTTACTAAAGACACTGGTTTGTTTTTTGTGGATGCTGCCTGGAATGTATGGATTGCTATAGAAAATGTGTTGTGTGAGCCTTTGCACTGAACTCTGGACAGTCAGCATTAGAACTGTGCTGTGGTTTTCTTTTCCCTTTCCTTCTGACATCTCAGGAAGTGAAACAGATCGCTGAGCTACCTTTGGTGCTCCACCGCTGTTCAGGGTCTCGGGTGCCAAGCCCGTCCTTCATCCCTGTCACTACTGAAGGGGAAAGGGCGCGTTTTCCCTGCTGGGAAGTGTAAATCCTTCCCAGCAGAGCTGCCTGCAGCTTTCTACGGGCGGTTTGCAAGTGTTTGGCAGGTGCAAGAGAAAAGCATCTCTTCCTTGTAGGTGCACCCAAAGAGGAGAAGAAACTAAGCGATCCCCAGCAGGAAGGAGCGGGTGGAGCTAAGGCCAGGCCAGAGTTGAGTCCGGTTGCAGAAACATTCAGAGTTATTCAGGGGGCCATGAGTGAAGAGTATGTGAGAACCACGCAGGGAGTCTTCCAGTTTGAGCTCTCTGGTAAGCCCGTTCACGCGCCCGCGCTCCCAGCAAAAGGCCCTGGTGCTTCCAAGGAGCAGGACTGGCCTTTACAAGCCGTCCCGCAGCGTGTGCACATGGGCTTTGTCACAGTACTGCTGGTCCTGCCACGTGGGCTCAGCGTGGCGTGGACGGGGTGCACACGGGGTCGTGTCAAAAGCGCCAGCTGCCCCCAGCTCCATCAGCCGAGCGCTGCCTGGGGGCTCCTTGGCCCGAGTCCCGGCACGGGGTGCTGCGGGGCGGCTGCCAGCGGCTGGGCACCGGTAACTTCTCTAGTAGACATGGTGGTGGTGCTGGGTTGACGGTTGGACTGGATGATCTCGGAGGTCTTTTCCAGCCATAAACAGTCTGTGCTGCTTGCAGAGCACCGCCAGTGTCTGTGGTTCCACGGCGCTGCTGCGGATGGAGCCGGCAGCGGCCGTCTGTCAGGGAGGAGCGGGCAGGGCGCAGGGCCCCGGGCTGCCCGCTCACCTTTCTGCACTGTCTGTTCAGGTGAGGAAGGAGGCACGTGGTACATCGACCTGAAAACCAAGGGCGGGAGCGCTGGCTCCGGGAAGCCGCCTGTGGCGGCCGACGTGGTTATGAGCATGTCGAGCGGTGACTTTGTGAAGATGTTCACAGGTGAGGGGCAGGGTGTTTGCCAGGGCGCAGCTGCTGCTGCCCACAAGACCTTTTGCTGATGGGTGAGCAGACAGCCCCAGCTCTGTGATCCTGGGGGGCAGGAACTTTGGGCTCCTTGTAGCTCTGGCCGGAGTGTAGGACAGAACTCCTCAGATTCTTCTCAACTCTTCTTTGCTGTGAGCAGAAAGAGCACAAAACCTCAGGCTGCTCAAGCATCAACGTTTTAGCTTCAGAAAGGAGATGGTCCCTCTGTTGGACTTCTCTGCTGCACATCTCTAATCTGCATTTCCTAATTGTGCACTTTTACAGCAGAATTTGGGGGGGAAGTAACCTGTTTGTTTCTTGTCCCCTGGGAGACCTGAATTATATGGTATTGTCTCAGTTAAAATTAGTCATCATCTCATGATTTCATTAAGTAGCAACATACAACATCTGATGCAATTTGGCCCTTGTAGTGAGTTTTTTTCTGGCTCCAGAAAAGGATTTTAACTGGTGAAATATTTGTTGGACAAGAGGCAATGTCAGAACTTTCATGATGTTAAATTGCTGCATTGCTTTGTAAATATGAATTCTGCATTTATTGCTATTCAAAACAGTTCTGAGCCTTCTTTAACAAAACTTCAAAATGGATTGAGATGAGAATATATTAATCATGAAAAAAGAAGTTTCAATTAAGTTAATTATCACAATGAAGTTCTCAGAAATACCTTTTAAAATGGAGTAGTGGAAAAGCAGAATTTTTTTTAGTTAATCAGGGTCTTCTTTTTCACCAGATTCTATCAATATTGTGATATACATCAATACAGATACATGGAAATACTTTGTTCTACTCAGATATTTAAGGGTAGGAGATTTAGTTGCAGAGTGTGATTTAGTGCTTTTATCATGTTGTTAAAAAATATGAAGCATATACCTAAGAGGAATTTCTAAGAACCTCAAAGATCTAACACTTGTAATATTACTGTTCCCAGTGAACAGACTGTACCATGTTCCTTTTCATTTTCTAATTGTCCTGTTTCTTTCTTATAGGGAAGCTAAAGCAAATCATGGCTTTCATGTCAGGAAAAGTAATTGTTAAAGGTGACATGATGCTAGCAATGAGTCTGGAAAAGATGCTGCCACAGTTTGGTTTTGAGCTTTGAGGGGAAAGTGTTGCTTGCAGAACTCTGGCCTTTTATACATAACTCCCATGCTGTCTTAAAATGCTAGTCCTCATTTTTCTTGTATGCCATGTACGTATCAATAAAATCTGTGATTTTTAGAGAAGACCTGACTCAGTCTGATTGTAATGCCCAACAAAAAACATGTTTTTCTCAATAACTTGCTACAATGATTGAAAGAAAAACAATGTCCCAAAATCTTGATATTTCAAGGATTTCTGTTTTCACTGTTGCTTTTTCCTCTGATAGCAAACTTCTCTGTTACCGTGAGATGCAGACCTAATAGAACTTCATTTCTCATGATATGATGTTGTCTTTGAATTACCTAACATCTTAATGAGACGTGAGTTCTGATCCCAGGATTAGGGGTATGTCTGTTTCCAGTGTACTGTAAGAGCTGAACTCAGGATTCGTTTTTCCTCTGGCTGGGAGAAAAGCAGCATTTTCCTCTCCTGTGCTGGTTTCACAGAACTTGCAGGAACTGACCATCTCTAACATACGTTACTGAAAAAAGGCCGATGATCTCAAGGTGTTGGAACACGTGGTGTTTGTTCTGCTACTGCAAGTGACTGGAGTCAAAGCCAGAGGTTTTGTGGAAGAGCTTTTTCACAGTGAGGGTGACAGAGCCCTGGGACAGGCTGCCCAGGGGGGTGTGGAGTCTCCTCTGGAGATATTCAAGACCCGTCTGGATGCCTATCTGTGTGACCTGTCCCAGGGAACCTGCTTTGGCAGGGGGCTTGTACCTTATGATCTCCCTTCCAACCCCTACAGTTCTGTGGTTCTGTGGCTCTTTGGGTGACGGCTCCAGCTGATAAACGAAGGAGGCAGCTTCCAACACCCACGTAGAACACAGCCGCTGACGGCAACGAGCAGGGCCGACTGCTCACCACGCCGCGAAGGCGAGGTAAGCTCACATCCCTTGTGCCCACGGACTCTGTTCCCAGCTCCCGAGTACCGCCCGAGCTCCGCCGAGGCCCCGCTGCCGGCGGTGCCAGCAGAGGGAGCAGTCCGTCCGCACACGGGAGGCGCGGCTCGGCCGCTCTCCCGGCGGGAGCCCGCGGACAGCCCCAGCCCGCAGCCCCCGGGCGCTGCGGAGTCAGGCTGCGCGGCCGGGCTTGCAGCAGGCTTGGCGAAGGGCTCCAGGCACTGAGGTGGCCGCGTACCCTTCGTTAGGTTCGTAAGTGGGATGGGATGGGGTAAGCGGCTCTGCGGGGACAGCAAATCCCTGCTTCGCAGCCCCTCACCTCCTGCAGCAGCGTGGGAGAGAGGATGCGTGTCTTCTGGTGCAGAGCACCAGAACCTGTCATACTTACTGGTCTCACCAGAATAACCCGTGAGAGCATAATGCTTTGTTGTCAAGGAGAGAATTGGTTTGGAAGAACATCAGGCTGAACGAGTAAAACTTTGGCAAAAATTAAAGACTCTGCATCTCAGTCCTTACAGTGGAGTGATGCTTAATCTTAGTTCTGTGTAGCATTCTATTCGAGAATAAGATGTTGCTTTTTAGAGTGAAGTTAAACTAACTTCACTAAATACAACTAACCTCAGCAATAATACATGGAGTTGGTACTTTTTACTAGGGTGTAGCTATTCCTCTGTAGCTCTTCTTCCCACCACTCCCACTGCAGTCTGGTATTGAAAGAAGGGGAAGGGACCTTGCCAACAGTATGGTTACAGTATCATCACACCTCTTGAAACAGGTTTACCTGCATAGACTTCTTATCAGTTGGCTCCACACATCAACTTTAAAGTTACCACAGGGGAAATAGAATGGGAAGAGAAGGAAGGGGGAAACTGCCCAGCCAAGAAATGAAGCAGTGGGGGCCCCCAAAAAGTGCCCATTCCCATGCCAGTAAGCGATGACGATGAAGATTCCTTTAACTATCCTTGCCAGGCTTTTTCCTCTGTTAACTCTGAGCTTGGCATTAGAACCCAGCCAAGCTCCTGCTTGGTTGTTAGGTATATGCTGCTGCCAGTACTGACAGGATCACATTTAATCAGTTGCAGGTGGTGCATGCCATTCGTTCCACTTTGAAATGTTTATAAGGCTGGTAATGCTTATGGGATATTTACATGGCTATTATACACTTTTCTATTTGCTAAACCTTGTTTTTCCCCTAATGTAAACTAAAGTTACTAAATAGGTGGGAAACACATGGTGAAGAAAGGGGGGTTCTCAGACACGAATTGCTTTCCATGAGAACCTGTTATAATACAGATTTGCAGGTCATGAGAGTAACAACACAAAGGCAACAGCATAGAAAGGAGAAAGGAAAAAGACTGACTCAGCAGCAGAGCTCCAAGTGAAAGGCTGGTTGCAGGAGCGTATGCAGGAGGTCCTTGGCACTGCAAAACTGCAGGCAGTTTGTGCACATGTATGTGCAGCAGTTGATGCTTCTAGCAATTGCTGTTCAGTGCTAAAAGAGGGTTTATACAATTATGTTATGAGTGCAAGATTGGACTCTGATGCTTGCACATTAGAAATTCCCAACCAAGCAAGCTGAGAAGTCCACTCAGTGTTTCTGCACAGCATGGTTAAGCTCAAGCTCTGTGATTAAGCTGAGTCTCTGTGCAAGAAAGAAAAAGTGGGTTCTGTTAGATCTGTTGAATGTCAACTGTAATTTTAAGCTTGCTTCCCTGTTCTTACTTTCTTCCCTTGATAGGAACCGTATGGCATGAGCATCAACTCTCAGAACATAGCTTTACATCAATGGTTAAAATTTTCACAGGTTGGGGGATAACTACTACATCATTATCTTCAGTTGTAATTTTTGTCCTAATGTCGTATGTGAGACATTTTATTGGGAGAATAAATGGCATAAAGCCATTGCACAGAGTTCTGTTTGGTTGGGGTTTTTTTTCTCCTAGAAATATAATTCATGTTCCACAAAAAATATTTTTTCTCTAGAAGGATGTTGTCAGCTATTTCTTTAGAAAGTAAGAGCTTACTATTTTGCATAAATAATTAAATGTGATACAGGGGAATTTTGTGATCCAGACTTGACTGTAAAAGCAGAGTGCCTGAGGACACATCTATTCACTGACACTCAGGTCTCTCAAACTTCTAAGTTTACCAGGCCAAAAACTGAGGGAATAAATGAATAATGTGGTTGCCTTACCCACAGCTGGGGGGAAACAAGCCCAGCTGGCTCACTTGGTTGTTGACTTAGCCAGAGGAATAAATGCTCCTGTGGTGGTGACAAACGAGTTAGTAAGATGCTAATGCCCCATCTTCATGTTTACCACCTTGGCTGCCGTCACTGCCTTCTCTCTGAAGGAGAGCCCCAAAGACATGTCACGCGAGGCGCTGTCCTCAGCCTGTTACAGATGGGCAACTGCACCGAGAGCTGGAAGCGGCCCCAGGATTTCCATGTAGAACTGAAAATCATTCCCTGCACCGTCCGGCGATGTCACTGCAAAGCTCCTCCCCACCCTCTGCCTTTTTGTGGTTGTGCTGTGAGCTCTGTATGGGCATCCAGTCCTGTTCAATATCTTCATTGACGACCTTGATGAGGGAATAGCATCCACCCTCAGCAAGTGCCGATGATACAAAGCTGGGAGGGGTGGCTGACACGCAGGACACTGCGCTGCCATCCAGAGAGACCTGGACAGGCTGGAGAGCTGGGCAGGGAGAAACCAGGTGAGGTTTAATAAAAGCAAGTGTAAGGTCTTGCACCTGGGGAGGAATAACCGTCTGTATCAGGACAGGCTGGGGGATGACCTGCTGGAGAAGAGCTCTGTGGAGAAGGACCTGGGGGTCCTGGTGGATGACAGGTTGGCTATGAGCCAGCAGTGTGCCCTGGTGGCTAAGAGGGCCAATGGGATCCTGGGATGCATCAGGAAGAGTGTGGCCAGCAGGTCACAGGAGGTGATCCTCCCCCTCTACTCTGCCCTGGTCAGGCCCCACCTGGAGTATTGTGTCCAGTTCTGGGCTCCCTGGTATCAAAAAGACAGGGATCTCCTGGAGAGAGTCCAGAGAAGGGCTACGGAGATGATGAAGGGCCTGGAACATCTCCCGTATGAGGAAAGGCTGAGTGAGCTGGGGCTGTTCAGTCTGGGGAAGAGAAGACTGAGGGGAGACCTAATTAATGTTTATAAATATCTTAAGTATGGGATGCAGGGGGAATTGGCCAACCCCTTTTCAGTAGTCTGTGGAGACAGGACAAGGGGCAATGGCTGCAAATTGGAGCACAGGAAGTTCCACACCAACATGCGGAAGAACTTTCACACAGTGAGTGTGACAGAGCCCTGGGACAGGCTGCCCAGGGAGGTGGTGGAGTCTCCTTCTCTGGAGATATTCAAGACTCGTCTGGACGCCTATCTGTGCAATATGTGCTAGGGAGCTGCTTTGGCAGGGGGGTTGGACCCGATGATCTCTCGAGGTCCCTTCCAACCCCTATGATTCTGTGATTCTGTGATCCTGTAAAAAAGCAGGTCTGCCCTCACAGGCAGGCATTAAAAGAGGGGAACAGAAATGGGTCTGCTACAGCCTCCATACGGAACTTGTAGAAAGCTCCCCCTTCTCTGAACCCAGGAACTCACAGCTAGCGATCCAAGGGTTGAGGATCATGAATCAGGAATGCTCCAGAGCTACTCTCTGTGCTACAAAGCACATATAGGGAATAACTTGAGGCCACAGGCTGGAGACTGAAGTGTCACGGTTTCTTAGACGTAGAAAACAGCCCATTGTCCTTATCCTATACACAGAAATTACACACTATGTTCTTGCTGTCAGCCAAATCTCCATCCTATAATTAGCACATACTTACAGTGCCAAGTCCCCTGCTTGCTTTCAAGTGGGTTTCTTGTTGAGCTGTTATTACACATTTTTACCGTACTCTTTATTCGGGCTTTTGTGTAAATTGTGCTGCTTTACCTGTGTGTTTCTGTCACGCAACAGCTGGCAATTGCCTGCTGTGGCCAGATATGTCCTGTTACACCAAAACTCCAGGTGCCTGTACTACATATACACCTAGAGGTCTTCCCAAACCAAGCAGGGAGCTACTATCAGGTTGAAGAGGAAATGGAGAACTCCAATCTAGTCCCTTTCTGCCTCACCCCTTTCTTGCAGATGTGGGGGAAGCTGTGCAGCATACACAGTTCATCACAGCTTTCTCAGACTCTTTATATTCCAGGTTAGGGGTTTTTTTGGCATTATGCTGGTTTTTTGGTTTGGTTTTTTTTTTGCCTGTGAGACATTTATGTTATTCACTTAAAGCAGAAGTAATTTTCCATACTGAAAGAAGCTCATTCTTTACGTTTTAAAAACATTTTTTTGTAAGAGCTCGTCTGCCAAGCAAACATTGAGCACTGCAGCAGTTCATATTGTCTCTGACTTACACACAGAGAGCACTGTCAACCTCATTTGTTCTTCCGTGAGAAAAAGCAACTGAAACTGCCTCCTTTGTATAGTAAGTGTAATGAGTATTGAAAGTGAGACTTCTTGGGCTCTCTGAAGCTATATCAGACAAGAGGGGCCTGGAAAGTAAACTAAATTAAATTCCACAGGAATTTCAAACAAAGCAGAATCATGTGCTGATGACTCTGAAAATGCACAGACTGGATTCTCAAAGGTATTTCAAGCCTCTGGTGAAGCTGCATGGGATCTTCAAAAGCAGCTTGGAGACATATCATCATAGGCCTTTTTCTGTATTACTGCTAATTGTTAGCTGCAGTCTAGTAGCAAATCTAACAAAGGAAGGACCTGGAGGAAGCCAGTTCTGCTCTGATATGCTCGGGTGTGAATGTGAAGTTGCCTCGTGATGCCTGTGATGACAGGATTTGTCTGCAGTGTCTCCCACAGCATCGTGCACACACAGAGGAAAGGTGGCTGCTGGACACAACCAACTGAGGTCTTGGCCAGGAGAAAACCAACAGGTACCTCTTCCAGGTTGTGAGCTGCCCCAGATGGGACAAGAAGAAAATTTAGAGTTGACGCAAAGGCTGGGTTGTTGGGTGTTTTCCTGGGCACTGCCATTTCTCTGTGGGCTTTTGTAAGCTGTAATTGTTCTGCATGTTGCAAATAGACACTCACTTCGACTGGAAGCTAGGTGTTCTGCTTTTTATTTTTAAAAGTTCATAGCTAACTGCAATGCTAACAGACCCAGACACTGTGAGCTGGGTGGTCTTTAGTGCTGGTACTTGGTCCTGCACGTGCCTTCCAGATGTCCAAAGGAAAATGCAAGTGCCCACATGTGCCACAGGCTGGGTTGTGAATCTTCAGATGGAGTCTGGGAAGGGCAGGAGCATTCTGTGATTACTGAAGAAAGACAAAACCTTTGCAGGGCATTGTGACAGCTGAATCCCTGCTCCTCAGGCTCTCCTATGCTATCTTCTAATTCAGAAGCAAGCTCA
Source organism: Porphyrio hochstetteri (assembly GCA_020800305.1). Lineage (NCBI taxonomy): Eukaryota > Metazoa > Chordata > Aves > Gruiformes > Rallidae > Porphyrio > Porphyrio hochstetteri. The sequence goes on along the minus strand of CM036938.1, from coordinate 13,138,295 downwards.
GGACACTCCTTGCCTGATCATCCCTTTTAATTCAGGGTGGTGTTTCCTACAGGACCAGAAAGATATCTCCAGTACTTGCATAGTCTGTGCCACCCCAGTCAGGCAAAGCAGTATTTGCAACACTACTGCAGGTAGCTGGAGCAGAAGACCACTCTCCTTAACCTCCCCTGGAGGAATCATGCTCCTTCTGGGCTTGTGTCCCCTTATTAGCACAGAAGGAAGCATGCCTTCCTCTCTTGTGGATCCCTTTAGCTCTCTGTGCCCTGGTTTCTGACCTGTGGAGCAGGGATGCAGGTTCAGAGTTAAAAGCAGCATTACAAGTGCTCAACTACTGTTGAGCAGGAGTTGCAACCAGATGTTGTGGTGAAGGACTGGCAGAGCAGAGGGACCATGATCTACCAAAGGTGAATCTGTTCTGGAAATGTCCAGACAGTGCCAGAAATCTTACATCAACATGCAGTGCCCCCACAGAGTGACTTCTGGACTGTCGGGAAGTGAAGGGTAAATTAAATGGGAGTGCTTTGCTTTGAAGTATGACATGTTTATTTACAGATGTTTCAGGAATATAGATATGAAGCTTCACAGACTCTGCTTCAAAACTTTCTTTACATGAAGAAAAGGTGTGGGGGTGCAAGGGAGAACTTGCCTGGTTGCTCTTCTTCGTTAAAGTTCACTCTTAAGCAAGTTGATCATAGACAGCTGGTGTCCACAGAGGTGCTGTCAGTCCACTTGATGATTTTTATTGTGGTCCTGCCTACACCATTGTAGCTCTGCTACAATGGGTACAAAAAGCCCTCTACACAGGCTGTAAGAGGAGGACTATGCCTCCTTATTCGCTAAACCCCAGCATCACAGGAGAATGTTGTAATACCACACCTCCACTTGTCACACCAGGTGTCTACAAGTCAGACCACTTGTCTTCCTGTGGTTAGGGACGGAACTGCCACCCACCTTCCTGTCCTTGACTTCCAGCCATCATGGCTGGGTGTCTGGAAGCTGCAACTGCCCCACAGACACACCTCTTGCTCTGCCCTTCCGGAGAATTGATGTCCCACCAGGGAACCCACCCTTCATCCAACCCATTAATACTGACTTGTAGGCACCTGTCCATCATAGAAGTCCTTTCATAGAAGCATGTGAGCAAAGTCTTGAGTGGGTCTACCTTGTGTTTAATCCTCTGAAAGGGGACTGCAGGAGTGCTCCACACTGACACATAGATGTTTGGGGTGGGAAGCTGGCTCTCTGGATTTTCTGTGCTCTTATCTTTGATTCAGCTGGAGGCAGTCTCAGTGAAGATACAGTTGTCTGCCAGCATGCCGGAAGGCTGCCTGAAAGAGGCTCCCGTCTCAGTGGCACAGGGGAAACGGTGAGGGACACCACAACGCTCTGCCAGGAATTCCAGCTCCTCAGGGATCTCCCAGACAGTACCCTCTCCTGCTGCCAGAGCAGGAGGGTTTCACAGAGGTGCTGTTTTACCTTATGTGTTTCAGCTGGCAAAGCTTCTGGCATGGGATCAGGCTCAGGACCACTGGTGGAGGCTGATGGAGTGGGTATGTGTGTACCAGCACAACCTGGTCAGCTGGGCAAGAGCAAGCAAGCACAGCCAGGACACGAGCTGTAGGAATGTGACAGCATCAGTAGATAAAGGGAAGGCAACCGATGTCATCTACCTGGACTTGTGCAAGGCCTTTGACACAGTCCCCCATCACATCCTTATCTCTAAATTGGAGAGATGTGGATTTGATGGGTGGACCATCCAGTGGATAAGAAACTGGTTGACAGACCGTAGCCAAAGGGTGGTGGTCAATGGGTCTATGTCCAGGTGGAGGCTGGTGACAAGCGGTGTCCCCCAGGGGTCTGTCTTGGGACCGGTTCTCTTTAACATCTTTATCAATGACATCGATGATGGGATTGAGTGCACCCTCAGCAAGTTTGCGGATGACACCAAGCTGAGTGGTGTGGTCGACACCCTAGAAGGAAAGGAAGCCATCCAGAGGGATCTTGACAGGCTGGAGAGATGGGCCCGGGTGAACCTAATGAGGTTCAACACTGCCAAGTGTCAGGTGTTGCACTTGGGCCAGAGGAATCCCAGACACAGATACAGACTGGGAGAAGAGCTTCTTGAGAGCAGCCCTGCTGAGAAGGACTTGGGGATTCTGATGGATGAGAAACTTAACATGAGCCAGCAGTGTGCTCTTGCAGCTCACAAGGCCAATGGTATCCTGGGTTCCATCAGAAGAGGGGTGGCCAGCAGGGACAGGGAGGGGATTGTCCCTCTCTACTCTGCCCTCAGGAGACCCCATCTGGAGTCCTGTGTCCAGAGCTGGGGCCCCCAATACAAGAAGGATGTGGAACCGTTGGAGAGGGTTCAGAGGAGGGCCACGAAGATGATTAGAGGGCTGGAGCACCTGCCCTACGAAGAGAGGCTGAGGGAGCTGGGCTTGTTCAGTCTGGAGAAGAGAAGGCTGCGGGGGGACCTCATTGCAGCCTTCCAGTACCTGAAGGGAGCTTATAAGCAGGAGGGGATTCAACTTTTTAAAAGGATAGACAATGACAGGACAAGGGTGAATGGATTAAAACTAAAGGAAGGAAGGTTTAGATTAGATATTAGGGGGAAATTTTTTACAGAAAGAGTAGTGAGGTGCTGGAACAGGCTGCCCAGAGAGGTGGTGGATGCCCCGTCCCTGGAAGTGTTCAAGGCAAGGTTGGATGGGGCAACCTTGTGTTGCTCCAGGCCTGAGATGGTGGCCCTGCCTGTAGCAGGGGGGTTGAAGCTCTATGATCCTTGGGGTCCCTTCCAACCCATGCCATTCTATGATTCTATGATTCTATGACTCATTCATTGCTTCCCTGATGCCTGGGTCAAGCGCAGGGCTGAGCTGGGCAGAAAAAACAAACCTCTCAGCATGGATCCCAGCTCACCTGCCAGTCCTAAACAAATGGGAAACAGGCCCTTGCTCATGCCACTGATGTGAGCTGGTACCCATCTCCTCTCCCAGAGGACATCCCTGGGAAAAGCCAGGCTCTGCTCTGTTACTGCTTGAACAACGCGGTGCTGGAGGGATGCTGTGGAGGCTGAGCAGGTTCATAACGAAACTGTGTTGTCACTGGGGGTCTGTGGGCTTTCTACGAGGTGGTGGTGCCTGTGCTCTGATGTAGCTGTGACCACTGGACCCCTTCAAGCAGACAGGCAGGTGTTTCCAACGGGAGGGCTGAGATTCCTATCCCTACGGTTTGGTAACCTGCATGTCCTATGTCACAGCCTACTGGCCTGGTAAGTCTTTCCCTGAAGAGGACTGTTCTGGTGGGGGCTGGGATGCTTCTGCTTTTGCCTTTGCCCACTGATTTTGGCCATGGTGGCAATGGTGTTAATGGGATGGCAGGTGATCTGGCAGGCTGCCCAGCAGTTCAGGAGGGCAGAGCATCAGTTTCTGCTGAGCACCATGAGCCATGGTTTTCCTGGCACTGCGGCTTGGAGTGAGCAAATTCCTCCTTGTCACGCAGCCAGATAGGGCTGATAATGGTCATAGCACAGATGGGTAAACAGAGAGCAGTGAGTTGCCTGAGGTCACGGCAGAAAATCTTTGTTAGGTCCAGGAGGATGATGTGACATGCCTTCTTCTTCAGCCCACTACACTAAAACCGGTGTCCATACCCACAGTCAGAGCTCTGCCTCTATGTGTTTTACACCAAGTGAGGAATAGGAGGAGAAATGACCAGCATAAACACCACTGCAGCATGGCAGTCCCTTGGCTGTGCAGAGGCAGGGCAGGCTGTCCATCTGCCTGCCCTGCAGCAGCCAGCACAGTCTTGTCAACACCACCAACTCTCCTTCCCTGAAAAAACCCTTGCTTTCCCAAGCACATCGACACACACTGCTCACTGCCCTTCCAGGGCCATCACTAACGCAGGCAGTGAGCTAAAATGTGTTCATCTAAAATTGCAATTCTGTGCTGAAGTGCTAGCTGAGCTCCTCAGCAGTGCATCTGATACAAACCAGTAACATCTGATGCAATTACTGCCCTGTGTACAACGCTGTGATGATAACAGGGCACAATAACCAAGCAACCACGTCAGAGGTTTGAGAAGCATTTTCAAACCCTCCTTTTAATTAATGGGTGCAGACACAGCATTGACCAGGGGCTGCTCCTAATAATGAAGAAGGGAAGGAGTAGAAAGAGGAAGGGGGAGAAGGTGGAAGGAGGACATGATTGGAGGGTACTTTGTCCTGTTGCCACAGAAGAGGATGAGAGAAACAAACAAACAAACAAACAAAAAATTCAAGAAAAAAGTGCAAAGGTGTTGGGAGAAAGGAAGGAGGAATCATAAATGAGAATGAAGAAGCCATATAAGTAAGACAGATAATGGCTTTCAAACTCTGGCCCATGTACTGCTTCCAAGGGCTCCGAAAAGTTGACTGCAAAAAGCAGGTTCATGTGCAATTCAGCAGTCTACTTTGATGTTGTGGCCAGCAGAATTAGCTCCTCTGCTGCAGAGGAAGTAAGCAACAAGACTAAAGACTGTCAGTGAAGAGCAGGCTCCTGCTGTTGCCTGACTGCACATGGTGTGCCTGGCTTTAAGGCCCTCTGAGGTGCAGTCTGTAGAAAGTAGCTCTCTTCAGGAATTCATTGTCAAAAGTTCTTTGTGAAAACATAACTATTTGGTCCTGAAAAGAGAACTCAGCAGCCCCACCCTGGAGGAAAGCAGTGCACTGGTTTGAGCCACAGAACCTCTGCAGCCGCTGCCCAGGAGGTGTGTTTGGTGGCGTGAGAGGAGCTGCAGTAGCATCTTCCTGAAGACCAACCCATCCTAGCCCCTGGCAGGAACCTGTGGGCACAGCAGAGTCCAGAAAGGTGGTGGTCTGGTCCTCAATGTTGCCAGTGCTTTGACGGCAAGTCCCATAACTTTTAAAAGCAAGATGTGTGAGCAGGGAGCCACATGTTTCATCATTATGGATGGAGGCAGAATCTCTCTTTACTCCCTAGAGTCATTTCTTCTTCCCATTAAGGTTCTCCATCTTTATAAGTCCAACACTGAACACTTAATTGTGAAGTACGAAAGACCCATGCTGGGTTGTCATGACAAGAGAATGACATCTTATTTAACATAACAAGAGCAGAAGGGATGGCATTCCTCTCCAGGCGCAGTTAACGCTGCTACCAAATTCCCTTGCTGCATCAGAGGCAGACCAGGGAAGAGCATTACTTTTGGCATGGATATGCTTCCAGATTGCCTCCATTATCCTCTTGCATAAGCATTGTTGCCATCATAGCTAGCAGCATGTGTTAGCCCATTCAAGTTTTGCAAATGTTGGCATAAGGAAGACAAGGAAAGGAAACCTCTGGGGCATGAAGCAGGCTGGCTTGGAAGGCTGCTATTCTCCCAGCAGCAGCCAGGCCCGTCTCCGTCTGGAGTGATGCAACGAGGCAGGGAAAAGAGCTCAACTGGGGAGATGAGCGGAGTTTGCTTTGGCATGTGCCTTGCTTATGTTGGGAGAACCAACACCCAGAGAAAATGCTGCAAGCACACGGCGAGCCCTCCCATGATTAATTGCAAAAAAATCCCGCTGTGATTAATGTTGATGTTGAGATCTGCAGTTGGGGACAAAGCAGGGAAAGCTCAGTTTTCCCAACAGGCAAAGTGCGATTTCTATTGCCTGATACAGATGTGGGTGTGCACGTAGATGTGTGCCTATGTATATACCCCACATAACATTAATAAACACCTGGTGCTGCATCTCACCCAACCCAAGTGCAATTCAAGTGTGTATCCCCCCACAGCAAAGGGCTAGCGGCCTTTGGGTACAGTTGCTTTGCCCAACTGTGCTGGTGCCAGGCAGCACATCTTCACCAGAATGATGAATGGGTTTTTGTCAGTCGAGGCTGTGTCCCTCAGCGAGACAGCCCGGTCTCTGGCGTGCCTGTGCCTCTCCCCCTGTCTCTGAACGCTCCCACCCACGGCGGTGCCTGCGAGGGAGCCGGATTTGCCTGTTCTCACGCAGAAGGTTTGCCTGTTCTCACGCAGAGCTGCGTGGCGACCACCAGCCCCCCGCGGGCTTCTCTCTCCGCTGCCTGGTGCCGAACAAGCGAGCAAGCGCCTGTGCCCGGCCCGGCCAGCCTGTCGATGCGGCCGTCCTTGCAGGGACGCTCGGCCCCGCCGCCCCGCACCGGCTGCGCGCCCAGCGCGGGGCCGCTCTGCCCCGGCCCGGGACGGGCGGCGACGGGGGGAAGGGGGGAGGAGGGAGGGAGGGACGGGGCGTGGGGGCCACAGCCGGCGGCGGGGCCGGTGTGCGGGGCGGCGTGCGCGGGTGTGCCATTGCACACTTCCTGCGGTCTGTGTGACCAGGAGCCGGTTTCCGGTAGCTGACAGGAGCCGGAGCCCGTCGCTGCCTCCTCCGGCGTGGAGTACCACCGCGCAGGGCAGCGCACACACACGCACGGGGGGTGAGGAGGAGCAGGAGGAAGAGGGCGGAGGGACCAGAGCGGCTCCCCCCCGACACACACACTCCCCCCCGCAGCCCCCCCCCCATGCAATATCACAATAATCCCCCCATGCAATACAGGCGATATTGCACGGTCTCCCACGGACAAGCACCTGCAGGTACGTGACCCGCCCGGCTGCACCGTGCGTGTGCCTGCGTGTGCATATGCGTGTGTGTGTGCGCGTGTGTGTGTGCATCCAAGCGCTGCCCGCCGAGGGGGCGGGCGATGTTCCCCCTACCTCTCTTTGTGCGCAGCGGAGGGCTCTCCGGGAAGCTTCCCCGGGCTGATGCGCGGTCCTCCCACAGCTCCCCCCCACGAACCCCGTCCATTCTGCGGGGCAGTTGTGCAGTGGCAGGGCAGGGGTAGGTGTGCCCCCCACCCCGTGCTGCACGGGAGGTGCAAGGCTAGGAGGGGAGGTGGGGACAGGAGTACCGCGGGGGGGGGGTGGGGTGGGTAGGAGGGTGGTCGGGGTTTGACACAACGTAGGGAGCGGGGTGAACCCCCCCACCCCCCCATTGCATCCTCTTGCAAAATTAAAAGAGAACCTGTCCTGCCCCCCTCCCGCCTCACGAGCTGAAATAGAGGTGGGAAGAGGGGCAGCCAGGGGGGGCTGCAGTCTGGGGACGGCACCAAGCGGGGGGGAGAGGGTCAGAGGAGCAGTGCCTGGCGCCGTGGTTTGGGTCCTCCCCGAGCGGGGGGTTCAACCACCCGCCTACCCACCCCTTCCCATGGACGGGCACCTCCCTCAGGAGGGCAGCGAGATCCGGGGGTCCCGCTGGCCCCCAGCCCGCGCAGGCAGTGGGGTGCACGCTGGGAGGGGCAGCCCCTCGCAAACTTGGCTTGTCACCCAGGCGAGATAGGAGCGATAAGGGAAGCCAGAAAACTGTGAAACAAGCTTCGAAAAGATGGTGAAGTGAAAAGGAAAAGAGTGAAAACCGTGGAGAGATACATTGAGTCTTCCCCAGTTTAATTCTGGCTGTCAGAAGCAGAGCCGCTTTCCAGGCAAAAGAATAACTGTGACACACACGTTCAAACTCACCTTCCATCTACAGTGTTAATCGTTATGAATATCCCCTGTACACAGCCGGTTATTCAGTAGTCCTGGGTGTAGAGTAAGGCTGTTTCCACTCGAGTGAGTGAAGATCTGTCACAGAAACAAAACGACACACCGGGTGAAAATGAGGTCGCTGTGTGTGGTGTGTGCCGGGCTTCCAGCGCCTGAATTGTTAATCCGTGAAGTTTGCTTTCTCCTGCCTGCTCCGCCATTCCCCGCTCACTATCCTCCTCAGGAACACAGCCACCTCTCAGGGCTGTGCTGCGATGCTAGAGCTGGGATTAGGTGCTGGAGACAGGCTCTGGGCTGCTGGGGACGGGACTGGTTTTCCTTTTCTCCATCGGTTCGAAGAGAAACAGGACCAAGACCTTAGTGTGCCTGTTAGCAGCAGCCAGAATTCACATAAATCAAATCATTGCTTTGCTACATTTTGAATGACAACTTTCCAGGTCAGGGACTAGGATTGCTTTTCTTAACTTTTTTCCTTCTTTCAACACCATAACCCCTAAAAGGTCTTTTCAGGTCAGGAGTGACCAGTTCCTGTTTCCCCCCTGGGGCTGCTTCTGTTCCCCTCCGTATAGCTGAGTGCTTAGACCAACTGGGCTGTGCTCATGTGGTACTGCAATTAACCTAATAACCTCAGCCAGCACCACGCTGGGGCTACATGCCTGCCCCACAGCACATGTTCAGCCTGCTTCCGACTCCTTGGAATTACCAGCAGCTGGGAAGAATCACCTTGGGGGTCACATCTCTCAGTTGTCTCAGGCTGATTTTTCAAACATCATTTCAGGCTTGGCTAAACCTCATTTTGCCTACTTCTAAAGCCACACAAAAGTCAAAATCGGAAGTGATGGTTTATGCACTCACCTGCTGTCCCACGCGGAGCCTGGCATGCGATCTGGCTAATACCCACCGCCCCTGTTCCCCTTCCCCCTGTGGCTTGTAGCATAAAGGCTGCTTTTCAACCCTGTGCTCAAGTTTTCAGCTCTTTGAAATTCTTTACAGGTAAACTAACAAACCTACCTGATGGTTTAGAAACCTTGCACCCAAACGAGTTACAAAGAGAGGAGAATCGGCAAAAAGATACTGTGTGATCCAGGTATTAACAGAACGTGTTCAGGGAATAGTAGGTGGTCTTACATGCAGTGTAAAGCTTGTTGTGAGAGAGATAGGCAGTGGAGGTATTTTTTCCAGTGTTGCCAGTAATTCACCTCAGGAGTGTAACCCAGGTCATCTTCGTGTGCGGTTAAAATTGCTAAGTTTCCTGGAGGCAACCTAAAACCTGTGGTAAAACTGTAACAGCTCAAGTGCTTCTCCAGCCATTGTTAGCAAGCTGGTGTTTTGTTTTTTAAGCAAATACATATTGATGTTACTCCTGTGCTGATGCTCTCCTGTGCACTGTTAGTCCCTTCCCATCGGGAAGTTTACTACAGCTGAACTTAGGGAAAGTTTCAAAAGCACAGGGTAGCTGTGTTTTGTTCACGCAGTGTTAAGGAGTTTACAGTCACCGAGTTCCCAAAGCGGTAGCAGTTTGCTTCATTAGCAGTTTACACCTAGTAAACCTTTGTTGAGTGGCCACTGAAGCAGTTGGAGCACAGGAAGTTCCTCACCAACATGCAGAAGAACTTTCACACAGTGAGGGTGACAGAGCCCCTGGGACAGGCTGCCCAGGGAGGTGGTGGAGTCTCCTTCTCTGGAGATATTCAAGACTCGTCTGGACGCCTGTCTGTGCAATATGTGCTAGGGAGCTGCTTTGGCAGGGGGGTTGGACCCGATGATCTCTCGAGGTCCCTTCCAACCCCTACAACTCTGTGATTCTGTGATTCACCTTGGTGCCAGTTGGACTGGGCTGCAGTGTGTCCACACACTCCAGTTCAACAGAGACTCTGGGAGTTTCAGCAGTGCCATCTTTGGGTATTCGCAGCCTCCCAACCTCGTGCCTCTCTGCCTCCTTTCCCCGTGTCCTGGTTTCAGCTATGATGGAGTTAATTATTTTTAGCAGTGGATGGAATGCCATGTTTGGGTGTTAGGATGAGAACAGTGCTGATAGCACCCTGATGTTTCTAGTTGTTGCCGGGCAATCAAGGACCTTTCTCAGTTCTTCATACTTCCTTACTAATGAGAAAGGAGGGGACGCAGCCAGGACAGGTGACCCGAACTGGCCAAAGAGGATATTCCATGCCAGTTACGTCATGCTCAGTATAAAGGGGGACTGGGGGGAAGAGGAGGAGACAACGCCAGGACGTGCAGTTTCTTGGGACGGTTGGGTTGTCCGGGACGGGCTGTAAGCTGTGCGGCCTGAGTTGTGTGGTTTGGTGAGAAACTGCATTTTGTATCACCAGTTTCATCTATTTTGTGCTTTAAACTTATGTTATGGTTATATCTAGTTTTCTGTTATTGTTTAGTAAACTATCCTTATCCCAACCTGCGTGGTTCTGGTTTCTAGGTTGTGGTTTCGTTCCCTCTTTTCTTCCTTCCCTTTTCCCCCTCCCCCAACTTTCCCTCCCCCTTCCTTTTAAAAGTACAAGCGACTGTGTGGGGTGCGGCCCCCGGCTGGGGCAAAACCACGACAGTCATTTTGGCGCCCAACGTGGGGCACGAACGGTTGGGATAACGGTAGATCTGACCCTGACTATCGCAATTAAGATAAGCACTGTTGTTTAAGCAATCTCTGGTCACGATGCTGTGGTATTTATTCACAAGGCTGTGGCAGCAAAACCACCGCATGCTGTATACAATCCTGGCAGGATTCTTTACTCTCTCAGGTCTGCGGCTCCCGTATTTGTTCCCATACTTCATTATAGTGTATTTTATGATATCGGTCTATGATACAATAATATCGATGATCATGAGTTTAAGCTGGTACTTGTATGAGGTTTTGCTGTCCTGTCCATTCTTTGGACAGGGAGGGGTTAATAACAGCAGCCAGTATGGTGGGGGCACTGCTTTCTTTTCCTTTGGGCTAAATGCAACAGCTCTTAGGGCAGTTTTTGAAAATCTTCAATATCTCTGGGATATTCAAACTAGCATTTTGCTATTGGTAGGTTTGGGGCAGATGGTTCAGTTTTTGTTATATATCAAGCATAGGTTTATGAATACCACTGAAGAGCTTTCTCCGAGACAGAATAATCACGAGTGGCAGGGCATGTGGCAAAGTATGGGCGAGTACCTAGGTACTTTCTCACGCCCGATGGTTTGGAACTTCACTCCTGAACAGCTACAAGACCCCGATCAAGTGACTGCATACCTAAAGAAAAATTGCTGTAGGTTTCCCAGAGATGGACACCTTACTGCACTGTGCTGGGCTCTGGCCACTATTTATCAAACACTGCTTGATAGCAGGCAGCACTGTCAGCACTGTCAGGGAGAAGGGAAAGGAAACAGACTGGCAGATACTATAGCTGCTGCAACCACTGGGGCTGACACTGCAGCTACTGCAACCCCTGTGACCGACACTGCAGCTACTGTAATCTCTACAGCAGACACTGCAGATGATCAGAAAAACCAATCCACACCAGTATCTGTTGCTCCCGTACAAAAGAGGAAAGGCACAAAGAAATCAGTTCGCATAGTGACGGATGATGATGATGATCAACCAGGGCCATCTCGAGGATATCAGGATGAGGCAGAACCAGAGATTGTTACCCGATCCCTGACTCTGAGTGAGCTGCGTGAGGTTCGAAAAGATTTCACCCGCCACCCAAGTGAGCACATTATCACTTGGTTGCTCCGATGTTGGGATCACGGGGCCAATAGTTTGGAGTTAGAAGGCAGAGAGGCCAAGCAGTTGGGATCCCTAGCTAGAGAAGGAGGAATTGACAAAGCAATTGGGAGGAGGCTGGAAGTCCTCAGCCTCTGGAGGCGACTACTGTCAAGTGTGCAGGAAAGATATCCCATAAAGGAATATATTACATGTCAGACACCCAAGTGTAACAGCATAGAGACAGCTATCCAGCACCTGAGAGAATTAGCTGTACGGGAGATAGTTTATTATGATCTGGACAATTCACAGCTTCCCGCTGATCCTGATGAAGTCCTATGCACTCCAGATATGTGGCGTAAGGTTGTACGAAGTGCACCGTCAGGGTACACCAATTCACTGGCAGCAATTGACTTGGATGATATGAATCCACCAACCGTAAATGAGGTGGCCTGCCGACTCAGGAAATACCAAGACAATGTTTCCCTCTCCGTCATTGCAGCAGTAGAAAAACTGGTTCAACGACTTGACAACGTGTCCAACTCTCAACCCGTATGGAGCAATGTTGCAGCTACTGGGAGAAAGCGTCCATCGTTCCAAGAGGGAGAATACACACCACGACGTACATTGTGGTTTTACCTGCTTGATCATGGAGAGGACATGAGGAAATGGGATATGCAGCCCACCTCAGCCCTTCGAGCACGAGTAAATGAGCTGTGGGGTAAAACATTCGCACAACGAGATTCTGCCAGGAAGAAGGCTGCACCAGTTTCTACTGGGCAGTTCCCTAGACCAACTGGAAGGCCTACCTATATGTCTGATGTGTCTGATCCTCTTGAAAGGACCTCTAAGTCCTTTATGCAACCAGTGGAAAACAAATATGATCAGCAGCAATAGAGGGGCCCTGCCTCCAGCCAAGTGGTACGCCACAATTGACATTGCAAATGCTTTCTTCTCGATCCCACTGGCGCCAGAGTGCAGGCCACAGTTTGCTTTCACCTGGAGAGGCATCCAATACACGTGGAATCGTCTGCCCCAGGGGTGGAAACATAGCCCCACCATCTGCCATGGACTAATCCAGAATACACTGGAAAAGGGTGAAGCACCAGAGCACCTGCAGTATATTGATGACATCATTGTATGGGGCAACACAGCAGAGGAAGTTTTTGAAAAAGGAAACAGGGTAATTAAAATCCTTTTAGAAGCCGGTTTTGCTATAAAACGAAGTAAAGTCAAGGGGCCTACGCGAGAAATCCAGTTTTTAGGAATAAAATGGCAGGAATGCGTACCTCAAGGGGATTTGATTTTGGGTGAGAATAGCCAATATAATTAATAGAGTAGAAATTATAATAATTGCCAAATAACCCATTATTGTATATTCATTATTGTTATGATTGCTGTATGTTGTACCATAGCATTATAGCCGGAGTCATACAAGTTAATGAAGAATGAGTGCCATGATGATGGAACTAAAGCCTGGCCTCTCAAGAACTTTTTTTTTCTTTTTTCCCTTTGAAAATAAACTCTGACCCACAGACTATGAGCATGGACCATGCCAGGTGTATCAGTCAAGAGCCTGAGATGCAGCATGCAACGAGCCAATGGAACATACAATTATCCTGAGAAACTGTTACGACAAATGGAGCCTGAAAATCATGGACTAAATGAACTCAACAACTTCAGAGGGATGATTCACAGACTGAGGGAATAAGATCTGTATGCACGTATGTGTGCATACATGTGTACATACATATATGGGTGTGTGAAACATGAAACTGGTTGTACCCAAAGAAAATTGTTGGATCTGGTCATGACGTAAATGGTATGGAATAAGGGGTGGATAATGTCCTGGTTTCAGCTATGATGGAGTTAATTATTTTTAGCAGTGGATGGAATGCCATGTTTGGGTGTTAGGATGAGAACAGTGCTGATAGCACCCTGATGTTTCTAGTTGTTGCCGGGCAATCAAGGACCTTTCTCAGTTCTTCATACTTCCTTACTAATGAGAAAGGAGGGGACGCAGCCAGGACAGGTGACCCGAACTGGCCAAAGAGGATATTCCATGCCAGTTACGTCATGCTCAGTATAAAGGGGGACTGGGGGGAAGAGGAGGAGACAACGCCAGGACGTGCAGTTTCTTGGGACGGTTGGGTTGTCCGGGACGGGCTGTAAGCTGTGCGGCCTGAGTTGTGTGGTTTGGTGAGAAACTGCATTTTGTATCACCAGTTTCATCTATTTTGTGCTTTAAACTTATGTTATTGTTATATCTAGTTTTCTGTTATTGTTTAGTAAACTATCCTTATCCCAACCTGCGTGGTTCTGGTTTCTAGGTTGTGGTTTCGTTCCCTCTTTTCTTCCTTCCCTTTTCCCCCTCCCCCAACTTTCCCTCCCCCTTCCTTTTAAAAGTACAAGCGACTGTGTGGGGTGCGGCCCCCGGCTGGGGCAAAACCACGACACCCCGTTAGTTAGAGAATTCAGACAGAAGAGGTCTGAAGGTCTGAACTGCTGGCAGACCTGTAATCTCAGCCTTGGCACTCAATTCCACAGTGCTACTGTTTTTTCCACGTCTGCGCTCCGGGAGCGATAACCCAGCCATGCACGACTCACAAAGGCAGCGTGAAAATTAACTACTGTTTGTAAGGCACTTCACAGAAACCTATGTGGCAATTAGTCCTCTCGAGGATTGTTACGCATCTGGTAGTTCAGGAGTAACTGGCTGAACATAAGGCTTTGCTTTCAAAGGTTATTGCTGCACACCTCTCTGCAAAGTAAAACGGGGTGAGATGAAGGTTAGGGACTTAAAGTAGTGCAGACTTCTGTCGGTTTTCCTGGTTCCTTTTCTGTGAAAAAAATACTCAAAAAGGAGTCTTAGTGTGAGTCAAATGTTTCTGTGATGGATCTTAATAATAGCTTAAAGGAACTTGAAAGACTTAGTCCTATTAATAATGAAGACGACCTGTGGAGCATGACTGCTTCATCTTCAGTTACTTGACCTTGGCTCTGATTTGTTGATTTATGAACTTTATTTACTGGCAGGGATGGTGAATTCTCTTGCAAGACAGAAATTACAGCATGCCAGCCCTCTCGTTTCCGTGGTAACAAGTACACCGCACAGATTCCCTAATGAGACCCCTGGCTGGCCACTGATTGTCAGCTTTTTTCTGGTTTGGTAATGCAGGGCCCTGAAGTAAATAAAGGGGCTTGTTTATATGACTGTCTGAACTCAAGCAGTCAAGATGGAAACAGAAATAGAAGAATAGATGCCTTCAGCACAGTGAGAATGTATTGTAATTTAGCTTCAGTCGTACATACACGGGTGGGACATAAGTACACAACTTCCAGTGTTGTGACTTCTTGTAGGAAGGGTATGGAGAAAAGCACCCATCCTAGATCTTGTGTTTAGTTTGAGCTTTATCTGCCTCTTCTGAGGCTGACTGATAACGTGTGCACAGAAGCAAGTTACTTTTGCATCATCCAAGGGCTATTCTCAGTTACAGGCATTTTCCACATTTTCTGATCTGCCAGTTGTATTGCTGGAGAGTTCCTTCATACTAACTCTGTTCTAAGTCTTTTCTTATTTATTGTTTAGCAGCAGGCAGGATCTGCAAGCTTTTGTTCACTTGACTGATGTTAGCTCAGAGACATCACGAGTCCTGTTGGACCCAGGCATCTTAGGGGTTTAGTTTTCTGTAAAGTTACGGGAACAAAAGTTTTCCTGTAAGTGCAAAATCACAGGATTAGATTCATCGTATTCATAAAGTAAACAATGTGACCTTCTGCAAGTTTTTATTTCTACTGCAAGAGTTCAGAGTAATTATTTTCCACAAACAGTCGCCGTACCTAAAATATTTTACATTGTGGCTTATAAATTAAGTTACCTAAGATAACTGGAAGACATAAGGGGAGGGAAGAGATGCCTCTCCCTTTTTCTGTCCAGCTTTTTCCATTTCATTAATTTTCCCCCCTTTTTTGTGTGGTCTGCTCTATCATTTTCCCCTGTGACCTTCAGTAAAGTCTTTAGTCAATATGGACAACCAAGCAAAAAAAAAAACCACCAAAGCCAAAATGTTTTTTAAAACCAGGAACATAAACATACAGCTGTGGGCAAACACCTGAACACACGTGTTGCTCAGCTTTGGCCACTGGAGTAGGTAAGAAGTAGTTTTCTCTTCTTGAATCGCCGGCGCTGTAGTTCGAGGGCTTTGTTGTTCTGTCCCTTCACCTTTGAACAGCTGCATCTTAACATCAGAAATAGACAAGTGTCCGTGACAAGAGTATCTTCTAGAGCAGGTTTGTTCAAGATGGGCATAAAGCTGGTGGGAACTGAATTTAGTAAATTCAGTTTCTCTGGCTATCCTGTCAGCCTGGTTAAGGCTGGAGGAAAGAAAAAACACTGATGGTCTACTAGTTCACACTGAAGGTATTTCTTTGCCCTGACAGAAGCAGCCTCCAAACAACCTTAAACACATATTAGCCTATCTTGCCATAAAGGTTGCTGTCTGATGTGAGGAGCAGAATAAAACTACTTAGAAGACGTGGCAGCCTGGAAATCCATCTGAAAGAGGAAGCCCCAGCGGGAAGCTGTGCAATGCCTAAAGGCCAGCCACCACACCATGTTTAGGCTCTTAACACTGAACACCTCTAATTGTAGAGGTAGCAGTGTTTTAAGCAGCATTCTCACCTGTGCAGAAGCGTGTTGGCCTGTGAGCAGCGGAGCTGGGGTCCTTGAAAGCTGTTTCTGTGTTCTGCTGTTCTGGCTCCCAGCCTCAAACACCGGCCCCTGCCCCTGCACACCCCATACCCCCTCCAAAAAATAAATCTAATGTACCTCAGGTGAACCCAGCTATTTGTTTCCATGGGTGTAGATTTCCACATGGTCAGGGACTGTGGTTTGCAAGGTTGCTTGTATCAGAAATAGTGTGGCCAGTAGGTCTGGGGAGGTGATTGTGCCCCTGTACTGGACATTGGTGAGGCCACACCTCGAGTACTGTGTCCAGTTCTGGGCTCCTCACCACAAGAAGGACATGGAGGTCCTGGAGCGAGTCCAGAGAAGGGCAACCAGGCTGGGGAAGGGGCTGGAGGGCAAATCCTATGAGGAGTGGCTGAGGGAGCTGGGGCTGTTTAGCCTGGAGAAGAGGAGGCTGAGGGGAGACCTTATCACTGCCTACAACTACCTGAAGGGAGGTTATAGAGAGGTAGGTAATGGTCTCTTCAGCCAGGTGACAGGAGATAGGACAAGGGGAAATGGCACAAAGCTGTGCCAGGGCAGGTTCAGAGTAGATGTCAGGAAAAAGTTCTTCACTGAAAGAGCTGTCAGGGCCTGGAACAGGCTGCCCAGGGAGGGGGTTGAGTCACCACCCCTGGATGTGTTTAACAGACGGGTAGATGAGGTACTTAGGGATATGGTTTAGCATAGGACAGGAACGGTTGGGGTCTTTTCCAACCTTGTGATTCTGTGGTTCTGTGTTTTGGGAAATCACTTAACCAGTTGCTGAGTAGTGTCCCAAAGCAACTGCTGTTATATTTTATAAATATGTAAACATGTGTCAGATATAAATAGCATAAAATATAACATTCTGCTTATTTATTTATATAAATAATTTTTATAAATATTTTATATTTATATTTGTACTAAATAGTAATTATATTATTTATTTCAATAACATTATGCATTCTATATTATCTGATGTATTGCGTATTAACTTGGTATGTGTGCATTATTAGTATTAAAATATTATAGTACATATTCTATTTTGTAGTCAGATGAGAGAGAAAAGAGAGGTCTTACAGAGAAGGTGTCTGACTTACGGGGTGAGAGAGCTGTGGCTGTGCTTGGGTCTGTTCTGTGTTTTCCCCAGTGCAGTGGAAGGAATAATACACTCTGTATTGCACCTGCACGGAGCATGAGGTGGGACAGACCTGCGCAGAATCAGATTTCAAAGTCATCTGAATAGGTGGGAGATCTGGGCTGAAGTGTAAAACCTGGGGTTCTGCTCTGTGGTAGGATTAGGGCAGTGCTGAGATTACAAGATGAGCAGCAATTATTTTAAAAAAAACAACTCGGTAAAGGGGAAGGGAGTAACTTTGCTGCATGGCCCAGCTGGATGGGACAGGAAACCATCTTCTTCAGCAGAAGGGAAGGTAAGAGCTGTGTGTCAAAACACACTCTCTAAGAAAAAGGCTCACAAAGCTCTGGAATGAGATGTGACAGTGCTGCCATGGGAATTCCTGGGTCCCAGGTTACGTGAGTGTCTGTCAGCAAGAAGAGAGGAGCTGAATCTGTTTAGGAGGAGCCTGAATTTTTAGTGATTTTACTTATCTGATTAAACCTCTCATCCACAGGAAGTTTTTCACTAGAGCAAGAGTATAATGGATGTTTTCTAACAGGGCTGAAGATAACCAGAAGCTAATTTTTTTTCAGTAGGACATAGAGTGAGGGAGGAGAAGGGGCACCTATCTGAAGGTGTAAGTGACTGCAAAGCACAACCTCATAACGTAGAGCAGTGTTTACCCAGTGAATGGATGCGCGGAGGCATGTCAGTAGCACAGAGAGGAAATCTCTGTGATGAAATTGAAACACTTTCAATTGGCCTTTGTCCTTGTCATGATACCAATATCTCCCTAGAAGTAGTCCTGGTGCAGTTACAAACCTCCTCCCTTCTTTTTGAACAGCACGCTAGCGAGGTGTTTGCATCTAGCTGGGCTACAGTCAGGTGCTTCTGTGGTTGTGCACAGGGAGTTTCCAGAGTAACAGCCAGAGATAGGGAAAGATAAGCTTTGGGCATGTGCTGGTGCACCAGTGCTTTCTTAACCATTCTGCTTATCTCTTCCTAAACCTGAAGCTACAGATGGTAGCTTCTGTACCTAGTGTGTTTGCAGTCTAAGTACGGGGGAGAGGAGGTATTTATGTTCCCTGCTGAGTGTTCTGAAGCTGTAGAGAGAACCCTCAGCACCCCATGACAGTTTGTAAAATCCGCTGCAACACACCAGAAGGGCCCAGCATATTTTAGCTGGTAACACTCCAAATGTCATAGCTTAGGATTTTCAAAATACTGCAGGATGGAGCAACATTAATGAACTATTCTCAAAATGTAGAAGCTGACAGTTTTGGTTTGTGTTTTTTTTTAAACCTGTGAGATTTTGATCCTTGCTTTTGAGCCAGCTCTGCACAGAAGATGCCGAGGTACTCATTCAGTGGGATGTTCTTCTGTTCCCCATCACATGGATTCTCCCAGTACAGGAGTCCAGAGTCGTATCAGGTTATGTTACTTTACTCTGTGATGTAAATATCTGCTCAGATTTTACTGTAACTGAAAGCTTTTTGTAGCGTCTTTTTGGGTTTTTTTCCTCCATGTCTGACTAGGAAAGTGAGCATTTTCTGTCTGAAATCTGGATTTCATACTTCTTTAGCTCTGAGGGAAAAATGTCTGGCTTTTTTTTTTTTTTTTGGTTAAAGTATATTTTAACCTTCTTATCTGTAGCTACAAAATCAAGGATGCCTTTTTTTTAGAAATAAGCTCTTAGTCACAGACTCAGCATTAAATTTTTTAGACCCGAGGCAAAGATTTGTTGTGCAACCAGAAAACTACAGTTGAAACTGTTCTGCAAAGTGCTTGTCAGGGTTTGTGCCAGATGTGTGAATCCCAGGAATTCTAGCAGACTCCGTGAGTGTTAATGACTCAAGTTTAAACCATTCAGGTTTAACATCTCTATCTCTGATTTCCAAAAATAGAGGCAACTGTTGTCGAACTAAACCATTTAGAAAGAGGTGTTATGTAACATTAAGTATCTACCAGCAGGTTGGTAATTTCCAAATCTGCTAGACTTCAAGTTACATTGCAGTGTGGAATCCCCTTATGAGTTTAAGACTTGTGCCCCCACGTCAAGGTGTGTGGAGAAATCTCACTCAAATAAATGGTGTCCAAAACCTCGTTCAGATAATCCCTGTTTTCTGCACACAGCTTCACTGTGTAGCTGGCTACAGCTCAGAACCCCATAAATGGCATCTTTTTGCTGAACTGAGTATTGTGAATTAAACAAGCAACATGGGACTCCACCCACTGTGCCTGACATCGTGCCTGGCATCCACCTGAAAACTGGGCCTAGAGCTGAGTTTGCTGGACAGGTGCTGCGATCTGGTTGAAATGCTGGTGACTGGTGAGGATTTTTTGGCTGGGGAGAGCTGGGCGAGATGCTATGAATTTACAGATCTGCTTTGATTTGAGGGGAAGAAGATATTTCTTGTGGGGGTGAGTGAGGAAAGGTAGAAAATTATATAAGCAGTTTATATAAATGCACCGTATATAGATATTTTTTCTCCTTTGTCTTACCATAAATAGACTTAAGGACTCGGTCCTATAACACGTTAGATGTTCTGGTACCATCCAGCAAAACGCAGGTCAGTGATCCTCCCAGAAACAGACACATTTATCAATTAGTGCTTGCAGATTTCAGCAGATAATTAAGTTCCATGCATTATTTTTCCCCTATCTTTTCTTCTTGTGTTGTCTTGTGAGTATGTTTCCCCTTCAGCTAGTTTCTTTTCGTCTGGTTAGATTATCTGTTCTGAAATAATGAGACTGTTTTAAGTATGGAAATGTGCTGCAGCCCTTCTTAGTTATGCATTCATGTGTATGAAGAAAAAAAAAGGCTGGCTGGCAGAGAAGAAAATTTAAAAAATTGTAAATTTGGATCTACAGTTTATTTTGGACTGAAAGACAACACATTATATCAAGTGTTACAAAAAAAGTTCTGTTTTAGAACAGCTCCACAAGATAGTAGAGAATTACTGGAACACAGCATCAGGGAGTTTGTGCAAGGGGTGGTTATTCACCCAGCCCTTTATTTGCAAGAAATATTGCACACTCTAATTGACCTCACTTCAATATGCTGCCTCTGCTTTAATGCAGGGTGTTTGCTGTATGCATCTGAACAGTCTCATAAAGATGGGTAGAATTTATTTTGGTCTAGCCAGGAGTCAAGGAGAAATGGCAGCTTGGAGCCATATAGAAAAGACATGCACTATTAACCACTGCAATTTAATTTTTGTGTCTGTGCATGTTAACATTCAATACTTTCCTGTTGGGTAGTTAACTCTGTAAAGCTCAGTGACCTCTTTCCAATCAGGCGTCTCTAAAACTGTCCTCACCTCTACTGACCTCCTAGGTACTGATTAAACTGTTTGGCTGTGTTTGATTAGCTTAGTTCACAGACCATTTAACTGGTGCAGAAGTATTTACCTCGGCATAATACTGTGAGGATTAAGATAGGGGAAGTAAAAACCTGGAACAGCTTCAGCAGGTTTTATGAAACAAAGAGGTATGAGTCCAGCATGTGTGTGTGTGTATTTTAACATCTCAGGACTTTCCCTTTGGTCTCAATGACTGATTTTTCTTCTGGAGGAGTCGTCACTCTTGCTCTTCAGTGGAAAGCAGTGATTTTCCTCATTGCAGCAGTTACTCTTGTGGCTGTACCCTGATGTCGATGCCCAGAACGTGGATGTGAGATACACTGGGCATGAAGAATATGGCATTTAACAAGATGAGAGCAGAGCAAATTGCCCTGTGTTTACTTCATCAGAATTGATGCACTGTCACTGTCCTAGCATGATTAAAAAGGGGGAAGTCTGAGTGAATGCATCTAGACCTCATGTGTTTGGTGTCTTTTCTTGGCTGCCTCTACCTGTGAATTTCACTACTTGCCTACACTGTGTAGCGTTGGAAGACAGGTTGTCTTGTTCTGGCATAGTTTGGGTAAATTTGTAATATTTATAACCATCCTTTTCATCAAATGCCCTCTTTTCCACTACTAGTGGCCACAGTGATCTTCACTGACATGTTCCAAGGGAGTTGACAGTTCTTTTCTCCTTTCCCTTTCCTTTCCTTTCCTTTCCTTTCCTTTCCTTTCCTTTCCTTTCCTTTCCTTTCCTTTCCTTTCCTTTCCTTTCCTTTCCTTTCCTTTCCTTTCCTTTCCTTTCCTTTCCTTTCCTTTCCTTTCCTTTCCTTTCCTTTCCTTTCCTTTCCTTTCCTTTCCTTTCCTTTCCCTTCCTTTCCCTTCCTTTCTTGGCTCCTTTCTTTTTGGATTCTCTAACTCTTCAGAAGAAGTTGGGATGATGGGTGCATATTCCCTTTCCTACCCAGGTCATTCCTCAGGATGGGACTTCATTGTGCCTCTCAGTCAGGAGATGGGTGAGCATCTCCCTGTGTAGAGGAGGGAAGTGGAGTTTCTGCTCAAATGCAGTTTTGCCTTGGCCCCCACAGATGTCATTGTCAGGATTTTGGGACTAGGTTGGCAAGTGAGGCGGACAGCCTGAAGGACACACCTGGTTGCCTTGATGATACTGTACAAATCTTGCTGTAAAATTAATGCACCGTTTGGTAGTCTTGGGTTGGACAGTTGGAGGCGACATCCTGGCTTTGTAGAGGGACCAGTGGTTCCACTGGGTTTTGTGTGGGTTGTCCATCTTGCACAGTACACAGTTTGGAGATGCAGTGAGTTTCCTGCAGCCTTGCATGGACTTTTTGTCCAGGGCTAATGTCTCAGGAAGTGTTAAGCATGGTCTGCAGCACTGTCTGCTGTAAAAACCTCCTCCCAGCCAACTGGCAACTAGGAGAACTGGACCCAGGCCCTTATGACTAACACCAGAGTCCTTTGTCAGCAAGGTTCTTCTCACACACTAGGAAGGTCCTGTGTGCCCATTGCACACTGCTATCACATCAGTTAATGCCTGCTCTCTAAGGCATGCCATATCTTGTGGAAGCTTTATTGAAGGTCAAGTAAATTAAGTCACGTAGGTCATTTTCATCTGCTTGATTCACCTTTCCTCTGTATTTAATGCCTGCTTTGAAAGACTCTCACAGCCATCAGGAGTCTAGCAGTTTTCCCTCATGACTGGTGCACAAGTGTCATCCTATCTGGTTGCATTTAAGTGCTGCACTACTTTTAATTATGCTCTGGCTGTGCAAGAGGCTTCATAAAAACAACAGAAGTGTGTAACTTTTGCTGTGTGTATAATTGCACTGTAAGGAATGCAGAAGGATGTCAGAGTAAAATTTCTGCTGATATGACAAGCTGTTTGAGAAACAATGTCTTGTTTCTGTTGTGTGTGGGGTTTTTTTGCTGCATTCAGGGGACTGACAAAGGGAAGCGGCATTATCGTTTTTCACATGGTTTGACCCATTAGACTGTTTTGTAGAAAGTATTTGAGTAGGCAGCAAATTGAATTCCTTTTACATTTTCAAGACACTTAAGATAGAAAATAGAAAAGACAGCACTAGATAAACATGCTGCATATATAATAACATTACTGCCAAGGAAATTTAATTCAGTCTTCAGTGATGGGTTTGGGCAGATGTGTTGCATTCAGCTAGAGATAAGGTAATGCATGCAGTGCAGTCTCAAGTAAGTAGGAACAGAATGAAACTGATATTTTGCATTAGTTGTGTATTATTTATTGTATCTGATGTAAGTGTACAGCAGACACCTGATACTACCACCATCTGCCTGGTATCAGATGCTGTGCCTGCGTGTGGAAAGGGTAGGGTGGTGCTGTCTGAATTTTCTGTGTGAGAGTTGCCTCGGAAAAGCTTTTATTTTGTAAACAACTCCCTTGCTAGTGCTTTTCTGGATAATTTGCTTTCTTTGCTAAGGCTGTAGTTCCATCATTAAAAAAATATATAAAAAAATCAAGATTTGTATTAGTAGTTGGTTGCTAGTGTGTGATGGCCTCAGTGCTTTATCTCAGGACAGTGAAACACGGCAATTGTGATCAACTGTTGTAAGAAGCCAGTAATCCTGTGCTCAGAGGGTAGGAGACTGCAGGGAGACAGTTTTGGATTAGTTCTTTATCAAAATATACCATGAAGGGGAAGAAAGTCTCGGGCGTTCAAAAGGTGCTTTGCCTGAATGGTCAGAAGAGACAGATGTCAGTAACATCCATAGATGGAGAATGAGAGAAGGAAGAAAGCAGCACAGAAAATTCAGGGAAGTTTCCAGATGTTTGAGTAGGAAATAAACTGATGCAGGAAACTCTCTGGTGCACGAGATAACTGTGTGGTCACATGCCTCAGGGCTGTTGAGGGTGCAGTGGGGCTCTCAAACTTGAGTTTGCCTCCAAAGCCACATAACACATGACTGGTGCTTCCAGAAAGAGCTTACTGTATTTTGATATAAATCTCTCAAGGGAAAACCAAGTTTTGAATCAGATGCTTTAGGCAGGCAACTACAGTTTCCTCCAAAATGGTGCAGTCAGCAGTGGTCTGCCTTGGTCCTGTCAACTCTCCAGCTGTCCCTGAAGACCCTGTTACCCTTCACACTACAAAAACATGGCACTCACAGAAGGAGAAATAGATGCAGGGAAACTTGGGCTGAAGGATGTTTTCTTGCTAAAGAGCATTATGTGCAGCCAGAGACCACTGAAGCTCCTGATCATGCTCCTGGATGAGAAACATCACCGGGGCAATGAGCTGGGTTGCCTTGTTCTGCCCAGGAGTGCTGACAGCTGCAGTGATTCCTGCCTGCAAAGGGATGAGTTTGGGAGGGTAAAAAAAGGACATTGTAGCACTGGGCTTGAGCTGAGCAATTCTGATGCATGTCTTGGCCCCAGGGTTGGGGAAGATCTGTGTTTGAATAGACTACCTTATAGAATCATAGCATAGGAAAAGACCTCCAAGATCATTGAGTCCGACTGTCTATACAGCTCTACTAGGTTCAACAGTACAACATGTCACCAAGTGCAACATCTTCTATTCTTCTAAATGCTTCCAGGGATGGTGGCTCAACCCCTCTCCCTGGGCAGCCTGTTCCAATACCTAACAACCATTCCAGTAAAGAATTTTTTTCTAATAGCTAACCTAAACTTACCCTGATGCAACTTCAGACTGTTCCTCCTTGTCCTGTCACTAGTCACATAGGAGAAGAGACCAGCCCCCACGTCACTATGACCACCTTTTATGTAGTTGCAGAGAGCGATGAGGTCTCCCCTCAGTCTCCTTTTCTCTAGACTAAACAATCCCAGCTCCCTCAGCTGCTTCTCATATTAGATTTGGCTTCTAAACCCTTCACCCGCTTTGTTGCCCTTCACTGGACATGCTCCAGCATCTCGATGTCCTTGTAGTGAGAGGCCTAAAAACTGAACACAGGACTCACCAGCTCTGAGTACAGGGGAAGGATCACTTTCCCACTCCAGCTGGCCACACAGCCCTGATGCAGGCCAGGATGCCATTGGCCTTCTTGGCCATCTGGGCATGCTGCTGGCTCGCCTTCCCCAAGACTGGATGCAAGTACAAGATGTCTGCTTCTTAGGCTTTTTTCTTAATCATGTAGCTGGATTTTCATCTTGCCTGGTAGTGTTGGGCTTGTAATTAAAGGAAAACAAGCTGCTGCTGCCACCCCACTGCTCTAAAATCAAGGTTGCTACCAGAGCACAAAATCACAGTGATTCAGTTCTTGAGGAAGGGGAACCACAAGTCTGGTTGTGTAACAGGTCATAGAGACATGAAATAGGGAGAACAATCTACCCTCTCTCACCTGCACCACTGAAAGCAGCTAGGTCCTTCTCCAAAGTCATATTAAAATGACTTCTTTTGAGGGGAAAGTGTGAGAGAGTGGCTTGCTCACCTACAGAGCTGGGGAGAAATAGCAAGCACAGTGTTTTAGTAAGTGCACAGCTCTGCTGAGGGGTGTCACGTGCTGCAGCCCTGATGAAATCTTAACTTCAGGTGGAGAGAAAGGTGCTTGAGAAAGAAGGTACAGGAAAGGTTTGTTGTCTTAGCGAGCACCTGAGCACTGCAGTTGGCTTTCCAGGCGATGCCCAAGGTCAGGAGCAGGCTGAGCCCTGATGAATCAATACTCTTGGGCAGTATCATAGAGGACACATGTGTGATAAAGGAGGGGGGACATGAATGAACAGTTGCAAACCAAGCCACACCTGACCATGAGCTGTCCTGGCAGTTCACCTGTAACCTGCTGCTGTGGTTTTCTTGGCTCTCAGGTCAGCAAGGGCTGGGAGCGTGGTGCAAGTGAAAACACAGAATGCCCTTCCCCACAGACAGGGTCAAAGCAATAGGTTTTTCTGATAAGAAGCAGTAAGAGGAGAGAGCAATGTTCAACAGCATCTTTTGGGGGTAATACCTTATCCAGTGATACCTTGAGGAGACAGGGATTATCTAGGCAGCAAAAAGATAAAAAATGGGCAATGAAAGAGCTATCTGGAGTTACCTGAGGCTCATTGGGAAATGCACCTGGCTGTATGTGGTACGTGTGGACTTCATGTGCTCCACTGCACCTGCAGCATGCAAGCTACCACCCTGTGCAAAGCAACGTGCCTGTATTTTGCTGAAATGGAATGGGTTTTTTGTTTTCCTTGTGGGATGTATTTGCTTCTTACGCTGAGGGAGCACAAAGTAACCTGGGCAGACAGACAGACAGACAGAACCACCATGCATGCCCAGGGGCAAGACACAGTGTTTGTTCTAACAAAATCCTACTTTATTTTGGTTTACTTTGTGTTCACAAAGGCCTCTGCAGTGCATGCTGGGTGTTGAGTGGGTTGGGAGTAGAAAGTTGCAGACTGCTGGGAGAGCGGTTTTTCAGGAGCTTTGGCTGCTGTAAAGGAAACCCATGGCCTGCCTGGTTGCCAGCTTCTTCTTTACAGTTAACAGAGAAGGTTGTCTAGAAACTGCCATAAAGGGCAATCTTTGATTTCTGTGGTAAGGGCGGTTCGAGAAAACTTAGAAGTATTGTGAATTTAATTTTACAGGTGCCTGTATGTGCACTTGTCACAAAGAGTGGTCCCAACTGCTCCCTCTCTGCTGTATGGCAGGGAGGGCACATGCTGCTCCACCTCTTGCACCCGACCAAAATCCCCCCCTAATTTCAAGACTATCAGACTAGTGAGATATGTCTTGTTTATGTTAACCTGAGTAAGTATGGAGTTTAGCATGGTGTGAACGGGGGGATGTGAGGAAAACCAAGTGAGCACCCTCATTGTGCATCACTCAGGATGCACAGAAGATGGGAATCCCACATGGCTGTGAATTGCATGGCAGCAGTGTGTGCCATGAAGGTGCAGGGCCTGGATGGAGCTGACAAAGCTGGCGTGAAACATTCATCTTGTCACCCACCGGTCCCTCTGTGTGGGCCTAGGTGTCTCACATTTCTTTTGCCTTTATGCCTAGTAGTAGAATTATTAGCATTGTTGAGGCTGTCAGATGTCATGAGGAAGCACTGAGAAAGTTACAGGCACATGTGAGCCTTGCTGAAACTGGCACTGAGTATTTGAGTTAAGCAGATGGGTAAAGAGGGAATTTCTTAATAGCAATTATTAAAATCTTTAACTTTCTGTGCTAGCACTTGATAAAGCAGAGACAGGTGACAGTGTTGCTCGGTTTCACTGGATGGTTTAGTCCCCTGGTAACATTATCACTTGTGTTCTTCACAAACATTTGTTTAAATATATCTGGGTTTTGTTTTCTTGAGGGTTTTTTGCTGACATTCATTTATTAAGTCAGTGTTTTCCTAATGTTACCTGCTGGGTCATAGACATTGTGCATTACTGGCATCAAAAATATTCCAAGGGTCTCACTGGCCAGAGTGGTCTCCATGCATTGGAGGGCAATGAGAGAGCATTTCCTTTGCATTTCTTGTATCTTCACAGGGTTGGCTCAAGAATTGCTTCTAGTCACTGGCACAGAACCAGTGCTGCCTGCCAAATGATGTGTTTGTCCCAGATACTGCTCTCCTACCCACTCCCACCTTTCTTGCTCTGTCCATTGGATTGGACTCCAGATGTGAACAACCACAACCTTTACCTTCAAATAACTCTTTTTTTAAAGTCTAGTTGCCAGGCACAGTACTTGTAGCTGTGAAATGTTTAACTTGCACAGCTGTGCTGCAGAGAGAAATCTTTTGACTGTCCTTTCCCTACCCATCATCTTTCAAAAGTGTGCAGCCAAGAGATTTTAATTTCTTGCCTTTTTGTCTTCAGCAGGTTTATTCTTGTGCTGCACAGCTATTCTAAACATGAGCCTTTTAAAATGCTCTGCGAGGCTTTATTTTTACTTGTATCTGTTTTAGAAGTACTTCTAGGTCTGTTTGTTTCACTCTGGCAGACAGTAAGCTGATTAAATTTAGACTCATACAATCCCAGAATGGTTTGGTTTGGAAGTGACCCTTAGAGGTCACCTAGTCCAACCCCCCTGCACTGGGTAAGGACATTTTCAAGTAGATCAGGTTGGTCAGAGCCCCTTGAATGTTTCCAGGGCTAGAGTATCTCTGGGCAACCTCATCCAGTGTCTCACCACCCTCACTGTAATAACTTTCTTCCTTGTATCTAGTCTGAATCTAGCCCTTTTGGTTTAAAAGCATTATGCCTTATTTGCTCACAACAAAAGCTGTTAAAAAGTTTGCATCTTTCTTATAAGTCCCCTGTCAGGTACTGGCAGGCTGCTGCAAGGTTTGTTCGGAGCTTTCTCTTCTCCAGGCTGAACAGACACAACTCTCCCAGCCTGTTTTCATAGGAGAGGTGCTCCAGTCCTGTGATCATCTTCGTTTCCTTCTCTGGACTCTCTCCAACAGCTCAATGTCTTTCTTGTACCAGGGCCCCAGAGCCAGACGCTGTACTCTAGGATCTCATGAGAGTGGAATATAGAGGCAGAATCCTGTCCCTTGACCTGCTGGTCACGCTGGGTTGGGTGCAGCCCAGGGTACAGTTGGCTTTCTGGGCTGCAAGTGTGCATTGCTGGCTCATGGCCAGCTTTTATTCCAGCAGTACCTGAGTCTTCCTCCCCAGGGCTGTTCTCAATCTCTTCATCCCCCAGCTTGTGTGGATACCAGGGGCTGCCCTGACCCATGTGCAGGATGTTGCACTTGGCCTTGTTGAACTTCATGAAGTTCACATGGGCCCACTTCTTGAGCTTGTCCAGGTCCCTCCGTATGGCATCCAGTCCCTCGGGCGTGTGAACCACACCACTCAGCTTGGTGCATCTGCCAACCTGCTGTGGGAGCACGTCATCCCACTGTCTATGTTGTTGATAAAGTTATTAAACAGCACTGATCCCAGTAGAAAACCCCGAGGGACACCACTTGTTGCTGTTCTCCATCTGGATATTGAGCTGTTGACCACTACTTTATGCATCTGACCATCAAAGCAAATCCTCATCCACTGAACAGTCCATCCATCAAATCCATATATGTGCAGTTTAGAGAGAAGGATGGTGTGTGGACCATGTCAAAGATCTTTACAGAAATCCAGATGACATCTGTAACTCTTCCCTTCTCCACTAATGTAATCTCTCCATCCTAGAAGGTCACTAGCAGTCAGCCAAGACTTAACCTTAGTGAAGATACACTGGCTGTATTGAATCACCTCCTAGCTTCTAGGAGGATCTATTCCACAATCTTCCAAGGTACTGAGGTGAGGCTGACAGGTTGGGAGTTCCTGGGGTCCCTCTTTCTACCCTTCTTAAAAATGGGTGCAGTGTTTCCCTTTCATCAGTCACCATGGCCTTGAGCTGACTTCCACAACTTTTCAAACATCATGGAGAGTGGCTGGGCAGCTACATGAGTTCCATCTACTCAAGATGTGTGGGAAGAGAGGTTGACAGTGAAGACCAAGGCAAAAATGTTGTTGAGAACATCAGCTTTCTTAACTGTTGTTACCAGTTTGCCAGCTTGGCTCATCAGGGCGTGGGGTACGCTCTCTTTGAACTTTCTTGGCTAATGTACCTGTAGAAGCCCTTACTATTCTTTGTGTGCCTTGCCAAGTTCAGCTCCAGCCACACCTTGGCCTTCCTGACCTCATCCCTACACAACTGGGCAGTGTCCCTCTACTCTTCCCAAGACACCTGTCCCTGCTCCTGCATTACCTTCTTGCCCTGCAGTTTGACCAGCAGGTCCCCACTCAGCCATGATGGTGTCTTCCCTTCTTCACCTGATTTCTTACACCCAGGGATCGAGAGCTCATGTGCTCTCTGGAAAGCGTCCTTAAAGATCTGCCAGCTCTGCTCTGCTCCCTGGTCCCTGAGAACACTTTCCCAGGGGGTCCTACTGACTACCCATGTGGTGTGAAAGTTGGCTTTCCTAAAATTCAGCATTTTGACTTTACCCTTCACCCAACCTGTATACCTCAGGACTGCCAACTCCACCAGTGCAAGATCACTGCAACCCATGCTGCCTCCAATTTTGACATCACCAATTAACTCACCTCCATGAGCCCCACAGACTTGCTGCTTCCCCCACTAGCTTTCTGTCATTGGTAAGGGTTTGCAGTTGGAAGAAGCCAGCCCTTCTTGCAGGCATCTGAAGAATGGTGCTAGGTACATGGCATTGATACAAGAATACACAATAGATTCTTGTGATTTAGACTTACAGTAAATTACCAGCAGTTCTGAGTAGAGCAGCTCTTTCTTAGAGAAGAGAAGGTGAAGCTGTCCAAGCACATTGCTGAAGAAGTCCTGTTGGAAGAATATCCACAGAAATTCAAGAAAGCTGGTCAGGGTAGTTCAATACACCTAGCCCCTGTATTAATGTAAACATTTTCATCTTTTCTCCTTTTTGTTTGATACCTAATTTATAAATAAGAGCCTGTATCATTCCTCACCATAATGCCAAAATAGCCCTTCTAGGTTCTGCTGTATTCCGTTAAACAAGACATGTCCAGCTATCTGCTGAATCCATGTGAACATTTAGGTGAAAGAGGCTAGACTGGATCCAAATGCAAGTACACTCCATGACACAGTTGGATGAACAAGTATCTAATTGTGTGCATGTCCTTGCTGAAGTTGTTCACAGAAATGAGGTTAGGTTAGAATGCTCTGTGTTACTTAGACTCTGTGATCTTCCGTTACTCTCGGCGTGTTTTCCAGTGTTTGTAATTAATTGCTAATAGGTTACTCATATCTGGAGAGAGTTACAGGAAAATAGATACTGATATCAGTGTCCCAGGAATGACTACAGGGCTTTGGGTATGACACTTCAGTTCGTATTTATGGTGTAAAGGTTTCTTTTTTCCTTTTTTTTTTTTTGAATGAGCAGGATCTGTGTATTTTCTACTAACTCTATTCAAGGACTGGAATAAACGTAACCACAAGAAAGAATTGGTTGGAAACAGTATCGAGTTGATACAGTAAAATATCTTCTGGCATCTTTGAAATCTAGTGTGTTTTAAGAAATATTTTGGTTTATTGTCCGTCTTTTAATTGGCAAGAGAAGAGAAAGTCTGTAGTACCACAGATGGAAAGATTTATAATTCTTAAGGCTGGGGGTTTTTTTTCTGTTATCTCTGCAGAGACTTAACAAGTTTATCTGGGTGCATTTCTTGAAGGAGGTCAGTGACGTGCTTTTGCCGTGTTAACTTAAAACAAATTACTATCCTGCTTGTAGTTACTTTTATTCAGCTGTTTTTATGAGCATGTGTTTTGGCTATGACCATCTCTCACTCTCATCATTAAATGAAGCAGTATGAACAGAAGTGAGTAATTTTGGAAGGGATTTCTTCATCTGTTTGATGCAGTCTGTACAGCACTGATGAAGCATGGAAGGACAGGAGTCAAGAAGTGCAATTCAACAATGTAACAATACATGCAAGAGTATATTGAAGTTGTTTCTCATACACCCCCTTCCATTTTATTGATTGCATGATGTATAGTCTTGTTTTTATTTGCTCTGCCTAGCAGTAAGCAGTCTAAGTAGCATGTTGTTCTGATCTCAGTATTTTTGGGTTTGAATCTTCAAGAACTATGTAAGAGCTCTTGAGAGTCCTTCCTGGTAGAGTAGGCAGAGCCTTTTTTCCAAAGTCATCTTCTGTGTACGAGCCACCAATGCCTCTCTATATATAATACGAATATTTTGGGCATTGTCTCTGAATCATGCACCATCCCTAAATGTCCATGTTGTACATCCTAGATCTTGCACTGATGTTAATAAGAGCTGTGCTTGCTTGAGAACACAGATTTAATTCTCTTTAGGCCAAAGCATTGGATTTTGCTTGTCTAAAGCTTTGTAAAAGTTTTTAGTCACTTGGGGTCAGGCTTTATAGATGTTTGCACACCTACAGAGACCTCCAAAAATCCCACTCAGTGCTTGTCCATCCTGCTGATTACATAAATGCCTCTAAGAACCAGGGCCTCAGTTGACTGGGCTAGACAAGGTCAAAGGCGCCTTCTCCACAGCTCAGACCTGCAGGCTTTGGAAGTGCCATGAGGAACAGCCCAGGTAGGCTCTGAGATCTCCATGTGTTCTGCTCCCTGCTTTCTCCATCAAGAACAACAGCAGCAGGTCGGGCTTCTTGCCCTGTGGGGTTGCCACCAAGTCAGTACAGCATCATGGGCCTTTGGATTTTTGGTCAGTCTCAGGGATCCCATCTCAGTAGTGATAAAATGTGTTCTTTTATAAACCTTGGTTTAAATTTTAGGATAATCTGAAGTGATTGATTATATTGTGTTAGAAGCACACAGCTAGAGATGTTTTGAGGGATAACAGAAAAATTGGCACACAATTGGATGGAACATTTCTGTTGACTACAGCATGTTACACAGTATTTCTGACTGGCCCACATCTGAATGTAACCCCTGCTTTTACTGGTTCATCTCTAGGGCACAGTTAATGTTATTCTCTTTTCTATATCACATGAAATCTTGTCTAGGAACTCTATTAGGGAGTCAGCTGCATTTGATCGATTATGTACAGTTGGATACAAGCCTGTACATGGAATAATCTGCTGTCTTAATTTTTCTTGTATTTTTTTTGAAGTGTGCTCTTTCTTGCGACTCTTTTCTCCAAGTTTTTTGTTTGTTTGGTTTTTTTAAGGTTTTAAAAAGAAACTGCAGGACGGGATCTCAGTCTGATACCAACAGTCTGATAACGGTATTTTAACAACATAATATAATATAATATAATATAATATAATATAATTATAATAATATAATTATTGATACTTCAAAAAGTGCACTGTAAAGATAGTTTCAGAATGTTTTTCTTGCTGAAAATTAAGTCCTAGCAAAATCATTTGACATCCAATACCACCTTTTTGTTAAAAAAAAAAAAAAAGGAAAACCTAAACCCTTAATTTCTGTTATAGAAAGTGGAATTTTATCCTCACACAGAAATGCTGAGTTGTTGTGATTGTTCTAATTTTCTACAGACAACAACCCCTCTGTTTTGTGTCGATGCTTAATAATGTGGTTTCACTGGCAGTCTTTAGCCAAATAATGCATGTTTTCAATATTTCCATAGTTGCCCTATTCCAATTTCCCTTAGTTTAGAAAAGCCCTGAAATGAAAGAAATCCTAAAAAATTAAAAATGCAAACCAAATCTGGCACATTAAATCTTTCAGAAGCTGCTTGCATTTGCTCATGAGGAATAGCATGGTGTAGTTAAATGGTCCAGGATGGAACTGAAGGCATTTGTTTTCCCTTATGAAGATGGGAGAGTTTGGTCTTCAGAATTTGTGTCTAAGTCAATGGTAATATTCCTGTTTAGTAAATTAACATGCAGACTTTCTCTTAATACAGTCTCTAGGAGAATGAAAGACCAGGGGAAAACATCTTGCCTGCAAGCTGTGTGTGCTTCATTCTTCTCCTTGTAACTCTAAAATTAGAGAGGGTACACACACTTCATTGTAAAGTCAGGAAATTATGTATTTTAAAGATTTTCCAAACCTGTGGTATGATTAGAATGGGATTGTGAACTGCAAGCTGAGGCAAATACTGGTTTCTCTGATACAGTGCGGTATCCTGAGTAAAGGTGTGAAGAAGGATGCAATTTTGGAACAAATTTTAATGAACAACACAAAATAACCAAGCCAAGATACATAAGCCTCTTGGTAGCTAAGTAAAAGCAAGGGTTTTTTTTTTTTTTCAAACACTTGGCACTTAAAAATCTTATGTTGATACAGTTTTCAGAAATTATTTACCATTTTCTTTCTTTAAAATTGTCATTTGTTGAATGCAGAGCTAACAAAATAAGAGAGATGGCTAAGATTGACTTGAGGCTACAGTAAATCTTCTTGCCACATTGTACTAATCCTAATGCACAGGCATCTTCTCAACTGCTCCTGTGAAATGCAGACAGTCCTACTGACAAAGCTCATGGATACACTGTGAATACCAGGTCTTTACCCTGGCACTGTTTCAGCAGAGCTGGTTGCAGAGGTCTCAGTAACAGCTTTTATCCCAGAGGGTCCACGTTCAGTGCTAGAGGTTATTAGCCAGTAGCTTGGTTACTGGAAAATCTTGGTTATTGTACAGTAACTTGGGGTTTGGGGGTATTTTTGGGTTTTTGGTTTGGTTTGGGGTTTTTTTGTCCAGTAGCTTGGATATTGTCCCTGCTTAGTTATTGCTAGACCCAGTTCTGGCAAAAGCAATTCAGTGTTTGCTCTGGAAAGTTGTGTTGCTGTTGTCACCACCCCTCTCCCCCAGCTTAATTCATGTGAGGATGGCAGCTCCTGTGTGAAGCATAGCTTGCAGACATATGGAGCAAAGGTCTTATTCCTGTTTCCTGGAGGTTTGACCCCCCTTACTGGACTTCAGGCCTGCTCTGAGGGCTCGAGGGTGGCTTTGAGTTCTGGTGAACAGTTTGAAATTCCTGGGGAATATCTGAGTGTGGACTAGAAGCCAAACAGCTCCTCAAGGCTGTTTTCCACAGCTGTAACATGCTTCTAACTGTGTTTGAGCACAGCCTGTATACTTACAAGACTTGCAAAGCCCTAGAAAGAACTTAAAGGAAAGATACATGAAAGATACATACTGAGCTCCTCAACAAATGTTGTTGGAGCCAGAGTGAGGTAAATCAATTTTCCTTCTGTTTTTTTGCTTTGGCTTGTTTTTTATAGTAACTTTTGGTAGACAAAATATGAACTCAAAACAGTCTGTCTTGCAGTGGTCAAAGCTCAGCTAAAAAATGCTATCTATCAAAGATAAGGATAAAGAATAATAGAGGCATATTTGGTTTAGTGCTGGCTCTCCCCAAAACAGAGATCAAAATCACCCATCCAGGGAAGTAACTGCAGTGTCACTATTCCTTGGGCAAGTCCGTACTCATAAAATAGATGTTTGGGTCTGTTTCAGTGACCATGGAGGTCAATGGAGTCTTCGCTTTGGTGGGTATTACATCAGCCTCTCTGAGGGAAATTTGACAGTGGATAGTTTGGCTGCATCACAACAGCTGTTTCTTTTTGTGCAGCAGTGGTCCTACTTGTACTCAGGGAATGAGCAACCATGCAGCAGTGGAAATGTCAGAGCTGGAAACCTTCATTTTGGCTTTGCTGTTGAAAGACACTGTGAAAAGACCAGATTGGGTTTGAAAGTGTGGAAAAGTTCAGCACCAGTCCCATTACAACCTCAAAGGAAGGTAGACCCAAATTTTAACAAGTGGTAGTTGTACAGCATTCCGTGGGCTTATATCCACAGTGTATTTTGTCTAGATCTTCCTCCTTGCTGCATCTTTGCTGTCGCTAGTGGAGAAAGCCATGAGTGCAGCTGAAAATGCTTGTGTTCTCTACACTTTCACTCCAGAGGACTTTCTGCCATTACAGGAATGAATTTTGGAGAGAACACTGACTAGTGTTTTCAAAAGGAGGATCTGAGGTAGCCCAGATGGTGTATGTTTTTTTAAAGTTCTGTTGTATACAGAAGCACCCCTGTGTGTTGAATCATCTATACATATGGTCATTTCTGGCCACTGCAGCAGTCAGCATCCTGAAATGTAAATGTAAGTTTACTAGTAGCACAAGAAGAGCTTAGTCAGGGCTAGATTAATTCTAGCTGCAGGAAGAGTCTCACGCTTTAGCATTTCAGTAATGCAGGACTCGGCTTGTGGAGACAGTTCAAGGCCATTTAAAACTGCTTGTGCTTTCCCTCCATCAAAGCCAACATTTTAAAAAGTGAATAAAAAATTGCTACATGGCAGCCAACGTCTGAAAACTGGTTGGTGACTATTAAAGTCCGTTTCTCCTCCTTTTCCTTCTCCAGGCTTGGAATTTAAGGTATAGCCAGAAATAAATGCACGAATATGCACTGAACACACCGTATGGTTCATTCAGGAGCAAGCCCCAAACAGTTTGTCAAGGGGGTGCTTGCTCATTAAATTCTGACATGCACATGCAGCTTGGGGTGCTGAGGCAGAGAGAGACTGTGCAGAGGTGAGACTGGCAAGCTAGACTTCACCAGTGAAGCAAGCAGCTACAATGCTTCCTGGCCTTGCATGTTAGCGAGGTGAAACACTG
This sequence comes from Porphyrio hochstetteri, assembly GCA_020800305.1. Classification (NCBI taxonomy): domain Eukaryota; kingdom Metazoa; phylum Chordata; class Aves; order Gruiformes; family Rallidae; genus Porphyrio; species Porphyrio hochstetteri. The sequence goes on along the minus strand of CM036938.1, from coordinate 13,102,838 downwards.
AATCAATGGAGCTCTTGGAGTGTTAAGTAGAAGGGGAAAGTATCTCCTTGTTAGGTCCCTGCAGTTCCCCTCGGCCAGTGTCACTAACCTGAGGGCACACAGGCTTACACAGTGCGTAAGCCACAGAACTGCTGGTGCTAAAATTTGCTTTCATTTGTTGGCCTGAAGAACCTCAGCTTTCAAGCCAGGGTACGGAGCCCGTCGCAGGTCTCTCAGGTCTTCACCGCAGACCACAGTATGAAGTGTCTGTGTTAAGAAAATGGGTTGTGTCTCTCTGAGGCTTTGAGAGGAAGTTTCAGGGATACACTTGCTAAATGATGAACAGGGAGGATTCCTGTGCCTTCCATGTTTACGCTCTTCAAGCACTGTAACCATGTTTATGCTGCTCAGTGCTTTCAGAATCTGAAAATGTTTTCTGGGTTCAGCTCTACACTGCTCAGTTGTAAGCAGTGTGGAGGGTTAATATTTTAGGGGTTTACCTCGGTGCTCCAGAGCTTCTAGGAAGAGCAGAACACGTCCTTTATGGGATATGCAAGGAAAACACAAGATAAAAAAAGTGTAGCACTGCCAAGTGTTTTGACTTCTCTGGAACTGCGGGTGCTCAGTAACTTGGCAGATACATCCATGGACTGCAGAAAGCTCACCTCCCTTTCTGACATGTTCCTGGGGAGGAAGATCTTTCCTCTGGAAGACATAACAGTCCCCTGCATTTCTATGCCATTATCCTGCTTACTGCAAATGAGGACAACCAAATTGGGCTTATATTCCCGAGGACTGAAGCTCAGGACTGGGAAGCACCAGCACAGGGGTTGGGTTTGAAGAGGGTTCCTGGTAAGCAATTAATGTGTCTGAGTGGTTCTCAAGAAAGGCAGTGAGCTGGGGAAGGAAAGAATGGAGTGAAGAACAGATCAGTCTGGGGAAGTTTAAATTGGTATGTTGGCATCTGGATGAGAAGAAATGTTCTTAGGTGGTGAGATCAGGTTTTGGTCGCTCATATCTGCTGCACCCTCCACTCTGCTCCCTTTTCATCTGCTTCTCTTCTTGGTGTTCTATGACTCTTCAGCCATGCTGTGCAGGAACATGGCTCATGTAGGTCCTGTTTAGTGGGTGCTTAGGAAAAATAGATGCAGTGGTGCTTGTAGCATTGTATTTGGATTAAGGATCAAAGCCCCAAAGTGTCTCTCAGTCTTTTCTGCTGTCAGTGCATGAATCACTTGCATGTGCACTCACTTTGTGAATGAGGCAGGCTCTTGGGAGGCTCATCTGTGCAATATGTGCTAGGGAGCTGCTTTGGCAGGGGTGTTGGACCCGATGATCTCTCGAGGTCCCTTCCAACCCCTACAATTCTGTGATTCTGTGATAATGCTGTGGTAGTCTTCCACTGGAAAAGGCAAGGAAACCCCCAAACACTGTCCCAGCCAAATCCTTTTCCTTCTTAGCCAGATGAAGGAGTTTCACCAGCAAACAGGTTTTGCTGCTTTCCTCCAGCTTGCTGTGATGACAGCTGCATTTGAAGGCATGCCAGATTTGGCAAGGAGAGTGCCTTCCCTGAAGACTATCCATCAGCTGAGGAGGAGCTGTGGTCTCCTGGAGCAAGTGTGACAACCAACCAGGAGATTTTTCTGAATGGACAACAGCATTACTTGCCCTGAGAGATGTGTGGGTATTTCTTCTTCTACTTCCCCCTGCACCCTCCATCTCAGGAGAGTATTCCTGGTGCTGCTCATTGGTGGCGGGAGTGGTTGTTGCCGTTCATTGTGGGTGAAACCCTGGCCTGCTTAGTCAGTAGCAGAGCTCCTCCTGACTCCAGAAAGACCAAGATACAAGCACAGAAGCTCTGAGGCACATAAAAGGGAAGGTACTTGCTACACATAAATGTAAAATCTGGAACATGCTTAGAACTGTGAAGGTGGAAAATGAGCATGAAGGTGTTGGTTTGTGCCTACTGTACATTTGTATTTACTTCTAAATCGGTTCTTACATGAACAAATAATATAAGTTCACTTAATTTGGAAATAGTGATTTTGTTGAAGGCAAGAGGTTGCTTCCCCTTTGAAGATACCAGCTGGAGACTGCACTGAAAGTGTTAAAGAAACAGTGACAAATGAGCCTAGCTGGAGGAATTATTCTCTAGTTTAAGGATATGTGACACTACCTAACTATGTCACAGGCTTGCAGAACTTGCCAGAATTTGTGAGCCTTTCCTCTGTAATTGATACCATTTTGTTTCTTGGAGACACATTCAATTAAAAACATGTTTTCCTAACTAAAAGAAACTATGTGCGGTTTGTACCAGAGATGGACATGTGCTCCTTTCTGCCATGGTAAGTTGGGAGACCTAGTTGATTCATTTTTTGCTTGTAAATGTCATTATTCTCTACATGTTTTCTTTCTCTGCATCTCTGCTTCTTCTTGCTTCATAGCCTTTTATTCGAGCAGAAAGTAAATCTGAGTCGACAGAAATGTTGTACCCCCAAAGCCTAAAATTACAGAAAACACACAGACCTGTTCCTAGCCCTTCCAGTTTGCTGGTCTGTTTTGAATGAGTGCTTGTCCACCCCAGTCCTTTGACAAGTTGATGACATCCTTAGCAATACCAGTGAAGAAAACACCAGGACAAAGAGACTAAGCTTTATCTACAGTATTAGTAGCAGTCCGCTAGTAGGAGACAGCAGGGGAGGCAACTATCAGTGCATGATTTTGGGTGCTCTGTTGCATGGCTGTAACATCATCTGGACGAGTTTGCAGCTCCTGCTGAATCTGCTTCAGCCTCTTACTTTGGGAAGAAGAAACATGGCCTGTGATCCTGGATAGACAGCGAGTGGGGCCCAGGAGACTGCAGCAGGACCCTGTGGTGCCTTCTCTGACAAATGGACATGTTGACTACAGTATTTTAGTAATATCAAGCATTTGGCTTAAGAAATGCAAATAATAAAAGAAGTCCTGATATTGTCTGCTCACTAAAGTTTTGAATCAGATAGATACTTACACCACATTGGCCAAGCCTTTAATTCACAGTGCTCTTAATCTGTTAGATAGCAGTTGTGTTCCCTTACTTCTAAATAAGAAAAGGAAGATCCTTCAAAAAGAAGCAGTGCTTCCCCTTCAAATGGTAATGGAGTAGCAGCCCGGTAAGTCTGGCCAGAGTAGAGAGGCTGAAAACCAAGAGGATTTAAAACATCCTGACATTCAGAGCTACTGAATATATTCTGATAGATTCATCAGCCACTTCGATAAAGAGACAGAATGTACCTCAGCAAGTCTACTGATGATACGGAACTGGGAGGAGTGGCTGACACACTGGCACACTGTGAAGCCATCCAGTGAGATCTGGACAGGCTGGAGAGCTGGGCAGAGAGTCCTCTTGTGAAATTCAGCAATTCAAGAGTAGGGTCCTGTCCCTAGGGAGGAACAACCCCAGGCACCAGTCCAGGTTAGGGGCTGACCTGCTGGGAAGCAGCTCTGTGGAAAAAGACCTGGGAGTCCTGGTGGGCAATAGGTTAACCATGATCCAGCTGTGTGCTCTCGTGGCCAAGAAAGCCAATGGCATCCTGAGGGAATCAAGTAAAGTGTGGCCAGCAGGTCACAGGTTCTCCTCCCTCTACTCTGCTCTGGTGAGGCCACATCTGGAACACTGTGTCCAGTTCTGGGCTCCCTTGTGCAAGAAGGACAAGGAGCTGCTGGAGAGGGTACAAAAAAAGGCTGTGAAGATTATGAGGGGACTAGAACATCTCTCTCATGAAGAGAGGCTGAAGGACTTGGGACTTTTTAGCCTAGAGAAGACTGAGGAGGGACTTATCGCTGCTTATAGATCATACTTGAGGGGTGGGTGTCAGGACGATGGGGTCAGTCTTTTGTTAGTGGTGCCCAGTGACAGGACAAGAGGCAATGGGCATAAATTTGAATATAGGAAGTTCCAGCTAAACCTGAGGAGGAACTTCTTTATGTGTGGGTGGCAGAGCACTGGGACAGGCTGCCCAGAGAGGCTGTGGAGTCTCCATCTCTGGAGACACTCAAACCCTTCCTGGATTCTGCCCTGTGCAGCCTGCTCAAGGAGATCCTGCTCTGGCAGGGAGGGCTTGGACTAGATGTTCTCCAGAAGTCCCCTCCGATCCCTTCTGGGGATCTGGGATTCTGAGATTCCTTTGCTAGTTTGAGAAAGCAGACTCTTGAGACACTGGGACTCTGGGACCTCAGGATGTAGAACCTGGTAAAACATTGCTTCTCCATAAAAACACATGAAAGTCAGGTTTCAGCTGTTTTAAGACTGGTTTTAAATTCATGCTATGCACAACAAGTAAATGCAGGGGTTTTTACACTTGTCTTTTAATGTTTCAGAATTTGGGGGTTAGTTTTTTTGTATGGCTGTGAGATTAGAAAGATTAGTTTTTATTACTAACAGAAGTAATTTTTGCATTGTAGTCTATCAGCCTCATGTCCCAACAGTTGGTTAATGTAGCCATGGCTATGCTGTTCCACTGCACAAAAATCAGCGTGGAAGTTCCTGAAATGCTAGCAATACCATAGTGGTAATAGAATTTTGAACACAGATTTGTGTGATGCAAGTTTGTCAGTGTTGACTTGCCCAGCATTAGCCTGGGTAGGAAATCCATTGCAAACTGCCTGCGAAGGAACAGGCTCCCAGTGAGGTTTCTTGCCTTCTTTGCAACAAAAGTGCATCTGTCACCCTCGCTGAGCATCAGGTCCAACAAATGCACATTCCAGGGTGCAGATGCTGCTGGAGGACATACACTTCTCACTGCACACCTCTGCTTCATCCTGTTTTTCTGCATGCAGCTCCGTAGCTACATCCTCCTGCTGCCTCCTTTCCAGGGGAGCCACATCACAGATCTCCCTGTTTGTCCTGAAGAACCTCCCATAAGATCCTAAACAAAATTCCACCCATTTGCAAGGGGGCAGAGGAGGACAGGTAGTTGAGGTAGCCACATCTTTGGTCCCCACCAGAACTCATTCATTCTCTGCATGGGATAAAGCGTTCGTGGTGGCCACAGCTACCAACTGCTGTTGCTCCTGGGACTTGCCTGTTGTCAGTGCCACTCAGGGTCGTAACAAAGGTCCTCTTCCTACTACTGTTTGTAAAATCAGGAAGAATTTTGTCTGGTTGAGACTAGCTAAGCCAAGCCAAGCCCCATCCCAGAAAGAGATGTTTTTTAGAGGTTGCTAGTTTCATTACCCTTTGGTCACCAAGTAGGATGCCTATGGCAAAACCATCGTTCTGGATACAGAAAATACTGCCTTTACCAAATAAAATGCTATTCCAGAACATATTAGTGGATCTCAAGGAATGGATTTGCAACAGTAACTCTTTCTGGCATAGCACTTATTCTGCACACATTAGTCTCTATAGCGACATGTTGTAAATGAGGTCATAAAAGCTAAACAAGCCATAAAATTGGATTTTTAATTTCGGGTCCAGATAGCCGCAGTGAATTTCCAGCACCTAGATATGCTTCATTCTGAATTAGATAGGCTCTGAACTGCAGAAAAGTGCTGTGGAAGGTTAAGGCTTTGCCATCTGTAATGCAGTTAAAACACCAGTGTAAGTATAGTGTGTTTTTGCCAGCTACTGTATGATTTCAGAGTATCCATGTTAGCAGGTTATTAAGCATGAGTCATCTTATCTAATCTTGCCAGACTGAATGAAGGACTTATATAATCTTCAAAATGTGATTTAGCAAATGGGAGCAGACTGTCAGCCAGCAGCATGCCGTCTGACTGAGCAGACAAGGTCCCTCCTCAGGAAACCACGTAGATAATGATGGATTTGCTCTGGCTGCTATGGGGCGAGTCCCTCCCTGCCAAATGGCCACTGTCAATTTCTGCAACTGGCAAACTGAAGACTTCTGAATACCTCATGTCTTCAGATTTTCAGCCCTGTGCAAACAATCTAGACCATGACAGTTGGGCTGATTTCATTTACCTGTGGGGAAAATGTCTCTTCAGCCAACCTGGGCTTTCTGTCTTCCCAAGATGAGTCCCTGGTCATGCAGCAGCTGAGCAGCTCCATGCTTTCCCATGGATTTGCACTGATGTACCCTCTGACTGTAGCCCTGAGAACAGCTCTCCCTCCTTTCTACTCTTCACTTTCCATGTTGTCCTTTTTGGCTTGTGTGAGTATGGTATTACTCCTCCCATCTTACGGTGTTTCCTCTGTGGCAGGGTGCACTGGCAGTCTGTGTATGTGACTGTACTAGCCAGCAGAAATGTGGATGCCCTGGGGCTTTTGACACCTGTCAAGATTTTTGAAAGGTTTAAAACAAATAAAAAAGCATAACAAACAACTTTTAGGTGTGAAAAAACTGTATATTTGAAATGGAGAGCCTTCTCCAGTGCCTAAAAAGCTTGCAAGGTGGGGGCCTACTGCATTTATTACACTGCACAGAGGCACTAATCATGCAGTGAGCTTTGTGTTGCAGGTGGTGCTGTGAGATCTCTGCCATTGCTGGGGTTTCATGTGGACAATAATAGAAGCTGGAATTTGAATTATTGTAGCAGTTGTTCTCTGTGTGTTGTCCCAAAAGTGGGGTTGTTACCCAGTGTGCAGTGTGCCGTTACACACACAGAGCAGAGATATTGGATTTATTCCATGCCTGCACAGTGGGTGCTAGGTGGTAATTCCACACAGCCAGCACACTACACACAGATTCTGCAGCATCTTTATCTTGTTACAGGATTAGAAACCCCACCAAAATTTAAACTAATTTTTTAGTAATTAACACATCATCTACTATTGGTCAAGCATATTCAAATCAGTACGCATGCTCCTGCCCTAGCCTGAGCTACTGCAAAACCAAGCCCGAATCTTACACCATTTTTATGCTGTTTCCTTATGATATGCTTCTTCCTGTTCATAGATTGTCCAGAACTTACCTCCATGTCATGCTTAATTTCAAAGACGTTGGAAAAATACCTAGCAGTTTGCAAAATATCTAGAAAATCCCATGGTGGCTCAATTCTAGATCCCACCAATGAGACCCAGCACCTGGGTGGGGAGGGAAGACCCATGACGAGCCTCATGGAGGAAATCATGGGCTGTCCATTCTGTTTCCCACTTTTGGTTTGCACAGGCCACCCTTTGCCTGGTCAGTGATGGTGGGCAGGGATATGCAGGCTGTAACACCACTGGAACACAGCCTTCTCACCTCCCCTTGGCACAGAGCAAACGTGGTTACCTGTAGCTCGCTGGGAGGCAACTTTGAAGGGCAAGTGTAGTAGGGCAGGTAGTACTTTGTGTTGATTTTAGGGAAAGCATTCTGCATGGGAAGTTAGCCACCATGTAGCTGTCTGAGCCATGGCACAGAGTTCATTTTGCATCTAAAAATGCTTGTGTAGAAGAGGACAGGTAGTAAAATGACGTATAGCATTGACATGAACGCTGCATTTCAGTTGGGAAAAATGTAAAGTGTTTCTGTCTATATGAAAACACAAGTGAGAAAGGAACAATGTGTCCTCCAGGTGTTGTTCACACAGCACAGGAGAAAGAAGGTTAGGGAGAGCCTCCAAACAGGCCTGCAGAAATGAGCAGTTACTTGTAGCTTGTTACTTGAAAGTTCCCAGTTACTTGTAGCTGTCTGAGAGAGTAACTGGAGGTGAGTGCTTGGTGATCAGGTGTATACAGAGCGACTCTCAGACTTTGCTGCAGTTTCTTTGGTATCCCTTGATTACTTTAATGAAAAAAATTCCACTTAGGTGATTAATAATTTAAAATATATATGGAAATTGTATTGAGATGTGATCCCTTGTTTGAAAAAGCAACCTCTAACAGGAAACAGATGGTGAGATAGGGAACATGGATATCACTGGAGGAATATGAATCTACTTTTAATCTCTATTAATTTATCTGAGCAATAACATCAAAACATTCTCACCGCGTCCTCTGCCCAACAACCATGAAATTTTGAATTGTTCAAGCTCTTTTGGTACTGATCTTCCCCATGCAGCTCAACCTTTATTTCTAAAAGAAAGACAATAGCACAAAGAAAGAGATACTCTCCAGTTCTATACTAGCAATAGTGAGGACCCTGGGTGAGGGCTGTGTGGTGAGGCCCACCAGTGAAGTGGTGACTTTCTTACAGACCTCTGGAGTCTGAGCTACCTGGACCTGTTGAAGTCACCTAAAGATTCACCACTGAATTTGATCTATTCCAGCCATGGCTTTTGAGGATCTGTATAGCAGGGGGTAATAACTTCCTACTTCAGAAATGGACTACGGAGGAGTCCAGTATCCCAGTAGAGAGATCTGTGTTAAAACTGGTTTGTGCAATCTTCCCAACGAGGTCATTGTTCTAGGATTATACAGACATTTGACTCATTTTTTTGTGGTTAAAAAAAAAAAAAAATCTTATTGCAGTAGTTAACTGTTAAAATGCCTGGATAACAGGAAAATAGGCACTGACTGCAGCTCAAATGTGGAAGTGTGTGTAATTCAGAACATTGTAAGCAAAATAAAAGTTAAAAAATAACGACTGACAGCTGATGTTCCTGGGAACAACACGCATGATATAAACAAGTGTTTAGAGCAGATACAAGAGGCCAGCAGACATATAAACTGAACATTCTCACTGCACCTTAATTTTTTATCAGGGCCCTGAGGGCACCTGTGGGCCAGCCTGTCCTGGGACTACCACTGACCCCCTGCCCATGGCCCAGGAGCTCCATTTCAGCTCAGCTTGGATCTGCCAGACCCGTGCCCAGTGCCAGGGCCTGGGGCTGTCCCAGCTGCCTATACCCCAGCCCCAGCAACGCCCTGATGTTCATTAAGCAGTGACAAGCCCTGCGCCTTTAATTCCAGACAAGCCTTATAGCCATATCTATATACCACCAGAAGTTTACTGCTCAGATTGTTGAATTTTGATGTGAGATACCCCAGTAAAATACTCAGGGAAAAGAAAGCTACAGTCCAAGTTACCTGCAAACAATTTCAGTATTTTTAGCTGAGTTATGTTATATTTCATTTTTCTTCTTTGTTTACTGAAATAATTATTAAACTTTACACTATTTTTTCCTTCTTTTCTGTTCACTTGAATGAGGCATCTCCTGCATCATTTTATTGTCTTTTTTTAGATGATAAAAGAAATGCTGATCAGAAAAACAACTCCAAAGTCTTCTAGAAAGTGCTAGCGCTGAAGTCCTGAGATGTTGATGGCTTGCAGTCTTGTGTTGGATGAGAACTTGCCTGGAAAGTATTTCTACCATGTGGGCAGAAAACAGTTTCTGCCAGGAAAAGATAAACATGCAACTGGTTTTGTATTTTTATGTTTGACCTGAAGTAATGTAGGATTCATGGGCTTGGAACCCAGAGAACTATGCCTTGTGCTGCAAATTTCTGAACAGTTGATGAAAATGGCGTTTGTCTCAAAATCATGATATAGATCTGGAAAAATAGACAATACGGTAAAAAAGCAAGAAGTTAACTCTCAGATCTTAAGGAAACTTATTATTTAAACCTTGCAGGTCCCTTAAGCTTCTTCTAAGCCACTGGACAACAGATGACTTGCCAGTATAGCATAGCAAAGAGTGAACTTGTTTGATTTGTCCTTACATTGAAAACTAAAATTTGTTGCCATCATTTTGAATATCTCTCAAACTCAGTTGAAAAGGAGAGATTTAATAGATCAAAAAGTGTGCATAAATGATGGAAAATATCATAAAGTTTCATCAGGTGCAGAGGAGTGTCTGACTTAATGCTTGATTGCTGCCCTGATGTTCAATATGAATTGTATATATTAAGACTTTATATTATTTTCATTTCCACCTTTTGGGCTGCGTTTGCAATTTGTCAGAGATTTAACCTTCAGATCATATTGCCACTGATAGTGAACTAGCTTATTGAAAAAACTGTTTTATCTTATTTGTGTATTTCAGGGATACTCTTTTTCTTGGATTTAAAGGCAGGTTTTTTTGCAGGCAGAGTGAGAAAGGAGGCTGCCTAAAATCAGGCAGTGTTGTAGGAATTGTGCTTTGGAGCACATACAATGAGAATGAAATGGCTTTATCTGAGCTTACACATGTTTCACTTGCCTATGCAAACATCATCTTGCTTCAGGAGTGCTGAAAAGCCTGGTTTTGCTCTCTGTTTGCAGGTGAACAGCAAGCATGAACTTGGCAACACGCAACCATGAGTGTCAGGACCCTGTGATCTGAACTGTGTCTCCAGCTGTCTTCCCAGGGGCAAGGAGCTGTTGATCCTGTACCATGGAGGACTGCCTTCACACCTCCTCTGAGAACCTCTCCAAACTGGTCAGCTGGGCCCACAGCCATGGGACCATCTGCAGCCTCATCCCCAACCTCAAGCACCTGCTCTCTGAGGGGGCCCATGGCAACCTCACAGCCATGTGGGGCTGTAGCGCCGGCCATGCCTACCACTGGCCCTTGGCCGCCACTTGCCGAGCCGGCTCTCAGGAGCGTGTCTGCTTCCAGGACAGCCGCAGTTTCAACTCAGACAGCCCCAGCATGCTGGGGGTGCCCTCAGAGGCGCAGGCCAGTCCCCTGGAGCGCTACCCAGGCCGGCCAGGGAAGGCCAAGCTGGACTGCACCCGCACCCGTGACTCCTGTGACTTCTCCTACTGCAGTGAGCCGTCAGAGCTGGGAGAGCCTGTGGAGGAGTATGAGGATGAGGCCACCCTCTTTGACATGGTCTGCGAGTCCTCTGTCACCGATGAGGACAGTGACTTTGAGCCTCATCCGCACCGGGCCCCGTCTGGCCCCCGCAAGAGGCCAACTGCCGGCCTGCCCACCACTGCCCAGGCCCAGCCTGCTGACGAGGGCGGTGGTGAGGTGCTCCTCAAGAAGATCAAGCAGGAGCTCCCTGAGGACTACTACATAGTGGCCAACGCCGAGCTGACAGCTGGCGCTGATGGGCCAGCCCTGGCCCTGATGCAGATGTCCAAGCCCAAACCACAGGCCCAGGCCGGGCCCTCCTGCCTCAGCCTTGGCAGGGCCCTGCCCCAGCCAGCTGCAGGCCCTGACCTTGACCCACAGCGTCTCTCTGCTTCCCCCCCTGGCCTGCCCCGACTAGCCACGCAGAGGCCTTCCCGAGGCCCCCTGGCCTCCCCAGCACGGGGAGCAGGCAGTGGCCCTGTGGCTGCCCTGCAAGTACCAGCCACCAGCTCCAATGCCACCGTGGCCGCCGGGAAACCCATCAGCATCCCTCTGTCAGCCCTGCAGCTGCCTGGTCAGGAAGAGCTACCAGCCACTGAGGAGACCCTCCCACCTGCCCCGCAGCTGGCCCCAGGCGGTGAGGCAGCTGGCTCACCCTCAGTGAGCACCGAGCCGGAGGTCAGCTCCAGCCAGCAGCAGCCCCCCACTGCCCCTGTTGCCACCCCAGAGGCAACAGCGCAGTCAATGCCAGGTAGGAGGCTGGGTGGGAGTTGAGGGGTGGCAGCGTTTTGGGGGTGGCCTCCCAGGCAGGGCTCCATGAAGGGGTGGCCAGGGAGGAGGTGGTGCGTTGTACAAGGGTGCCTTGTTCCTGCTGGCTTTAAGCCGGTAGATAGAGAATCTCTCTGTGCTTGGAAGAGGAATTGGAAGACCTCAACTGAGCAAAGGCCAGGAGCACACCCTGAGAGAAAGTGTGCTGCTGCCATGGAGAAAGGGCTCTTTTAGGACAGGCTTTTAGGTCTGTTTGGGTGCAGCGCATGCAGCCACCTCACTGTGTGCACAGAGTGGGGAGAATGTGAAACCCCATTGTGCATTCTTTTGATGAACCAGAAAGAAGTGGTGTCAGCCAGTGGAGCCTAGAGTTAGGGGTCAGGTGTTGCCTTCACCCTATCAGAAGAGTGATGTTTGACACAGAGGGGCAAAGGAGGGCACAAGGAGAGTACCTGGAGAGAGATTTGCTCCTCTATAAATCTTTACTAAACAGTTTCCCTGACCTGTAATTCAGAGCAGCTTGCAGAGTCAAGGACAAACATACCTTAACTGTGAAAAGGGTAACACTTAAACCCTGAATATAAGCGAAAAAAGGTATTTTCTTTCTTGTTCTCAGTGGAAGTTCTCATAGCCTGTGCCCATTTTTTTCATCCCCTGTTGCTGCCAAAGCACCAAGAATTGGCACAAACAGATCAACATTATCCAATAAAGAGCATGTTGAGACAGCATACTCCTGCTGAATGATTATCCTGTGTGCAGAACAACTCACCATTTTCTGGAGGGGGAGGAAGTTTTTTTTTTTAGGCAGACTCACCACTTCCCTCAGGACCTGAGTGCAGACAGTGCTGGCTTTGCTCTTTCAGGGTGAGTGGTACCATCCTGGAGGAGGTGAGTGCAGGAGTGTGTCCTCCATGTTTCCTTGCTGGTTCAGCCTAGGAGTGTCTAGTTAGACACAGCAGAGCCAAAAAAATGGTGGTGGTGGGGGATTGCCTATGTGCAATCTCTGTGGCAGCTACTGTAAGCACTAAAAACAAGTACTTTAACAACTTGGATGATACTTCAACCTGGACACCCTGAAACCTGATTGAATGCTAGTAAAGCTATTAATTGGACAGAGCCTGCAGATCTTGTTACCATATAAAACCACAGGCAAAGTTAAATACCCAGTGTTGCTAAGTAAAACCCCACAAAGCATTAGAAATTAGGAAGGATAATTGTCTTAGTTACAGCGAGGCAAATTCCTCTTTGGGACCCATTTCTGCATGGCTGCATCTCTGAGATGCTCTTTTGTAGTATTCCTATCATGGAACATCCCCTGTGGAAATTCCCTTACAAAACTCTGGTTTAGAACTGACTCTGCTCAGCTAAATATGGGGTCCCTGATGTCAAACCAAACATGGTTTGCATTCCTCGGCTTACAGCAAGTCACTGCTCTATGTACTAGAGCAAGTTTCTACCAACCTGCACCTGCAGCTTGCTCAATCTCAAACTTGCAAGCTGGGACAATAGAATAGAAACCTAGGCAGAATTTTTCCATGTAGGTGTGTCTTATCTGGGAGAATCATTTGCTATCAACAGGTTCATTAAAAAAACAAAAAAACATTTCAAACTGCTTTTGCCAGGTTCTCAGAAGCCAAACAAGGTCAGCAGTTCATGCTGCTTAGGGTTAAACCTTACAGGAATGAACACAGGGCCACATTCTCACATTTATATAGTTTACAGAGCAGGGTTGGTCAATGCCTAGTGTCTTACTGTGAAGACAAAACAGGATTGCATCTGGATTTATACCCACTGCAAAAATCAACCCTCAGAGCCTCCTAATGCTTCTCGAATAGACAGGAGTGTTATCTCAGTGTGCTGTTCAAATTCCAGTTCAGTTGGTTTTTTTCTCAATACAGAAAATTTCTTGTGTTGTTCTCAGAAATTGTCACACAGTTCTTCTCCTCAGCCTGGTATAGTGTTGTTGTAGTATGTTGTTAGTGTACTCAGAGGTGGCTGCATTTTAAGTAGGGTAAAATGATTGACATGCAACTACAACTTGATGCTCATGTCAGTTAAGCCTCTGATTTCGATAGACCCTGCTCCTTTGGGAAGGAAGTGCTGGCATTTATAAATCTTTGAGCTGCAGAGAAATGTGCAATGTTGGCAAATGAATTTATTACAGACACATAGTTCTGCACAGCAGATTCTTGCAGATAAAATGTGTAGGTCTGATTAAAGACTAGAGTAGGGTGATTGCTCATGTGCAGTGATTTCATTAGGCTACCTATTAATGAAGAGCAATGTACTGGAAGTTATGTATGATATATAAAATTTGAGCAGTACTGAACTACAAGACAATATTTATCTATACTTTGTAAAAATGTTTCTGTCCTAAACAGAGAGAAACAAGGATGAGTATAAACCTTATGTAAAAAAAAAAATAGAGGAAATAATTGCACCAAGGCACTGACAGTGTTTGTTGTTTTACAGACTCAGTGGATGCTTGAGAAACAGAGGTAAAGTTGAAAGTGAGCAGGAAATAAATTCTGCCTTGCCCCCTATGACGTGTTGCTTAATTATAAAATAATATATGAAGCCTTGGTCCTGGTCCCATTTGAACTGGTTGCAGAACTAAGGCCTTAAATGATGAGTTATGATGAAAGGGTGTGATCCAACCAGCAAGATATATTACTTTGAGTTTTAGCTTAAGTCCCATATCCTTGGATTTGTATCAGAAGATACAGCTGATAGTAACTGGACATAGAAGTGTTCTGATTTAGCCCCAGCTGGCAGTGGAGCACCACATAGCTGCTCACTCACTTCCACCCATACACAGGCAAAAAAGGTGGGGGAAGAAAAAAAATGGGAAGACAAAGGCAAGCCTCATGGGCTGGGAAAAGGACAGATGACTGGGACAGCACAGGGAGGGAGAAATAACAACGGGGCTTTATAACAAAATATACAGAACTGATGATACCCAATGTAGTGTCTCACTGAACCACACAGCTCAGACTGTGCAACCCAGAGCTGTCCTGAAGCTGGACTGTCCCCAAGCCATGAACCTTGGAGCAGTGCACCCCTCCCCCACCAGCCCCCCTTCATGCTAAGCATGATGTCATGGTTTAGAATAACCCCTTAGTTTGAATCAGCTGCCCTGGCTGTGTCCCCTCCCAGCTTCCTGGGTGCCCCCCGCCTTCTCTTTAGCAGGGCAGTGTGAGAAGCTGAGAAGTCCTTGACTGAAAATATCTGTGTGTTACGAACATGATTCTCATCTTAAATCCTAGCACAGCACTACACCAGCTACTAGAGAGAAAACTATCTCTCCTGAAATCAGGACAGTAAGATGGGACTTGACAAAGGTATTTTTCTGTCTTAAAAGTGAAGTGGCATCTCAATGAAGATTCAGTGAAGTTAGGCACTAATTTCTGTTGGGTTCAGGTCTGCATTTCAGCATTGCAGAATATACTGAATTATTTTTGTTAAACTTAAGCTCTAGTAGCTGGACATTCATATCTGAATTTTCAGATTGTTCTTTACCACTGTATTAGCAAAGTTTTCATTAAGATATGTAGGTATTATTTTGTTCTTTTTTTTTTCTCTTGAGGAAAATAATAGAGGACCTACATCTGATAGGAGAGAGATTTTTGCAATTATGTAGAGCAGGGACTTTCTGCAATTTTCCCTTCCCACACAGCCTTTTTTGTCTTTTCCCTTTGTTAGTATTTGGTCTACTTTTTATGTCCAAGAACCAGCAAGGGCAATGTAGGTAGCATTGGGAAGATGGAAAGTGAGTAACATGATGCTTTATGTTGCAGTACATGCAACCTAGAGAAATTAGTGACATTTGAATGTCTGAAAAGTGGAAAAGATTTGGTGTTATTGCAAAATTATATGGAGGAAGGCTATAGTTCAGAGGAAGGTAGAGCTTGTGTAGGAAGGCAAGTTTTGATCCTCAAAGAGGCAGGGCATACTTTATAAACAGAACCTCTGAACTATTTATGAAGAAAACTTTCCAGCTGAAGACTGAGGGTGAAGTTGTTTGGATTAACAAAACAGTGCAGCAGGACATCTTTGGTCAAACACTATAAATACAGGAGCAAAGAATTCCATGAGGATACACTAAAAAGATGTCAAATATGTATTTACGAAATGTGCAGAATACAAAGAGTAGTGAGTAGGAATGCAAAATGAGAGATCCTGTAAATTAGGTGACTAAGGTTGTTCTGTCAGAGACATGACAAATCATACTCTGTGGGTACCATCACCATGCCATCACCCATCTGCATCGCTGAAGTTGTTGGGCTGTTGGGTGATGTTTTACATATAAAGGTGTTTGCAGATTTGGAAGGGAAACCTGTTGTCCAGAAGCACCACTGTTTTCTTAGCATGCCACACACTGTTCCTCTGCAGTGGTTACCAACTGTCATCAGTGGCTGAATGTGTGCCCTGATGGATGGTGGCCTGCTCTGTGCTGAGGGCATGCTTACTTAGCCTTGCTGACTCTGACGTCTCCACTCTGAACTCCTCCCTGTTTTCTGTAGCCGGTACATCAAGATCCCAGGTCTGAGCCTGGTGATCAGCTTAGCCTGTTGGCTTGGTCAAAGATGTAGTTCAGGTCCTGTGCTCTCATCATGGGAAGGTACGAGCTGGGATTGGCACCTAACATGGGTTGACACCTGCTCTGCTATCAGTGTAAACACCCCTGTCAGTTCAAACAATGCCTCTATCTGAACATGATCATTATAAAATGCAGTGCATCTGGGTGTTGTCTGACATTCCTATAGAGCTTTTAAGTAGAATATTTTGAAGTATTAGAACCTCTCCCTTTTCTGCTCTCTCTGCAATTGTGAGGGTTTAAATTAAGTGGGATCTGGTATCTTGGTGTGATCGTAAGATTTACAGATTAGTAGCTGTTAGATGAGCATCTAAGTGTTGCAAGACTTAGGATAAAGAAGTCCTCCACACCTCATGAATTGCCAGTTTTGATAAGGTTTAGCTTAAGCTCCTAAATCACTGTTTACAGTGCAAAGGAAAAAAAAGTGTCAGATCATTTGAAAGAAGTGCAACAAGAAAAAAAATGCCCCTTTTTTGAGGTATATAAAGCATCACCCATACATACAGAAAGGCCAAATTAATCCTTGCTGTAATTCTTCCAAGTCCAGTGGCACTGTGCCAAGAATGAATGTCACACAAGGCAAATTACCACATCAAAGAATGTTACAAAACTTCATTTAAGCTCTTCCAAGAACACTCAAATAATTGCTGATTAGTCTCTGCGTTTGCAATTTACACACAAAGATTGATGAATTTTGGTTAAAGTGACTGCTGAAGCCTCCCTCCAGGGAAACACACTGCTGAATGTGGTCAAGTTGAACAATAAACATATGTAGGGGTGAGACAGTCTCTTCCTCTTTGTGTTGGACTAACGAGTTCAAAGTCCACTGGTGACTTTTTAGGTCCCATAATTGATATCTATTCTTGCTCTGGTAGCTGAACTAAAAATAAAAAGTGCTGAGATACATAATCACAAAAAGCATAAGACTTTAAGTTGCTTGTTTAGGGAATAAAATTAGATCATTTTAGTTTTAATCATCAGAAAAAAGAAATTAGTGAGTTGATTAATCCTGCACTGCTGCTGCCTTCTGATTTTGCAGCATGGATTTGTTCCCCCAGTTCCACCCTTAATTATCACTGTCCAGATGTTCGTAAATTAGAAACTAATGTTTTGTGGGCTTTATTTTAAAAGTTCTGGTAATGGGACTGATATTATTTATCTTTACAATATTTCCAGGGAGTTCAGTTTAAAAGGAGGACAGTATCATAAAAAGGAGAAATTCAGCCCTGGCAAAGAAGTCATCTATTTATCACCAGGGTACACAACATGGCAAGCAATTTTTCAAAAAAGTGAAACCATAGTACTAATAATTCTAATACAAGAGTACATTTATGAAGCTGCTCCTACAAAAGACATCCAGTTATTAATTCTTGCAGCAGAACACTGATGTGAAAACTCATCAAGTGTTATAATATCTTTAGATTTTCACTGTACTTAAGAAGTGTATTTAACACCATTGCAGGATCCCACATGTATTTTCTTTAGTGGAAATTCCTTGCAGACATTAAAAGCCCACACCTTCTTTGCAAACTACCAGCAGTAGATCTGTCATGTAGAGGGAAATCTTCTTGCTGTCCTAAATACTAAGTATTTATCAAAGCAGCTACTCACACAAGAGATTAGGCTGCTGCTTTTCTTCATGTCAGGGCATGTTTCTGCTATTCACCATGAACCTCCTCTGAGTGGATCTACCTGCAGCACACAAAGACTTCTGGCAGCAGTGTTACTGGATATGTATAGATCATAGAATCTCCTGTGTTGGAAGGGACCCATAAGGAGCATCGAGTCCAACTCCTGGCTCCACACAGGGCCAGACAAGTCAGAGCATGGGACTGAGTGCGTCATCCAGGCGCTTCCTGAATTCAGCCAAGCTGGGTGCTGTGACCCCCTCCCTGGGGAGCCTGTTCCAGTGCCCGACCACCCCCTCAATAAAGAACCTCTTCCCAACATCCAACCTAAACCTCCTGTTGCATCTTCATGCCATTCCTTTGGGCTCTATCTCTGGTCCCCAAAGAGAGGAGATCAGCACCTGCCCCTTCACTCCCCCTCATCAAGAAACCACAGACCATGATGAGGTCTCCCCTCAGCTTCCTCTTCTCCAGGCTGAACAAGCTCGGGACTTCAGCCACTCCTTGTAAGACTTCCTTCCCCTCCAGACCCTTCATCATCCTCATTGCCCTCGTCTGGACATTCTCCAACAGTTCTGTATCCCTCTTGTACTGTGTGTCCCTCTAGATAGAGATATATGTACATTTCTGTATATGTGCATATTGGAGGAAATTATTAATGAATAGTCATGCTGAAAGTAGTTTGGTGTGGGAGACACTTGGGGATGGGCTCTGAGTTGTGTTACTGTAATAAAAGCTGCACAGGCCTATTGATGCTAACAGGTGAGGAATGGTAGTTTCCACGCAGTCTGTGGAAGTTGCTTGCCTGTAGCTAGGGAGGAGTTGAATCCATACCCTCAGAAAGATCTACCGCAGCCAGGCCCTAGCAGTTTTTAAGGATTAAATCTTTAAAGCATGCCAAGTTCAGCTGCCAAACACTCAGGAATATTCTCTGGGGTTCTGAATAGAGGAATTACATCACAGAAAATTACTGACACTTCTTTAAATATGCATTTTTAGCTTGAAGTACTGTAGCAAAAAAGTATTAAGTAAGATAGTGTGTCACACTGGGAAAGAAAACTGCCCACTTCAATGAATGGTTTGTTCTGGAGCATCACTGCTCATTTCAGACTTAGTAATGTACCCTCTCCCCCACTACCCCAACTTGAAAGGCTGAACAAAAAGCACAAGTGAGAAGTAGAAAGTGTTTTTTGCACAACTAGGATGTTTTAGGTGCTGTTCTCTCCCTTTCACTAAAGGTGTATTAAACAGACTGTGGTGCAAAGTGCTGTATTTTGTAACACTGGTATATAAAAGGAAGAAAATAAGGCCCCTACTAGTTACAGCTGTCCTGAAAACATATGGAAACAACAAAGGAAACTGTACATCACTTTTTTTTTAGGAAATAGATTATTTAACATGGCGGTTTTGACTAGAGATCTGTTTTCTTTGTGTGGTCTTTGCAATTGCTCTGTTTCTATTTTTCATCTTATGATTTGTGAGTCTCCAAGTTAGAAAAGGGAGGCAAGGCAGGATCAGATTGGGATCTGTAGAGGAGATGCAGCACAGCAACCAAGAGAGACACTGACCCTGGAAAGGCTTCAGACATGCACGTTCCTTTTGCCCTTTGAAGGGGGTACTGGAATGGAAAGGGAGCACAAAACGTGGCATTTTAGGTCAGGATAATTTCTGAGTGTTCCACTTTGGATGAGGCTCGTACTTTGGTAAATGTATCCACAGAAGAACTGTTTCACGTACGTATTCAAGGGCTAAGCTTTTAATAGCAGCAGTAAACCTGTTTTCACCTGTCTCCACGGTAGGAGCATGCCATTTCTGCATAAGTGTTTCTGTGAAGCCAGCACACAGTGACGTCTCATTTCTCCCATTTTTCTCATACCTGCGTTATTTCCCTCTTACGCAGCCTTCTTCTGTCATGTCATCTTATTTTTGTGCTTGCAGTGAACCTGGAACCTGCTTGAGCACAAAACAGATCAGTAAAAATTTGAGTGTATTTTCTATTTATCTAAGCAAGATAGCAATTCTGAGTACAGAGATTTTAGTTTTAATTTTTCCAGAAAAGAAGACAGAAGCGTGACAGTAGATATTTTATCATGGGTGGCGCAGCAAGAGCTGTGCTTAGTAAAACATCCAGATCCTGGAAGCACTGAAACGTGCTGAAAACCATCTTTCTTTGATACATTATACTTAAATGAAGTGTTGACCAGGCTATGAAATCAGAGCCTCAGGAGAGAGAACCTGAAACACTTTCCCGGGTGAAACTTTCTTGCTGGGGCACTCCACAAACTGATCACACGGAAACTTTTTGACAGTGATCACTCTGAACAGCTTGAGAGTGGATTGTGGCCTCTGTGGAACAGGTGGGCAGACATATATTTTTATTTCCCAAATGAGTCCACATTTGCCAAGAAAAAAGGCAGGAGGGTGCTGATCTTGTGAACACTGTGTTAGAGGCAGCAGTCCCTGTCCCTGGTGGGAGCTGGGAACAGGGCTGCCTGCATGCATGTTGTCTGAAAAGTGGTGCTGAGGACCTTGCTGATTCTGATGAAAGCTTTATGTGCTTAATTATACATTAATTATACACTGATCATTAAGTGCATTGGGCACATCTTCTAACATATACCTGTCGCTCCCATTAACATTAATTAAACAATAGGTGCACATGCACAGAAAGAAATACTGTATGTGTTCCTGTTGATTAAACTTGGGATATCTTTAGACTGTCAATGACAGTCTATTGTTGCTTCTCATTAATTAGGTCTTCATGATGAAAACATCACTTAAAACCATATAACTATGGATAATATTACTTAATCACTTGCTTGCTCATTTGTCCTTGGCAAAAAAAGGAAAAAGAAAGAAAAAAGCTGGCCGCCTGTTTTGTTCAGAGAAGGGAAAAATTTACTCTGAGCTTTTCTGACCCAGGTCATATCACCCCAGTGGAAAAGCTGAATGTGTATTACTGAATTATTTTAAGCAGGACATACCTGTACCCAAAGATCAACCCTGTGCAACATAAGGACTTTAGTCCCTGATCTTTGAATAGCTTGTTTCAATTTTCTGCTAACACTCATCTCTCTTAAGTGGGAATCTGCCTCATCTCTGCTTTACAACTGTGGCTGATCAAGGATAGAAGAATGAATGAGCCACAGAGGCTTGGATGTTTTTATATGTGAATAATTTAATTTTGTCCACCACTTGCAGCACTCTTCAGAATGTGGGGAGCTCTGTCCTTCAGTCATGTGGATGTGCCAAGATATGAGGAGTTTTCTGTCACTGACTCTTGGGAAATGGAGCTTTCCCAGCTGTTTAGGAGCAGTTCTGACCATACATCGAAGAAAATAAGTGGACAGGAAAACTCCTCTTGGCATTACAGTGCAGCGTTAGCACCTGGATGCTGACACACAATTTACATTTCTTCTTTTCTCCCTGTATGAAAAAGTGTCTCTTTGCCTCTGTTTCCTCTCCTCTCATTTCAGATAGCCCTTAGAAAACTTACTGACAAGTAATTTGTCCCATTTACCATTCACTTGTACAGCTCTTTAAATACACCTGTTTACTGTGCTAGTGCATGATAAAGTAGCCATATATATGTATAACATACATCCATAATTACAGCTGTTAAACTATACCTCATGTCATCTCTTACATGCATTAGTTGGTGTCAGTTTTGGTACAAACTTGTTGAGGAGCAGGGGGACTGATTGTTCATATTCTAGGTTGAAGAACAAATTATTTTTATGTAAATAACAATACAATCCGGACAGGAAAATTTTGACAACATAATTACAGAAGAGAAATAGTAACAATATTCTGAGCAGCAAAGAGGTGTGTATGTGTGCATACGTTCTCTTTGTATGTATACAACAATAAAATTTTGAAACTCATTATTTAAAGAAGAATTAAGTAGATCTGTAAAATGTGACTAAGTATCTATTCAGTTAAACTATGAAATAGTAACTTTACATGTATCTTCAAGGACAGAACTAAATTAATTGTGTCCCAAAGAGCAGCCTGGTTCCTTATAAATGCACATTCCTTACCTCTTTATCTCCTCTCTGTGCAGAATCTACAGCTGGTCCTTTGCCTCTTGGGATTCCTTGTCCTGGCAAATGCCTGGATATGCCATGGCTAGTCTAAAACAAAGCATGTGTTCTTTGGGCAGCCAGGCTGTGTGAGCAGGTGCCTAGCTGAGTATCTAGCACCTGAGTCTATGCTCGTTCCCCAAGTTGGGATGTATTCATGTCTTTGCCCTCTGCCCATCTGTTGTGTCTCCCCCAACCTTCTAGGACCTTTACATCTTTCAACTTCCACCCCCTCCTAATATGATGAAAGTTTTGTTTGCACAAAGGTTAAAGTGAAGTTCAAAGTAATTTTTTTCTGGAGTGTGAGGAGGTGAAGGCTTACAGCACAGGCTCAAAATAGAAAAGCAGGCTAAAAAATCCACCTGAGCAGGTGTTTCACTTCAAATGTTGCACTTCAGCTTCTCCAGAGAATTGTGTAAAGATCTGGTCCTTAAATTCTGCTCTCTGACCCAGTGGAGACAAATGTGTCTTAAAAGTGTGCACTGAAAGTAGTTAGGCAAGGTTGTAAGTTGTGAGCTCGTAACAGAGTTTGTGCCCTTCATAGCTTGCTTCACTCATAGAATCATAAACTCATACAATCCCAGACTGGTTTGGGTTGGAAGCCCATCTAGTTCCAGCCCCCTTCCATGGACTGGGACACGCTCCACTAGCCCAGGTTGCCCAAAGCCCCATCCAGCCTGGTCTTTAACACTGCCAGGGAGGAGACATCCATCCACAGCTTCTCTGGGCAGCCTGTGCCAGGGCCTTACCACCCTCACAGGAGGAATTTCTTCCTGATATCTAAGCTACATCTCCCCTCCTTCTGTTTAATCTCATTTCCCCTTGTCCTGTCATTCCATGCTCTTGTAAACAGTCCCTCTCCAGATTTCCTGTAGGCCCCTTTAGTTACTGGAGGCCTGCTGTAAGTTCTCCTTGGAGGCTTCTCATCTCCAGGCTGAAAAACCCCAACTGTCTCAGACTGTCTTCACAGGAGAGGTGCTCCAGTCCTCTGATCATCTTTGTGGCCTACTCTGGACTCTCTCCAACAGGTCCATGTCTGTCTTGTACTGGAGACCCCAGAGCTGGACACAGGACTCCAGGTGGGGATCTCACTAGAGCAGATTAGAGCGGCAGAATCACCTCCCTTGACCTGGAGGTCATGGTGGTTTTGTTGCAGCTCAGGGTATGGTTAGCTTTCCAGGCTGAGAGCCTGCATTGCTGGCTCATGTCCAGCTTTTACATCAATGAACAGCCCCAAGTCCTTCTCTTCAGGGCTGCTCTCAATCTATTCTCCGTCCAGCCTGTGTTTTTATTTGGGATTGCCCTTACCCATGCACAGGACCTTGCACTTGGCCTTGTTGAACTTCATGTGGTTTGCACAGGCTCACCTCTCAGGCCTGCCAAGGTCTCTCTGGATGGCATCCCTTCCCTCCAGCATGTTGACTGCCCCACACAGCTTGGTGTAACTGGCAAACTTGCTGAGGGTGCACTTGATCCAGTGTCTATGTCACCAACAAACAGTCGTACAGGAGAATACACAAAGCCAAAAAGTAAAGCTGATTGGTCTGACTGGACAAAATTACCAACAGAGAAGTGCAGGTATAAAACTGCAAACTCAGTAACAGGGCAATTTGAGTACTTCAGTAAACCAAAGATAAGAGTGAGAGAGAAGGTACTGAAGTGCATTTCTTTGGGATGCATGTGCAGTGATGTGTGTTATCAGAAGTCAACAGCATGAGCTCCCAACACATTTCCTATTACACCCAGAGTAGATAGTTCAGCCAGAACAGAAAAGGGTACCTTTTGATTCAGTACCAATGACACTTTAATAAAATAGAGGGAGAAATGTCTGCAGTCTCTGAGAAGCAATATATCAACTAAGCACTGTCAGCCTGTGTAGAGAGCTCCACAGCATGATTTATTATGTTAATTACAGTCATGTGGGTCTCATGCTCTTAAGTCTGAAACTGCTCACATTCTCAGCTTGATTTAAGAATATGCTTTGGCCAAGACTTAGAATGCAGTTTATTATGATTAATGTAATAAAATATTTATTGCATACTCCTTTTCTTTGTTTCACTGCTTGTTGCCTCAGTTAGACTGGTTCATTCTGAAACAGTGACATAAATTAGATTTCAGATTATGAAGGTCTTCATCTGTTTTCAATCTCTCTCTTCTGTGTTGTTCTTTTTTTACATCCCTTTGTTCTAATTTTCCCTTCTCTCCCCCTTGTCTTTATTTCCCTTCCATATTTCCCAACTCTGCTTCTCAGCTGCTGCCTGGAGTGAATCAAAAGTAGGCAAACTTTGTAGCCCTGGCTTATCCCTTTGAGACCTCTTGCATTGCTTTCTCAACTATACTTATTAAAGTTAGCTTTAAAACATTAAAAGCAGTGGTTAGCTGTAGCTGAGAACACACTTGAGCCTCTCATGATATGAGGTGGCATGTGAGAGGGTGAGGTGAGAAGACAAAACTGTAAGGGGATACATGTTTGTATCCCCTTTCTCAGTCTTCTTCCACAGGCCTTGCAACCCCACACAGGTATAAAATTTCACAGCACTACACCTTCCAAAATGCCATATAAATTTGTATCTGTGATTTGTTGCAAGCCAGACCACTCTTTAAATTGCTGGCTGAGCAATCAGTGCTTGTGAGATCTGTCTACACATGTAAATCTGCATGCTCTGTATGGAAAACATAGCTTCTTGTTTTTCTTATATAAGAAATGGAGTTTTGCCATGAGAATTTTTTGGTTTTTCCCTAATGCTTCATTATATTTAAATGATAAGATTAATTCAGCAAAGGAGGTATTTCTCAGATCTTTAAGGCTTTTTGTCTCCTCATTTTGATTTTTTCTTGTCTTTTTCTCTTAGCAACTTTTGAATTGACATGTAAATGTTATTCAGTTGTGCCCCTCTTCCATCTTCTAAACATACAAATATAGAACATAGAAAGTGGACTTAGTCCAGTTGATTTCTACATTTCTACATAATACAGAGGCTCCAATCTGAAATGCACTTAAAATATGCTGTGTTGAATTGGAAACTTGTTTGGGAGAAAACCGGATATTCTGCTGAGGATGTGTGTGCAGCCAGTCAAGTCCCCTCAGAAGACGAGTGCATTGGTTCTGCCATGCATCATCCAGCTTCCATTTCTCAGGGTAGGCTAAACAATCACTGACATACTCTGCTAATTCCTTCTGCCACAGATCATAAGTAAATAACATTCTTTGAAAGGACAACATTCCACTATGTTGCGAAAAAGTCCTGGGTAAAAAAGAATTATACTTTCCAGAGTTAAATATTTAACCTGCATATTTAACCTTGTGTTTAGCCTTAAGCTGAAATCAGTACTTTGAGTTTTCTAAGTGGGGTTAGCTGTAAATTGGTTGGAAATTATTAGTTTATATGTCTGAATAGAAAGATGAACACTCAACATAAAGCTTCACACTATGTGTAGTGTTTTGCCCCTTACCAACTCCAGCAGAACTCTGATTTCACCAATCTATCTGCCTGCTTCATTTAATGTGAGCTTTGAAAGAGGAGCAATTATGTGTTAGAAGTGAACATAGTTGAAAAATGCTTGTCAGTTATTTTGAAATGAAAAGGGTTTCATTTCTTGAAAATAGATTTTTAATGTTATTAAGTTTGCAGTATAGAAAACTCAAGGTATAGCTTCCTTATGCTCCACCTCTATGAAGAGTTTGGTCCCTGAACCTCAGTCCAAAGACAGTCCAAATACTTTGTTTTTATAAACCTGCTGTAGATGTAATAGCTAGTATGGAAATGAGGGATGAGGCAGGGCAGGTAGACCTAGAGCTGGTTCCAGGCTTGGTTATAATCCATGTGGCTGACTTTGGGTTGGGCAGCAGACTCCAATCAGGCTGTGAGTCTACATTTTGCCTGGACATCACCTAAATACCAGATATATGGTTTTCTCCAGTGCTCTTGTAAAGTATCTCCTGCTTCTGCTGTTCTCCACACTGTGGCCTAGGGAGCAGCTTCAGCATCCTGCTGCGTTGTGCTGCTGCCTTGGGCAAACCTGGGAGAGCTGGAGTTGTTATATTTATTCTTGCCAAATGGAAGTGGGATATGCGTAAATGTGAACCAAGTAGCCCCACTGTCAGAATACAGAGGAAGTGCATCCCATTTTGCTTTGCAGAAATTCACACCAACACATCACAGAACAGCTTAAAAAGGAGATAGGAAAAAATACAGCCTCATACCTCAGAAATATCATTGTGAGTGTTCAGTGGGAGAAGTGAAATGCAAGGTAAAACAAGAATGCAAATGTTCTTTTCTATGCTAGCCCTGACAACAGCAAAACTGGACAATCAGAGGAAGTGGAGATCATACTTGAAACAATTAAAACATTTTTGATTTAGAAAATGCATTTTTAGAACCTTTGTGTTGAACTATCTCAGATGCTACATCCAGCCAGAGGTAGAAGGAAGGGAGCCTTTTACAAAGTCCCCACAGCACTGCTGGTTTGCACCATTCATTAGTGACTTCTAGTATCCACTGTGTAAAAAGGTTGCTTCAGTCAGTCATAAGAGGACATAAATTCTTAATCACTTGTCATGGCTACAAATTTTCTGTCATCTGAGGATTGTGCAGTAGTGCCATTAATATTGATGTGAATTTTATTGTTGTCTTTGCTAGCAGCCAAATTGCACCTCATTACTTTCCAGGCTGTTGTGGTGAGAAAGGAGTGAAAGTGAACACAAACTGAAAACAGGAACAAGTGTCTGAGTGAGCATACATTTGTCAGTCAGCTCTGTACCCTGCAAAAAGTGTACAGACGACTGAAGTTTATTTTAGTGTCTCTTACTTCAGGGAGATCCCAATGTATAAATATTCCCATGCTCATTTGCTTGGAATCTATGTTCTTTTTTCTTTTATGAAATCTAAAGCTTTTAAATTTTAAAGTCATAGAATATTTCACTGATAATTTTGTTGGAGGAGGTTACTGTATAGAAGCATAATTTTTTTGGCCAGAAAACATAACATCTTCTATAAATGGATTTCAATTAATAAATTTCTATCGTACTGCAGATTTTACATGCTAATGAAAGCCCTTTCTGAAAATGTTAAACTACATAGAGCTTGATTTAATCTAGTAGAAGGAGGGAACTTTGTTAAACAGAATTTAGTAGCAACATCAGATTCGTAGGGCATGAATTCAAGAAAAAAGTGCAGGGGCTCTTTTTTCTTCTTCAATAATCTGCAGCTAACAAGTTAATCCTTTGATCCTGCAGATTTCAGGATCTGTTAGATGTCAACCTGATGAAAATCTCCAGGCAGTCACAGGGTTTCCCCCCTCTTTTGACTCTGACTCACCAAGTCTAAACTTAAATAAGAATGATTATTATGGCACAGAAAGTGCACTTTATTTGGCCTTAGGACTTCCTAAAGAAATGGTTATTGTTGGATATGAAATAATTACATGAAAACATATGTATTTTTGACTGAAGCCTTTGACTACTGCTCGTGTGTAGGAGTTGCCCCAAGGAAGTTAGTCTGTACCAGACAGCAGAAGTGCCAAAAATACTATGCTCCAGGAAGACATGTTTGTGAGAGGGTGTCCCAGCCTTTCCCTCTGTGATGACCATGACAAATGTGGCCTCTGCCCACTGCTGTTGTTGGCTTGAGAAAGTAATTTGCCTGCAGACCCCTTCTTGACATAGGAAAGGATAGGAGAAAAGTTAGGTAGGAGCAGGTTGTGGTTTGCATTAACGGTTTTAGTTATCCCATAGGTTGGATATCATGGATTTTCAATAATAGTATGCAGAGCAGGGGCAAAAGCAAACCTGCAAAGTACTGGGGCATGGAGAGAAAGCACTTAGCTCTAGCATGGAGAGCATGGAGATACGTGGTTAAATAGGCTTTTTCACCTGAATAAAAGCATTTCAGTGGAAGCATGTCTGTTGCAGAAGCATTTTCCTAGTCAGTTGGGCAGAGAAGACTTTGGTTGGTGGTGTGATTACCACCATGAACACCCACCTTATTTCTCATCTACTACTTCTGAGGTCTTACTGCCTGTCTTAAGCAGAGTTTAAGACTGTTAGCAGTAATAGCTCAGGTTCATGACTTACACTAATATAACAGGTCCTCTCTCAACATTACCAATCTGCATCTCTCTGTCGTGAAAGCAAGTGCCTTTCCTCCCCCATACATTATTACAGATGTTATGTCCTTTTCAGGCAGTCTAAGTGTGCGTATGTGTGTGAGCTGAAATAAAAAGAACCGTAAGTTGGATAACTCCACTGATAATGTTAAGTCTTGGCTGCGTTAAGATCAGATTTTGAAAAGATCAGAAGACAGCTGTTGCTCTGTGGGAGGGATCATCCCATAGTTGCAGGCTAGCCTGGGACACTGGTCTCCCACTAGGTTGTCTGTTTAATCTCTACCAGGTCACTTTATCTCTTTGGTTACATTTAAACTGGGGCGTCTGAACTACTCAGCACTTTTTCAAACTCTTGGGAGTTTACCCTGGATCCCATGGTAAGGTGGGTTTTACTGGCTTTTTCTGCCACATACTGGTCTTCTTGGAAATGAAACTCTGATGTGGAATCAGATAGGAAATACATGAGCTCCAGCTGGGTCCTTTGTGCAGAGATGCAGCTGGTGGGGGCAAGACCCCAGAAGATAACATTTCCAAATTAATTTATTCTTTATGTGTCTGCAGCTAGTCTGTAAAACAGGTAACAGCATGGTTGTGTTATGACAAAGAAAAGCCATTAAGAATAGCTTGGCTTGGTAGGTCAGTGATGACAATATGTCATGCTTTAGCCTCAGCCAGCAGCTGAGCATGATGTGGCCATTTGCTCACCCCTCCTTCCTTCCCTTGGTGGGATGGGGAGGAGAATCGGAAGACAAAGGTAAACCTCGTGGGTTGGGATAAGGACAGTTTAATGGGACAGCACAGGGAGAGGGAAAGAACAACAGGACTTATAGCATATGGAGCAGGTGATACACAATGCAATTTGCTCACCCCTAGAGTCCACACCCACCCATCCTGGAGCAGTGACCTCTCCTCCCCAGCCAGACACCTTTATATATAGAGCATGATGTCATATGGTAAGGAAAACTGGTTGGGTTAGTTTGGGTCAGCTGTCCTGGCTGTGTCTTTTCCCTGCTTATGGTGAGAATTAACTCCATCCCAGCTGAAAATCAAGTCAGGTGGGCATTGCTCAGAGACTGTCTGGGCATTTGTCTGCTTGTGGGAGGTGCTGAGTGGTTGCCTTTACATCACTTGTCTGTTGGGGTTTTTTTTCCTGTTTTCTTCAGGTCTTAAAATTTGTCTTGACTCCTGCGTTTTCTTTCGTGCTTCTATTCTTTTCCCTGTCCCTCTGGGGTGGGGAGTGAGCAAGTGGCTGTGAGGTGCTCAAGTGCTGACCAGGGTCAACCAACTCAATAATAGAGAAAGATTATGAAATTAGCAGAAAACACAAAGTTTGGCAATATTAAAAGTGTGTCTGGAAACAATTTATGTCTCCATGGTAATCAGAGATGGATTATTTGCTTTCTTTCAGCCCTGTGAAATCTCTTGGTTAAATGAAGAAGTAAGACTTTAATGATATGAAAAATTATGTCTCCCTCCTCAGCTGTCCTAGGCTATGAGGAGCTATGTGAGCTAAGTTAGACCTAGCTGCATCATCTGCTTTTGCTGGGGATGAAGAACATATGCAGATGATGACGGTGGCTCAACTGACATCTCATCACTTTGGCTGCCCCAGACTCTGTCTGTTGGGTGTCTCTGCCTCCTTGTATTCATCCCATGCTATGAGATACCCCAGTATTTGAGTGATCTCATGGGAATAGAAAAATCAACTACTACTGCAGGCTGGATTCACAGTAAAATTGATGTAGCTCTCCTGATGTGGCTGGGCTTATTAGCATTAACATTTCACACCTGCCTTGTGGAGTAACACACCAGAGGACTGTGGGAATGCAGTGTTTCTGGGGTACTGTTTCGCTCATGCAATGTCAGGGGATCTTTAATTCAGCATGGGTTTTATAACTGTGAGCTGCAGATATGGCAATTTCCTTTGCAGAGTAAGAAAGGATGCCATAACAGAAATGACTGACTGGGTGTCACTGCTGTGTTGTGACAGGCTATCCTCTAAGAAGCAGTGATTGATGACATGTATAAAACTGAGCCACTATACGTGCTGTTTATATTGAAACACTACTTAGAATGTGGGCTGTCAGTCAAAGCACTGATTACTTACACAGTGCTATAATAAATGGTAGTGGTGGGTGCAGTGAACAAGGTACCAGAGTAAATGTTTGTTTTGGAGTTTCAAACAGTGTTGTCTCTTTATTTCCAGCCTGCATCTAGCCATAATAAAAAGGTCTATCCTATAGATTGCCTAAATCCTCTAGGTTGCCTAAAGCATGAGACTTAGTGCAGGCATCAATATTAAAACCAGTCTATGAAACTAGCTGGTCACCTTTCCTTTTTCCCCTCTGAGCACAGTTAGAGCCAGCCTCAGTGCACTGCCAGCATTCCTCATGGCTGCAGAAGCCTCCTCAGGTCTCCCCTGCAGACCCCCACTTCTCTGTGCTTTGTAGAACCCTTCTCAGTTGGTTTCACTGAATGCTGTGGATCCAGCAGATGCCTTGCAGTGGAAACACAGGTAGAATATAAACTCAGCCCGTTTCTGTCATGCTGGCAGGTCCTGGGGCAAGTCACTCCCAGTGCCTCTGTCTGCATCTGCGGTGTGGAGGTGTTGGGATGACCTCTGTTCAGAGTCATCCTCTGGATGGATGAAAGGGGAAGCTGTGCATCGACCTTTCTGCACTGCATGCAGGTGGGCTAGGGAAGCGATCAGGCTGCTTTCCTTTCCCTGTTTCCTCTCCTATTAACAGGCTTGCAGGGCAGAGTAGGCATGAGGAGAAGCCCCTGAGCGCTGCTGCTAAGCACAGGTCTAATACACGGCGTGAGATGAGCTTAGCCTGAATGATAGAGGTAGTAGGAACTTAACTGCTCTTGTACCACTTTGTGGTATGTATGTTGGATGGGAAACACCTGGTGAGTGTTACTATGGCAGTGCTGAAAGGGCACCAACATGCAGAGGTTTTGCAATCAGATAGAAAAAAAGAGAATTTTCCCCTTATTCTGCATAGTGAATAGAAGACAGAAAAAAGAATGTTCCATTCATAATTACAGACAGTAGTCAAATAATCAGTTTTTCCTTCTTTGCATTTGCTGTTCATTTTCTAAAACCATTAAGGTTTGCCATACTCATAATGCCAGTTCCACCTATATGTGTGTAAGTTGTATCCTTGCACAGATGGATAGTTATATGCCAAGAAAACAGTCCTCAAGTACACACATCACTTCCATGTAAAAAGCTTTTCCTTTTTATACTTATCTTATGATCAGCCTGAAATTCAGCTGTCAGTAACAGCCATCTTAGGGTTTCCTGTGTCACCAATAGTGAGGATCTTTGAGTATAGCCTTAGAGAAGAACATAAAGTTTTTCCAGAATTTTTTATTTTTCTGCAAGATGAAAAGAAATGGTCACAACTGTACTTCACTGGCATAGTGCAGCTTGATTATGTAGGGACTGTATAATCAGGTAGTTCTTCCATATCTTCTGATGTAAGCATAGTCCTTAAGGGCCTGGAACATCTCCCATATGAGGAAAGGCTGAGTGAGCTGGGGCTGTTCAGCCTGGAGAAAAGAAGACTGAGGGGGGACCTAATTAATGTTTATAAATATCTTAAGTATGGGATGCAGGGGGAACTGGCCAGCCCCTTTTCAGTCATCTGTGGGGACAGGACAAGGGGCAATGGCTGTAAATTGGAGCACAGGAAGTTCCACACCAACATGCGGAAGAACTTTCACACAGTGAGTGTGACAGAGCCCTGGGACAGGCTGCCCAGGGAGGTGGTGGAGTCTCCTTCTCTGGAGATATTCAAGACTCCTCTGGATGCCTATCTGTGCAATATGTGCTAGGGAGCTGCTTTGGCAGGGGGGTTGGACCCGATGATCTCTCGAGGTCCCTTCCAACCCCTACCATTCTGTGATTCTGTGATTCTGTGATTTTTTTATTCTTGTACATTTGTAAATTACACATTGCTCTGTAGTACTTTTACCTGCCAGCTGCTTTGTGCTAGGATGTGCTAGATGATTTTGTAATACATATTTCTGTACATATTTATTTAGCTCTTTAAAAATGTGATGGATATAAGATAATTTTTATTGTCATAACTATGATGCTAAAGTTATTTTCTGTAGAAAAATATTGGAACCAATGCAACCTCTGTTTTCACAAATGAAGCAATTCAGAATGGGCTTATTACTTGGACTGGGCCCTGCACACAGCACTGGGACCCACAGAAGAACATTATACCTTGCATTTGTTCTAGAAAGCCGATTTCCCCTAATCCTACTGTTTTCCAAAAAATCCATGCACAAAACGTGCCCCAGTGGAGCACAGTAAGAAGCTGGCTTTGGTTTTGTGCCATACTCTAGTACATCATTTGTGAAACTGAAGTTGGCTTTCCAGTCATGTGGCAGGTATCTAATGGCATATTTTCCAGTGCTCTTTGTGAAATTGATTTTTTTTTTCTTTTTAGGGAAATTTGTTTTGGGGAAAGTTCTTAGCACAGACTCACTGGTTCTGCTTTCTTTGTCTCTCCCCTTCTCCCTCTTCCAGACCAGGATGAGCGAGCGGCAGAGCTCAGCAGAGAGCAGAACGAGAAGACCATTCGCAGCACACAGACAGCTCTCCGCAATTTCAGAGAATTCCTCATCTCCAAGTACCCCTCTGAGACACGTGAGATCTATGTCATTCCCTGCAAAGAACTTGATGCCTACCTCGCTTCCTTCTTTGTGGATGCCAGGCAGAAGGATGGGTCTGAATACGAGCCAAACAGTCTGGCCAACTATCAGTGTGGGCTGGAGCGGTATCTCAAAGAGCACAGGTATGGATACAGTATTACAAGGGATAAGGAGTTCAAGAGGTCCCAGGAAGCTCTAAAGCAAAAGCAGATAGAGCTGAGGTGTAAAGGAAAAGGAAACAAGCCACACAAATCCATGAAGCTCACCTTTGCTGACGAGCTTATCCTGCGCAAAAGAGGCTTGTTGAGCCGGTACAATCCTGAAGGGCTGCTGAACCTTGTCTGGCTAAACAACACTAAGGCATTTGGACACTGCACAGGTTTCCATGGCTCTACACTTAAGTGGGGAGACATCCGCCTGCGGGTGACAGAGACCGGGTTAGAGTACCTGGAGTGGATGGGGCCGGACAATGGAGATGTCAACGCCAAGAGCAAGAGGGGTGGGACGGACTCCCGGGTGTACGCCACCCAGCACTCCCCGCAGACCTGCCCGGTGCAGGACTACAAGGAGTATGCCCAGAGGCGGCCTCCGGCCATGCGTTACGAGGACGCGCCATTCTACCTGTCCATCAAACCTGTGGTCAACTTGGCTGCGCTTCACTGGTACAATTGCCAGGCCCTGGGGAAAAACAAGCTGGCCAAGATGGTAAAGACGATGTGTGAGAAAGGCAACATCCCTGGTAGGAAGACTAACTTCAGTGTCTACCAGAGCTGTAGCACCCTCTCAGAAGCGCAGAGCAACCAGCTGGTGCTGATCTGCAATAACTTGAGCCAGCAAGCTGCCCAGTCCATGTCAAGCCACTCCAATACTGGCAACTTCATAGTGTCAGCATCCTATGACTCTTCCTCTGACACAGCTTGAAAGAGGGATATCACTTGAACACTTTTCTTTTCCTTTTTGTTTCAAGCGTTGAATTTGTGCCCAGTAATACACATCAACTGTGATTGTACACTATTCCCCCATAGCCCTCTCTCCAGTGTTAATTCAATTTATAAAAATATATAAATATATAATATATTTTTCTTTTTACAAATAAGTCAATAGAAATAGTTTAGTATTGCTAACATAGTATTTATAGCGTTAATACAAAAATGAAAGGTACTTATGGGTTATAATATAAATGCAGATTTTAAAAGGACAAAAGTGGTTCTCAGGCAACACAAGATGAACTGGAAAAACCGTTTTTAACATGCACACATCAGTGAGTGTAAATCCCCAGGGAGGATTACATAGCAATTCTATTTTAACGCATTTTTCAGCTTCTTTTTTTAACATGACCTCCCAGAGGGGAGGAGACACACTTATCACTGACTGCTGCTTCTTACCTGCTGGCTTATTCTTGATCAGCAAGACCAAGAAATAAGAGATACATCACTGTAAGTCCACGAAACCATTTACAACAATTTTTGTCTGCTTTTTATTTTGGTTGCTGAGGCTCATTTATGCCAGATGGGAAAAAAAAGCCTGAAGTCATCTAAAGGCTATTTTTAACTTTTGTTTTTGTTGATGATTTTCTGTGATCGAAATGTTACTGGTCTTTAGACTAAAAAGTATTGTTTTCAACAATATGCATAAGTGTAATGGTGAAAACACTGTCACACACATAATTTTAACTGTTAAAGCACGGGTTTTTAGTATTTTGTCACTGTGTATACTTAATATAGAATCTACTGACTTAGATCCATTCTTTCAGTATTATGGGGAATGCAACAATGCTGAAAAATCCATAGTCTTTTCCCAAACTGTACAGAAAAAATGTATCAAATATGTCTTAAGCCATAATCTGGAATCCGTAAACAATAGCATAGAGAGTGTAAAAATACTTTCATACTTACTACAGAAGAGAAAAAAGCTGGGTAATTTTAAGTGCTGGAAAACAAATTCAAATCAGTTACACCTAATCTACTTCCATTGCAGACAGTAGAAAATGTGTTATGAATCTCCAGGCAGAGTTTGGTCCTTAAAACCTTGAAACAATGAGTGCTACTGTTCCAACATTTGACTTTACAATGGAATTGTTCTTCAAGTATGGGGAAAACACTAACAAATTCAGTATTTCAGTGAATGATTATAAATCTTACCTTTGAAATTCTATATAGTACTTCTCAAATAATTCAGATAGTTTATGTTCAATTAGGATATCCTAGGGCTGGGATGAGGCTTTAGGCAAGTCTGCTGGTGTGATCTAATGCCCACTGAGGTCAAAGAGTTAACCTCAGCTGACTTCTCAGGGTGCTGGATCAAACTGTTACTGTGGGACTCTTTTGGGTTTTTTGTGTTGTTTTGCTGTTTTGTTTTGTTTTTTTAATTGTGCTTTTTTATGCTTGTTTGTCTTTATTCCTTCACATTCTTGCATATCCTTCATATTCTTGAGATCTGCAACTGTGCAGTGACTTTAATCATCACTAATTCCAAAGAAAGGGTGAAACAAAGGTAGCAGACAGAACTAAAAATAACCCACCTGGCACCATTTAAAACCTGTTTTCTGTGTTGCGAGGATGAAATATTACAGTGTACAAGGAGGTGGCAGAATGCCTGCCCCTCACTTAAGCCTTATTGAAGGCCTGTTTTGGGGATGGGGTAAGTAGCAGATACACCACTGGAAGGTCTAAGGGTAGAGATTTCCACTATAATAAACATCTGTCCTCTGAGGAAGCTTACTGAGGTGACATAGCCTGGCTGAGACCTCTCTGTCTCTGCACATAGCAAAGCTGGTACAGTCTGAGTTTTGGAGTCTTGCGTGATGTGGCACTGTAACCACCAAATCTGCAACCTCTGAGTTACTGTCTGCTATCTCTGAGGGTGTTAGTGTAGGCAGTGGATTGGTGGGCACTGGCAGTCATTCATACTGCAGAGGAGCAGTGTTGTGACTTAGTTTTGGGGCTTGAAACCAAATCATGATACAACTGAAGTGAGTGCAAGCTGTGTCCATGGCTCCCAGTGCCGTGGCAAACCTGACTTGCATGTGAAGGGAAGCACAGCAAAGACTTCATTCAGGTGCAGCCAGCAAGATGGCTGCCCAGCTCCCAGATGAGGGCAGCCCTCTGACTGCTGTTAGCACAGCCTTGCCTTTTCATGTGGTGCAGTTAAAAATAATTCTGCAGGGCCAGTGCTGTTCTCAGTGGGATTTCTTTGCTGTTTCCCACTGAGGACTGAGACAGCTGCTTTTAGCATGTGCTGGAGTGCAGGGTGTCCCACGCCAAGGAGCTCCCTCGGGGTGCCAGGTGACAGCTCAGCCATGAACCCAGGAGATTCTCTGATCTCTGTATCTCCCTGTTGGTGCTCATCTTAGCACTTCCCAGCAGCAGTTACTGCAGGATCTGACCTGCTTTCCCACCTTACCTTTCCTATGCTGCAACGCTAGGCTGGGCATCAGCTGGCCTTTGTAGGGCAGCAAGATCTCCACTTCCCACCTCTCCTTGCTGGCCTGATTGCTCCTCTATGCTGGGAAGAGCTGCCTTGAGCTTGTAGGGGAAAGAAGCTGCACCATGAGGTGACTCTTTCCTGTCTCTCCTCAACCTTTACAAGGCAGGAAACCAGACCTCATATCCAAATTACTTCTCACAATATTATTGGCAGTGCTTCACATCTTGTGCAGGTATGCCCTAAGCATCTTGCTTCGGAGTGGGCTGTTTTGTATGAGCTGTTTAGTGTGGTAATTCTGCAATCACTCTTGTCTCTGAGGAGGCAGATCACTGGCTGTGGATGTGCTGTGCTGCAAGCAGGTCTCTGAAATGCTACTTCACAGCAGAGCTGTAATCCAGTCTCAACGCAGACCTCGCCTCCATCAGCAGGAGCCAAAAATACTCAGAGTGACCCAGAAGAAAGAAGGTGGGCACTCTTGGGTTTTGAGCTGGGAGGTCATAAAAATAATTTCCCATGACTTCTTAACTCCACATACTGCGTTGTTTACCACAGTGTTGGGATGGTTTGTGCTCATGTCCAGCCTGTGTGCTGGGTGAGGCAGCGTCTCTGGTACCCTTGGCTTAGCAGACCACATCAGCAACTTCTGCTTGTCTGGTTGGGGGATAAACTGTGGAGTACGTGTGCTTATTGTGATGGCCTCAATATTACAGGCATGGTTTTGTTCAGCTTTGCAACATCTATAGTAACTCCAGCCTCCAGTTGGTGCTGCTGGCAGATTGCCTGGCAAATTCTGAGCGGGTAGCCCCAAATAGACTACTTGTTGAAGTAGTTAAACAACACACATGGCCAGAATATGATACCCAAGTAGTATCATACTCCAAAAATAAATTTATTAGCTTTGAAGGGCATTTAGCACAACATATTACCCAGTCTTCAGTTGTTGACAGTTGCAAGGAATTAAATGACCACAGCTTAATGAATTACTGTTTATATTAAGGCCCTACGAAGGCTGTTACCCGCTGGAAGGGAGACTTCTGATTTAAACCACCCTCTTGGTCTGGTCTCCTGCTGCAGGACAGTAAACGTCCTAGTTGCTGTGGCTCAGCTGACAGGTGACAACTCAGTTGCTTGTATTTGGCTCCCAGTACTCTGACTGAGGGTGTCAAACCTCCTCCAGCAGCAATCTGCAAGCTCACTGTGACGGCGTGCTGCTTCCCTAGTGCTAAGACATAGCCCTGTGGCCAGGAGCTAGTGCTGCCCACCTTCACAACCCTTCCTCTCTGCCTCAGCAAAGGATCAGGGTCTCCTACCACGGCTCTGGACACCAAGTACCTTTGAGCATGAAATCAAAAGGGCAGCTGGCAAAACACTGTCCTGCTCCCATCCAGCGCAGCCTGTCAGCTGGTAGCTGAGTGAGGCAGCTTGCAGTGGGGCTGGCTGTGCTCCTGACTACACTGTGCTCCAGTGTAAAAGCTGAGCTTTTGTACCACAGTAAGGCTGTGATTGCCATAAGATGGGGGTAGCTGGCTCCAAAATGCAGCTTGCTTTTCTCCTTTCTTTTCCCCTTTTTTCCCACTACTCACCTTTATTTGATCTGGTGTTAGACCATAAGATGAATCATTTCAACTCACTAGCCCAGCAGAAAATGCAGCAGTAAAAAAAGGGGATGTCACGTAATTTTCTGCCAGATTACTGAGTTGAATCTGCTCACAAATTGAGATGCAGTCAGTGGGGAAGACAAAGGAAGGTCTTCCCCTGCCAGTGTCACAGAGTCATTAGCTGGCAGCCTTGGAAACCCATCAAAAGGGTAATGCAGACTGAGACCCTCCTGAATCATTTGCAGACGTACTGGTTGCCTTCTGAACCATCTACCAGCTTTTGGAAGATTTGCTCAGTGCTGCAAAGAGTGCCAAAGCACAGGCCTGCAGACAGTGTGAAGGAGTCTGCAGCAGCGCGAGTGCAGGCTTCCCCACGTGGCCTTCTCATGACACCAAACCAAGAGTCAGACATGGGGATTACACACGGATGTCACTGGACTGATCTGGATGCAGCTGTGCACAATACATGCGCTTGGATCTGTTCACGTGATCGCACATTTAGCTGGGCGGAGCTGTGGGCACTTGGACAGCTTAAGCTCTGTTTTCTTAGTCACTCATGCATGTATTTATGATACTGTGGGTTTGCACAACGTACATGTATTTGTGCAGGTAGTTGGAACTGAAGTCTTTGGTATCTGGGTGTTTCAAACTGCCTGTTTAATTTTCAAATACGTATTTATGCAACAAAATGTATTTTTAAGTGCAGGAGAATGAAATACTGTTGTGAACTACATTGTAGACATCATACAAGGGATGTCTTAAAATAACAGCACATACCTGGTTCAACTGCACAGTGCAATAATTCTGTGATAGCAACAGCCAGACATAAAGGACAATCTAACAATGGCAACGGTGTCCCTGTTGCACATCCTCCTTTGTGAAGAATATCAACACTTCTAAGCTGTTTTGTGTTTTTGTTTTTAGAAGCTGCTGTGCACTGGTACTCAGTCTACAGCATAGTTGCCCTCTTAGAAAGCTGTGTAGAGGATGAGATGCAAGCAACATGTACTGCTGTGTGTGCTTGTCTCAGATATTTGTGACCAGATCTTGGTCTGCTGTTTGCACAAGTGATATGGGGTGGGAAGATGGGGATCAGGAAGAGCAGGTGTTGTGTCACTCTAGAGCCTGAACTGCCCTAAGGTCTAAAACAGCCTTAAAGGAAACTGAGATTTCTCTTGCACTAGGTTTCCTCCCTGTTCAGCTCAAACCTACCCTTGCTCATCACCGTGTCTGGGTACATCCCATGAGTGCATTGACTGACCTGACTGGCATGTGGTGCATGGGCTGATCACTCCTCCTGACTAGAAGCTGCAAGTGACTGTGATTGACTGACTGGTCTTCCCCATCCCTGCTCCTCTCACCATCCCTGATCCTCTAATATTCCACTCACCCAGTGTCTGCACTGTGGGGCAAGGGGATCACTTTGTGCAGGGCGGCTCTTGGCTGAGCGCTCCCTCCCTGTATGTTAAGTGACCTTGTGCTTTGGGGATAATGCACTCAGGGCAGACTGCTCATGTCAGGTACACGGGGTTACTGGGAAGACTGGGCACAAGCACTCTGGAAGCTCTCATCTGTCATGCTGGAAGCATTCTCCCTCTGTCTTCTCTGCTTCTTTTTGTGAGAGAGCTTTCAAATCATGAATGAGATGCAGTTCACTCCTGTGTAGAGGACCAGGCCCACATCTGTCTGGCTGGTCTTCCACTGACATCCTTAAAATAGGACTGAAATCACTGTTCAGCAGTGGGGTTCATGCTGTCATGGAAATCAGCTCATCTCACGTGGTGTGGGAAACGGCATTGGGATGCCCCTGACTCCCTGAACTCCCGGAGGCAGTGTGCCTGTGTGGGAAGGAGGAGAGCTTACAGGACACACAGATGTGGTTTGATTTGCTTCAAATGAGCCGATTCATGCCTCTGGGTTAGGCTAGAGAAGGACTCAGCTGTTCATTGTGAAATATGGTTGAAGAGTGGGTCGGCACTTCTTAATGAGTGTTTTCTCCTAAATGTCAGTGTGAAGAGATGGCTGCTTTGCCTAAGGTGAGTTGCTGTCCTTGTTCTTAAGAGAGAAGATGCATTTCCTTTTCTTTCTGTGCTTTCAAGTGTGTGTTGAATCCGCACTCTCAGTGCTGAGGAGGAGTGTGGAGAGAAGGCAGTCCAGCCTGAAGTCTGGCTATATTCCTAGCTGAAAAACTTGAACTGTACTTTCTGGTGATGGTGCTCATGTGCTGAGTGTGCCTTGTTGGTTGGGACAGTACTGCATCAGCTGGTGTCTCCTGGTATATCTGTTGGTTCTGTGCAGAGCCAGCATGGGTGTTGCTGCACCGTTCTCCAAAAACCAAGAGCCCATGGGTAGCTTGTCACAGACACCCCTATCAGCCAGGCTTCTGCGAGCCAACAAGGGGGGAGGCACCAAGCACAATTTAATGATGGTGTTTTCCCCATGGACTGTGTATGGTGGACACATGACACTGTGCTGTATATCCTTGGGGGTTTTGGAAAGCCGAGGGCCACCATGGACATCACTGCTCCACCTCTTTCACAGCAGCATAACTTCAGCAAGCGATGGAGTTACCCTTCCAAGGACGAGCTGGGTTTCTCTGAGCTCCTGGCAAGTTGCATGGTTGCATTTGCTGCCAGGTCCACATGCAAACCGGGTGCCAGCCTATTCCCTCACACTGCCCTGTCTCTGGCTGAGGCCCTACGAAGTTCTGATGAAGTTGTCCTCTGGCACCTTGACCCTTCCTAAAAGCAGCAGAGAAGCATTTACAGTGGTGAAATGCTGGAAAGGAAAAAAGGCCCACAGCTTAGAGCCTCCTGTCAGCTCGTTGGAAAGTTTGATGCTAGCCATTCATGGGAACATGTTCAAAGTAGAGGTGATGTCTAACACTTTAATTCCTGATCCGATGGGGAAATATTGGTTTGGCACACAATTTGTCCATTACATGAGCTGATAGTTTTTAATGTAGTCTCTTAGAGTCTATCTTTCTCACCTGAGGAATTTATTTCCTCTGTTTTCTCATTGAATTGGTTAACTTTTTACTTAGCAATGCTCAAAGAATTCTATTGGTTTTGTTACAGAAATGCCATTAAATGAGCTGTCTGTGCATTGGAAATGGGTTTACTATTTCAAAGGGATTAGGATGCTTTTGCCTAATCTTTTATTCTTGTGCTCAGCATTTGTTATACAGCAGTCACTATAATCTCAAAAATAGTACCTTTTCAGATTTCAAGTTCATCTTTCGCAGTTAATAGATTCCTCCACAGTGTTTAAGACACTGGTGACGTAGGTGCTATCGTCGAAATTTGGTAAGATAGACTTTCAGTGAGAATGAGGTGTTTAGCTGTTTCACAGTGTTTCAGGAATCTGCCTTTGTGGGTTTTGGTTACTATCAAGAAAATAATGAAACAGCCAAGTGAGAGGAAAAGGATCAAGAAAGTGCAAAAATTTTAGACAAAAAAACAGTGGTATTCCTACGCTAGTCAACTAAACTCAAAAGTATTTTTACAGCTATTATCTTTGCCACTTCAGGTGTTATTTCTGTGAACAAAGACAACTCTAACATTCCTCCTGTGTAGAATTTGATCTGCTTTGTGAAGGCTGTGATATTGCTGAGGCTGTCCTCGTAACTCTTACAGCATGTTCTGAGCTGGCCTGAATCATGTGCAGCCTTAAGGAGTCCCTGATCTGTCCCACATTGCTCCTTCCCTTCTACCTGTCACGCATTTCCTATACTTACTGTGTGCCAAATTCCCAGCCTGAAAACAGGCCAATGCAGGAGGTGTGCTGCAGCCTCTGTCTCTTCAGCAGTGGATGCAAACTATAGGTCCAGAAGGCAAAGCGACAGTAACAGGCTTCAGTCTGATTTTGGTAACACTTGGCTAGGTGTGTAGGTAGACAGATCTTCTCTGAGTGACTCTTGAGGCTGAAGGTGCACTGGATGGTGACTGCAGGGTCAGTTGCTTGGTGGAGGCCTTTGTTTCCCACGTGGTGCTTGTGGTTCAGCTCCTGCAAGCTCTGCCTTCTGTGGGAGCTTCATCTGCGAGCAGCTGGCAAGATGGGGTTTGTCTGCAGAAGGCTGGGTGCCTGGCTGTGAAGTGCAGGTGAGGGAATGCCCAGAGCATCCAGGGATGTGCAGACAAAATCTGACACGAAACACTGTAGTGGAGTCTGAAAGCTGTCAGGGGGAGAAGTGGTGACAACCTGATTTTACTCCCATGTGCCTGCGACCCAGGAGCTGCAGAGCACCCTGAGGAATGCCTGCCTGTGCCACCTGCTTCCACCCAGCGTGGGCCCTTAGCTGCACATAGCTAGCCCCACCGGAACCAGTGGGTTTGAAGGTGCTGGAAAGGACATCTCTTGGCCTGGGTTGTGTTGTCATCTCAGGGTCATCTTGAGACCTGTCAGGGTAGACCAAGGTATTCAAGAGCAGAATAATAATAAATGGCAGAATATCTAAGTGTGGGGAGGGCAGTGGAAAGGAGCTGGGAAACCTAGCAAACACAATGGAATATATTGTCTTTTTTCCTAAGGAAGGCAAGCATAATCCTTATCCCTTTATAACCTACTTTGTTTTATACTGGAATTAGAAAATATTTTCCATTTGTTTTAACTATCTGCTGGCTTTAACTCTGCCTTTGAAAAGCATTTTTGCTATGACAACCCTTGGTCTCATGGTTGAGCAGTGCTAGGGAGAAGCAACGACAGTAAGGCTTTTATCTTTCCCTGCATGCAGTGTTCAGTCTTTCTAATCTTTTAATGTGAATGTGTTTTCACCCATTTTGTAAATTGATGAGATTAACACTATTTGTCCCAAAACAGAAGTTGAGAAACATACTTTGATTAAATGTAGTCAAATTTCCTCCTAACAATGTGAATTCTCCTAAGTCACCAGTTCATTCTCAGAGTTAAACCTCTCTCTGTGGTTAACTTCTATTCACTGACTTTAATGGTAACTCAACCTTTTTAAGAGCAGTTTGTAAAACCAGTAGATTTTGTTAATTCATTTGTTTTATAAGAAAACGATTCACTGTCTTGCATACTACTACTAATAATAATTTCTATGCATTGTGTGATGTTGGTGTTGAAATTTTGCATGTTTTCTAGATGTTCTGACATTTGTATCTGCGTGGTATCTGTAAAAATGCTAACCATTGCTGCTGTAGTCATCACTGTTGTAGGCAACTGAAAACTGTACTGTGAAGCTGTGCCAGTTAGCAGGTTTTTGTGTGTGTCACAGTAAAACTCTGCGTTCTGCTGTTCATTTCCTGTTTACAGACAGGATTTAGTGCCTTCTGTAGAAGGAATCAATATGTTGTGGTAGATAGGAGGTGCCAAACTTCTAATATCTTGTTCTGCACAGATGATCACTTACCAGCTTGAAGCTTAAAAATAAGTCAAAAGAAAAAAAAAATTCTTGAACTCTATGTCTTTCTTTAAAGTCTCTTCTCATTAATTTTCATTTGGAAAAAACCCCCTTTAACAGAGCTGAAACGAAGCCATCTTCCCCAGCTCCACCTCCTGCAGCAGCAGCTTGCCAACTGTGAATGTGAGGGGTATGAGGGAATGCGTGGTACCCAAATGTTCCTGTTGGTAACGGATCCAGTGATTAGACAAACCTGTTCAGGTCATTGTGGGGCACGCTGAAATGCCATTTAATGAAAGCAATCCTCTCATTACCATAAGGAACTGTTAGTTCTCATAACAGTTGCAAGCCTGCTCTTGTAAACAAGTGTCAGCCTGGTCAAGTGGTGGATTCCAGTCCCTGTTCCGCCTCTGCTGAAGCCACACATTGCTGCCAAATGAGACTTGGATGGAATTCAAGCCCAAGATTTTTGGTCTCATTCTTTCTAGCTGCTTTCATGGCAGACAGACCCTGTTTATCAAAATTCTGACATTGCATTTTCAGCTCCTTTTCCACCCTCTGCTTAGAATCTGGCAGCATAGCAAATAGGCACATGCATACGCCTTCATTCTGGTTGTGACAAGATTGTGACAGGCTGAAGTGGTACCATGCTGTAATCATACAACAGAAGCAGGCAAGAGGGAAATGAGAGATGTTCATCTGTCTGCAGCATTTCCCAGCCATAAGGCATGATCAACTCTACCTAGGCTGGCATTTAAAATGGTGTTTTGAATGGAAAAAAGAAAAGACTAACCATTGGTTTTCCATCTCTGTAGAGAGATGAAAGTCTGTTACACCTCTTGGAAGGACTTTTCAAGTCACAGCACCAAGCTGCCATGAAAACTGTATGACTGGGAAAATAAGAGTGCATTGAATTCATCCTTACACGTGCTGGTCTAAGGCCATCTCTGAGCAATACAGTTTACAACCCTTGTGATGCAAAATATTTTTTAAAAAAGCTTATTTCAAAATTTTCAATGTAGATGCTCCTTTTTTGTGATACCTGGGACACTTCAAACAGTAATAATAAAGGATGCAGCCCACAACACACTGAAAATAGTCCTGTGTAGAATGTCACAAGCCAGTTCCCCACAAGCTGTGAATCTGCAAACCCCACCTGAAGATATAAGCCTTCCCCAAATTATTAGGATGCTGAAGTGTCCTTTTTGCAGCACTTTGTTCCCATCTCGTGGAGGGAAAAGGGCTTTCTTGAGAAATATTAGGTCCTTTTACTGTTCTTTAAAAATTGGTAGCTTCTTCAGGCTCCATCAGATCAGAATCCAGTTGAGACCAGTTGCAATGCATTTCTCTGTTGTTTAGCTTGTCTGGTAGCCATTTATACGTGAAGTCATGCTTCCACTAGTATAAGTGAAGAATTTTGGCTCCTCAGAACTCCTGCCTATGTGGCCCTGCCTGATATTGAATATGCAAGTCATACACAGTGTTATTGCCTGTATTGTTCCATTTATAGCTAGATTTGAGTCTCCATGGGCCCACCAACTGCACCAATTACTGGTTAGTCTTTGTGGCTTCTATGAGTTGTTTCAACTTGAAAAAAAAAATGCATCAGATTCTTGCAGCACAGCAGCCTATTTGTCACTCCTTTCCTCCCCTACTGAGAATCTAGGTATTTTCTTCAGCTTAGATTTGAATCTTGAAAGTGA
The DNA here is from genome assembly GCA_020800305.1 of Porphyrio hochstetteri. Classification (NCBI taxonomy): domain Eukaryota; kingdom Metazoa; phylum Chordata; class Aves; order Gruiformes; family Rallidae; genus Porphyrio; species Porphyrio hochstetteri. The sequence goes on along the minus strand of CM036938.1, from coordinate 13,058,281 downwards.
TGAACAACCCTTATTCAGCACTTTGCACGCAGGAAATGCAGTCGTGGTTCCACAGGCACAGACCTGGCATTGGGATTTAGCCTGTGGTGTGCCAGTCTCTGGAGGCATCTGTTTGCTTCTCACCATGGCTCACTGGTGTCGAGGTGCAAACTGGCAGATAGTACTGGTGTGCTGGGTCAGATACCCCCTTCCAGTCCCCGTGATGCCCTCAGTGTATGTGTTGTCAGCCCTGTAACAGCTCTTGTAATTGCATTTTTTCTGAAGTGCATTATACTGCAGGATGAGCTTTCTTTTTTAAAAAAAAGTAATGTTCTTTTAAATGTGGGGTTTGTTTTGGTTTTTAGGAAAAAAAAAAAACCAAAACCAATAACATTTTAAGCTGTATTGCTGGAAGGAGTCAGGATAGACTTACTGATCCAACCCCAGTGGAATTTGGGAATTTATTTTTTTTGTAGACCCCTTTGCAAGCCCCAGCTGTGATCAGCTATTTAAATCAGAGATCTTAGCATGAGTGGTGCTATGTGTCTTCAACCCAAAATGCAGTTTTCTGTACACAGGACACCTTCTTACAGACATTTATTGCCCCTGCCTTTGGGAGATTATGTGTACACTGGTTTATTAGAGAGAAGTAATATTTCAATGAGTTTTAATGCATTAAGCTCTGCAAATCTATAATATCTGAGAGGAAAGAAGGTATTCTCTGAAAATGTGACCAAAATGGACTGCAGCCCATTTTCAGAGGTACCTGCTCAACCCCATTGTCCTCAAATTACTTTCTTTCTGGAGTTGCATGAGGACATGAGGAAGCCCAGCAAAAAGGCTTCACTGCTGTAACTGAGGAAAGGTTTCATAACCCAATTTGAGCCCCAGAACCCTCATGGGGTTTCAGGTAAACTTTTTATTTGTCAGCCTGGTAAGTTACGATCCATGTGGATGCTGTATCACTATTTCTGAAGCATATTTTTAAGCAGCAAACTTCTCATAGTGTGAGGTCTTTCATGGGTGGAAACCAGATGGTCAACAAAGTTGTTCTGTCACTTGTGTCAGCTGAGAACTGGGGAGGGGGAGTTGTTGGTTCTTTTTTTTTCCCCACTGCAAGATGCTCCACTCTTGTTTAATTGTGATGGAGTAAACAAATGTATGTTGTACTGCTGTCTGCCACCCTTCAGTAGATGTCTCCTTGAAAAATGCTCTTTTAATGCTTGAGTACAAAAGTGCCCTCCAGGAGAAAAAAAATAAAAGCAAGAAGTCTTTTGTTTAGGTTTTTTTTTTTTTTAATGGTGTCTGAGCTTCATCCCTTGATCAGTTGTCAAATAATTAGGCTTTTGAAAAGAATGGATTCAGTTGTGTGCTAATTGCAGGATGGCATTCACTTTTGCTGATCTGCAGATTCCAGAGATCCTCTGATATTTATTGCATCTCAGCTCCATTTTCATTCACTTTGATAATCTGTAAGAAGTCTGGTTCTGCTACATTAGAGATTGATTTCACTGTCTGTATGTTTGCTACTATCGTAGTGTGACTTCTTTTCTTTGTTATTTTAAATTTATATTGGTACAGCCTTAAACTTACAGAATTAATGACCATTTAAAAAATAATCACAATAGTCATTGATGTCTGTGGTAAGTGCATGCTCTATTCACAGTATTTTGTCTGTAATTAGGTGTAGCAACCAAGTCTCATGTATTTAATAAACTGTTTTCTGCAAAGTTGACTGCTTTCTTTAGTCAAGTGAAAAGAATTTACTTGGCATTTTGAGGCACATTTTATTAAAAACCCCACATCTCTCCCTCTCTCTCTCTGTGCTTTTCCAGTCTCAGCATAGCTGGGAAGTTCCCACGGACCTGTGGTTCATTTCGATTAGCAGAGTGCAGACAGGTTCACTGGGACACAGTTGCTGCTGCACTCTCTGTAACTCCTGGGCTTGTGTTTCAGAAAAATCATTTGAACAATTGCTCGAGTCCTTCCCTGCTCAGGAATGTACTTAGAAGCAAGCTGGACTTGCAACCATGTGCTCGTTTAATCTCACTTCAGTAGGTCTAAAAGCCTATGTCCTGAGAGCCTTTTGGATTAATGACATTTTCCTGAACCTGATCTGGTTATGTAATTCCAAGGCACAGTTTGGCTTTAAATTATTTATTTAGCATTTAGGACTTCAGCAGTAAGGTCCACTCTCCACATAGTTTTGCTTTAATGTTCATCCAAGGATACACAACTTTTAAGTTGCTTGTCAGGTGTGAATTTTCTCTTCCTGAGAAGCTTTTAAATTAAAAGACTAGAAAACTCAAGCTAATAAAGCCTGTACAGTGTGAAAGAGAAACTTCCCAAGTGGAAAAATCCCTTGGGAGCTTGAATGCAACTCCACTGACCTGCTGTTCATGGGATGATAGAATCATAGAATCATAGAATCATAGAATGGCATGGGTTGGAAGGGACCCCAAGGATCATAGAGCTCCAACCCCCCTGCCACAGGCAGGGCCACCAGCCTCAGGCCTGGATCTACACAAGGTTGCCCAGGGCCCCATCCAACCTGGCCTTGAACACCTCCAGGGACGGGGCATCCACCACCTCTCTGGGCAGCCTGTTCCAGCACCTCACCACTCTCTCTGTAAAAAACTTCCCCCTAGTATCTAATCTAAACCTTCCTTCCTTTAGTTTTAATCCATTCACCCTTGTCCTGCCATTGTCTATCCTTTTAACAAGTTGAATCCCCTCCTGCTTATAAGCTCCCTTCAGGTACTGGAAGGCTGCAATGAGGTCCCCCCTCAGCCTTCTCTTCTCCAGACTGAACAAGCCCAGCTCCCTCAGCCTCTCTTCATAAGGGAGGTGAAACCATGTTGAAGGTCAGAGTGCCTCAGGTTCTGCCAGAGGAACATGAGAAAGAGGAAAAAGACAAACTGCTGAGGGAGCTGCCCTGTAGGGAACAGCAACTTGTTTGTGTTGGTGTTTGATCATCAGAGCAGGACAGTGGGTGAGGGAAAGGCAAATGTGATTTTCACCAGGTATTCTGGGACTGCATTTCCTTCACCTGGCAAATCCTGCTAAGCAAATCCCCTTATGACTCCTGGTGCTCACCATGGGACTGTGTCTTGCTGCACAGCAGCAGGTAACAGGCATCATGGCAAAGGCACTGCCTAGTCCCAGTGATGAGTGGAAATTAAAAGCACGGGCCTGTGGATGAAGAGGCAGAGAAATGAGCTAGGGACAGGTGATGGCCAGGGGATACAGGTGCCTTTGCTGTCTGTTGCAGATGCACAGTAAACCTGCTGGATTAAACTCCACAGCTTGAACCTTCACAGAGGGGGCTGTCCTTCGGTCTGAAGGCGAGTGTGCAGGTGGTGGCCAGTGGCTGACGTGGTGAATGCAGGCTCAGCCAAGCAAACTGGTAGAGTTTGCTAACTCAGCAGCTTTCACTTTTCCCTTTGGACACTGATTTAACCCAGATCAACATTTTAAGAACAGCTGTGCATCAACAGTCCATGGGATGGCTGCACGGCTCCTCCTCCTCCTCTCATACCCAAGGGCAACCTGAGCAGCATGTGCACCTTGTGTGAAGACTTGGAAGGCTCAGGCCTTCTGCAGAGCTAGGCAAACAGTGAATTTGGCTTGGGCCAGTTGGCCTGCTTCCCCAGACTGAGCTCAGAGATGCGGTGAAGTCTCCTGGTTGCAGCTGAATACATCTGAACATTGTGCTTGAGCCGCTGCTGAAGAATGTCATGAGTACAACTGATTAAGAAGTTGCTCAGGGACATGTTACCTCCTCAGAGAGGCTTTGGAGACAGCCAAGTGGGGTCTGTAACTCACCAGTGGTTTGCTTTGTAACATGCACTAAAGACAAATAGAAATTGGCAGCCATCCCTGGAAAGGCAGCCTTCACTGCTGATAGCACTGGATAGCCTCACAGGGAAGGGAAGGGAAGGGAAGGGAAGGGAAGGGAAGGGAAGGGAAGGGAAGGGAAGGGAAGGGAAGGGAAGGGAAGGGAAGGGAAGGGAAGGGAAGGGAAGGGAAGGGAAGGGAAGGGAAGGGAAGGGAAGGGAAGGGGGCAGCTCTGTTTAAGCAGACATGGCTATTTGTACATGGACACTGTGCTCTAAGGGCTCAATTCTTCCATGCACACAGGAGATTATGCACATGCAAGACTGGCAGCACGTGAGACGTGCTTATGGATTCTCTGAAAGCTGTGAGGAAACAATACTTGGAAGAGCTTGAAGACAAAATCTTGCATGTAGCATGATTATTCACCTCAAAGCTCCTCATGTACCTGCAAACGCAGCATTTTTAGTTACTTTTGTCCTCATGCAAAATGGCAAACAGAACGGGAATGGAGAAAAACCTGCCTCAAACATATGCTCAGAGAGAAGCAGGCAGAAGCACTGAGTGTTGGGGAGATAGGCTGCTGCTAGCCATGGGGCTGTTAACCCTGCAATGTAAGGTGATGCCATCCATCTGCATTTGGAAAGAATGTCTGGACCTTGTTGAGGGATACCTCAACATTCCCTGAGGCTCAGGATGGGCATATGTTCTCATGTGAAGGGGGTGCCTTCGATGGCCTCTAAACATCTAAAATCCCTGCTTTTTGTGGACAACCATCCAGAAGACAACTGCCAGGAGACAGTGATGGGTGTTGGCATCTCTGCAGAGCTGGCTAGCACAAAAATGAGTAAAGGCAGTTAAGGATGAGTAGAATTTGGGGATTTCAGGAACATGCAGATATAGCAGAGATCTTTACCTTCTTTATTTAGGGTTAATGGGTGGGATATTACTATGCCATAGAGGGAGGATGAATGCAGTCACCTGGCTTTTCTGATGCAGTGCCACTGAGGCAGAGACTGCTAATTCACAGCATGGACAGCAACAGGCGCTGTTCCCCCTTTGCTTTAATGAATGCAGAGATGTAAAGAGAAAGCAGATCTGAGACCTCACCGGCTTTGAAAGCATCCTACTAGCTTTTCTGGCAACCCTCCTCTTCTTCCTTCACCAAACACACACACAGTACAACTCCTGGCCCCAGCATGGAGCAGAGCATGAGGCGTCTAGACACTCAGCATGTGCATTTCAAGTTAAAAGGTCTGGCAGGAAGCACCATCAAGCCATCAGATAATAGCACAGTTGTCTGCGTAGATGTAGGGTGTGTACATGTTTTGGCAAGCAATGACAAATATAACTGTTTTCTTTCCTGTGCAATATATCATCTCAGTGACAGAAGCTTGGCAGGGGAGCCAGTGCCTGCGCAGATGGCTGGTTTTGTGTCCTTCTGCTGCACGTGTGGCATCAGGTGAACTGACAAAGGGGAGGCACCAATCTCCTCCCTTTGGGGACCAGTGACAGAACCCGAGGCAACAGCATGAAGCTGCAACAGGAGGTTTAGGTTGGGTGTTAGGAAGAGGTTCTGTACTGAGAGAGGTTGGGCACTAGAACAGGCTGCCCAGGGAGGGGGTCACAGCACCCAGCTTGGTTCAAGAAGAGTCTGGATGATGCACGCAGTTCCATGCTCTGACTTGTCTGGTCCTGTGTGGAGCCAGAGTTGAACTCTATGATCCCTATGTGTCCCTTTCAACTCAGGAGATTCTGTGATTATCACAAAGACAATGGTTTCAAAGGACCCATCACTACTGAGGTGTTCAGGTGCTGTGCATTCACATGCCTAATCTGCATCCCCTGAAATGTGCTTTGAAAATAAGCCCTCAGGTAGCCTCCAGGAAGAGGAAGGCAAAAGTCTTATTAGAGGTGAGAGAGCAGGATTCTTGGCATTTAGGTGCAAGACCTCCTCTGTGTTACTCATGCCATACCTGCAGTAACACTGAGTCACAACTCGGTCGCTGCCACAGCCAGCCTGAGTGACACACCTAAAAATGCAGTCTGGTGGGGCTTCATCCAGAGAGCCTTCACGTGTGGAGCACCCAGAGCACCAGGCTTTACAAGGCCCTCCAGGAAATGGGATGTGTGTTCCTGGCCACTTGTTGCTTCTCCAGATTCTGTCTGACAGGTCCCAGTGAGAGCTCCTGTCCCTGCTTAGTTAGTGCCTCCTGGCAGCACCTCAACACCTCTCTCAAGTACCCCAGGAGGTGTGCAGGCACCATGCAGAACTCTCAGAGCATCGTGCAGCTGCTGACAGGCCATGTCAGGCAAAGAGCTCTGTGGTTTGGGATGTAGCTGCTGAGGTCAGGGATGAAGGCAGGAGGGGAACGCACTTACATTTAAACAGAGCCTGTGCACTGGTGTGCTTTAGAACCAGGATTCCAAAATATTTTGCCTTTTCCAGGACTCCTCCACACTGTCTAAGAATGAAAAGGATAAATTGATTTCTGCTGGATGAAAGTAAATATACATGATGCTGATCAGAAGGGGAGAGGCAAAGATGATCTATTTCCTGCAGGAGTGGAAAATTGGGTAATTCATGTTCCAGCCTCCTGATGATACAACACCCCTCAGATGGTAGCTGATATGTGCCTGCCATCACAAACCCATCCTTTTATTTTGCTTTTATTTTCTTATGCCTAAACTCCTTTTCTGAAAGTATCAGGGTTGCACATGGCCTCCAGCAGCCATCACTTTCTGATCTGGCTACACTTTCAAGCCTTTGAGCAATTCATGCCAGTTTTTGTAGCCTATGAGTTTATAAGGACAAGGTGCCTGGTGGGAAGAAAGGAAAAACATCATATAGACTTTAATGGGCATCACTGTCCATACGGTATGAAACACCCCCAAATAGCAATCTGTGTGTCCTGTCCTGCTGCAGCACCTGACTCAGTGTCCCAGTCCAAGACTGCAGCAGCACTAATAACAATCTGTTACTCTCAGCACTTCCAAGTATCGGAGCTCAGCTCAAACCAGATGCTCCAGTTTTGAAAAGCTGGAATCTCGAGAAACCAGGAACTATGACCTAATTTCATAGCACATGATTAATACTGCCTCAGGAAGCCAGAAACTACACAAGCTGTGGAGCCAGGAGTTGAACTTGATGATCCTGATGGGATTCTATGTCTCTGTCTTCTGCTGTGGTTTGATAACTTGCCTGTGATTCAGGAAATGGCCACCATCATTTCAAACCGAGTCTAGATGAATTGCAGTATGAGAACTTCAGTGAAGCTGGTGCTGTTGTATCTTCCAAGGCAACTGGCATTGTATGTTTAGGATCATGATTTTAGTAGACCAAAAGTCTACCTCCTAAAGTGCTCTTGGTGCTCTCAGCAGCAGTCCTTTGGTGAGCCAGCAGTGTGGGACAGTGGCACCTCATGAGACAGCCATCTCAGTAGCAAGCAGCTTGTGGGGAAACGGGGTGGGTGGTGAATGTTACCAACCCATGGGCTGGGTGAGAAGCATGCTGGGAGGTGTGAGGCTTTATGGAGCTCTGAGATTTGTGTATTGGTAGGGGGCAAACTGTGCCTGAGCAGTCACCATGAGAGGGTTGTGGCAAGGCCTGAGGGCACAAGAGGCCAAACCCTTGCTGAGGAGGGCATGGTGACTGAACAGCTCATCATTTCCCTGAGCACCCTGGCCTTTCTTTAGCAGAGTTGTCTGCCTAAAAACTCACTGTTCAGAGCTCATGAAGCCACTGACCAGAGGAACCAAAGTTTATGCCACCTGAATTTATGACAACACCCCAGTTGTGCAGCACTGTCCCTGGGCTAGCAGGAGAGCAAGGCTGCTGCCAGGCACTGCTGGCAGTGGCTGTCAGCACAGGCAGAGGAGGAACTTTTGCCATCAGCAGAGTCTGTAAACACATCTCAGTTTGGAAAAAATACTTGCAGCCTAGCTTTCAGATGGAAAGAAGTCCTGGTTTTGTCCCCTGACTAGTTGTGTTGTACAGAAGGGGTCCCTTTAGTTCCTGAGACCTCTGCCCTGGGCAGGCTTGCACAGCAGCGTGCCTTCTTCAGATGTGACCTCTGCATTCCATGCTTTTTCCCAGCAATCTTTCTTAGAGCCTTCAGGAGGAGAACCTGGGCAGTCAGGGTTCAGCAGATCACAGGCTGAGGCCTACTCTTACAGAAGTGTCCAGAGCTCAGAGGATCAGACAAAATGCTTCCATCATTAGCCTGTGTGTGGTGCATCTGTTCAGCTTTCCAGCTTGTTTTGCTCGCAGTGGGTTCTTTAGTTGGGTTTATGAGGTTCCTTTGCCTATTCACAGTGAAAGCTACAACAATAGGAACCTCTGTTTAAAATCACCCCTTCCTAGAGTGCAGTCATATCTCTGGGCCTGCAGTACCATTCAGCTGTGGCTGCAGAATTGAAGGTTAGAAGGAGAAATCAAACCTCTCCCTCCTCTTGAGTGTGCCAGCCCTTCCCTTTCGCTGCCGCACTGCGATGGTCGCTGTGGGAATCGCTGGCCTGGTGCGTGGATGTTCAGAGCAACCTTCCACAACCAACATGCACTGGGCTGCAAAATCCATTAGCTTCAGCCCTGTAAAAAGTAGACTTAGAGTATAGTGGATGTAATAAAATTATAGTGGTATCATAAAAACGTATTACTCTTTCATAAAGGATATTAAGTGTCTGAACATCTATAAAAAGGTTCCCCATCAATCCTCTACTTTCAGTCCCTGCCTGTGGGACTGAGGCTCTCCTAAGAAATGCACACTGTGTGCCTCATGGTATTCACCAAGGCTCACCGGCCTTGGGCCCATGGAAGCAGCACGGCCTGATCCTGTGGTGCCTAACAGGGAGTAGAAAGTGGGCATGAGTGGAAAACCCGACTTGCCTGACATTGCCTGTCCAGCTTGCACAGGCACCCACGGTGGTGTGACACCCGAGCAGCACAGAGTCAGGCTGTAGAGGAACAGGACAAGTTTTTCTTCTGCTCCTGAGTGACAGACAAAGGAGAAAACCTTTGCCTTTGCCATCCTCCCACTGCTTCTGCAGCAAGGTAAAAGATGCTGTGTTAACTCCCCCTCTATTACTCAGTGGCAGTAAATTTTTAGCCTTGCAGCAATCTTGGGGTTACTTGATGTTGGCGCCTCTTGTGCTGCATCCGAGTTTTCAGTGCTCAGACTCGTGGGGAATCATCAGGGAGGTGCTGTGTTTTGTCTTTCTTAAATCCCCCACGTTTTGTGAAAGACACAGAGTTCCTCTTAGCCAGAAATGGTGGCTGCATATCACCAGGACAGGCTATTTTTACCCTATTCTTAAATTGCTTTCTAGCATATTCAACTCAGCTCAACAAGATTCCCATCTTTAATTTTGAGGATGACTCACAGTACCTGTGTTGTGAGCCCCAGCACCACCAAGGCCACCCTCTGTGCTCGCAACAGGTGATGATGCTGGTTCATGACCAATGGACTCAGAGATTGCATGGACATCACTAAGGTCAAAAAACTTAGCAAAATACTTTCTTTTTAGCCAAAAAGAAGGCCAAATGAAGTCATCATAGTGTTTGAAAGGAGATGGGATTTCTTTACTTGTAGTTTGGAGACCTTCCAAGCTTCTTTTAATGAGGTTGTAAAGCTTTCTAACTCACGGTGTGTCACCTTTACCATTGAGCCAGTAGCCTGGAAACCCAGGGTGAAACTAAAGATTTCCATGTACCCAGCACCTGTGCACAACCTCAGGCTGCTCCGTGACAAGGTTCCCTGCTAACTGCTGCCCTACAGACATGATACTTACATGGTTTCTACTCCCAGAAGGAGCCAGTGACACCAAGAGCATTTGAAGACCTTGCTCCAAAAATGAACTCTCGGCAAAGTAGGTGTACACACCAAAACCAAGGCCTGTGCCTGTCAGCAGCTCTACGATGCTCTGAGAGTTCTGCATGGTGCCTGCACACCTCCTGGGGTACTTGAGAGAGGTGTTGAGGTGCTGCCAGGAGGCACTAACCAAGCAGGGACAGGAGCTCTCACTGGGACCTGTCAGACAGAATCTGGAGAAGCAACAAGTGGCCAGGAACACACATCCCATTTCCTGGAGGGCCTTGTAAAGCCTGGTGCTCTGGGTGCTCCATACGTGAAGGCTCTCTGGATGAAGCCCCACCAGACTGCATTTTTAGGTGTGTCACTCGGGCTGGCTGTGGCAGCGACCGAGTCGTGACTCAGTGTTACTGCAGGTATGGCACGAGTAGCTAAGAGCACAGAGGAGGCCTTGCACAAGCAGCCCCACTCGCGCTGTGACAGCCAAGTGTCTCTGTTAGGCTGAGCGGACACATTGGCAGGCTAAAGCAGCCTGACTGGCAGCGTGATTGCAATGCTGACATCTCATGGCCAAAAGAAGAAGCTGCTGCTGCTGCTGCTGCTGCTCTGCCTGGAAAGTTTCAGTATGTATCACACCGCTGCAAAAAGCACGGGGTGTTAAACCAGTGGTAGATAACACATTCGCCCACAGTCACGTCTCAGTGTGACTGAAACCTTAATTTACTTCAAAATTCTAAAAAAGCCAGAAATTTGGCTCCTTTCTCCTGAGTCTGGATTTCTACAGCTGGTTGCAAAAGGGTGCCAGCCACTGAAATGCAGCTGGTCTGCCTGAGCCTCCTTACATCATCGGGTTTCATTGCATATCTTCTACTGAGAGAAACAAGAAGCCTCTTCCCAAGACTCGAGGCTGCCCAGGAACAAACTTCTGGGGGAAGTAGGTTTCTTGAGACAGAGCATGGAGAAGCCCTAAACATGTCTTAACCCGCCTGTGATGCATTTCCTTCCCGTAAGTACCTTGACACATCCCATTTTGGATCCTAGCAGCGAAGCTGGATGGACTGCTGGGGGACTTTTACATCACCAGGAAGAAAACAGATGCATCGGACTTTCTAGCCATGTCTCTCCACACTATCAAACAAGGCCTGGGCTGGATCCTCCAGAGTGCAAGTGCTGGTTTCTCCATCACCAGCAGCATCTTCAGTGCCTCCGCTGGAAAGCTCAATGAGAAGCTAAAGATTCTGAATAAGGCTGAGATGTCTGGTGCTCACTCTCACAACGTTGTCTACTTCTCCCTTTCTGACAAGGAAGAGATGCAGAGGACAGGATGCCTGGGAGATATCAGCCCTGTAGCTCTGAAGTCCACTGTGATGAAATACAACAGCTAGAAACTTACATGGGCTTAATATTTGGTGAAGAAAGGCAAGCTGGAACACTGAGAATTTTTCTTTTGTCTCCTTCACTCAACTTTCCAGGAAGTTTCTCCCTTCTAGCTGCTACCAGTATCTCTGTCCTCTGTCTTCTCTCACCAGTCAGCATCCAGAGACAGTGTTTCACCCCATAGCTTTAGTGTGAGGTGAAAAGGGTGAGCTGCTTTTGAACAAATGCAAAAATGTGGAAAGACAGGGCATTAAAATCTTCCTGAGGAGGACTGCATGTGGTGTGGCCCTGTTTTGGGGATGTTGTTCTGAAAAGCAGGAGAACAGCGGTCTCTTTCACCAGGTCTTCCTCACCAGACACCACCAGGTCTCCCAAGCAAAAAGGCATTGAAGAATGTTTTCCTCACTGGAGGCATCAATACCTGTATCCTGGGTTTCACTTCTTAGCCAGCGTATCTAGGAGAATGGCGACTGAGTTTTGGGGACCAAGAACTCTTGAAGCAGAAGTGGCTATGCTTTCTTCCAGAGATACTGTACAGCACTTACTCTCTTGTGAACCATATTTTTGATGGTTCACAGTTTTCTCCACTTGTTTGGGGTACTGTAAATACAAATGTTTTTCAATACCTGCTCAACTACAGTGGATCTGTGGGTGCTGCCAGAAACTACTATTGGCTTTACCAAATAACAGATAGATTAAATCAACCACAGCACCCCCAAAGGACAGCATTTCCAATCAGTCCTTTAGAAATGAGGAGCACTTAATAATCAACAGTTTGGGGCTGGCCAGGTTTTGAGATATCTTAAAGGGGGCTAATGTCAGAAGTCAAATGCTCCCCATCTCTTGAAAATGGAAGCAACCTAAGATGTCACAGAAGTCTGGCATCCAAATGATGTAATTTTCAAAAAAACAGTGGTCAGTTGTAAAAGTAATTCCCTTGAACATTTACAGCTATAGCTTGGTCCCCTTTCTGTTGAAAGGAAAACATAATTTCAGACTTTAAACTTCTAGTACTACGTAACACATTGAAGTCACATAAATCCAGTAGGAACATGACTACCAAGCTAAGATAATGATTCTTAGTTGTACTTTTTTTGAAAGACAGCATCTCCTTCACCCAGATTTCTTGAATTATCTCTTTTTTTTTTAAAATACTAGTTTGATTTGTAGAATATTGATGTTGTAAAATATAGTATTGCTCCTGTCTTTTAAACACTTTCACACAGCATTACTTTAAGCAAGTAAAGAAGGACAGGGAGCTACTGGAGAAGGCACAAAAAGGTGCTATGGAGATGAGGGGACTATTACATCTCTCTTATGAAGAGAAGCTGAGGGACTTGGGACTTTTTAGCCTAGAGGAGAGAAGACTGAGGGGGAAACTTATCAATGCTTAGAAATACTAGTGGGGTGGGTGTCAGGAGGATGGGGTCAGTCTGTTTTCAGTGGTGCCCAGTGACAGGACAAGAGGCAATGGGGATAAACCTGAATGTAGGAAGTTCCACCCAAACATGAGGAGGAACTTCTTTACTGTGAGGGTGGCAGAGCACTGGGACAAGCTGCCCAGAGAGGTTGTGGAGTTTCCTTCTCTGGAGACATTCAAAAACCCCCTGGTGACTACCCTGTGCAACCTGCTCAGGTGATCTTGCTCTGGCAGGGGGATTGATCTAGATGATCTCCAGAGGTCCCTTCTAATCCCCACTCTTCTGAGATTCTGTGATTTTCCAGGTATTGAAACACAGAGCAGCATCAACCAGATGCAGAGCAGAGGGGCAGAATCACGCCTCTTTTGATGCAACCCAGGATGTGGTTGGCTTCTGGGCTGCAGATGCACATTGGTGGCTCACGCTCTGCTTCTCACCCAGAAGTACCCCCAAGTCCTTTTCCTCAGGGCTGCTTTCCAACACATCATCTCCTAACCTGTATGGATAACGTGGGTTGTCCTCACTCTGGTGCAGGACCCTGCATTTAGCTTGTGTCCAGTATCCCAAGCTGGAGGATAGTTCATTTTCCATGTTTTGCAAAGGACTGAATACTCTGTATGTGAAAACCAAGTTCCAGGCACTGGATGGCATTACACAGTTCAGACTGAGTTACTCTGTTGTCTTGTTCTGTAACGACATCTGATACCATAGAAGAAATGCCCACATTGCATCAGAATGATATGAGGGGTTTTTTAATACTGAGTGAAAAAGAGAAAACAAAAAAACATTACTGAGTGCTTTTTTGAAGAAGAGTTGGTCTTGCTTTTGTCTCACAGTATGTCTTATTCCTTTGTCTGATGTCCTTAAGTCTGACAATTCAATGTCTCACAAGCAGCATTGGTTCTGACATAGAAGCAATATCACCTTTGCAAACTGCGGCACCATTATGAAATGAATTACAGAATTTACTTGGATACAGGGAAGAACATTTCTTGTTTAACTGTCAGTTTTTGTCACAATGAGTATTTGCTTATTAGCGAAAGTTCTTCTTCAGCACTGATCACAGAATTGCAGAACCACAGAATGCATTAGACTGGAAGAGACCTTTAAAGGCCATGTAGTCTAACCACCTGCAGTCAGCAGGGACACCTGACCAACAATTTTTCCTGGCAGCTCCTCAAATCCATGACTCTAAAACCTATGTTATATCTAATATGTAACTCATTTGACTTCTTTGCCTGAGCATATAATTATCTGTATTTCCACAGTGGTTAATGCACTGTAATGGGGGTCTTGGTCGACAGCAAGTTAAACATGAGCCAGCAGTGTGCCCAGGCAGCCAGGAGGGACAACCGTACCCTGGGGTGCATCAAGCAGAGCATGGCCAGCTGGTGCAGGGAGGGGACTGTCCTGCTCTACACTGCGCTGGTGCGGCCTCACCTTGAGCACTCTGTGCAGTTTTGGGCACCACAGGACAAGAGGGACACAGAACTGTTGGAGAGTGTCCAGAGGAGGGCAACGAGGATGGGGAAAGCTCTGGAGGGGAAGTCTTATGAGGAAAGGCTGAGGGGAGACTTCATCACAGTCTATGGATTCCTGATGAGGGGGAGCAAAGGGGCAGGTGTCAATCTCCTCTCGTTGATGACCAGTGACAGAACCTGAGGAAACAGCATGAAGCTGTGACAGGGGAAGTTTAGGTTGGATGTTAGGAAGAGGTTCTGTACTGAGAGGGTGGTTGGGCACTGGAACAGGCTCCCCAGGGAAGGGGTCACAGCACCCAGCTTGGCTGAGATCAAGAAGTGCCTGGACGATGCACTCAGTCCCATGCTCTGACTTGTCTGGCCCTGTGTGGAGCCAGGAGTTGGACTTGATGCTCCTTATGGGTCCCTTCCAGCTCAGGAGATTCTGTGATGCTTTATTAGGATGTTAGCTATCTGAACAAGACGTTTTCCCTCGTGAAGCAATTCCTACAAAAAGGCAAAAAGACAAGGCCAAGAGAGGTGTGATATGACTTGTCAAATGCCACGATGCAGGTCAGTAGCAGTACAACCATTATCTGAGCCATGACCCCTTGTGGCTCCCCTCATCTGCAAAACCTTTATTGATTAATGCAGCTCTTCTGAGAGTCCTGTAAGACCCAGTACTCAGGAATCACCCAGACAAAAAGAAAACCAGGAAAACTCAAGTTTGACTATTAACAAATAATCAAATGCTGCAAAGGACAAAGAGATACCCCATCTGAACCTCTTGCATGGCCCCATTTCCAGCCAAAGTGCCCAAACACAAAACTCCAGGTAGACAGGGTTTATTGCAGCCTTGTGCTTCTGCAGCACACTAGAGAGCTAATCCACAAGTTTCATGTGTCCAGCCATGTCTGACATGCTGGGCTGTGCTCCATCCTTGTTGAGAAGCTAGCTCTTGCAGACTTCCAGCCAGGCATTTGCTATTCAGTGGGTGTTTCCCACACTCCTTCCTTTGAAATACCCCTTGTATTGTAAAATCAGAGCACTTGGCAAATCCTGACTTTATTAGGTTTTGTGGGCCATGAAGATTGTGTTGGCACAGCATTTTTCCTTATCCTGGGTTCTCAAGCAGATATGATTATTCATTCTGAATTTGCTGTTAATTACAGGCATTTTATTTTGTGTTCCCTTCTCACTCACCCCAGACCAAACACATCTGTGATAGGAGGCACAGGCTCACCCTGGCACGCTAGGGAATTGTGCCTGAGACTATCAGCTGAGCGACTAGCATGGTGAGACTTCAGGGCTTATGATTTTGAGGCCTTTGAGGATTTTCTGTAGTGTGTCAGGTTGGGCACTCGTGACTGCTAGGTACTTTAGAAGACCATGGCACAGTTGAGGGCCACCACTGTTGGGTGAATGGGGACTTGCACACATCTCTCCTTGCCAGGGTGGGGCTGTGCACTGCAGCTCATGGTAGCAGACAGCCCTGATGGTTCAGTTTTAACATTCTTTGTCATCAGGATGGATGACTAATGCTGTTCCCTCCTACAGCCTTGTGTGCTGGGGAGGGAGGCAGATGTTCCTGTTGCACAGAACAGGGACCTAAGTAGAGTCAGACTGTGTGCTTGTGTCTTCCCTTTGACATGTGTCCTCCTGACAGTTGAACTTGTGAGGGCAGTGGGCCAGCAGAGCATCTGGCATGATGCGTTCAATCCACTTGGTTTAAGTTGAAATTAAGTGATGTTTCAATTCTGCTCCAAGAAAATGTTTTTGTCAAGCCAATGCAAGAAATGGATTTAATTCAATTAAGCAAAGCATTCTATTCCTTTGGCAGACTTTTAGTTACTCAGAACATTGATTTCAGACCTTATCTGCTCAATACTATTTAGTAAGTCACTCAGCTTTCCTGAAAAACAAAACCAAACCAAAAATACCACATACCATAGTTCTCAGCCAGGCCATACAGAATTACATCTGCACATAAGCAGATGGAAGAGCCTTGCATTTGTGACATATCCACATGTTCCCTATGTACTCAAAAAAAATGGGTAGAGAAAATAGTAACAGTGTAAGATGTCTTATTTTACTTCAAAAGAAAAAAAAAAATCTCATGCATGGTGCATTTTTCCAGCCCTTTTATTGCCTCTTTGCTGATTTGATGATTTGTAGTAGGGGTGTCAGCTTAAAGGAGTTGAATGCTTTGGATTGCAGAGTCCATTTGCTGAACTGGAAGTCTCTAACTGCCACGGTGGCCCAGGGGTAACTGCACTTTTAACTGCAGACAGGCTGTTCACTACATAGAGAGTGAGAAGGAGTCACTCCTATTGAAGACAAGCACTGCAATGCCCACAAGGACAGGGACATGCAACTTATGACATGCTAATTATTGGATATTTTTCTGCTCTGAAGGAAAACCTTGCCTTGAACACCTCCCTGTATAATCTATTCCCTGATCATACTGGTGCCGGTAGTAGAGTGAGAAAAGCAACTGGGCAACTGTGGAAGAAGGGAGAAGTGAGTAGATAGTCAAAAAGTGCCAAGAGAAAACAGCATTAAGGAAGGTATGTTGCATACCATTCCCAGTGGTCCCATTCTGAGAGATTCTAGGAGTGAATGAAGAGTGGTCAGGGCAGCCCTTCCCAGAGACACCAAGTGAACAGGGGATGGAGAAAGTCCCCCAGTTGCAGAGAAGGTCCCTGCCTGGTGGCTGAGGGATTTTAGTCATGCCCAGGACACCTATGCTGCAGCCAGACGCTGGGTGAGCCACCCATTCCTTAAGGGTCCTGCCAAGACACTTCAGGACCTACCTGAAGGAGCCTGATCTGACTTCTGGAAATAAGTAGGGTGGATGAGGTTGTTTTGATGAGATCAGTGATGAGAGTTGTGTAAAACAGAGCCTGTCTGGGATAAACAGTGAGATGAGACAGGACCGAGTCATGTCTAAGAGCTTCTATTACCTTGTTAAAACATAATCCCAAAGGGAACTGTATCAGTCATTGATGTTTCAGGAGCCTGGAGGAATCTGTCCCAGATCTGACAGCCCAGGTCACAGGTGTGCTGGTAGCTGGATGACAAGCTGTTGAGCATGATCTTACTCAAAGAAGTCCCATAGGCAATTCTGGAGTATTCTCCATGGTTCTTTCTGACTTCTGCTACAGCAATTGTGGAAGGAGACCCTAGCTGGAAGGAGTCCTGCAGGATGTGGATGGAGATTTTTAATCTGAAACTTTTGAATAAAGTTGTGCTTTTTAAAATCTTACTCCAAATTTGTCAGCAGCCCTGGGCAAGGCCCACCTGGTTGGATATGAGTCCATGGGGTGGGTTTTTGCTCTGCTGGAAAGCTTAACTCTGAGCTACAAGGGTCTCTCACTACGCTGGCAGAAATCTCACCCAAGACCTCCAGCATCTTGTTCTGTCTCCATCTGCTCCATCACGTTCTGCTTTTTAGAGTCGCCATCCTCACTGCTGCAGTGCAGCTGTACCCATGAACAGGGAAGGCAGCTGTGAGCTGGGGAGACTTCTGGGAATGAGGGTGGAGGAAGACACCAACAGAGGCTGCTGGGAACATGACAATTTTTCAATGGTTATTTCAGATGTGTACAAACTGAGGGGCCAGCTCACCTCTGCTTTTCAAAGCAGAGGCATTTTCGGGGGGGACTTGCCTGGCTGATGTAGCTACAGGAGCACACCTCTGTTCAAACTCTCATGGGTATTGTAGAAGAAAGCTGTGGTGCCTGGGAGAGTAGGTCTGTGGGGCAGGATTGCTATGTATGCAAGCAGGGGGCTCACTGTGAGCTGAGCAATGCCATGTTGATTGCTCTGCTGTTCATTCCAATACAGCAGAGTGGGTGGGACAGTCTGTCGTGTCTCCCAGCAGCATTTTGACATGCAAGCTGAGTCAAGCTGGAGTCAGAGCTTGGAGGAACATGACACACCTTTTCCTTTCCTACTCGGCCACCTTGTTTTTTGTGAAGGATACACCTAAGCTTAGACACTGATGTTGGTGTAGCACATGAACAGCTATTAACCAGCTGTACATCACATCTGAGGAAAGCTTAAATGAAAACAGAGGAGAAACAGGAGAGGACAGACCTGTGTGCTGAAGCACACACCAGCTTCAGAAGCAAGTTCTTGCTTGTCAGAAGCACTCCCAGCTTGTCAGAATCAGGGATTTACTAGAAAGAAGTGGCCCAAGATGCAGCTCTCTCAGTTCAAGCCCTTTTGACCGTGGCACTCAAAGCTGTGCAAGGAACCATCCTGCTTGTGTTTGTTGGATGCAGTGTGTCTGTGGGCAAGACTTCTGCTCACTGGTGTTTCCCTCCAGCCTGAGCAGATCCACTCTCTGCAGTGCTGCTGCTTGTCACCGAAGCGCTCACAGGGCTCCTGGGCAAGCAAGCTCAGTAACTCAGGGACGTTGCTTGCTGTCTAGTCTCTCTGGGTACCCAGGGAGCGAGCTACTCCACCTTGTGACTGTTGTATCTTCATTACTGACACAGTAACAATTTAATGTCCTGTTCAAAAGAAGGGTAGATGAGGTACTTAGGGATATGGTTTAGTTTAGGATGAGAATGGTTGGACTTCATGATCTTCAAAGGTCTTTTCCAACCTTGTGATTCCGTGATGGGACCCCAGAGTGTCTTGCTTGACTTTGGCCATCCCTTTGCATCTGTGCAAGTTGTGCTGACATCACATCTCTCCCCAGCAGTGATGGTGAGTTTATCAGATGAAAAATAGGCTACCAGGTCACACTTGGCTGTCAGGCACTACCCTGTGCTGGAGTAACACTAATTCCATGTCAAGCCATTGTAGCCTTTCTTGACAGACACACATCTTGATTGCCACCAGCCTGTTACAGAGGTTAATGGCATCTAGTGGTGACCTCTGTAAAGTGGGTCATTAGTGCAGAATGCTGCAAGACTAAATGTTGGTCAGCCTGAGGCATTAGTATGTTCACCACATGAAAGCTTGCCAGGCAATGGGGCATCATTTACCGAGCTATTATGTCTGAAGACACAGCAGTTGTGAGGAAAGCCAGATGACAGGACAAGCAATTATTTTTTTTACACACTTTCCCTGGGAGAAGCCCCAATGGAAACATGCCCTACAACTCACATTGGTGATTTCACTCCCCAGTCCTGCATGGCACAGCAGCATGGGATTCAGTCTCCAGGAGATGCTGTTGCTGCTTCTAAGTGCTATTCAGCTCAGGAGGATTTTTCAACAGAATGTTAGCTATCAGAAGAGTGGCAGAGATAAATACAGTGAGCAGCTAAAGTGCCTCCTGCCTCAACACCCAGCCTTTGAATGATCTGACTACATTGTGAGGAATGGTCTGGGACCACTCTTGGGCAAGTCAGGGAATTGCTAAGCCTCTTTGGAAAACAGTATCTCAAGTTAGGCATGAGATGTCCAAAAGCATTACTCGGAGCCAAACCCACTTCAAAACAGCTTCTTGAGATATGAAAGAAATATGCCATCTTCAGGGGCTTTTGTATTCTTGTTCTTCTAGAGTCATGTCCCATTAAGAAATGCTCTCTTCCAGTGAAACTCCTTTCTACCTTTTTATCTAGGATGTTTTTAAGTGCAGATGACTGATCCTCAGAAAGGGATATTAAAGACTTTTGGGGAATAAATAAATAAAATTTAAAAATAAAGTGCTTGAGGTGGTTGACCCTGCTGTTGAAATGCACTCCACAGCAGTTTTTGATGAGAGAACAGTGGGGCAGAGAAGCTCAAAAGTGTAATAAATAGCAGAGCTATGGTGTTAAATTAAATTACCACTTCTGCAGCAGTGTAAACCTCTACATCTGCAGAACACTGTATGTATTATGCTTTCCAATTAAAGTATGACTAAAAGCTCATCCTTCCAGACATTAGAGAACCTGTGAACCCCAGTAACATGCACATTTCTGCAAAGAGAGATGGGACTATAGCAACAATAGGCCAGTCAGTATAGCAACTATAGGCCAGTCAGCCTCACTTCTGTCCCTGGAAAGGTGATGGAACAGCTTGTTCTGGATGCCATCACCAAGCAACTGGAAGAGAAGAAGGTCATGAGGAGTAGTCAGCATGGATTCACCAAGGGGAGATCATGCTGGACCAATCTCATAGCCTTCTATGATCCCATCACCGGCTGGGTGGATGGAGGGAGAGCAGTGGATGACATCTACCTTGACTTCATCTCCCATGACATCCTGATAGCAAAGCTGAGAGGTCATGGGATAGATGAGTGGACAGTGAGGTGGGTTGAGAACTGGCTGTCGGACCGGGCTCAGAGGGTCGTGATCAGCGGAACAGAATCTGACTGGAGGCCTGTGACTAGCGGTGTTCCCCAGGGCTCGGTGTTGGGTCCAGTCCTGTTTAATATCTTCATCGACGACCTTGGTGAGGGAATAGCATCCACCCTCAGCAAGTGCCGATGATACAAAGCTGGGAGGGGTGGCTGACACGCAGGACACTGCGCTGCCATCCAGAGAGACCTGGACAGGCTGGAGAGCTGGGCAGGGAGAAACCAGATGGGGTTTAATAAAAGCAAGTGCAAAGTCTTGCACCTGGGGAGGAATAACCATCTGTATCGGTACAGGCTGGGGGATGACCTGCTAGAGAAGAGCTCTGTGGAGAAGGACCTGGGGGTTCTGGTTGATGACAGGTTGGCTATGAGCCAGCAATGTGCCCTGGTGGCTAAGAGGGCCAATGGGATCCTGGGATGCATCAGGAAGAGTGTGGCCAGGTCTAAGGAGGTGATCCTCCCCCTCTACTCTGCCCTGGTCAGGCCCCACCTGGAGTATTGTGTCCAGTGATGGGCTCCCTGGTATAAAAAAGACAGGGATCTCCTGGAGAGAGTCCAGAGAAGGGCTACGGAGATGATTAAGGGCCTGGAACATCTCCCATATGAGGAAAGGCTGAGTGAGCTGGGGCTGTTCAGCCTGGGGAAGAGAAGACTGAGGGGGGACCTAATTAATGTTTATAAATATCTTAAGAATGGGATGCAGGGGGAATTGGCCAACCCCTTTTCAGTAGTCTGTGGAGACAGGACAAGGGGCAATGGCTGCAAACTGGAGCACAGGAAGTTCTGCACCAACATGTGGAAGAACTTTTACCCAGTGAGGGTGACAGAGCCCTGGGACAGGCTGCCCAGGGAGGTGGTGGAGTCTCCTTCTCTGGAGATATTCAAGACTCGTCTGGACGCCTGTCTGTGCAATATGTGCTAGGGAGCTGCTTTGGCAGGGGGGTTGGACCCGATGATCTCTCGAGGTCCCTTCCAACCCCTACGATTCTGTGATTCAGTAGTCTGTGGGGGACGTGCAGTAATGAGGATACTGGGGAGGGGTGTTTCTTTTTGGGGTACTTTACCACTGACATCAGCTAGGCACAGAGAACAGGTACAGTCTGATGAGAGACTGAACTTCCTCAGCATGTACAGAAGACAGGTGACTGGGCTGTTGCTGTATGGAGGTTGGGGTTCTCACCTGTACTCTGTTGACCCATCACCAGATGACCTCAGCAATGCACTTTCCCTTTCTGCAACTCGGTTTAGGAGTCTTTTCAGTGAGAAAAAAAACTCAGCTACTGCTTGATAAATGTTCTTCCACAAATCTAGGGACAGAATTATGTCAAAGATTCTCTACACTTGGAACAAACCCTCCTTGCAACGAGTGTTCTACTATGAGATCAGATATTCCCACCTCTCCCCTGCACATCAGAATAAAGCAAAGTACCATGGCTTAATTGTCAATCATCACCTGACTGCTAATGAGAGTAAAACCTTCCAACTGATTTATGTGCAAAAGGAATCCTCACATCACCAAAGGATGACTCCTCCCTTACCTGAGTTATGAATTCTTTTTGCTTCCAAATCCAAACACTGAACACAAAAGAATTAAAGGCACAACTGCCACCCATTATGTGAAATACCAACATTATGAGATGCAGGAAAGCTAACATTTGCTGGTAAATAATGCATTATATGTCAGACTGGTAAGAACCACAGCAGTGATTCAGTGTTTTGCTTTGTTCCCCATGAAAATGGTGTGAGTTTTGAAAAGCTGTCATATTTATGGGGGATTGCAAAGAGCATTTTGTAAATATTATTCACAGGGATATTTCTGAAATCAATTTGGCTGTCAGATGGAAGGCTGTATAATTCACACTATAGTGTGTGCATTAAGAAATCCCACAGGTATATTTCCTTCTGCCACTTGAAACTAATATTGCAGGAAATCGCTTAAAGGAAAGGAGGCCAGGCATTGGCTTTCATTGCTCTAAGTATCAAA
Source organism: Porphyrio hochstetteri (assembly GCA_020800305.1). Taxonomy (NCBI): domain Eukaryota; kingdom Metazoa; phylum Chordata; class Aves; order Gruiformes; family Rallidae; genus Porphyrio; species Porphyrio hochstetteri. Next base: position 13,036,124 of record CM036938.1, on the reverse strand, counting down.
TGCAGGACAGACATCTATAATGGCATATCTTTGTGGAAGGCATAATGCATACTGAACACTCATTGTGGAATTGGAAGGCAGTGAATTGTCTGATGGAGATTTGTGTCCCATGAGAAAGCCCTGCAATTAATTCCATCTGGGTGTGAACTGCTGAGAGGAGATCTAGCCTCTTCATCTCACCTCCGTTTGGAATCATGCTTGTCCTGACCATGCATAAAGATACTTCCTTCCACAGACTAGCCATTCTTCTGACCCACCTTTCTCAACCTTCTGCTGTGGAATTGATCCTGTTTAGATAATGGATATTCACTGGCTTTGAGCAAAAGGGACCTTGTGGGTCAGGCTCTCACTTGACCTGCCAAAAACCCAGAGTCAGGTCCTTGTTCCAATAATTATTTCACCATCCACCCAAAGGGAAGGAGTCCCATCAGAGGAGACTGAGTGCACATTGCTTTTGTGAGCATGAATCTGTGTACCCTCCTGTGGTATGCTGGTCAGGTTCATACTCCAGGTTGGGACAGACTGCTCCTGGGTGGTGAAATTTTACCTCTGATGTTTCTTGTTGCCTTTTCAGATGGTCTGTGAGGGACCAGCAGAGAATATTTTGAAGTCTCAAGAACTTCCTTGGATAGGTAGAAATATTCCTCACTTAGCTCTAATGGCCATTTTGCATTTAAGATGACATTTGCCCTTCCCGGGAGACAGCTCGAATTTGAGGCTGTCTCTAGGGAACAAACAGGGCCATAGACAGAGACCTTTCCAGGGCTAAAAGGACAGAGGTGCTCCTATGGTGCAAACCTATGTTGGAAAGCAGCAATGGCATCTCACCTTGCAGCCCCTGGGCTCACAGGAGAAACCTTCACCTGCTTTCTGACTCTTTCAATTGAGCTGCAGAAATAATTTCTGTGAGGACTGTGCTAGTTGCCTTCCACTGGGTCAGGACTCGGGGATGAGGCAGGCAAGACCCCACACAAGAGTTGCACATGCTCTCATTAAAGAGAACATTAAAGAGTTCGTTAAAGAACATTTGCTATGGTACAACAAGGCAGCTGTGGTAAGGGATATTGCAAGGAAGGCAGGCTGATGGGAAGGAAGAAGTAGAGTTGGAGAAGCAACACAGTGTAACAGAGAGATGAATGAGTGTGGCAGAGGAAGGAGTGGTAGCACTGATGGGTGTTACCCTAGAAAGTCTTAAGAAAATGCTGGAAAGAATTCCAAAGGACCACAGACCACATCAGCATGGGAAGGCTGAAAATTAATAATCATGGGAACAAGAACCACCATAATCCCATCTGCTTTATGGCTCATTTGCTGTATCAAGGTGTCTTCAGCCATGTGTTGAGGCAAGTAGTTTGCTGACTAAGACCTGGAGAATATCACCCAGCTAGGGTTTTAGATAAGTAATCCCTTATTAGATTTGAGAATTCCCACTCTTAGATGGCTGAATATCACCTGCTATCCTTAACATATGGGAACAGACTGCATTGCCAGAAAGCTGTGCTGAGTGGTGCTGGCACCACACTCTCTTCTGATGTACTGCAGCACTGCTGCTAAAAAGCCTACATGGGAATCAGGACAACACCCTGGTGGGTCTCTCTGAAACCCTGTCTCTGAAATCACTGGAATAACATACAATGTGGCACAGGGGAGATTTCTATAAATAGGAATAATTTTTTTGCAATTACCCTATGAATGCTCAACTGAAAGGAAGACCAGTAACAGGCTGAACCAGCAGTGTTTGCCATTATAAAGGACCTCCTGTGCTTAGCAACCCGTCCATGTCCGGGCTCCACTGTGATGAACAAACACATCAGCAGAAGATGGTCTATGAAAAACATGATAATGAGCCTCATTTGCTGACAGAGCAGAGCAACTGGCTCAAGGTACTAAACAAGGAAGTGATTAGGCCTGAATCTGCCAAAAGACGTTCTCTCTGCATGTGTTAGGCTGGGACATATATCCAGGCTCAGCTCAGAGGGTGACTGAGCCTTTGAAAGCCTCAAGCCTGCCTGGTTCTTAGAGGGGCTGCCAGGATTGCTGGCAGTGCAGCACACATGTCAGACAGTTGCACTCAGGTCAATGCATGGCCATTTTGCTTTCTGTGGACTAACAAGCTATGCATGGGGGCAGTTTGAAACCTATTTTGTGTGTGTCTCTTCTTGCCAGGCTGTAATGATGATACATGGCTGCAAACGTGGTGCCCTAACTCATCCCATCTGTCAGCCAGCTCTGTACAAGCAAATGCTGGCAGAGAAACATGGAGATGGCAGTTGGGCCCACACCTCAACATTCCCTCTGCCACAAGTGCTGACAGATGGAGAACATCTACAGTCACCCAGGTAGACAGAGGTTCTATAGTACTACTACTCAGGGCATGAAATGATGGGTAAACCCCAGCATAATGGGTAAGTTTATCTGGTCACTGTTGTAAAGAAGCAAGGACATCTGCCTTGCTTCCAATCACCAAGCATAATACTGCTTTCTACTACCATCCTTCCCACACAAAATTTCAAACATAAAAGGCCCAAACTCTGCTCTAGTTTGTCCTGACAATCTTAAAAAAAAACAAAACACCAAACAAAACAAAACCAAGCACTGAACTATCCACGAAAGCAAAGACTAACAAGAAACCAAAGAGCTTGTCATTTTCTGGGAGGGGAGATAAGCCAGCTACTGGTGTGGTATGCTAAGTCCCTAGATGATACTTCACACCAGGTCAGTAATCAGGAGCTAATCCTGACAACTCCATAGCCTTTCTGTGTATCTACAGGCACTGCCACTCCTTTGCATCTTTCTCCATATGCAAAATTTAAGATAACAGTAACTTAAGTTTGCCTTGTGAGGATTCAGGTAATGCACTGAAAAAGCCACTGTAAAAATGTCCATAAATCTACAGGTACTTTTACAATGAGACATCATTCCCTACTGAAACAAACTCACACTGCACCAACCAGTAATACACAGATGCTAATGGACAATGCAACTTAGGTGTGTAGTGAAGGTGATGTTTTGCACTTTTAAATGAACCCACTCAACTCCTGGGACAAAAGTGAGGTAGATATTGAACAACTTCCAGACACAGTCTACAAAACCTGCAGGTGAAAATACCATCCACTGACAGGACACTGAACTGTCCAGAGTAGAGGCTTTAATGAGAACAAACAGAACTGTGTCACCACCTTTCATAATCCAATGCCTGGGTGAACCTAGCAGAGTGGAATAACTGAGATCAGATCCATTTTCTCACCAGTAGTTAAGTATCATTTTTCAAAACATCACACTGCACCAGTCACATTTTCTCCACTTAAGAGTTTAACCTGCTTTCTGCCTTTCTGAAAAAAGCATGTTCAGAGAGGGAGCATAAAAACCTCCACAGGGAGGTATGTCACTTGAGCAAGAACTATGAAACCAGGAGAAGGTGGTATCTTGGGGCATGCTCCACGAATGGTTCCATAAAATGCAGAAACTCACTGGTGCAAGCTTGTAACCCAACATCACATGACATCCACTTGGCCCACTAGTCTTCAAAGTTACTGTTCACTTCAGAAAGCTCTGTAACAGTTTATTTTAGCTCAAGGATTCCCTACAGCCTCCAGAAGTGCTTCAAAACACACTGATGACCAGACTTTCCAGATACAAGGATGTTAGTAGCAGATGCTATAGGATTTTCCCCATTTGGTAGCAAAACATGGGAAGACACTTCCAGCTGGGTGCAGACAATCCTTCCCTCTCCAACTCCTCCTTCTGTGCACACTGCTGCAGATCCAAATGCTATATACCAGAAAGTAAGGGTGTAGAGAGAAATCTTGTCGGAAGAGTACAGAGCTAAGAGAAGTGTGGTTCAGTTCTTTTGAGTGCTTCAGTTCAAGACCAGCGACTTCTTTACTTCATCTGTTCTTGACAGATGACGACTCTGCCATCACTTCAAACCTCTGACCTCACCACGTGTTACCCACCTCTCACCTCCCTGATCTGTTTAGTGTAAGACCTACATGGTACCGTGACCTGGTCTCACCCCAGCATCCAGCTCCAATATGGACTCTACACCAACTACCAGCTGAATGGAAAGGCCAATTACTACTTTAGCAGAGGAAATAAAATGACTCAGGTGATTTTGTGTGTTACAATACTTTTAGTACATGGTTCAGCTCTACATGACAAGCCTTCTGCTTTTATGTCATCAAGTTAATGGTTACTGCCAGAAGCAAGACATCCCAGACAATTCCTGGTATCTAACTAATAATGATTCAAGTCTGAACATGCAATTCCAACAGAAGAAAAGACTTTTGCTGAAATTACTGTACGGGGTAGATTAGTGGTTTTAGTGCTGATTAATAGGGGAAAAGAGAAAGTCAGAGTGGCAAGACAAATTGATGCATCTGACACTAATTGCAAGAGTCTGTGGTTTCTAAGATAGAAGCTTCCATATACAACATTTGTATCTTTGACAGTTAATTATATCTACATATATCACCCAGTCCCTCATGATTACACAGAATCATGTGAGGTATTATAACTTAAAAATATTACAACAGCCACGTCAGTTTCCTCCCCTCTCTTTCCAATACCTCCATCTTTAAGCCCAGGCCCTAGATTTCCAAAAGTAGGTCTTTCCATACCTGAGATGAAAACAACATAGCCAACACATTTAACCTCTTCAGTGCAGCAACTGTAACTTTTCAAAGAGGAGGGATCTTTACTGTACTTTCATTGCCTGGATCATATGCAGGCCATGCAGCAACACTGAGAGATTCTATAGTTCAATTCTTTAGCCCAGAGGGTCTGTTTCTAGACAGCGCAGGCATTCTTTTGCCACTTTTCTCAAGGTGGAAACTCCCCCCCGCCCTCCTTCAATGTTAAAATACCTATCTCACTGTTTAAAATTAACTAAAATCTAAACTCCAAACTTCCTGCTATTATCTGCTTTATCTTCTTTGCCCTTGTCTGCTTCCAAGCCTAGACTGATTCATAGCTGCCTCTTCTACTCACAGATCTTTTTCTTCAAATCATCTAAGATACTCAGCTCCCACTGCAGAATAATGAGTAGTAAGGACAGCTTTGTGGTGAAGTTACTCTTGATAATTAAAAAGCTATACAGAGCCAACCAGTGAAAACAGAAATGACAGTATTCTTTTCTCTGTTGTCCATAAAAACCATCATCATCCCCATGACTCACCACATCAGTCCCCTCAAAAAAACACGATATGAATAGTTTGTGTTACAATTACACATCTTTAAGCTCTCTCAGGCCTCCTCCACAAGATTTTCCTTCTTCAAATGTTGCCGTATGCTACAGTTTCTGCAAGGGTCTGTACTCATCTGAGGCATATGAAAGCGGTGACATTTTTCTCATACCTGCACTAATCTCTTGGCCCTCTCTCTATTTTCTTCCTCATGCAGAATGGAATTGTTAACAGTGCTGACAGTTCAGTAAGGCTTACTAGGTTCAGGCAATCCCCTGCAGATGGAAAGAGGATACCCTAAACATGACTAAGGAAATATGTGGACTGCAACCCTGGAAACCTTACAGAATCATAGAATGGTCTGGGTTGGAAGGGACCCCAAGGATCATAGAGCTCCAACCCCCCTGCCACAGGCAGGGTCACCAACCTCAGGCCTGGATCTACACAAGGTTGCCCAGGGCCCCATCCAACCTGGCCTTGAACACTTCCAGGGATGGGGCATCCACCACCTCTCTGGGCAGCCTGTTCCAGCACCTCACCACTCTCTCTGTAAAACCTTCCTCCTAATATCTAATCTAAACCTTCCTTCCTTTAGTTTTAATCCATTCCCCCTTGTCCTGTCATTGTCTATCCTTTTAACAAGTTGAATCCCCTCCTGCTTATAAGCTCCCTTCAGGGACTGGAAGGCTGCAATGAGGTCCCCCCACAGCCTTCTCTTCTCCAGACTGAACAAGCCCAGCTCCCTCAGCCTCTCTTCATAGGGGGAGGTGCTCCAGGCCTCTAATCATCTTTGTGGCCTCCTCTGAATCCTCTCCAACAGTTCTACATCTTTCTTGTGTTGAGGCCCCAGATCTGGACACAGGACTCCAGATGGGGCCTCACAAGGGCAGAGTAGAGAGGGACAATCCCTTATGGGATGGCTACATTCCTGAAAGAGACAGAGCTGCTTTAAATGGGCACCAATTTAACAGATGCTGGTTTCTAGTTCTCACCTACACTCACTTCATTCTGTTTTCTAAAACCTGCCTCTACAGGTAAACCAACTGCCAAGTCCTGCACTTGGGTCGGAACAACCCCGTGTGGTGCTACAGGCTCAGGGCAGAATGGCTGGGCAGCTCTCCAGACAAGAGAGGCCTGGGGGTGCTGAGGGACCTGGGGTGCTGGTTGACATGTGGCTGAACATGAGCCAGCAGTGTGCCCAGGTGGCCAAGGAGGTAATCTTACCCTTGTACTCAGCCCTGGTGAGGCTGCACCCCAAGGACTGCGAGCAATTTTGGGTACTGCAGTATAGGAAGAACATTGAGGTGCTGGAGAAGGTGCATAGAAGGGCAACTAGGCTGATTAGGGGTCTGGAGAGCAGGTCTTATGAGAGGATGATGTTCAGCCTAGAGAAGAGGAGGCTGAGGGGTGACCTTATCCCACTACAGCTGCTGGAAAGGATGTTGTAGTGACACAGAGGTTCTCCTCCCAGGTAACTAACAAAAAGAGGAAATGGCCTCAAGTAGCATCAGGGGAGGTTTAGATTGGACACTAGTGAAAGCTTCTGCACCAAAAGAGTGGTCAGGCTTTGGACCTGGCTGCTCAAAGAGACAGTTGTGTTACCATCCTTTGAGGTGTTCAAAAACATGTAGATGTGGCACTGGGGGACATGGTTTAGTAGACATGGTGGTATTGGGGTGATGGTTAGACTTGACGGTCTTAGAAATCTTTCCCTCTCTAATTTTTTGAAGATTCTCTGATTCTAACATACTAGTATAATTGTTTTAGTAAAGCCATGGAGAAACAAGAACATCTATGTAAGGGCTATTTTTCACTCTAAGTTACTCTATCCTGGTAGCAGGTCACAATTCCAAAACAATTTACCTTACAATAAACAGATTTCTGTTCAACATGGAGCTGGAATTGGCTACTACAGATAAAAACAGGAAGGAAAAAAGCAAACAAAATGAAACATAATAATTATTGAAAAAGGTATGACTAGAAAAATATGACCTTTTACACTGAATTGTCCTTGAAGGCAGCACTTTCCATCTGAAATGTCCAGATAACTTGAAAGACTTCTTTTGTCTGTTAAAAGACTGAAACAATAGCTTTTTCCTCACTTTAATTGATTTTCTTATTTCACAAAATAAGAGGCAGGCACAGTGTATCTAAGGACTTGAGACCAGATGATACTACAACAATAAACAGTATACTAGCAATGTTTCTGCATACACAAAAAAAGCACAAGAAGAGACTGACTGATGCCTTTGATAAGTTAATCTGTTTTGGTGGACAAAAGTAACTTTTGTCCTTCACTGAAGTCAAATATAGTATCTGTACACAATAATAAGAAACAAATGGTGACAAGAGTGTGCATCTCTCAATGACTCTGGTTTGGACATTTATTTCAAGGAAGCACAGGAACCAGGAAGAGCAAGCGCTACGCACTTCACAAACCAAGGCAGTCCTACGTCTGACCGACCCGACAGAGGAACGGAAATAAAGGGAAAAAAAAAAATCACTTTTAAACAACATTGTTTTTTTTTTTCATTAGAGCTCATACTTCTGAAAGGCAACCACAAAAAAATCAGGGAAAAAAAATAGGGTTTAAGATAATTAAAGAAATTAAAAGGTCAGACAGATCGTGCCACGGACAAAAAAATCAGACCTTCAGTTCTGAGAAACAACATTCCTCATTCTGCCTCAAGTCGAGGTAAAACAGGAAGAATAAGATTTCCAAATGCAGAGTCTTGAGTTATGAAGTATCCTGAGGAATGTGCATGTGCGTGCTGGAAAGAGAAAAAACATTTGTTAAAGTGTAACTCCCCACAGCAGTTCAAGACCTTACAGCCTCTGCACCATTACTTACTTATTTCTCCCAATCTGTTCCTCAACTCTGGTCATCAAATTCAAAACCAGCATTTGAGATCAGCCACATCTGATTAGGACCCATCAAGGGAATTAGCCATTCCCTGCTGCTCCTTTTTCAGCAAATCCAATGGTGGGGAGAGTGGTAATGTACTCCTCACCCCTCTTCCTTTGCCTAGACCCCATGCTTCCATTCCCATTTATAACCAGCTTACAGACCTTGGAAGGTAACTGCTGCCATATGACTGCCAGGAGTGTGCATCAGTAGTGTCACACAGCCTGAGGCTGCACGTACAAGTGAGGAGACACACACCTGTACAACACAGGACACCACTGTTCTGCCCATGTGATACGTGGACGTGAAATTTAGGCTGAGCCACCACTGGCAGTGAAAAAGGCTGTCAGCATAGCAGGCTGCTGCAGCACAGTCAAAACGCCAAGGGAAGCCACCCATGAGGCTGCATTTGTGATGCTGTGTTCAGACACACAGAGATGGCTGGGGACTGGGCTGGAGCTCTCTGTGTACAAGGGGATGGTGAGGGGAAATCTTGTGCTGTTTTCAGATACCTAGTGACAGGATTCAGGGAAGACAGTGAGACTCAACAGCCAAGAAAGGCTGTGAGAAGTCCATCCTGGAGCTTCAAAACTTGATTGGACCATGCCCTGAACAATGTTATACAGTACTGCTGTTAGCCTTTCTTTGACCTGGGCACTGGACTAGAAACCTCCAGAGGATCCTTCTAACCTATGATGTTTTGTGATCAGAACACCAGCCAGAGCTTGCTTCTGCTCCCATTCATTTTAGAAGCAGCAATCTGGGACCTTTGCTGGATAACAGAAACATAAGGCATAGGACACTCTGTCAAATCATGCTCTCTAGAGTGCCAGGAAGGCAACTGGCCATCTCTTGGCTTTCCTGCTCAGTTTCCAACCTCAACACCAAAATCAGTCTCACCTGACGTAAGCAAAATAGCAGCAAATAGAAGCTGGAAAATGTAAAATTAAATTTTTCAAACCTTTCATCCCTGTCACTTATAACTGCAGGGTATTTACTTGGCATCTACTCAGAATCAACCAAGGAAAGCTGTGTGGCTTGTTCTCCCTACACTTCATGAGACATACAGAGTATGATGAAACTGACTCTTGACTGAGATGTACAAAACAGCTATGATGATACTGTAGGTTATGTTCTTACAACCGTATTGACAGAGAATTAGTTGATAGATTTAAGCTTTCATTATAGCAGAAGAAACGTCTTTTGTAACAAATACAGAATGCACGAAATCTAACCTCTAGAAGGAGGTTTTGATTCTCTCTAGGTGCAGGATTGGTCTCTGAAGGGCTGAGCATCTAAAGCAGAACCAAGCTAAACTCTACCTTACCTGCAGAGCAGCCTTCTGCTGTGCTGCAATGTGCTGTTGCTCAGCATGATCACGGAAATCCTTGTTCAGCGGCGACCTTGCGAGCGCAATACTGCGAATAAGAACAGGATGGTATGACACCAGCCACAAAAATGTGTCCTTCCCATTCCAGCCACAGATCCCGTGACTTCCAAACCTCACAATTTGTTTGACTCACGGCTTGACAAGTGTTAAGTATTGTTTGGAATTACTACTTGTCATCATAAGAGAGATAAGGAAATGGAGTGACCACAGTTGTATAGCTGACCTAACATAAACAGCTGATGCCAAACTAAACCCAGAAGACTCACAGCCCTAAAGCCTGTTGTGGATTTTGCTCGTGGATGGAGTCCCACTGAAGTCAGTAGCATCACTGGGGTGCAATGCTAGATAATAACAGCAATTTTTAAAAGAACACTTTTGTGTTTTAACCATTATTCAGTCATTCAGTCAGTGTCCAAAACAACTGTGATGAACAGAAGCACTAACAAGAGCTCTGCAGTCTCCAGTGTAAGACCAGTTCTTCAGCAGACAGGTGGCAGAACTCTGCTTATGGTGAAGGAGCTTCCTATTGACATAAGTGAAATAAAAATACTCTGATAATAACTTAAATTACCTAAAATTGATTTTGCTCATCTCAGTGCAGCATACATTAGGTGCCAAATTAAAATTTCTATATAGGTTTTCCTGGCTTTTATATCCTAAAAATTGTGCACTTTAACCTAAAGAGAATAAAAAGCAGGCTTTTTTTTTTCCCCCCAACTCTACATGGGTCACCCCATCAGCTATCCTCCAGACAGATTAGCAAGGACTGCCATCAGCCCTGTATCACAAGGCAATTCACAACTACCTCTGAAATTGGGTCTGGAGACTGGTGCTGAAGGCCCAGCTCTTCTCAGTCATAGGGACAAAAGTAAGAAGGACAACAAGGCATCCAAGTAAACTCATCAACTGGTATTTCCCAGCAGCTTCAATGTCAGCAAGCTGATTTCGTAAATCAGTTTTTCAAAAGCAGCCATGCTCATGGAAAGACCTTTAGCCAAATCTACATATAACTGTGTAATGAAAGCTAAATAAAAATACTCTAAACATATTTTATGAGAAACATTAAGAAAAGCTTCACTGCTGAATAAAAGTGCTACTCAATTTAAAACATAATATTTTTCAGTTATTTTGAAGGTATCTATTTTGGATTTAATTCTGCACTTTCTAACTTTGCAATATGATTTCTGTAGATAATCTTAAGGCCTCATCACTCATTGTAAGCCACCACTTTCAAGAGAGGTATTCTATCCTTGGGTAGAGGATTCCCAGATGCCAAGGCCAGGAATCAATTAACTCAATTCACCTTTTACACTGGCCATGCAACTTCAGGCACCTCAAGCTCTTTTCTGTCAAGCTTACACACTGTCTACCATCTCACTTCTCACAGCTCTGTGGTCCGCCACATCCCTACCATAGAACTGTCAGCTTCTCAAAAATCACACACCAGCCCACTGTGCCAAAGCAGAGTGTGTGCATGCTGCTCTGTGGGTTCCGCCCATCCCCGCCTTCAAAAATAGCAACTTCTAATTCCGCTCTAGCATACAGTGTTATTTTTCCTCGAAGAAAAACAGAAAGCAAACAAGCACTCCCTGAAACTCTGACAGACTTCCAATGAAGTGTGGAAACACTGTAACCAGGAGTCAGGAGCTGTATATAACAGTGTATTTATTTTCTTCTCCAGGACAAGTATTCTTTAATACTTTAATACTGTATACAGTTACTCAGGTATCTAACTCAGGCCATTTCAAATATTCTGCATGCTTTTTAACAGTATGAAGGAATTAAAGGTGACCAAAAATCTCCTTGAAAAAATAAAAAGAAGACACAAGCAGCACTCAGGCTGCCTTCAGAGTATTTGACTCCTGCACAGATACCCCATGCAACACACCATGTCTAGCACATGGAACTGCACTCACTCCATGTTAACCCAGCAGTCCAACTGCCTCCACTTCTCCATGTAAACCAGCTAGTGACTTACGTCAAAAATTTAACCTTTCTGTCTTAAATTGGGAAATCCAGTGACGGCTTCTCAGCTCAGGGTAGATGATTACACCTCGTGGTGTAGAATCATCCTTACAACGGTGTCTTTTACAGGAAGGTCTGCTGTCACAGGAACTGTCCCTGTCTGCACACAGGGTAACTCATTCCCAACCCCAACTGTTCTTCTCTAAACACTCAGTGCCCTGAATCTAACGATGTGCTGCTGCCATTCCTCAGGGAACTGTGGCTTACTAATTAAATTCTCTCTCAGTGCCTACTACCTGATTCTTCTTTAAGGTTAACTTTAATACTGTTGAGTAAGCACATATGCTTCTCCCCTTCTCAAATGGGGATTGTGTCAGCCAAAACTGAGGCTCTGTAACCAATTTTAAGTATTACTATGTTCCTAAAGTGTGAGGTCTCTCTGACTTGTTACTGAGGATGGTCAGAAAACACTTCTGGTAGTGTTTATGTAAATTTACAGGTCACTTGCTTTTTATTTTTTTTTTCTATTTTCCTCCTTTAATGTAATCAGTGATGTCCAAACAGATCTAAAAACATAAAATACCTGGCTCCAGGGTGATTTGTGGAAGACTGGTTTTGCATAAGTAACTTTCTCTTCTCCTTGTCTAGTTCTGCCAGGATTGCAACCCTATTTTTATTCTGGAAACCTGGTGGGAATGACAGAAAAATATTAGACATTTACTTGATTTCCATGGCCCAACTCTAACCTTGTGGAATTAAAAGCCTCTGACAATATGACGTTATGATGAATACACTCATCTCCAAAGCTTTGCACCCATCCAAAAGGCTATTAGTACATAGGTTTCATTTTTCCTTTTCTCATTTTGTAACATGAAATCACTTCCTCAAGCTATCATACATATTAATACATTTTTAAATACAGGCTTCTATCTCAAGTTAGATCCTACCCCTTCTCAGGCCAGATCTGAAGCTATGTACAAGGTATATGATCAAAAAAGTAAATTTACCAAGTCCTAGATTTAAAATGTTGTCACTGAACACACACAGCTCAAGTGTAACAATGGAGTAATATACTTATGGAGCCTAATTTCTCATGCCAGTGAGCTAAAACTATAATGCAAGATTTACATATCTAACAGATAAAAATGAAACATCCATTAAGCTTGCACATATGCTTATAGAAAAGATTACAACCTTTAGATCAATTTATGCAAAAATGCTTTAGTTTTAATACACTGATGTCCTTGCATATACACACTACCCTTATTCTGCATAGAGAAGGCTACAATGCTGGAATAGAGAAGCAAAATTGAACTGCCTGGACACAATATGGGAACACAGCCTTTATTTCCTCTGTACATCATTAGTGCAAAGGGACCCTGCACACTAGAGAAGGGGTCAGGAAGCACAGTGATGGAAGAAATTAAGGAAATGTCAGAAATAGCTGTTTGTATATTTGCAAAGATGTTTTCTAAATGAAAATGTGGCAAAACTGCTGCATTTACACAGGACTCTCATATAGTAGATGATCTTATTGTGATCACCAAATAAACTAGATACTCAATTGCATGCTTGGCTCAGTATGCCTGTACAACATAACTGAGGACAGCAGCTACAGAGCTGACTCTCACAGGCCTCTATGCTGCTATGGACACTCCTCATGCCAAGAATATACTTTTTCATTTTAATCCCCAGTATCTAGAAGTATTGAGCTGCTACACTGTCATAAGGAAAAAAATAGTCTAGAAGTTACCTCCTTTATTTCCTCCATACAAAGAGTCAAGCCATTCCCACTGGAAACTGCTGCATGTTGTGTCCCCACCCCCATCCTTCAATGCTGGTTTAGTCACACCACTTAAAAGCAGAAGTCCACAAGCTGCTAGGAAAGGCACACACAGTAACTCTCAAAGGGAGTATTAGCACATGAAAGCAAAATGATTTCAAATTTATTTTCAGTAGCTGCACCTAAAGTTTGTTCCCTCAAACAAATCTGTTGCTGTTGAACTACATAATCCAATATTCCTTTCTTCAACACAGCTCAATGAAGGAGACAATTGTCGAATTTGCACCCAATCCCCTGTCAAACCTTACCTTTTTCTTTTGCTATACCAAACATATGCACCCCTGAGTTTGTGCCTGAGAGCTCTCAAAAAGAACAGTCAGTTGATTAGATTTTATTGTGGCTTTATGCAAGGTCATCCATAATCACCTTTACATTTGTTAAAAGCTTAATTTAATTAATTGCTACTTTCTTATCTGCTAACCTTTCCTTCCCATATGGCATTAGGTCTATTTATTCTGTTTTTACAAGTGCAGACTTCAATGTTTCTCTGCTCTCTGGATATTGCACACTACCTCTTTGTAAAACATCCTTTGTAAAACTTCCAATGTGTTTAAAACATTGAAACACAGCTGAATGTGTGCTCTAAGAGATACAAGGGCTGAGAGATCTTGCCAACGAGCTAAGATTCAACATTCCTCAGCTGAGCTAGCCCAAATGTTACTTCATCATAAATTCTGGAGACATCACAGTAATAGGACCAGTGAAGCACCTCTAAAGTAATCATGTCTGTATGCTCATTCTACAGAGTTATCAGACAAAAAGCTTAAAACTTGAAATATTACTCAGCAGCCTTCTGTTAGTGTTTGCTTATCCTGAAATACATAAATCTAAATGCATGCTTGGAATTCAGATGACACTGTGACTGAGGCAAGAAAAAGGAGACCACTTTTTAATTTAAGCTGCTGGCAGCTAAAAAATAGAATAAATATGCTTACATTTATGATGAAGCAGATGGTATGATTCAGAAAGGCTTGAGACATGTAGAATAAAATTTCAAATGCTGTTTTTAAACTGTGATCAGAAACCATGCATTACCACTGTCCTCCATTTTAGCATACTTGTCTCTACAGAATTGCATGGCAGAAAGTCTAGAGGGATTCAGGAGAAACCCAAGTATTTGTCTTCCTTTTCCTATCCCTCAGCTATTAAGAGATGGTTTTGTGGGGTTTTTTTTAAAGTAGCATTTTGGTCTAGAATTCAGACAGCGCCCATGAACCTGCCATACTGAAAACAAATTGATTTCTTTATGAGAATTTGTTGATTTCTTTGTAAGCAAAGAAAACATCTATTTGAGAGAACGGAGAAAGGCATCCAACATGTACATGTCAGTACTGCTCAGCTGATTAATGTGAAGTTCCTACAGGTATTTAAAACTTTTTAAAAATGCAAAGTAAAATCTGTTAATTTGAAAGTTAATAATGGAGGGGGCAGGAGACAAGAAATTCATTTTAGACAGAAAATACGGCATCTGTAAACAAAATTTATTGCCTCTACTAAAAATACAGGCTGGGGGATGCTGTGATAGAGAGCACTCCTGTGGAAAAAGACTTGGGGGTATTGATGGACAAAAAGCTGGACATGAGCCAACAGTGTGCAGTCACAGCCCAGAACGCAAATCACATCCTGGGCTGCATCACAAGTGTGGTCAGCAGATCAAGAGAGGGGATTCTGCCCCTCTGCTCTGCTCTGGTGAGTTTGTAAGGACATGTAGTGACAGGACAAAGGGCAGTGCTTTAAACTAGAGCAGGGGAGGTTTACCTTAGACATTAGGAACAAGTTCTTCACTCTGAGGGTGGTGAGGCACTGGAACAGGTTGCCCAGAGAGGTGATGGAGGCCCCATCCCTGGAGGCATTCAAGGTCAGGCTTGATGAAGCTCTGAGCAGCCTCTAGTTAAAGATGTCCCTGCTCACTGCAGGGTGGTTGCACTAGATGACCTTAAGGTCCCTTCCAACCTTATGCATTCTATGATTCTATTTATTCTTCCCTACTCAGAACCCTAAACTGCCCCCATAATGATCAATTTAAAACAGGTACAGAACTTTTCTACATCAATCATGAAGAAAGTGATTTACTGTACAGAGATTTGGTATGTCTGTTCTGCTTCCCAGTACTAAAAGTGCAGGCATACAAAAAAAAGCCATCTGTGAAAGGAAGATTTTCAAACACAGCAACTTCTTCTATAGCTTTACGTTTAGACCTCCCTTACCTGGTCTGAGTTGCACTACTGTTTTGAGTTTGAACAGTTAGTAACTATCACAATCCATTAATATTCTCTGCTCTGCAAATACAAAAGCCTTGACACAAAATGACCAACTCAAGGCAGCTCAGTAGAGTAACAGTAATGTCAGATGTCAAACCAAATACCTGGATTCTCAGATTACTCTAAAGAAACAGACTTAAGACGCTTAAAATTTAGACCCATTCTTTCTGATACCTCCATTTCTGACACAAAGCACTCTATTACATGTTCTGTGCAGGAGCTAGAAGTTTACTTCCACCATGGGTCTATATGTGAAAGGCAGAAAATTAGACATGATGCCATGCTGAGTGACACTAGTAGCTTTAAGAGGTCATAGCAAGCTTCACTCTCTAAACACATTCAATGATTGGGTTTTTGGGTAAGTTGGAGGGACCTTTAAAGGTGATCTAATACAACCTCCCTGCAGTCAGCAGGGACATCTTCACTAGATCAGGTCACCCAGAGCTCCCTCAAGCCTGACCTTGAATATCTCCAAGGATGGGGCCTCCAACACCTCTCTGGGCAATCTGTGCCAGTGATCTACCACCCTCATATTGCACAACTTTTTGCTAATATCCAGCCTGAATCTCCCCTTTCTTGGTTTAACACCATTACCCCTCATCATATTGCTCCCTGCCCTTGGAAGCAGTTCTTCCCCAGCTTTCTTACAGGCACCTTTCAGGTACTGGAAGGCTGATTTAAGGTCCCCCTGCAGCTTTCTCTTCTCCAGGCTGAACAAGTCCAACTCTCAGCCTGCCTTCATAGGAGAGGTGCTCCTGCCCTTTGATTGTTTTTGTGGCTCCTACCACTACACCTCAGAGATCTATGTTAGTTCTACAAATTAACTCTGCATGGCAAGAAACAGTATTACCTCACTTTTCATTTCGTATCTTTTCCCCAATTTGTTGGTTGCTTCAAACATCACAGTATGCATCCTGTTTTTCTAATACACATTATTTATCATTTGTCCACAGATGTTTAACAGCACAAAACAGCCCTCTGCCACTTTGTGTTCAAGATACTTTTCTACTTGGAAAAGTGGTTTCAAAGCTGGATGTCTGCTCTAAGCATCAGAAAACATTTTGCAGCAATTTCTTCACTGAAGTGTGTGTTTTTATAATCGTTAGCTTTCATGAAGCGAGGCAGCAACCTCTTCCAAAGCAGGGTCTAAGGGCCTTACTAAGCACAGAACACTTGGGAAAAAGGATGGAGTAACTGTATTTTGATTTCTCTTCTGTTTATGACTACTGGCATTACAAAGCATCTAATCATCTGCTGCTGCTGCATATCAATACTTTCCAGTAACAATTCACATTTGGATATGTTTGCACATACACCATGTGAGGATGGAACAAAAGGCATATTAGTAATTCAGTAAATTAACTTGAATTACTAAGAGATATAATAATATCTTTCATATGACTTTCCAGAAAAGAGCTACATGCATAACTAATGTAAGCTACTGACTGCTTCATGGCCACAGATTTCTCCAGGGAAGACATATGCTACAGCCCTCAAGAACTATGCTTGAGCATAGATCAAACTCAGAAGCAGGGCAGTAACGTTTGTGGACAAGGACACAATTCCATGCAGAACAGCACAATTGTCCTTTTTAACAGACTCAGCAAGCAGAATGCTGCTCAGACCACATTACATGAATGCACTCATATACTTCCACACCAAAGGTCAACAACTGCCAGGACAGAGACCCTGTGTGATTTCTGTAGTGTGAAGCTTAGAATTCTGTACATATTCCAAGTGCTTGGTTCTTCCAATGCCAGAAGGAAGGTCTGAAGCAGGACCTCTATTTCTTCCACCTCTGGGGACCTAAAGGAGAGTTCCTCCCTAAGAAGTCATGTTTCTCAGAGGGTTTCCCCTAAGAGAGCTCACACATGGAGTCTTTAATTTACATTCACATGCAAGGTACACTCTGGCCTTGTTGTGCACAAGCAATGAAATATTAATGCGTGTTGCCCAAGTCCTGTGAAGTGTCCCTGCAGAAACAGTATATTACCAAGCACCTGAAAGTAGTTTCTGTTAATTTAAAAGCTGATTTTGATCACCCCTACCCCCCCACCCTCCAAAATGTACCACTCTGGTCTTAGGACTCATTTTGTGGACAATACACAGCATGCTAAAAGCTTTTCCATTTCTTTCAAAAGCTGTAATCAGTCTCATGCAATCAGTGCAATCAGTTCCATGTGGCAATAACAGCCTGAAGTAAGGTTTTCATTCAATTCCTTCTAGTTTTGCTGCACTCACATGCAACTCCTCATCTTTGAGATTCTAATCAAAAGAATGCTTTCTTAAGAGGCCAATGAATTAATGGAAGTCCAGTCCACAAAGTATTAACCTTTGTAGACAGAGTCTGCAATTAACAGAAAACTCAATTAACTCCTAGGAAAATTACACAGCACTGATTAAAGGGAAAGAAACAACTCTGTGCTAAGCATTATGAGTGAAGTCTACCTGTGTAGAAGGCTAATGTTTAATACATCCTTACAGTTCTCTCTGAGCAAGTGCAACCATTCATAACCCTTTCAGTCAGTGTTTCAGTAAATCCCTATTTTTTGTCCAAGAAAAGGGAAATGAAAGAATGAACTGCTTGAACAGTACCAATCTGCATGCCATGTAGCAAGCACAAAACTCAGTACTTGCCTCAATCATTTTTACTACTAGACTGCATCTGCCCAAGAGAAAAATATAGAAGCCATGAACTGTGACTCATATTTGCATGTTCCTTTCTAAGTTTCCTAGGTGTATTATTGATAGGATTAAACTTGACAGTGTATCTTGCCTGCTTACTGCAAATAATTTTCATATGATAATTAAACAGTTTATTTAGTGAGTCTCTAAAGGGTATCTCAAGGTATAAAAGCAGACTCCAAGGCTCTATTAAATTGCAAGCCCCTGGAAACAAGCAATTGCATTCTGGCACTAAAACCCCATCCTATTTCTCAGCAAATTCACATACAGAAAACTATCTTTTAACTCTCTGTGACAGCATTCTATTCCTGGCAGTGGTGCTGACTTGGCATTCACAGATTTACCTTTATGTACCAAAAGCTTCAGAGTCTCATGTTGCTGGGAAACCGAATTCTGAATTAATTTCTTAGGAGCAGTAAGTGAAGAGCTACACACCCTGTTTTCTCCTCAGCTCTTCCGTAGGAGAGACAAGCCTGAGTCCCACAAAACTTCCAGAAAGCACCTCTAGAGGGCGATTTAAGACCCTCCTTCGATTACCGTATTACCCACCCCCCCGCCCCCCAAATCCTCAGCTCCCTCTGACGCACAAGCCTTGGTTAAATATATGTCCAATTTCATCTTGAGCCATTTTATGGATGCAATTCAGATGTACCGTCCTACAAAGAAACACTTCATTCAGCTTTTCCTCCTAGGCCTGGGCACTTGCTATCTATCTTTGACAGCTGTTAGTACTGCCTGGGTCTTGCCACTCCCATCATAACATGGAATATATGAGACTGTTCCCAGAGGCTGAGCACAAGAGCCCTAAGTCACATTCAATGTGAAGCGCTGTTAAGCATCTGAACTTTGCTTCAGGAAGTGACCACTGCAACACAGGCATGACAGGTACTTCAAAACCTGAGCAAGAAGGAACGCACAGCAATTCAGACCTTCCTAGCCATCACTGGTTTTCAACACATTTAACGTGTCTTCTCCCAGAAGGCTTGCTCATACTCTGTGACTTTCAGCCCCACCTTCCGGCCTCTCTTCCCCTTTCCAGTCTTACTATAGAATAAACTATGCTTTTGGTGACTTCACTGACATTTTGCACGTAGTATTTCCCTTAAATACTTAAGATTAAAACCTACCTTGTCCTGAAGGATTTGCTGCCATCTTTCAATTTCCAGCCCTAGTTTTATTCAGCTGCAGTTCAAATCTTTTATCCCCACAAGTATCTGCAAAACAGGCAGAACAGAAGATAAACACGTTCCTTTAAAAGAAAAACCTGTATTTCATTGTTACATATTTCATAAAGGTGATAACTGCTACAAAGCATAAGTCAAATACAGCATGTACATTATTTAAAATATGTAACGCTATGTATATTGTTCTCACTGAACTTTTTAGCAGTTGTGATCAAGTCTTTTTCAGATTCAAGTAACTTAAGACCTTCAGAGCCATTTTGAAGTCACAGATGCTTTTTCCTAACAACTTCTTGACAAAGCCCGCCAGACTACATTTCAGAGACATGCAGGAGCATTGTACTCCTCAAACGCTATAGCCCCAGGAGACCTCAGTTTAGTCTCTAACTCAGGAGAAAAAAAAGAAAAGAAAAAAAAAAAAGCCTTTGACGGAAGGAAATGTAAATCCCCGCTACAAGGCCTGCTGGAGGTTACCATACTTACAGCTGAGCAAAACAAAACGGGATGCCTGCTCCTCAGCAATTAGTCACCTCGGGCGACCATCAACTTCTGTATCCATTCAGTGCAGTGGCAAAGGGCTCCAGCTCAGCGGGGCGGAGGGGAACGACGGGAGAACCAAATCCTGTGGGAAACGCGAACGGGAAACCCCAGTCAGGTTTCAACGGGAGACCAGGAAACGGCGGGTCCCTGAGCGGCTACACCGGCGCAACGAGAAGGCCATTCAGCACCGCCACTAACTACGAGCAGTGACGCCGGTCAGGACGTGTTTCCCCAAGGGCACCGGTCTGACCCGCACGGGCTGGGGAGAAGCGCCCGGAGAGCCCAGGCACCGCTGTCCCGGGGGTCCGGGGTCTCACCTGCCAGGGGGGGTGGGCTGCCAGACCGCCTCTACCCGGCTGCTGTCAGCCTGGGACCATGCGGAGCGACCCACGGCGGGACAGCGTGGGGCCGGCGCTGCCCCCCGGGCTGAGAGGCGGGGATCCCGCCCGGCGGGGACGCGGCGGGGGACGGAGGCGCCAGGGTCGCACCGCCCCGGCCGCATGCTCTGCCGCCTCTGCCCGCCCCCGCGAATGGGAGCCCCAGTCCCGCGCGTGGGGTCTCCCGCTCACCGCCTACACGGGACGGACGCCGGTTGCCCGGCCCGGCCCAGCCGGGCACCCTACCCTGCCCTGCCCTGCCCTGCCAGTCCCCACCTGCCCGACAGCGGCGCCTCCGTCCCTTCCTCCTCGCCGCCCGCCCCTAACCGCCCCACAGCTGCCTCACGGCCATCCCGTCCCGCCCCCTTCCCGCCTCGGTTCTCCGCCCCAGCCCCGCCGCGGCCAATGAGCTCGCGTCACATGCTCATGGCGTACATGCTACGCGACGACATCCGTCCACCCGAACTGTCTAGCGCCTCCGCGGGCGGCAGAGAAACGCGTCACACCGCTTAGCTCGACGGGCGGGCCGGGGTGGCCAGTCCGCTTCAAGTAGGGGTGAGGCGGACCCGCCCCCCGCCTTGCTGTGGTGCCGGCCGCTGTCTCTAGGCAACGGGTGCGGCCGACATGGCGGCCCGGCGACCACCAGCGGGAGGCGCCTTCTACCCAGGCTGCCTCTACCTGTGCCCTAGGACGCGCGCTAGTGCGGGACGAGCCGCAGTTTGGCCCCAACAAGTGTTCAGCTTAGGCCCTAAGCAGAATTTGTGCTTCACGGTGCCGGCTGGGGCATCAGCCTGGGAACAGGAGGGGTTCATGAGCAAGCATGGGGAGCACCCTCGGGTCACACCGAAGGGACTTGAGGCACAGTTAAAGGGGGGGCGGCAGTGAAATGCAACGGTTTGTTTAGGTTTTCTATCACACTTGTGGAGTCTTGAGTTTGAACACGGCAGGAATCATCTTTTCTCATGCATGCCAGAATTATACACTCATGTTCCTAATGTGTGGTTTGTTTTTTAAGTGTCAGGTAACAGCTTTATAAATCAGAGTATCTTTTTCTTCAGTGATAAGCTTGCCCTGGAGGACAGAATTTCAACAGCAATCCATAACTTATTTTATGTAACTTGCTGTTTAAAGACTTCTTTTTGACCCAAACTGAGTAGTGATTTGAACTGTGGCCTTAAACAACTGTATCTCTGATCACCCACCAGTCATTCTTATGGACTGAAATAAATACGTAACGGGCTGCAAACAGACAGGGCCAGCACTGACATCCAGCTAGCCAAGAAATCAGTTGCATTGCCTGCTTAATTTGTATACGTTTTTTAAGGCAGTAAACAATTTTCATTAAATAAAGGCTTTTTTAAAAGAATCGAATTTAACGATAAGTACAGAAAATTACTTTTTTTTTTTTTTAAGTAAGTCTTTGTTCGAGGTGTTTCTAGTCAGATACGCCTTTACTACAGGATATTAAACTTTAATACTGAGATAGATTTTGGTGTTGTATCTAGCAGGCATCTCTGTGCAAATGACACATGCTTATGGCAAAGGGGATCTTGGATCTGATAGTGAAACCTTCTGTATACTGCATGCCATTTAATTTCATCTGCTTCCTCTTCCATCAAGACTTAGAAGGCCTTAACCTCATCACTTTCCAGGTTTAAAGTGGAGAAAGGTCTTATTAAGAACTGTTGGTTTAGTTACAGTGGAAATACTTATATTGGTGAGAACATACACAGGGTGTACACAGAGCTGAATGCCGCATAGTCCATTAGCTTGGACAAAGAAATACATACATTATTGTTGAAGGCAATTAGCAGTGCTTTAAGATCCCCTGCTGGAGCCAGCTATACTAAATTATGTAGAAATAAACTACATCTTTGAGAGTGTACAGGATGTATGAAAATCTCATTGGTATCTACAACAAGTAATTTGTCTTAAAATACTGCACATTAGTATTATGCATGCAATTTCTGAGAGACATGGAATGCGTAGCTAATCAAATACACTGACTGACCATGCACTTATATGTACTTTTCAAAGCCTCACTAAGTGTGTAAATTGTAAAACTGAAGAAATTTATGTCTGGAGACTTGTCCAGATTTAGATTCTGGTTACCTAGATTTTTTTTTGCCTGGTAAAACCAGGCTCTGTTTCTTTATGTGTTTTAATGAAAATCCAAACCAGCACCTGAGCAACCAGCAAACATCTGACAGTATCAGGGGGATTTCTGTTTGCTTTAAAGCTGTGATAATTAACATTGTGGAAGGCAAACATTGCTGCTTTTCCCACATACAGACATTGTTTTCAACTCTTCTTTTTGCCTGAACAGCTGATTGAGACCTTTCCCTCTTTCTGATATTTTTGGGGTGGATTGTCTGGATTTTGGTTTCGGGGTTTTTTTTGGGGGTGGGGTGGTTTGTGGGTTGTTTTGTTGGTTTGTTGTGGGTTGGTTTTGGGTTGGTTTTTTTTGGGGGGGGGGGTGGTAATTTCTCATGAGAACTGTCATATGTGGGGTTTTTTCCCTTTTAATTATTCTCTCTTGGAAGATCTGCATGATGTTTTACCTAGACATGTTATTTGTAATCCTTAACTGCTGAGAAGCAAATGAAAAGCAGTGCAGTGCCCAAGCTAATAATCCTACCTGGTGCATTTCTCTGCAGTGCCACTGAGGATGTGAGTGGTTCTGAAAAGATGCAGTTTGGAGTGGACAGGCTTAGCTGCTGGGCTCTTCTTTGACACAGCTAACGCTGGTAAAAACAATTATGTAGTGGACAGTGATTCTTGGCTGGGGATTGAGAAAGGAGGGTAGAAAAGGGAGAGGTAGCTGGGTGAGGAGGAGCCATCAGCAAGGAAACTCAGCTGCAGAAAGGCTGGAACTCATTTATTTGGCAGGTCTGTGTAAGTGTGATGAAAATGGATTGTAGTAGTAACTTTGAGCATCTCTATGAAAATAGGGTCCTGCATCAAATCAGATGATACTTTGGCTTTGGGAAGAGTTTCACATCAGTAATTTAATTTCCTCCTTGGGCTATAGGCACAGGAAGGAATATGGCCATTGAACAAATGGGATCTAATCTCTCCTGTTTCAGAATACTTTCATCTTGCCTGCAATTCCTATTTTTATTCACCATAATCAAATAAAAATTTTGTTACATTATTTTTATTACAAATACAGCATTTTTTCTGTGTATATTGGAAAGTCATTACAAAATACTAAGTTTTAAAAAAGGTTGTTCTTGAACACTGCCTCACAAATCCAGCCATGTTGTTCCTTGAGTCAATAAAATGCTGTTTTTCAGGCTGGCTGTTCTCATCATCTTAGTGTAGAGGGAGCTGTGTATCTCATTAAATAAACAAAAGCTGAGTTAAACTGGATGTGATACTGAATGATCATAAACTGCAGTATTTCAGAATTGCCATGGGCAGTTCTATTCACTACATGCTGCTTGCATTTGACAAAGCTGAGGTAAAACCGTACTTTACTCTTTTTTTTTCTTTTTCCTAAGTGAAAATGGGCTGTATGGGATGCCTCCTTGGCTAGAGCCAAGATGTTCCAGAATGGTGCTGTTACTTCCAACTGGCAGTGCTAGTCATACAGATGCATTCTAAATACGTTTTATTTCTATATTTATTGTGCATGTCACAATTAAGAATGTTTTCAAAAGCCTTTAAAAATTTTAGTTGGATTACTTTTTTATATCCAATTGCCTCAAGACACTGTGTCTGTAGTTGTAGTCCTTCTCCATGGCTGCATTTCTGATTTTTCATTGGAAAGTTATTTAGCACAGACTTCCAATTTTTATCACTAGTGCCTTATCTTCCCACAATCCTGTTTACGGTTTCCCCATCAAACTTGACAGCTTTGAAGGCTTTTGATGCAGCAAAAGCTTACCCATTAAATGCGTGCATGAGTGGTGCTGTTGACTTGAAAGTGATCCCATCTCTGTACAGAGTCAAGAAGCACATGGTAAGATTTAACTGGGTCAGGTCAAAAGCCTGCTGTCTTCAATCTCTGCCTTGCAAGACATGAGCTGTAGTAGCATAGGGAAGCAGGACCTTCCTTTTCAAAAGATAGATGGGTTTTAATTTTTTTATGTCCTCTAGAATGGTCTGGTTTCATACAAGTTTCGTATGTGCTTATGTGCAGACAGACACAAGTGTTATCTTCTTCAGGTAGAGCACGGTGGGGGATAACCTAGAGCGGTCAAGGAGAGACTGTTGGCAGTGGGGAACAAAGCTTTTACTGCCATTAACCTGGCAAACCAGCCAAGCCTGACAGTCTGGCTGCTGTGGCCTCCAGCCTACCTTACTCTTTGTTGTCTCTAGTGTCTGGAGTGCACTGTAGAGAGGAATCCTATAATTTAAGTTTTAAATAGAATACTTGATGAAAAGCAGGTGGGTTTTACTTGTCTGGTCTAGTAAATAAATTCAACCTGAAGTTAGCCTCCTGCTATTCACTGCAAACCATATTGCCATTTTATGTCTTATTATCTGAATAAGAACATGAAGATGCCTTACAAAAAGAATGTCACAGAACAACTGAGAGTCCTTTCCAGGCTCATACTGAGCACTTAGAAAGCTATCTGCCATTATCTAAACACCGAGTGGTATTATTGGACAACATGATGCTGCAGATCAGAACAGCAGTAAACTACTGGTGCTGCCTATCTTTAAATTTGTAAGTAGATTTTCCTACAGGTGCCTTTCTGTTGATACTAAGGAGTTGTTCCAATTACTGCTTTGGAGAAAAGCACTTTGCCACCTAATAGTGTACTGCTGCCAAGTAGTGTATTTGTTGCTGTCTGTAACATCTGTCAACTTCTGTTAAAATTAGGAATTGTATTAAATAAGTGTTGTAGTTGTGCGTGGCAGGGTTCTGGTGGAGAAGTGGGGTTGCAGGGGTGGCTTCTGCAAGAAGCAGCCAGAAACTCTCTACAGGCCCCACAGAGCAAACACCAGCTGGCTCAAGGCTGGACCTGCCACTGACCAAGACTGAGCCCATCAGTGATAGTCATAGCACCTCTGGGAATCACATTTAGGAGACAAAATCCCCACAGGCCACTGCATTTTGCCACCGGAGAAGGGAGTGAGAACATGTAAGAAACTGTGCAGACACCAAGGCCAGGGAAGCGGGGTGAGGAGGAGGTGCCCCAGGTGCCAGAGAGAAAGATGCTCCTGCAGCCCGTGGAGAAACCCATGGTGGAGCTGGTGTCCCCCAGCAGCCCATGGAAAAGGCCGAGACACCACCTGCAGCCCGTGGAGAGGCCCCACACTGGAGCAAGTGGAGACAGACAGGAGATGCTGTGCCCCACGTTGGAGCAAGACTCAGCCAGCACTTGCAGCCCATGGAGAGAGACAGAGACACAGAGATGAGACAGAGAGAGAGATCTACATGGGAGCAGGTTAGTTGGGGTTGAGTGGCTTGTGATTCTGTGGAGGGCCAGGCTGGAGCAGTCTGGAACTGAGAGACTGAAGAGACATTCTGTGATTTATGACTGCACCCGATAGCAGTGACCCATGCTGGGGCAGCTGGGGAAGAGCTGAAGCCCTGTGGGAAGAGACTCGTGTCGGAGACATTCGTGAAGGACTATCTCCCGTGTGTGGGACCCCACACTGGAGCAGGGGAAGGCTGCGAGGACTGCCTCTCTTCCTCCCCCACCCCCGCCCAAGAAAGAAAACACTTGTGAGGAACTGACTGAAACCCCCATTCCCTGCCTCTTCCCATCCCACAGTGGGTTTGGGAATAAAGGAGCAAAATCCTGACAAAAGTCAAGTCTGCTAAGAAGGGAGGGCTGGGGGAAAGGTGCTTTAAGATCTGGTCACACTTCTCATTACCCGACTGGTTTCACTGGGTGTGGAGTGTAGTGTAATAAAATAGTCGTCTTTCCTTTATTCTGAATTGAGTTCTGTCCTTACCTTGACTCCTAAGCCTCTCAATACATATTTTCTCCCCTGTCCAGCTGAAAAGGGGAGTGATAGAGCAACTTTGGTGGGCATCTGGCCTCCAGCCAGGGTCAATCCACCACAATAAGGTTGTTCTTTTGGAGGCAAAAGTGAATGCGCCTGGATCTCAGAACCTGCCACCAATCTGCTCCTACACCAACTGTAGGCAGGCTGTACATAATGCAACTCAAAGGCACTACATAGAATCTCTTCAAAATTCCTATTCTTTCTTCACTGGCCTATGTCCCATAAGTAATGGGGACATTACTTATGTCTGTTGTTATGTATATTACATGCAGTGTAACGACTGGAGATAAGAATGATCTCCAGTTGGTGCAGCAAATGCTTCATTGTAATACTTGGTTATAATAATTAAAAGCCCTAGTTAGGAAGATACAGCTAAACAACAGAAGTAATGCAAGTACTTCCTCAATTAACTCTGCATTAATAGATGTGCAAGAGGCATCTGAAAAGGTAGGTATCACTGAAAAGGTCGGATGAGAAGGCAACCTTTAGATCCTTCCCCTCTCTAATTATCCTAGTTACAATCCAAAGAGGTAGCTTGTAGGACTTTCATTTCAGTGATACAGAGGCAGAATTTTTTTCTTCAGAAAAAAATAAGTGAAATTCCTGATCTTTGTCTTGAATTGGTGAGATTCTCAATCCCCAATCTGACCATCTGTCTTCTTGTGCAGTTAGTATACAATACTAAACAGACATACCTATTCTGCTATATTTTGTTTCTCAGCTGAAATGCTGTAAACATAATGAATAGTTAGAATTTTGCTAGGAGACCGTGCTGGCTTTTTTCAAGTTAACTTGGCGTAAGAGGTGGGCATTGAATAGCAGTCCCTCTTCAGAGAGCCATTGACTTTCATTCTCATTGTGTATCTTATTCTGCTGGTTGCATGGCTCGTGCTGATTTGTTTTAGCCTGGTCAACATTAACAAAAAGAAAACTATCAATAAAAATGTCATGGAAAATATTACAGTCATAAAATTATACCACCACAGTTGGTGCTATGGAGTGGGGAGAATGGGACATTTATATGTTTTTTAATCACTCAGAATTTCTTAGCAGAATTAAGACATTTATTTAATTCTGCACTGTTACTAGTAGAAAAATAGACACTTTGCGTCCTAAATTCTTGGCTGTACATTCTTGTGCCTGATGCTGGAATCAGACAACCCACATGCTGATACATTTAGAAGTTTTCTATTTGTGTGTGGAAAAAAAATTCCTATAAGAAGACAACTACTTAGTGCACCTTTTTTCTGTTGTGTTTCATGTGCAAAATACTTTGGAGTTGTTTATGGCATCTATTGATAATGCATGACTAGTTCTAATTAACACGCAAGAATTTGCTCTTAACTCTAATTTTACAAGTGCAAGTCTTAAAATAGTTTATTTTGTTGTGGTTTCTTTGATTTTTTCAGTTCCAGATCCTAAAAGCAAGTACCTAAGATTGCCATCTTTAAAAAACCCAAAAGATTAAAGTTTTCTGTCATGACAAGAGGAAGCTAAAACTCAACCCAGTTTGTGATACAAACTTGCAGAGAAGACGGCAAAGGCCAGCCAGTTGTACTGATTTTTCAGATTACAAATATAAAGTAATTTTAATATATTCTGAGATATAATTTTTGAACTCTTCTTGTTCTCAGTATGATAGTTTGCATCTGGTACGGAAGGTATATATCATTATTAAACCTATACTGCTGCCTGTACAGATACTTAAAGACTTGGAACTCATTAAAATCAGAGGAAGGCAGACATCTGTCTTTAGTCGTTCAGAGATGTACAGATATCCTAGCCCTGTCCATTTGGTTTCACAAAATGCATGTAACGATCAGAAATTAGTTGTAGTGAAGGGACCTCATCAACAGTTAAGCACCTGGCTTTTACTGCATGCTAGGGTGCTGGAATTCTGAAATGTAAACATAACTATCATAGAGTTTGGGAGTATCATCATCGTGATCACCAGGTCTGTCTTTTTTCCTGCATAAAAGTCCTTCTACTAATGTTTTCTGAAATTTTTCCAACCAGCTTCAGCCTGCTGGTATTCACAGCCTGCGTTTTGCATATATTCATCCAGCGAGTTATTTGAAAATGTTTCTAAGTGTTTTGTGTTAGATGAAAAGACTAAGGATAACATGTTTCAGCTTCAAGCAGAAACCACCCAGTTAACACAGAAAAATGTGATTAGTAGACAAAAAGGCATATATTGCCTGTACTTTGAGTATTCACAGGGAGCTAGCACGGTACGTGAATCACTGGTGTTTAGAATTTAATCCATGTATATAGGAGAATTGATTGGTTACACATCTCTTCAGAAACTAGACATACAACTACCATAGCAACAAAACATCTGAATCACCAAATGATGGAAGCTGGAAGGAACCCAGGGAGGTCTCTGGTCCAATCTCATGCTCAAAGGAGAGTCAGACATGAGATCTGACTAGATTTCTCTGCATGGGCTTTTCCCATACAGGTCTTGAAAATCTCCAAGGGTGGAGACTCTGCAACCTACCTCTCTCTGCAACCTTCTCTGCAGCTTGGCTGTCCTCAGGGGAAGAAGTTCTTCCGAACATCCAGCAGGAATTTCCTGTTTTCAGTTTATAACCCTTGTCTCTTGTCCTCCAGCTACACACCAAAGAGCCCAGCTCCATTGCTTCCATCCCTTCGCTGTGGGGTATTAGGGGCGGCAGCCACGCCTGCTCCAAGCTGAAAAAGCCTCAGCCTTGCAGCTTCTGCTTGCAAGGCAGGTGCTCCAGTCACCAAGGCTCTCAGTGCTTTCCTCTAAACTACGTCTGTTTCTTTAGTGTCTTTCTTGGATTTAGTGGCCTCACAACTGGACACGGTATTTCTGATAAGGTCTAACAAGTGCCAGGTAGAGTGATAAACCGTGCCCTTGATCTGCTGCCTGTGCTTCTGCTGTTTAGGCAGACCCAGATACTGTTGGTCATCTTTGCTGCAAGAATAAAGAAGGCTCATGCTCAGCTTACTGCCCACCAAGGTAAGAGGTTTAATGAGTAGGTAAGAGGTTTAATGAGTACGTAAGAGGTTTAATGAGTAGGTAATTTGTACCTGCACAGAGCTAGGATGTGTGCAGGTTACCAAGCTGTGTTGCTGTGAGCATCCCTGGCAGGCTTCCTTTGTAGAAGCATCCAAGTTGGAAACACAGCTGGATGAAGTTGCCTAAGGGGAAAGATAGAAAGAGGTTTTGCTAAGCCTTGAGTCTTTGAGACACAGGCTTTCACAGAACTGAGTGGACCTGGTTCCTGAGCAGTGTGGCAAATACACAAACCTGCCTGCTGCTTTATCACAATAGTTTCCACTTAAGATTTGAAAAGATCTGAATAGAAGAAAGCTGGAGTGTATGTATTTTTGCTGGCTAATTTGTACTGTTTCACTTTCATAACAGTAAGCTTGTTTCTTAAGTGTGACCAACAAGGTGTATTTCATAGCTGCTTTTGCACTGGGGCCTGGGACTTGGTTGGGGCTTTGCTTGTTAGTGGAGCTCAAACATGATGTGATATGAAGTAGCTATTTATAGTAAGGATTGATTTCTTTCCTGTGATAAATAGCATTTCTTTTTTCAGTGGAGGTCCACGGTTGCACTCCTGTGTTCATCCTGCTGCACGGCACCTGGTGTTGACACCTGTAACACTTGCTTTAGGTAGCAGTGCTGCTCTTTCTATTTCAATGGGCTGCACTACCCCCCTGGGAAAACACGAGTAAAAACGTTCGTAGCATCCAAGTCCTGTTTGGTCACATGTCTGTTGTGTGTATCTTTATATATCTATATATAGCCAGGAGGGATTATGACAGTCTCCCAGTGATCCATCTCTTCCCCAAGCAGCATGTTACTCTATTGCGTCTAATTAGCGCTGAGCAAATTATTCGCAAAGAATAATTTATCAGACAAATGTCGCCACTCTATCCACTGAGGGAATATCTTAAACCAGACGATGATTTTTCTTCTATTTATTAATTATTCAACACTCATCAACTTCTTTTCACATTGTTAACTGTGGATAGATCGCTGAATTTTTGTAATTGATACATGCTGTTAGACAAACTTGCATGGGTAATTTCTACAGGGCTCGACATAATCTTTCAGCTCATTTTGGCAAATCCCAAGAGCCTGAATTTAAGGTTGCCTGAAAAAAACCCAAAGCCCCATAAAAATTCTTTCCACACAGGGAGAGAGAGTAAAACTTTTCAGTGCATCTCCTTTAAAATTATTAATTTTTTTTCCAAAGCTAAGAAGAACTCCCTGCAATGAATCCCAAGCAGCTTGGGTGCCAGACATTGCCCTACACAAACTTGGGCTGTCCCTGAGGTGCAGAGGGGGTAACGCCTGGCCATTGCTGGCGGCGTGGCTCTGTGGTTCGCTGGCCCTACGCGCGCCTCCTTGCAGTGCACGCCCAGCCGGCTGTAAATAACGAGATCCCCGAGGAAAAGCCTTCTCCCTGGGCTTGGCCTTCCCGTTGGGGCCGGAGAGGGCACCTCCCGAGCCCCTGCTGCCCTTTTAGCTACCCTCGTGCCCATATCGCGACCGACATGGACTCTCGTCCCGCGCAGAAAGCCCCATTTTTGGCGGAGTTTCCCTTCACACATGTGAATAGTTTCGAGTCAGCCGACTGATCCCGGAAAAGCCGAGGAGCTGACTTGCTTTCCTGGCGTCCGAGCGCCGTTCGACACCGCCGTTAGCGCCGCGGCCGGGGGTCACCGTCGGGGCCGCCCGAGGGCAAGGCTATCGCTCTCGGCAGGGCCGGCCCTGCCCACCCCACCTGCGGACTTCGCGGGCCCCCACCGCTTTTCCCCCACTCCCTCCCCGGGTGAAGCTGTACCGCCCGGGCGGCGGCTGGCACCGGCCGCCCTCCGCTACAGGCCGGGGCGGGACCTCCCCAAGCCGCAGCCCCGCCCGCTGCCACCGCTCAGGGGCGGCCCCGCGCCTTCCGCTCGTGGCCCGGGGCAGGGGGGGCGGGCCGGGCCGGGCAGGGCAACTCGGCGGCCACAGCTGCGCGGGGCGGGGGAGGCAGGTGGCGCGGATGGTGTTTGGTAAAGGGGCGGGCGGCGGCGGGGGCAGGCGTTCCTCTCGCCCCTCCTCCTCCTCCTCCTTTTTCTTCTCCTCCTCCTCGTCCTCCTCCTCCTCCTCGTAGCGCGGTGGTGGCGGGCAGGCTTCGGCCGCGGCTCCGTAGCTTCCCCGCCGAGGCGGCGCGGCCTCCGCTCCCTCCTTCCCTCGGTCGTTTCTTGGTCCCGGCGCGATGTCGGGCAGCGCGGCGGGCGCGCCCAAGCCTCTCCCGTCCTCCGGGCCCAAGTCGCTGAGGGAGATGCCGCATCCTTTAGCTACTTCCAGCAGCGAGGAGATGGGGCCGGCGCTCACCCCCAGCCCCGACCTGATCCAGCCGCGCAGCATCGGCGACAAGGTACGGTCTGGGGAAGGAAGGGTGGGTGTGGGGTGCGCGGCAGTTGCGCGTGGGGGTGTCACTGCTTTTGAAGGGGAACATGGAGAGGAGGGAGACAGGCTCTGTGTGTATTTCCCCACCACAGCCCCTCTCCCGGCTGCATCCCTGCCTCCTCGCGGGGAGGCGAAGCCTTGGCTTCCACTTCAAGAGCCGGGGCTGCCCGGGGCGGGAAGGGCCGGGGGGAGGGGGGTGTGTGTGGGGGTATGCAGGCATCATACCTGTCTGTGCGAGGGACCGGTTGGGGCACCGGTGCTGATGCTCCCGCCGGAGTGGGTGTGAGAGGCAAGATTGTACTGACTGCTTTCTCCCTGTGTCTCATACCCTCCACAAATGGGTCTGAACGCTTTGGGAGTTGCTGCAACTCCTGTGCTGTCTCCTTCCTGTAGCCCTCATGGTGAAGGCTTGGAGCTGCTGTTGTTTCTTTACCACCGAGCTTGCCAGCAACTTGTCTGTGATTGTTCTCTCTGAGCTGAGCTCCTGCGCGCTTCTGCGTAGCGGTGTTATGTGGAAAGGATGCTGTTGCAGGGGTATCTCTGCCTGCTTTCCCTTCCCTAGCTCTGGCATGTGTCAGTCAGCAAGCAGGATGCCAATGGGCTTTGTGAAGTGGCTCGCCTGCGTGAGGGCCTTGGATGTGATAATTCCTGAACGTGAAAGCAGTAGTGGTACACTGCTGCTATGTTAACTAGTCTTGCAGGGACTTGTGTTTCTGTGGGCAGACTTCCTGAAATGTGTTAAGGTAGGATTTCCTGGGAGCAAGGGTTACAAGGGCTGAGATCAGCTGGAAACTTCGTAACAAGCAGTTCTGGGCCAGGTGGTGTCTGTAGAAGGTGTTGCAGAGCTGCTGATGGCTAGAAGTGCTTCCTACAGCTCTTGGAGGAAGAGCTGGAGCTGCAGGACTGGGCAGGGTGGCTTGTCTGGCCGTGGAGCTGCTAGCAGTGCTGGATCAGATGCACTCCCATGCTCTGGGGGAGCATAGCTAGCCCAGCCTCCTCCACGTATCACCTTCTGCAGCCCTGCAGCTGTGCTGCACAGATTCAGCACTTGCTCCTGCCCATGCCAGGAGTCTTCTTGAGCATTTGCCCACAGTTGCTCAAGTGGTAAACCAGGTTCACATTCTCTCTGGGAACATACACCTGCATCTGAGAAACTCAAAGATTTGATGGCCCTCTGAGAGATGGGGTATCTGAATGAGGTGGGAGTAGGAATTGTGGAATTTGTTTTTGTCTATGATAGGTTGGATTTACTCATGTAACTGGGTTGCTGTCTGACAAATCTGTAGCAGTAGATGTTGGTGGCTGCTTTCAGGAGTCTTCTCACTGCTCCAGTGTGCAGTAGTGGTACTGTATTCACTCTGCTAGTACTGTCCATCCACACTGATGTGTAGCTGGTGAAAAGCTGTGTTCAGAGGAGTACTTCACACCCTGTAACTTCTTTCCTCAGCTGTATTAAAGAGCTTTTTTTTTTGTTTTTGGAGCATACACTTTACTGCTTTGAAGTGTCTGAGAAGTGTATCAACATCTGTGATATCCTAGAAGCAGAAATACCTCTCTGGCCTCAGGCTGTGGTCAGCTAACATCAGCAGAAATGTTTTTGCCCAGTGCTTCCACCAGCAACATAGGTGAAGGCCATCTTCTAGTACCTCTATGTAGTACTGTCGCATTCTAGGCAGTTAACAGCACAGAAGCACTCTGAAGGGGAGAGCAAAAAGGGGCAGAGGTAAGTGATTTCTTAGACTGAAGACCAGTTCTCTGGTTGACCTGGAAATGGCACTAGGGTAAGTGAGCCTTGCAAAAGAAAAGGATTTCCAGTAGGAAGAGAGCAGCATTCTTTATCTCTTCCTTCTAGCTGAATTAGCAGAAAAAGCCACATGTCTGATCCTTCTGATGGAGGGAGTCCAATAGTTCTGGTTGTGTGAGGGATATCCCTTCTTCTGTTTAATACCTGAAAAGAGAGTTGACTTCTTTCCCACCTAGAAAAAACTTCAGCAAACAGGTTTTGCTAACTTTTATCCCATAGTAAACTTCAACTGCTTGCGGTGTGTATTGAGTAATCTAGAAAGCAAGTATGGTAAGTGGAGCTAAATAGGTAAAACCACATTTTTAGGTTGTTATTATGTCTCTTGGTCCTAATCTCTGGTGGTGGGTCATTAATATCTTGAAAGGCTGGTTCACTAATCAACTGATGATCCCCAGATAGCTCCAATAGCCAGGTATCAGAGGGAGGTCAGTAGTTAAGTGTGTCTTGGGCTTAAAGCTCTGCAGCTGTCCTTTATTGATTCTTTATTAGGAGCCATGCTTGTCTGCTCTCCTGGCCTTTCTGCAGAGTCCAGTGAAGTTTGGTTGGAAAGTGTGCTTCAAAGTGACAGTCAGTAAGCTTCTGTAAGGACCACTGTCCATAACCAGGCTTGGACTAAGACATCCTCCTGGCAGAGGGGTAGTGGCAATGACTGGCCCATTACTGGGTGGCTTTTTCTGGGTTCTTACCTGTTCTGAGCAAATACATCCTAAACACTGCTGCAAGATTACTTAAGACTGAAACCCTCTAAGGGGAGAAAGTGCAGAAGGGGAGTTGTCTGCCCATAAAGTGTTTCAGTTTCCACTGCCACAGATGTGCAGCCTGAAGTAGTTGAACCTCTGCTGTCACCACTTTGCATTATTTAAGGCATACTTTCATTGGTTTTGGGGGTTTTTTTTGAGCTGCTGAATAAGAATGCTACTTTATCCAGAGTCAGAAGAACCTGGAGGGCAGGAACACTGCCTGCAAGTGTCCTGTTGGTTTTTGGTTCAAATATGGGGATAATCTAGTATCTTAGACCATGTCAAACTTTGGAGTCTCATAAACATTTGGTTGCTTTTTAGGAGCAGTGGCTAATGCTATTAGAGCAGTAGATCATGGGAAAGGGAAGGAAAACCTTCTGTGTTGCTTTCCGTGGCTCCCCTGGCTCTGAGGGCCTTCCAAGTAGACTAGTCTCGAGTTACCTGAATCCTACAAAGAGGGCTGCAGAAGTTTTATTGTCTTAAATAGCACCTTTACCCTAATTTGTAGGAGAGCTGTTATAGGAGCCAGGAAATCTTGATGTCTGAGCAGCATCAAACCTGTTAAATGAAATGGATGTTTCTGGCAAGTACTTTGCTTTCCCAGTGATTCTGCAGCGGACATGAAACACTTGAGTGGTAGATTCTCTGAAGCATTTCTGCACTGGCCAGATCTTTCTGCAAAACATTCTGTTCCTCTGAAGTCTAATTCCCTGAAACGTTGTCCTGATACCTGACCACCACCAGCTTTTTCAAACTTATTTTCCTTGCTAGCTTCCAAATAAGGAGACAGCTAACACTGAACTTAACCACCCCCACCGTTTGGCTTTTTTTGAACATCAGGACAGAGGGAAACAAGCAGGAGGAAACCATCCAGCAGGATGCATAGCAGGGTCTGTTGCAGAGCCAGTTGTAAAAATGAGTTCTTGCTCTCTTACAGAACTTTTGGAAGGCATGCAAACTAATTGAGGTCTGCTTTTCAAAGCAGATCCTCTGCAGAGGAAGGTAAGACAAATAGGGAAGTGTCAGTTTGGATTTTTTTTTAAAGGAGACAAGGAGAGAAAGGAAGTTCTGCTTACATGTGACTACTTGGCTCCACTAGTTTCTCACTTTCGATTGTGAATCTGTTCTGTAGACTGGGACAAACACTTCCACCCTGAGGAGAAGGGGCGTTATTAATGGGTTTCTGAGTTGGGAGTAGAGGTGAAAAGTAGATGGTATTCTGCTCTGTGTGGCTACACTGAAATGGTTGTAGAAGCGTGGTAAGACTTGGGATGCAGCCCTGCTGAGGCTGTGCAGTAAGCATGCTGATAAGTGTTGGAAGTGCAAGGCTGTGCAGAATCAGAAAGTGTTCTGTATGGCTTACTCCTGTTGTCCTCTAGCTGTGGTCCTTTTAGTCCCTCTAGTCTTGGGTCATGAGAATATCTTCCTAACAGGATGTTAGGATGGTTGTTCTTGCTGTGGTCTGTGTCAAGACTGACAACTATTTGATAGGCTTGATACCAGTACTGGGAGTTGGGACCCTATCAATCCAAAAGCTTTAACCCACCTGTCCTAGGGCTTGGACTCCTCTGTCCTCTTACAGACATCTCTGACTACCTGACACTGTGCTTGTGGACAACTACCTATAAGCTGTTCAGCTGTTCTTCTGTGAAGAAGCCCATGCTTTGTCTTTGGCTCTGAGACGGCTAGAGTGAGCTTCAGGGGGTTTTTATGGGTAGTATGTATATCAAGCAGAGCTGACGTGGAATACCAGGCTTGCTGTGAACACATAGCTTGAATTTGCTAATTCATGGAAGTAGATGTTGAAACTCCTGCTGCAAACTTGTGGTTGGTAACTGAAAACTATTGCTTGCCTGTGACCCCATGCTTCTTTGCTTCTAAGCTACCACCCTGGTGAACCCCTAGGCCTGCATTAGCACTTGATCAAGTATAAATACTTGGTGTCTTTGCTGGAGTGCTGTTACTTGGCACTCGTATTCTGGAAGGGAGCCTGGAAACTCTCCAGCAAAAAAATATACTGAGAGGCTGGAGCTCTACTTCCAGCCTCCTTGGTTGCTAGTTTATAATTATTGCTCTTAACTTCATCCACCCACAGATGAAACCAGTTTGCAGTATAATCTGAAAGTTTAAAATAGATCTGCCTGAGGTTCTACAAACCTCTTCCCTCTCTGCCTTAATGAGACCTGTTAGGCCAGCATCATGTGCTGTTCCTAAGGCAAGCTGGAAGCAAATTCTCAGTCTCAGGAGAGACCAACAACTACAAAAATTCAGGAACTGAAGTTGGTGAACTCATGAAACAATGTCAGTATGGATGAGTTGATCTTAATTCCAATATAGAGGAACAGAAAACTGACAATCACAGAGAAGATGAGGCTGGAAGGCATCTCGGGGTATCATATTGTACAGTCTCTTAGCAGAGAGGAGATTTATGTAGGAAAGGCTGTACTGGACACTGAAGTTGGCTTTTGAGTATATCTCTGGGCATTCTGTCTCCTGCATTCAGACATCCTTAAAGTAAAATATCTTTCTCATGCTTAAGTGAAATAGCCAGTGTTTCATTTTGTCCATTGTTTCTTCCTTTGTTGTTGGATCAACTGAAAAGAGTCTGTCACCACCTTCTGTGCACCTCTACATCAGGTATTTATCCATATTTATAAGATCCACTAAGCAGTCTCCTCTCCAGATTGTTGGCTGCCTATGCCATGAAGCATGTTGTTGGCTCATGGTCAGCTTTTCCACTGAGATCTGTTGTGTGTGGTGTGGGGTTTTTTGTCAGTGTTTTGTTGTGGGTTTTTTCTTTCCTTCTGCTGAGCTGCTTTTCAGTGAGTCAGTCCCCAGCTACATGGGATTATTCTTGTCAGGTGCAGGACCTTGCATTTCCTCATGTTGAATTTCATGAGGTATCTATCAGCCCCTCTCTTAGCTTGCTGAGGTCCTTCTGAGTGGCAGCACAACCATCTGATGTAGCAAACCTCCACTCAGTTCTGTACTCTCAGCACACTATCTGAGGATATAGCATGTCCCATCATTTAAGTCATTAGTGAAGGTGTTAAACAGTGGTGGACCTACTACTGCTTGCTTTGGTAGTCCACCAATGACTGCCCTCCAGTTGGAATTTGTAGGATTGCAACCCTTGAAGCACAGTAATTCAGCCAGTTTTCAATCCATTTTGTTCTACTTATGCCTAGTTTGTACCTCATCATCAAGTCCAAGAGGGTGTAGAGTCACAGAATGTGTTAGGTTAGAAGGGACCTTTGAAGGTCATCTAGTCCAACCCCCTGCAGTTAAGCAAAGACACCTTTAACTAGATGAGGTTGCTCAGAGCTTCATCAAGCCTGACCTTGAATGTTTCCAGGGATGGGGCCTCCAGCACCTCTCTGGGCTTGCCAGTGATCTACCACCCTCATACTGAAGAACTTTTTCCTAATACCCAACCTAAATCTCCCATTTTCTGGTTTAAAACCATTACCCCTCGTCCTACGGCTCCCTGCCCTTGGGAACAGTTCTTCCCCAGCTTTCTTACAGGCACTTTTCAGGTACTGGAAGGTCCTCCTGGACCCTTCTCTTCTCCAAGCTGAACAGGCCCAACTCTCTCAGCCTGTCTTTATAGGAGTGGTGCTCCAGCCCATTGATCATTTTTGTGTCCCTCTTGGAGTTGAGCTGAACCATGTTAAAGCTCTCCTCTTGCACACCAGGCCCATCATCTCTCCATAGCAGGCACTGGATTGTTTAAGCATGACTGCTCTTAAGTCCATGCTGACTTCTCATCGCTGTGTCTTTTGTGCATTTGAAAATGCTTTCCGATATTTGCTCAGTCGGACTGTAGTTCCCTGTATCTGCCTTCTGAAAGACAGAAAGGTTTCTTACAGTACTCAGGAACCTCCCCTCATCACCATAATAAGGATAAGATAATTGAAAGTGGCATTCCAGTGGCATCATCCATAGTCCATGTCATCATGGGCTTATGTCTGTCCAGTTTACTGATATGATTCCTCACCTGGTCCTTCCCCACTGATGGTGAGTTTGCCTTGTACTTCCCCACAAGAGCTCAGGGGCCTGGGATTCCTGAAGGCTGTACAGTGACATGAACACTGAGGCAAAGAAAGTACTGAATATCTTGGCCTTGTCTGTGTTCTTTGTCATCAGATCCTCTGCCCCATCAGGACTGCATTTTCCTTATTTGTGTTCCTGCTGATGTACCTGCAGAAGCCTTTCTTGTTGCTGTTCTCATCCTTTGCCAGATTTGGCAATATCCCACTAAACCCATCCCAACGTACTCAGACACTGTCTTTATATTCCTCTTGGGTCAACTGTGCCTGCTGCTGCTTCTTTTTAGGCTTGCTTTTTATAGTTGAGTTTAGTCAAGAGCTCTGTGTATATGTGCAGATCTCCAACCACCTTTGCTTGACTTCTTGCTTACTGGGATGGACCAGTTTTGAGGCTGGTGCTTGAAAATTTACTTGTTCTTGTGGATGCCTCTCCAGGGCTCACATACTGTCTTCCTCACAGAAGAGCCCAAAGTCTAGTGATGTGATCCAGCTTTTTGCTCCCTTCTCTCAGGGTCCCAGATTTTACCAGCTCATGACTACTGTTGCTGAGGCAGGCCAATACCTTCACATCCCTGACCAATCTTTCCTTTTTTGTAAGCACCTCTTCTCAGCTTATCAGTCACCTGTGTCAGGCACAAATGATGTTGCCTCTGCTGTGTTGTCCCTTCAGCAAATGCCATGTTACCCATAAGAACCCATGAATGAGAGGACTCATTCACAGGTCCTTATGGGGGTAAATAAGGGGTCCTTATGGGGGTAAATAAGGGGTCCTTATGGGGGTAAATAAGGGGTCCTTATGGGGGTAAATAAGGGGTCCTTATGGGGGTAAATAAGGGGTCCTTATGGGGGTAAATAAGGGGTCCTTATGGGGGTAAATAAGGGGTCCTTATGGGGGTAAATAAGGGGTCCTTATGGGGGTAAATAAGGGGTCCTTATGGGGGTAAATAAGGGGTCCTTATGGGGGTAAATAAGGGGTCCTTATGGGGGTAAATAAGGGGTCCTTATGGGGGTAAATAAGGGGTCCTTATGGGGGTAAATAAGGGGTCCTTATGGGGGTAAATAAGGGGTCCTTATGGGGGTAAATAAGGGGTCCTTATGGGGGTAAATAAGGGGTCCTTATGGGGGTAAATAAGGGGTCCTTATGGGGGTAAATAAGGGGTCCTTATGGGGGTAAATAAGGGGTCCTTATGGGGGTAAATAAGGGGTCCTTATGGGGGTAAATAAGGGGTCCTTATGGGGGTAAATAAGGGGTCCTTATGGGGGTAAATCCATGTCCTTGTCTGCAGAAGTACTTGAAGGACACAGGAATATAGTTTTCCACCTAGGACAGTAGGGTCACTTGTTTTGGTTGAAGTGTCTCCTGTTTTAGAATTGACCTATTTATAAAGCTGTTCCTGCTTTTGTGAAATCTCGTGGTTCTCTTCCCTTAGTCACTGCACTGAGTGGGGAGGTTATATTCCATAGTCCATGTGAGTTAAGTCACTGAACCATGGTGGTACAAGCACTGGTCTGCCACATGCTTCATAAATGGGCCATTAGTTCTCAAAGGCTGAACTTAGTTGTCCCCTTCTTTAAAGGACCTTGCGCTCTCTTCTCCTGTTGCACTATGTGCATGTGTGCATACCCTTTTCTAGTCTCCTAGTTAAAAGAACTGACTTAAACCTATCATGGCTTTCAGCTTGCTGTCAGTGCTCTGCCCACAGCCAAGCTGCAGGCTGAATCCAGTTTCCAGCCTTTCATAAAGGTGGTAGCTAGAACTGCTCTCTCTAGCTGTTTTCATCTCTTATCCAAGTGATACCATGAGTGTAGGTTAATACCATAGTATTTTACTGAAAAAATAGAGTGCTTGTGTCCTCTTTGCTTGTAGCCACTCTGGGCTTTGATGGTGTGAAAGCACATACAACAATGTGTTGGTGCACTGGCTTAGCTGCCTTAATTTATAAAAATAGGATTTTTTTGGTGAGGGTGGTCTAACAGTATCTTACAATGTAGGTGCTCTGGTAGTGTTATAAAACTGTACTTGGTGGTCTGTGATCTGCAACTTCCCAGTGCAGCGAGTTTCTCTGAGTTGTCAGTTCCTAGGTCCTCTGAATGAGGTGAAGGATAGCTAACACTTAACTTGGGACAATTGTGCATCAACCTAACTGTCTTAGGACTGTTACTTTTTTTAATCTTTCCATCTGGTAAAACTGAATATGGCTTCTACTGTATAGCAGTATTATTACTTTGTGGTTCTTATTTCAGCTTAATGGAGGGAGCTGTATACTTTGAGGTTGAATTTGGTGTTGCATAGCTTTCATAATCTTTTCAATAGTATTGCTTCATACTTAATGAGACAGAGTATTAAAAACAGATACTCAGAATGTATGTAGAGGAACTTGGTTCTTCAGATGGTTTTCAGAAGGGTGGGTCTTGGCAATAGCATGTCAGCACCTGTGGAAAAAGTTATGCTTCATGGTTGGAAAGAATCCTCTGGGCTAGCTATGCTGGAATGCTTCAAACCTACCTGTGTTACTGGATGCCCTCTGAGCTCCTTTATGGGGACAGGGGGATAACCTGGTACATTAAGAAACTCTCTAGTCACAGCTGTGTGGGTACATCATTCTTTTATTGGTACCTCAGGGGTTTGTGATAAGTCTCAAGCAGTGTGTCCCTGTAATTAATGATGGGAGTGGCAGAGGATAAAGACAGGCTTTCCTGTTGACACACTGATCTTGGAGGCAGCAGTTCCTAGATTAACCTGCAGACTGCTGTCCTGATGTTTAGCATTGTGGACTTGGTATCTCAAACAGATTGTTTGGCTGTCACACTAGCTGGTCTCTTCCTTATCTGAGTGGAGAAGCTGGTTTCTGTAAAGTAGGTCAGGAGAGAAGACGGAGCTCTTATGGTGCAGTGAGACTTAACTCAGTACTGCTACATGAAAATCTACTTGCAACTCCTAAGCTATATCTTTTGAGATTGAAAGCTGATTCACATTACAATCTGCAGAAGATGATACACCAATTAAGTGATATTTGACCTTGTGTATTTCTCAGAAGCAACTTCACTGAGGCTTGTTCTCTGCTGACCTTGAGTGAGATCTTAAATGCAGAGGTGCATTGGCTCTTTAAACGTGGCTGACTTGATGGCCTCAGCTGGGTTTTCAGTGCAGCTGAGACCCCAGGCTCCTGTGGTTGGAGGAGGGATACACTCATCACTTGGATGAAACAGGGCAGAAACCTCCAACTTCCACCTTAGGGATGATAGCAGCTGCAGTCCTGGGGTAAAAGCTTAGTGAATTTACTCTCAGGAAGAATTTGTTTTTAAGTAACTTCTAAACCTTGTAGGGGACCTAGAATTGACAGCAAGGTAGCTATTAGCAATACTGCAATGAGCAACAGAAGGTGGAAAACAAATCCAGTGAGCTGCAACTCCTAATGAGTTAGCATTCACAGTGCCAGTCCAACTTAAATGGTTTATTGACAGGTGACACATTTTGTTTTCTAAAAACAAAATGGGGGGGAAAAGGGTGGTGGGTCAGAAAAAAGTGTTGCCTACAGCTGTAGGTGATGCTACAATGCCAAAACTGGTGACTCTCAACCAGGTATTTCTCAGAAATCAGGGAATGTCTGTCAGAATAAGCATGTAGGTGACACAGGTTAGTGGAACTAGCTAAAAATAAAAGCTGTAATCCAAAATTCGTACAACAGGCAGGGAGAAGGGTCAGCCAAGATCTGTATTTAGGTTGTCTTCAAAGCATCTTATAACCACATTCAAAGCCTTTGCACTGCTTTTTCTATGAAGCAGTAAGTGATAAATTACTCTGGAAGTGAAAGCAGTGATGTCCCTAACTGCTAAAGATGGGCTTCTGCTGGACTCAGGTTTGTGTTTTTGTGGTCTTAGGTTACTGTAGTTCTATTCAATCTGTGGGAGCAAAGATTAGTACTCTGTTCTCCAGGAAAATGAACAAAATGCAAATAGCAACTAGTTTTACTTGCTTCTAGGTAATACCCTCAAATTAGGCAGTACAGACTATACAGATGACAACCTCTCTGCCTGTCTTGGAAAATTATAGTTGCACTGGTATGTAGTGTTATTAATGATGGGATGGCTTATGCTTTAACCCTGATTGTTATTTTCAGTCTGTGTCCTAATCTCAAACTGAATTTGTCTGAAAAAACCTGCCAAACACAAAAAACCCTAGACATCTTTTAGACCACACTAATGCTGCCTGTCTGAGAGTAGTCTCTCAAAGCCAAAATACTAGTAAGGTGTGAAGCCTCCCTCCATCACGTCTACCAGGAAAATGTTACAATGCTGTTCAATGCCCTGTTCTCATGGGAAAATGTTGCCTTATGCTGCTTGAATGGAACTTGCTGTACCTCTGAAGGACCTCCTAGGGTATGAGAACACTTGTCTTAAAGTCTGCATAGTTGGCCTCACTTTTCCAGTGAGCTTGAATGATGTGATATGCTCCTTGAAAGGAATATGCTGCAGTGCAGGTGTTGCTCAAGGGCAGAGAAGCCTTTCTCCCCCTCAGTGCTGCAGATGGTGTTGGCAACAACTACTTGGTACTAGGTCAGTGGTGAAAGCTCAGGTGTGTGGTAATTATAAGTGATCAACTACCCCAGATGATATTCAGTCCCATGGTAGGACCCGCACTGTTGCTGTAGCTTTTTAGGTGCTAGTATAAGGCAAATTGTAAGTGAAAATCTTGGATGCTGCAGAGACAAAGCTGTGGCTTGTGTTGTTACCAAGAAAATCCCTGGAAAACTTTAATCAGTACCATTGGTTGCGATTGATCAGCTTGGCCTCTTCAGGATTGGTGTGCTGACTTCAGAGTGCTGACTGGCTCGCTCCTAATCACTATACTTTGCTTGAAGCCAAGTGTGCTGAACACCTGTATGTGTCATAGTGATGGCCAAGGCTGTTTCTGTAGATGAATTAGTCTGTAGATCTTGTGTCTTGTTTTTTCCCTCAGTCTCTGTAGTCATGTATTTCCTCGCAGTATGAAAACTGCTGCTCCTCACTTGCTCCCCTTAAAGCAGGGGGTGAAGCAATCATACTGTGCAGGTTCTCATTTGTTTTCTAATTCCAACAGGTACATACTTTGTTTGCTCAGCCCCTCTGGGAGTAAATGCCTTTCTGCTGGAAAATGTCTCATTTATCAGCAAACATGATGGAAGGCTATCCCTTAAATCACACCTGTGTAAAATAATGCAGAGATCCTATGAGAGCGTGCTCCTTGAGCTCTTCCAGGGTTTGAGATGAAAACTTGAGTTCTCCCCTTTGAATGTATATGCCTCCTTTACTTGCACAGTGATCTGACTTGCTCTTATGAAACACCCCTGATCCTATGAGGAGAAATGCTAATGCATGAGGAAACAGGCCATCACGCAATATGGAGGTGTATTCTCTAGGATACTACAGGGCTTCCAGCCATCTGTCATCTCTTTCCTTCCTGTTTCTTCTCTCTGCTTCTCCACAGTCCTTTGCATCTGTTAACATTTGAAAAATACTACTGTTTGCTCTCAAAACCATCTCAGCCAAATTGGCACTTTGTTGACACTGGATACTTAGATAACGATGCAGCTCAACCTACTTTTAGAGCATGAACAGGAAAAAACTGCTGCACAGTATGTCTGCAGAGCTTTGACACAAAGCCGTATGTCTCTGGGAGAAAGCAGTTTAGTTTGGACAAGCTTAAACTGTTCCATCTGTAATCAGATAGAATTCTGGCTTCTTGGATCAGGAATGACTCCTAGTCATATGCTGGATTCAAGTTTTCCTGCTCACGGTCTGAATCCTGGCTGCTGCTTTGCTATTTAGAAGGTCAGAGCTCAAATTCTGAAAATGAAGCTTGAAACAAAACATGGGGTGTGCTAAGCTTGTTCATTAACAAGGTGCTCTCTGACATGTGAAAGTGTGTTACGATGTTCTTGTGCACGCAGCTGCAGAACCCTTCTGACAATAATTCAAGTCTCAACAAACAATGCTCTTGAAACAATCTCCTTGCAGATAGACTTGGAACTTAACAGAGCTAGAGGAGAACAACTGGAGACTTGAGTCAAAACAGCCACATCTTTCTAAACGTTTCTTCAAGAGATCAAGCTTCT
Source organism: Porphyrio hochstetteri (assembly GCA_020800305.1). Lineage (NCBI taxonomy): Eukaryota > Metazoa > Chordata > Aves > Gruiformes > Rallidae > Porphyrio > Porphyrio hochstetteri. The sequence continues at coordinate 12,991,702 of CM036938.1, read as the reverse complement.
GCCATTTGTGGAAATCTTTAAGCTCTGAAAGTAGAGTGGAGCTGGTGCCTGTTGCCTTCTACTGAGAACTCTAGAAAGGAGAAAGAACCTTTAGTTCTGCTACAGGATGCAAATCCAGGTCTGCCCAAATGTTAAACTTCTTGCTTTCCTTTGGGTTGCAAGCACTTTTTTCTGCTGCTCTCTAAAGTTTAAACATAACTGAACTAATCTTGCTGGACAGTTGCCAGACTGACTCCTTTTCTTAGGAAGATAGAGAAAACTTTATGTGAAAAGTCTAGTACTTTGTAAACAGATGTAGAAGCTAACTTTGGATCTGGGACCGTTTCTTCCAAGAAAATGGTTCATCTTGTGGATGTTTTAAAATACCTCTTTGCCTTTAAAATACCTTGCTACAAGAAGGGAGCTGTAAGATGTGGCAAGCATCCACTTACATCTCGCACTTTCCTTCCTCTCCAAAGGGTATGGGGAGGTACATCTCAGGTTAGTGAGAGTTAAAAAGATAGAAGTATGTCTTATCCCCTTATGTTTTGCCTAATTAATGCCTGCTCCAAATTACAACCCATTTCATCTGCCAAATGCCCGTCCCCTGAAGCCTTTTGACCTTTTGTGCACAAAGTAGCACAGTAACATTGTTTATTACTAATGTTGAAGGACTTGTAAAATATTGAGGGACTGCTATAAAACATATGTGAGATGCCACTCATGATACTAATTTTTAGAGTGTAACCTGAACCACATTTAGCTTTAGTGTGATACTGCATGGTTCCCTTTCCAGACGAGGAAAAGAGGCCACCCTCTTAAAGACTGTGAGAAGACAGACATGTAGCCAGACTCTATAAACAGATGGTCTGCTGTGGCACTTGACACCTTCTTGTGACACTCCCCTTCACTCCAGTGCACAGAGCTGTATTGTATCTGAGTCCCCAGAGACTTGAGCAACAGAAGTAGGAGATGGCTTTTTGGTCATGCTGAAAATCCTGTTTGCAGGAAACGCTTCTGTGCCCATGATCTTGTTCTGGTTAGTTTAACTGTGATGATTAACGAAGATGATTAAGGGCCTAGAGCATCTCCCCTATGAGGAAAGGCTGAGTAAGCTGGGACTGTTCAGCCTTGAGAAGAGAAGACTAAGGGGGGACCTAATCAAAGTTTATAATTATCTGAAGCAGGGGATGCAGGGGGAATCAGCCAGCCCCTTTTCAGTGGTCTGTGGGGATAGGACAAGGGGCAATGGCTGCAAGTTGGAGCATAGGAAGTTCCGCACCAACATGCGGAAGAACTTTTTCACAGTGAGGGTGACTGAGCACTGGAATAGGCTGCCCAGGGGGGTGGTGGAGTCTCCTTCACTGGAGATATTCAAGACCTGTCTGGACGCCTATCTGAGCAATATGTGCTAGGGAGCTGCTTTGGCAGGGGGGTTGGACCCGATGATCTCTCGAGGTCCCTTCCAACCCCTACGATTCTGTGATTCTGTGATTTATGGGAAGACTAACTACAGAGTAAAATAATCCATCCTGTAAAACTTGGTTGTTGGCCTCAGGGAAGAGGTAGGAATTGCATGACCTGCATGAGAATCTTTGGAAGTGCTTGTGTCAATCCTGTAGCATCTCTGCTTCAGTTTGCTTCAGTGTTTCTCTGTCCAGCCACAGTTCAAAGAAAAACTATTCCAAGTGTGATACCAGCTTGGTCTAAGTGGTAAACAACCCCCCATGATGCTATGTTCAGCTGCTGCACCTGAAATTCTTACTTTTTTCAGGGATACTGTGCAGTTTATCGCGAGGCAACTCTGACCTACAGAGCAGAGACACTAGTTTGAGTGATGAACTCCAGAACAAAATCATCAGACTTGTGGCTTGGCAGCGTGCTGAACTGTGGCACCTGTTTAAAATAGCCTGAGAGCAAATTGATCCAGGCTTTTATCAAGTGGTTTTTTGGTCAGATGGGCAGAATACCAGAGGCACTGCTGGAACTGTAGAGGTGAGGCTTGAACTGCATGTGGCATGCATGTCCCATTAGAGTTAGGCTCTTTCCACCCAGTGCTGTAGGGCTCAGACTTGCTGCACTGTACTCTCAAATCTGGGTTTGTCCTCAACATGCAGTACTGTCCCTCTTCTGCTGACGCATTTCCAGGTAAGAGCAAAACCAACTTATTTTGCGTTGAGCTTAGTTTATTGCTCTTAAAATAGCCTCAACCTTGCAGTCTGATTTGAGATGATTGATATAGTGGAAAACACTCGACCTCTTCTGAGGGTATAATCTTGTTCTTTGTGAGTATACCTACACAGACAATACTCTTCTTACTGGAGAAGGATGTCAGGAACTGGTGTATGGGTAGCCACTTACCCTTTCCCAGGAGGTCCAGGTTTAGAAGTTGATGCTCTCAGTTCTCGTCAAACTACAGCTTAGCACTGGTGTTTGTGGATCAATGTAGAAATGTGGTACTTCCTTCTGGGAACGGATAGGGGTTTTAGAGTTTAACTGTCGGGGTTGGTTTGTTTGGGGTTTTTCTTGTTCTGTGTTTTTTAATTTTGTTTGTGGTTTTGTGTTTGGTTGTTTTTGGTTTTGAACCTTGCAGGGCAATACTGCTTTCTTATCCTCCCTTCCCTACTGTGTCCAGAGCATTCTTCTTTCTCTGGATCCCTGCTTCAGTCACTCTTGCTCTAAAGTAGCTGCCCAAAGACAATACAAGAGGAGTGGACATGCAGTATCTCATATCTACCTCAGATATGTGTGCGTAAACAAAGGTGACCTGTAGTAAACAAAGTATGATGCTGACACCTGGTAGAGAATAGAACTGAATATGTGTAAAGGGGAAGCAAATGCCTCTTCTTCCCTGCTTTACCCTTTGAAGAGAAGTTTAGGTATTTACCTGCAGCTGATGTTGGATAATAGTCTTGTGTAGACTGAAATTTCATTATACAAATGCTCAGTGAGATCTGTTAAGATGCTGTCCTGCTGGTGACAGATGAATAGCTCTAGATGAACTAGAGAATGGAAAGGCGCTTTCTCTTTCTTTGCAGAGCTGACCTGTGCAGGCTGATGGCAGAAAACTCTATAAACAAGAAATAACTGCTTTCAAAACTTGATGGGATGAGACAAGTAGTGCTATGAACAGGTCTGTGAAAGGGAAGTTAATGCAGGCTCTTACAGTGTTCCTGGGAATATTTGTCTAAACCATTTTTGATTTTCCTATCATGAGAAGTAATTCTTCTACAGCTTGTTGTTGTGTATTGTGTGTATGAAGGTAAAACTGTTCCAGAAGTCAGCTGCAATTGTGTGGAATCATTGTTCCCTCCACATGACTATCTGTGTTTGTGCCTTTCTGGGGAATGGATGGCAAAAACCAACATAACACCTTGAAGCACGAGGAGAAAGGTGCAGAGCTCTGAATTTCAATGTGAAGTGGTGTGACTTTAGGACTGATACAGGCCTGGTTGTGAGGTCCCCAAATTAGGCCATAGATATTTGGGATTGAGTGCACTGCTCTACCTCTAAACAGTGTTTCTAAGTGCCTCTTACTGTCATCTGATACTTATTGAACGACAGCAATGTGCTTGCAGCTTCAGGTGGTTGTGGGCTAACCCTCTCCTGAGATGAGCTTATCTGCTTGGAGGACCTAGCTGAACCAACTCTTCCATTTCCTTCATGGACCACTGCTTAGGTAGCAAAGCTATCTGGTTAAGCTATATGCTTACTAAGGCAGGATAGGTGAAAATTAACATTGGGCTTATAGAGACTGCAGTATTGACTTAACTGCACTTAACAAGAGACTGCATGATCTTCACTTGACAATAAGCCAATACCCACAGAATTTTAGACCCTTTTTTAGCCTTCAAGGGTTGAATCCTGGATGTTTTCTCTAGTTTGTACTGCTCCACTGGGGCAGACTGCCATCCAGAAGACAGAATACCAAGGTCCTGAGATTTTACTTTATGTGGATTCAAGCAGCTCTGTAAACCCAGAGTCTTGGAAAATCTCCTGGGAGGATGAAGGAGAGAGAAGATGAGATCAGCTGGAAACTTTCCAGCTCACTTTACATCTCACATGCAGACTTCAAGTTGATAAAATTCAGCTGAATTTTAAACTTGGATGAAGTGAAATTCTTGGTAGATTTGGTATCTGTTCCTGGGCAGTCAAGGTGTTTGTACTCCGTAACACAACAAAAGAATGTGAAGCTGTTTCCTTACCAGATAGCAGCTTACATAGTTGGCAAGGTTGGTTAATTTCCAATATAGACAGTTAGTTCATACTTGTCCTGCACTGTAGGAAACTAAATGTGCACTGCTAGAGTCATCTGATCTCATGTGTCCATAAATTTGGGTGTCTTGAGGAATCCAAAAAATTCCACAGGAATGTGTGAAGGGTCTGCCTGTAGGTGATCATACAGCTGTGTACAGAAGCCTAGTTCTTCAGGTTGATCTACTGGTTGTCTGAATGTCATACTGTTTCTGATACAGGTTGTGATCCAGGCCTTGCTGGACTGTCACCAGACCTGCTTCAGCAGGTGACAAAGCTGTGAGACTGTGTGGAGGTGAGGGACACAGACTTAAGGATCTTCACTTTAGTTGAAATTTGAACAAGTCTTTGTGGATATTCTGCAAGACTGGAAGAATGTCTTGACAGAACCTGTCCTCCTCCAGCTGCCTAGCTACTTGAAGCAGCCTCACCTTCTCCCCACTGCGGGACTGCTCAGACTCGTGGCAGGCTGACTGTGCTGTATCGAACATGTGCTGTTATGAAAAGGCACCTTTTTTTTTTTCCTGGAAGGATGTTGTAAGCTGTAGGTAGCTGCTGGGACTTGGACTGAGATGATACCTGATGATAATGCAGACAGGCATTTAAAACAGTGGATGAGCAGCCACTTGGTGCACTGAAGGTGATGCATGAGTCCCTGGCACTGAAGCCAGACTGCTATATAAAACAATTAATACTAGTCAGTACTTCAAGTGCTTGTGGGTGTCATACCTACGCTGGCAGGTAAAAATGCAGACAGCTGCAGAGCTCCTTTCCTGCTATGCTCTGTAGGACACATTCCTCTTTCTCTGGTAAAAGCAGATGAGAACAGATGATGCAGTCTTGCTTTGAACTGAAAAAAGTTCCCAAGTCCCATGGAAGAAAGCCATTGCCAATTAACATGATGAGGAGGTGCTCTGCTGAACAGATTACAGCCTGAGACAACTTAGATTGCTAGGCCATCTGCTGTGACACTTCAAAGCCTACCTTTTTCTTGCAATATCACAAGACTTCAGCAAACTGATGCTGCCTACTGTTAAACGAAGGTTTAACAGTCATGAGCATTGTTTCTTGTGCAGTTAGCTGGGAAGCTCTACCCGTTAAGGAGAAGTAGTTAGCTTCTAACCTGGCCTTCAGCTGCTGAACACTGAAGTAGCAGGGCATGATGCCACTGGAGACTGCCAGGGGAGGGTTCTGCCATCACAGATGAGGGAGCACAGCACAGTAATATTTTCAATGCATGTGTGCTCTCCTTTTCCCCCCATCACTAGCAACCCTCCTGTTCCTAACCAGAGCTGGTCTAGAAGCTTTACCTGGATCTGGGATGTTTCATCCATGGCTGAGAAGAGACAAAACTATTGCAGCCTTTATTTTGACACCTGAGACATGCTGTGGGATGCCATGACTACAGGAACACACTCAAGTAGATTGGAGGGGGCTCCAGGCTTCACAAACATCTGCCCTGCTGGAAAAGTACTAGACATGGTAGTATCTCCCAATAGGATTGATGAGGAACACTGCTGACTTCGTGCAAGTGGTTGCAAGCTCTGTGTCCGGTCCTTCTTCCAGTTGCTCTGACACCTTGATGCAGAACTTTCATAGTTGAAGCATTATATTCTTTAAGCTTTCTTTTCAGAAGGGTTTTGTTACAGGCTTTTGAGATCTGTGCAACCAGGCTTAAGCTGTTTCCACAAGTTAATTAATTTCCATCCTGGAAGCTTTGAATTTGACTGGCTGTGGTTCTGGCACAACTTGTCTTATACTAATGCTTATTGCACATGGGCAGTGAAGAGCTGTCTTTTCCTTTTGGAACAGGAACGGATTTCTCTACAGCTATTGCAGTGTCCCAAGATTTGCTTTGCTCTATTCTGTGCTCAGCCAAGTTCCCCTGTCTAGCTGAACTGCAGATTTTATGAAGTCATCTCCTGTTGCTATCTTATCCTCTCTTCTGCCTATTCTGTGTAACTCCAATGGAACTCTGCTGAGTTACTGTAGCATTGTTTCTTCCTGTTGTAGGTGCTCCTGCTATGTTGAGTCTGAGCCAGATACTTTTATATTTCAAGGTCTTTACCTCATGCATGAGCTGATGAGCTGTGCCATGCTTATCCACTCTTTTGCCCTCTTAAGAGAGCGCATTTGAGTGCCTACCATTCAGTTCTTGCTCACTTGCCAGTTAAATATGAAATACCTCATCCGTTGGCAACCGGTTCTTAGCACTGTCTGGGAGAAACTTCTCTGTTAGACAGTAGTTTAGATCAGCCCTTTCCCAAAAGGTCTAGGCTAAGGCATTATTCTCCTTACTTCATAAGGCAGTTGTCAAGGTGAAGAGCAATACTGCCATGGTTCTGCCCTTAACATTCCAGGACTCCAGCGATGGGTTTGCAACAGAAACTGGTAGGGAGCGTAGCCCTGTTTTTAGCCACTGTCAAAGGCAAACCTTTTTAAATAGGTTTAATGTGAAGTGCTCCACTGTAATTCTGAACCCCTGAACAAAGGAAGTCGTCTTTTGAAGATGGGGCTACCCTTATCCTGCTGGAACACAAACTACAATTGCATAAGGAATATGGATGGACAAGAGGATCTTTTCCAAACAAGATTGCTTTGCTAAGATTACATGTTTCATTTAGCCACTCAGACTGTGTGAAAGTGGGGATAAACAGTAATTCTAGAACTCAAAACATTCTAATTAATGTGCTGCTTAGCTATTGTGATGTTTCTCTGTCCAGCAACCAGATGAACCTTTGCCCTTACAAAGGAAACACTCTCTGTTTCAATCTCTTCTTGTGCTACTGGTCAGAACAGGCAAAAAAAAAATACAAGCTCCTTCTCTCTTTGAGAAGAGCCATCATTCTTCAGGACTTTCTAATGCTGTTGTCAGATGTTCTTTTACATTGTACACCTTGTAACATGCTGTTAGCTCCCTCTGCTACAAAACCAGAGCAGAGAACATGTGTGAAGTGACTGTAATATTTATGCAAAGCAGAGTAACCACTAGCTGTATGGAGTAGCTGTTGTGTATCAAAGTGTGAGACTTCAAGGTGTGGGGATGTACAGAGTTGGCTATAAATATTTCTTTTGTTTGTTGTCTTGTGGGTTTTTTTGGTTTTTTCCCTGCTGCTGTGTCAGTTTTAAGGAATTACAGACTTCCCAAACCCTTGTGTCTTCCTAAAATAGCCACTTGCTGGTTCCTTTAGCCTCTGTCTTCCCTAGGCACAGGATGATACTCTTGAAGTTGGTAGGATGGGAACAAGGACCAGTCCAAGCAAAACAGTGTTTTCATTGACCTTAGGACTCCAGAAGGGAGGTGTGCATAGACACTGCTGGAGTGCATGATCTGGGATTGTCATGTAGTACAGAGTAATTCAGTTGCTGACTGCTGTCAGCATCTTTGGAAGTTGATGTGCTGGATGGGGAAGCCTCTGGTACAACTTTGCCCTCCTTCCTGTCTGGAGGTGAGGGCTGACTGTGTTCCAGTCCATAGAACTGTTGTCACTTTGCCTGAAGCCTGGCTTTGGAGTAGGTCTCTGATTTGCCTAGCTGTTATGTTTTCAGTGTCTAAGTTGGTCAGTCTCACCGGGGACTGTCAGTTCAGTGGTATCTCAACTTCCTTATGTATGGAAAACAGGTTGAGCAGTACTAAGGGGAGGTATGATCATAATGGGCTATCTCTTCAACTTGTGGAGAAGTAGAACAATCAAATGCTCAAAGCCCAGACCTTAGGAAATTGCTGAGATGTTCTGTAAAGGGTGGTCCTTGGGGCTCCTGAAATAAGTAACCCTTTTAACATATCAGTGAAGCATGTGAGTGGCATCTCTGAGTGTATTGTACTTAAAAGTGAATCTGTTCACCTACTCAAAACTTTTTTTTTCCCCCTATCCAATACAGGATCTAAGTCTACCCAATGGCACACCTGTGGACACTTCTAGCCCAGCCTCCTCCTCATCTCTTCTCAACAGACTGCAGCTGGATGATGATTTGGATGGGGAAACTAGAGACCTCTTTGTTACTGTTGATGATCCCAAAAAACATGTGTGCACAATGGAGACATATATCACCTACAGGGTTACAACAAAGGTACAAACCAGCATTCTCCTTTCCTAGTACTTTTTTCTTCCAGAAGTTCCTTTTAAGGCATGTTCTGGATATCTCTGCTTTCCATTGTATTTTCTTATCTTAAGGACAAGAACTTAATCTCTTTCAGTACCCTGTAAATGTGTTGAAGGTGTGACTTCTCTTAGCAGAACTGTTACTACTTCAGTACATGAAACTGCAAAACTTGTGATGTGCCAGCTTTTTTTTTCTCTCAGAACTGTTTGTAAACTTTCAGGGCTGGTTTCTTTGACTTTAACTTGAAAGTTTGTTTATATAATCTGACCTATTTGGTTTGAGTTACCTCTGCTGAAGGGGAATGTGTCTCCCTGTGGATTCACTGTTAATCTTCTCACATTTTGGGGGTCTCCTTTTCTGAACTGCTTTAAGCTTGTTGCTTCAAGTGTTTACCATGCTTCCTCTATCAGCCACTTAGCTAAATGTTAATCTTGATCCTTAACTGTAAACTAGCTTCCATGTAGTGGTTGGTAGAGAAGGCTGCATAGCTGCTGCTAAGAATTCTTAGTAGCCTAATAATACTTACCAAGAGAGATATGCTAGAGACTTTTTTCAGCATGTGTTATAGTTCAATCATTAATGCAATCTAAATACAGCAATAGGAAAAGTGATTGGAAAGTTTACTGCATTCATAACTGGAATGTTTATTTCTGTTAACAAGCTCATTCATACTAGCATCAGCTCCTAGGTGACAATGGCATCTCTTTTTGACACTTGCAGTTATTGAAGGCAAAATGTGTTCACTAACTTCACTAGGAACATACTTGATCCACTTGTCCAGAAAGATTAACGTTCCTGTGGCCTGCTTAGATAGCATATATACTGGAGAGAATATTTATTTTTTTGAGGTTTTTCCACCCTGCCACCCCCCTGAATGTCTACTCCCAAGTTCTGCTTTCAGGATGCACTGGAGGGAATGTGGTTGCTCTAGTAGCTACCTCTTACCGCACACTTAACATAGGCCTGTCATTCTTTGCTATTGTAAATGTCTTTAGTATTGCAAGAAATGCTATATATTAACTAGTAGGAAATGTGAGGAAGGAAAGTTTTCTTGGAGCAAACTAGCTGTCAGCTGTTACATGATCAGAAGAAACAGAAGCCCAAAATGAGATGCAACTTTCCATAGGGAAATGGCTAAAACTGGCTAAAGCTGTTTCTCCCTTAAATTAAGACCAAACTATTTTTCAAGATAAAATATCTGCACAGAGTGGCATCCTAATAATGTTCCTCTGCTTGGAAACCTATGTTCTTACAAGGGTTATCTTCCTCCTTAAAGCAGAGCTCTGGAACATGGGTGTAGATCTGTGTAGATCTGCTGTATCATAACATTACAGTGCTGTTGTGAAATCATGCATAACTTATTCTTATCAGTCACCATAATGGCTCACCTCTTTGGGTTCATTACTTTTGTAAACTTCTGGCTAACCCTTAGGGTCAGCACCACTAATACTATGTACCATTGTTTAAGGAAAAAACTGGAAGACTGACAGTATTAATGGTCTGACTCATCCTTGCCATACAAACAATGATGCCAGGCTAATTGCCCAATCAGCTATTGTGGCTGAAAGCAGTAATTTAACATGGCAAAAAGCAAGCATCCCTAGACAGTGGTGATGCTTGCACCTTCAGGTTGCAGGTGGAAGTCTATAGCAGTGCTTGCTCCTGCCACCAGTGTAAGGCTATACCTTCCCACCACCCCCCTTGCAGGCTTGCATTAGAGTTTGAGATCTGTTAAGGGCTGAAAGGGTCCCTGGTGGCCCTGGTTGAGGAGGCAAAGATGTCTGGCTTATTCTTCCTCCACTGAGCAATGCTACTGTAAGCTCAAAGGTTTGGATAAACAGGTCCTACAATGAGTCTTGCTAAAGACTTTTTACTGTGCACAGCAGCAGCACTAGGTGGAAGAGGAGAATGTGACTGCTAGTGCTATAATATGTGCTTGTTTTTTCTTTAGAGAGGTCTTTCATTCTAACAGTAAAAAAAAACATGTCTTGTTGTATGTCTGAGACTTCTTATCTGTTGATACCCTTGTCAGCAGGTAGTGGTGGCTGAGGAAGTGTCCAAAACATTTAATCCAAAGCAATGGCTTACAGGAAAGCTGAGAAAGCTTAGAAGTCAGTTGGTCCTGCTTGTGCCCTTGCTTTCACAGTTTTCTGGTAAGAGCCAGGTAGTATTCCTCAGCCTGTCTTCTGGATGAACACATTTAAAGAACATCGTGGGAATCCCCAGAGTAACAAGGGTGATGATTCAGACCTGTGGAGGTCTTGGGTTTTTTCCTGTCCTCCTCTGGCTTCCAGAGCATGCGTTGGGTAGGTTATCTGAACACATGAAACAGCTTGATCCCTAGAGAGGAGGAGGTCTAAGTGCTATGCTCTCTCTTTCAAACTGGCTAAATTATTTGAGGCAGACAGAACTACACACCCCTCTGCCATTTCCATTTTTCTCTAGTTGAAGATTTTGTTCCCAAACTTAAATAGTAACATGGAGGGGAATCCACAACGAGGTATGGCAAGTAAGAGACTGTAGCTGGGGTGCAAAAGTTCTTTCATGTAGTAATCACAGACAACCTTTAGGTTTGATTGCTAACTCATTTCAAGACAGACAAGAATCTTACACTACACTAGGCAAGACTTAGTGTTTGCCTTAATACCGGCTCAAGTCAAAGCTGTTCCAACAACAGAGGTGAAAGTGGTGGTAACCCTGCCTGCTTTCCAGCAAGTAAATCTGAGCCGAGAACACTGCAGTACTGACTTAGTGGAATTTGCTAGAGTCTTCAATAAAGCACTAGAAATGCCTTGCCATTATTTTTGGGAGATAGAGATCTGCCATGTAAGTTTGTCTGTCTCCTTTGGGACAGACACGTATCCTTGCACAGTGAGATTTATAGTTCCTACTAAGAAAGCAGGAGAAACTAAACTGTTTCAAAACTATAGAGATTTCACTTGCTGTCCCTGGGTAGTGCCAAGACCCTCTTCCCTTTTGTGTGCAGTCTGGAAAAAATAACTTGTGCAAAGCTAACAGTTTCATCTTGGATCCAAATTCATTCAGAGTTAGTGAGATGTCATTAAAACCTTGAAGGGTGCTTATATTCTGTCCAAATAGCCTTTGAAAAGTGTATTTGCTGTCTAGATTTGACAACCTGCACAGCAAATACTGAAATGCTGATGACTAGATGCGTTTATATCTGCCTCCCTCAGAGTAACAAAGCCAGATATGTGGAAGACTTTGCAGTTCTGCTTGCTGTGTAAAGGCGGCAGGAGCAGTTTGCTATAGATGAATAATAACTAATGTAAAGTGTTGTGCTCAGGGACTTGTCCTGCTTGCCTACTTCTAGACTAAATAGCTCCTACATCGTTTCATTAGCTGTTAGCAGAATACTGGTTCTCAGTGCTAGCAGATGGGAGACTTCACCTTCATCCTCATCCTACAGGATGAAAGTGTAGTGTGTATGCATCCTGATTACTCTGTCACTTTTTTCTTCTTTTCCTCTCTTGTATTTTCCAGTTTTGGATTGTCTCCTGCAAGGCAAGGTACAGCTACCCTATTAAGAGAACAAAGCAGGCACCATCACTGGCTGATGAGGGCTGTCTACATGTGCATGAGATTTCATTCTAGTGCAAGGACACTTAGTTTGTTACTCAAAACAAGTGAAACTGGTCCTTATGAAGTCTCAGAAGCTTCATTTGTAGTGTGGCACCCTAACATACTAAATAAGCTGGTGTTACACTGAAGTGAAGCAGAGTAAAGCACAAATTCACAGTGGATATATAGGTTTTGGTAGTTCCTCATCTGCAAACATAATTGTTCCACTGGTGAGCGTTCATTATATTAGTCTGTGGACTGATGTGTGTATCTCTTAGCTAGCAGGTCAAAGAAGGGAGGATATAAACTTTATTTCTTCTTTTCTGTCTCTCTGTGCCTTTCTTTTCTAGAAATAAAACCGTTTCATAGGTAACATCACATTAGCGTGCTGTCTATAGTATACTAGAACTGCTGTTCTGTTAATAGTGTGTTAAGGCTGCTGCTGTCCTCCTAGAAAGAGATTTCTGGCATAGAGCTTGCACAATATCTGCACTGGGGATTGGTGGGTTTAACATGCTCTCTGGATGGTTCCAACTCCTCAGTTACTGCAGGTGAAGAGGTGGTTTGCATTTAAAAGCTGCTACTTGGCTCTCTCCAAATATGTGATGTTTGTTCTCAGTCTGGAAGTAAATACAAAATCTCCTCAGGAATTTAGCAGGCAGGTGTAGTGGCTAGGAGTAGGAAAGCAACCTAGTGCTGGATTCAGTGCTAGGCCAAAGCTGGTCAACTGGGTGCATTCCCCAGAATGCTTTGTCTAGCTGCAGACAGGGCCTATAGGCAGCACCAGCACACTACCTGTCTACAGCTAGACAAAGCCACTGCATTCTGGGGAATGCACCCAGTTGACCAGCCTTCCAGCCAGGGCTATCACAGTATCAGACCCTTGAGCAGACACTCCTAGTTAGTGCTCAGTTTCATTAGTGCTTTTAAGCTGTTGCAATATATACTGTACTGCAGTCAGCTTTCCAGCTTATGAAGTGTTAAAGACAGAAAAACCTTTGCTAGCTGCTTTTCTGTGCATTTAGCTTCTGTCTCAAACTTGTAGTGGTGACTAACTCCTTGCCCTAAAGAATGAAACTGAAGAGATTTAATGAACTGATATTTCTAATCTGGTGTGTACAAACAAGGTAAACTTGTTTCTTCCTCTCAGAAATCAACAAAAAACAGCCCTTTGGCAACCTAGCATTAGTTTAGGGTTCTAATTTTTTAGTCTTGGAGTGTAGTAAGCCTACCACTTCTGGAATACGGGGCAGTGGTGAAGCTTTTTTCACCCACAGTTAGTGCACCTCAGAAAAAAAAAGTAATGAAATATTTTTGCCTTAAATTCTTGATAGCTAAAATGGTCTCGTTGTTGGAATGCAGAGTTCAGTCTTCCCCGCAAACTTGAAGCTGGTAAGAGATGCACATGCTGCACAGTACTCTCTTCTCCACAGACCCCCTTCCCATAAAGTTTATCTGACCAGAACACATAAAGAAGTTAAGAGACCTTAAGAATACCTCAGCTCTAAGCAATCATGTTTCTTACTGTTGGCTTTCCTGCTGCTTGAAAGGCCAGAGGATCTTTTTTTCTCATGCTGGCTGCAAACATGATTTTGGGGATGGAGCCTCTGTGTAAGGATTGCCTGGCCTCATCCTTGCCAGTGACGTCTGTGCTGCACCTGCCACCAGGCTCTGAAGCAAGAGGTTTCAGTGCACACCAAGTGTATTCTGTTCTTCTCTTCCAGACCACACGAGCGGAGTTCGATTTGCCGGAGTATTCGGTCCGCAGGCGGTACCAGGACTTCGACTGGTTGAGAAACAAGCTGGAAGAGTCTCAGCCAACACATCTCATTCCAGTAGGTAGTAAGCAAGAATCTGCTGTTAAGGACAGTTTTGTATCTGTCTTTCAGGGGTGACACTTTGGTGATATGTCTCTAGATTTAAATACAGTGCTTTATTCTCTTCGAGCATTTAGATTTAAATATGATACTTGGTTCTCTTCTGGTGGAGTACGAGGTTTCCTATTCTTGACTGTTTATGAAACTTACACTTCTGTTAGATGGCACACCTGAGAGTTCAGCTTTGGCAGACTCCCCTAGGGAAATGTTGGTGGGGACTACATTCTTTTTTCCCATCCATGACATAAGTGCAATATGCTTGATCTATTTGTCAATTACTAGCTTTCTGAGGCCACACAGGTGTTTCAAGTTCTAGTCTCAGTTAGTTTTCAAGATACCCTTTTGGGCTGGTTTTAGAACTATGCTAACACTTAATAGCACAGCCTTACAAATCATAGACTCTGGTCTGGTAGCTGTTGTGTGCCTTCAGTAGGCAGAAGTTTAGGTAATGCGACTAGCTGAACTACTGCACCCCTTGTTGCTGAAGCTGGCAGTCTGACCACCTTAAGTTACATGACAAGGTTACTACTGATACTCATCAGTCTGTTTTTCATGCTGAGGAAGATGAAAAAAAGGTGGTGATCTCAAAGGCTTCCCACCATCAGCTCTTAAACAAAGAAATTCAGAAAGGCGTGTAGGAGGTGAAATGTTGGGAAATAGCAACACTACTGGCATACCTTAGTTTGCCCAGCTGGGATGGGGGTGAAATTATTCTGCTGTCCCTCCCTCAGCAAGCACTATACGATGTGTAAAGTACTCGGGCTTCTCCAAGGTAGAGAGCTATTTAAATCCTTAATATCACTGGGACTTGCCTCTAAGTGGAATAATAGCTCAGTCTATCAAAGATAAGAAATACTTCACAATCATGTGACAACACTAACTGGCAGCAGATACGTTTAGTGAGGGGTAGGGAGCAGAGTGTGAGTGAGCTTGCTGGAGGAAGGTGGAGACATGAGATTAATGCATTAGCTGCCCAGGCGCTGTTTTTCTTTGAACTGTGGTAACTATTAAGGTTAAGGTTTTACAGATTCTTGAGCGTACTAACAGGCTGCCAGTCCTGCCTCAAGGCTGCAAGGCAATAAATAACAGTCTAGTAGCAGAAGGTGAGTCACAGGCAGGGAATCAAGCTGCTTTGTTGTGACCTGGAATTTGTTGCACACAAAATGGTAAATTTGGCAGAAATGGCTTTAATAGTGGATATGAACCCAGCTGCAGACCAAGGTACTCTTAAGTTCCTCTCTTCTAGAAAATATGGGAGTGTAAGAATGCACTGCCTTCCTTTATCTGTCTATGCAGTTAGCAGCTAAGGAATTTCCTAATAATTTCTTCTATGCAGTGGTATGGTGGGGAGACTGCTGAATGCTTTATGTATTTATTGCCTAGAAGTAGAGGAAGAATAGAGGCTAAAGGCAGTTCCAAGCACACTGACTCAACTGTATTCTGAAAGGATGCTTCAAGCCAAGAATATGTGTATTTCTAACTGGAGAGACTGCAATCCGTGGAGGCCTTCCATTGAACTGAACAGGGTTGTCATCTTAATCTCAGTATAGTGGCTCTGCCTAAAATGTTCATGTAACAAATGTCTCTTCAGTGTAGCAAGTCATAATAGTCTGCACTCCGGAGCCCAAACTGAATATGGGTTTGTTTTCATCTCTCTGATTACTGATTTTTACTTTTTAAATTAAATTTTTGTAAATACTGTGTTCTTTCGATGAACAGTAAAAATACTCTCAGATTTGTCTCTAGACTAGAAAGATAAGCCTACCATAGCCAGAGATCTTGTCTTTCGATGGTGATATTTGGATACTTGAAGCCATTTCTGACTACAGGGAACGCTATTCATGTGTTACAGCAGGGAAAAGTAGATTATTATGCATACAGAGTTCCAGTTCAAGTTTACAAAGGAAGAGAGTTTATTTCTTCCTGAAGACTACTGTACCAAGTATTATTCTTCTGAAGAAGTCTAATTAGAGTGTGCCTTACACTGGTTTAACCAACATGACTGATCTGAATGCTAAGCATAATAAGATAAGTCTAATAATTTTAAGAACTAAATATAGTGTGTTGCAGCTAAGTCATGCTGGCTGGGTTTTGTTAGAGATTTGTACAATCCCAGTTGTACATTGGGATGTACAATTTTCTTGCACATTCCACATCAGGTAGGGTACGGTGGGAAAGACACACATCATTTTTTTCTTTGAATTTCTTTTGTGACAAATTTCAGGTGACAAAGCTGCTTTGCAGAGGAAAATCCTGATTCCTGAATTGAGTGAAAATAGCCATCACTGCTAGCCTAAGAGTATGCAGGTTATCTGGATGGACTGTTTCACAAGAATAAAGTGCAAAACACAATTTTAAAACTTGTAATAATCTTAGAGAGACTGCTGTCTGAAGAGAACAAAGCAGATCTAGTAGTAGAGCTCAAACTAGCCGTGCTGAAGTTTTAGTTATCTTCCTTCAGAAGCAGTACTTTGAAGTCTGGAGCCTAAGTGTAACAGAAGGGACTGCAGAAGTAGCAAGTCTGGAGGCAGATTTGGGCTTTACATGTTAAGCTGAACTGTGGAAATAGACTGGTAGAGTCAAAATAGAGTAAGATGAAAGAGCAGATATATTGGCAGATATCTGTCACTTACACAGACATGGTCAGGGATGTTGGCTTTGATAGATGACCAAGTGTGCAAGTGCTTCAGGAAGCTCCAGCCTGGACAACTTGACCGTTTGCTGTGTTGAGTGTGCTTCACTGTCTTTGTTCAGTGTGGTGCTGTCACACAGGCTATCAGCCCTGTCCAGGAGCTGTAAACTCTTCAGAGTGGGGGAAGAGAGAATAAGTAGAATTGTTAAATTTTCTGAGTTTCTTTTGGTTGAGCAGCCTGGCTTCAACATGGGGTGGGGGGGTTGTGTGTACAAATTGCTGTACTGGACAGAGTGCAGCTCTGCTGGGCTTTAGAGCTGGAGCTCGAAAATGGATAGCTGGAGGGAAGTACAGCCTAAGCTATGTTAAAAGTACTTAGTATGAGTACTGTCTGGGCTTCACTGTTGTGGGTCTCAGCTGAAGCTGCTCAGTAGAATTGCTAGCATTAGGCCAGGCCAGCTAAAAGGTAATTCAGAGCAGGGCCTGCATCCTGTCTGATGTATAGTTCCTGTTAGCAAACATAACACTTCAATTCCTGTTAATGTTTGATTGCTTTGCGTGTTTCCAAAGAGCAGAAGCAAGGTTTTGGTCTCTTGAATATTGTGCATTTTGCTTGTCTCTGACAGCCTCTTCCTGAGAAATTCGTGATGAAGGGTGTTGTCGATCGCTTTTCTGAAGAGTTTGTGGAGACAAGGAGGAAAGCATTAGACAAATTCTTGAAGAGAATAACGGATCACCCAGTTCTCTCCTTTAATGAGCACTTCAATGTGTTTCTCACAGCCAAGGTAAGCAAGTAACTTAAAACACAGTCATTGACAGGGACAACAGAACAGGCACATTTACAGTCTCCTTTGAAACCAAGGAAAAAAGGTATTAATAAAACTACAAGTGCAGATCAGAAATTCTCCTAAAATACTAGAGAGTTGCTGAGGACCTTGAATGTTGTGTGTGATAGACCCCTGTGTGTGACAACTGTATGGGTTCCCTTTGCTTGAAAGAGGGGGTAGTTTGCAGAGTTAAATTCAGTTCTTCAGACCTGTTCATTTTGTATTCCTGTGTCTAGAAAGTGCTCCTCTGATGCAAGAGGGGTTCAGAATTTAGTATAAACTAGGTTAAAATCTTTTTCTGGGAGAAGGGAAGTGGGAGAGGAGAAGAATTCTCTTGCACAAAAGCTTTCAAATTTCTTGATTTTTTTTTTTTCCCCCTTCACTATGCCTTCTATGATGTTTGTACCTGTTGCCCTCAAAACTAAGCATGAAGACCTCATTCTTGTTTGTTCCCAGTCAACAGCTTCATGCTCATCTTGTGTGACTCATCCAGCAATGGTGCAATTTTTCTTTGGCTGTCTATCAAACTGCATTTTAAATAAGACTAGGAGGACCTGCAGTCATGCTTGGGTTTGACCTGATAAGTGAGGAGAGCTGTAAAAGCACGTTTTTCCAATGTCACATTACGCTAGCTCACTCAAATGTGACACTTAATTTGAGCTCACTTCAGGCTCGTGCTCTGTTTGCTGGTAATGTGAGCCTCGATCTCCGGTTCCCTTTTATTTCCTTCCATGGTGAACTCAACTGATGAAACAAGCCATAAATGCAGAATTTGTTTAGCACATTCATTGTTAAATGTTAAATAGCTTTGTTCTGCTTTTCAGCTGTCAAGGTATGATGCAACTTTCTTAGCTGTGTAGTTGTCTTCTCCCCAGCCTGTAAAATGAATGGTTATGGCTTTATTCGCAGCTCTGTGCCAGGCTTGCCTTGACAGCACAGAGCATCCAGCAGAGCTGAGGGAAAAAGACACATTTTCTTCTAGCTTTCTCTAGTGTTGGAACCTGCTGTATTGAGCAGTGAGGTGTTATTTCAGTGTGCTAGGACTTGAGAATTTACTTACTATAGAAGGTCCTGATACCACCTCCTAGTTGCATAAAAGAGAAACCAACATTTCAAGTTCCTTGTTTGTATCAGTAACTCACCAGAGTGCTTGAAGGAGTAATTTTGAGTTAAAGGGTTTTTTTCTGATGCCTGGGTAGTGTTTAAGACAGTGGAAGGCAAAAGTCAATGGACTGCTGTATTTAAATGTAAACATAATTCAAAATTAGAGTAGCTGCTAAGATGTCAGGTTCTCCTAATTGGACTTAGGTTTGGCTTATGTATAAGTACTTGGAAAGAATACTGTAGTACATCTTTTGAAGATGGCTGTTTTATTTTATTAAAGTACATCTAAGCTTTTAGTGTAGTCTGTATTACCATGTCTTGCTGCTTGATGTCTATGAGTCTACTTGGTTTGAGAACATATCTTCCTCAGGTTGCACAGGATAACCTAGTAGTAGCTCTGAGGTGGTGTGAGGTGTGGAATAGTGGCCTCTACTGGAAAGAATAAAATGCGAAATGGACAGCATTTTGCATAGCTAAAAACCATTTTTTCTGGTGTGCTGTCAAGGTGCAATGTACCTTGAAGATTGTAGGTAAACATGTTAACATGGGTTGTCTGAGTGTTGATTTATGTGAATGTGTAAAGCATTGATTTGCAAGGAAGTAGCCATGCTGCCTGCATGGGAAAGCTTAAGCAGCTGACTCAACCTGACCTCCAGTCTGTCTTGCAGAGAAACTGCTTTTTTTTGTGTACTGTCTTCCCCAACCTCCTATCTGACCACACAACTACGGTGAGGAGGCTGCTGACCAAATGGGTGTGTGCTCTCTAACTCTCTCTGTCCGAGGTTATCAGAGCCAACTGGTGCATTTGTGTAATGCTGGTGTTGTGGGCTCTGATTTAAACATGTATGTGGATGAATGGCATGAACAAGATTGGTGGCAACAGGTGATAATATTACAACTTCCCTGGGGACAGTAAAGGAAGAATGGAAAGTCTGGCCATGTGCAAAGTTGGATCATTTACTCATGCACTGTGTACTTCATACCATTCTCCTGGATAGCTTATCTCCATCTAGAGGTAGTCTTGAATCTGCTCAGCTGTACATCTTGTACAAAGTGAAGTTCTTTGTTCAAGGCCACATGTCATCTCCTGCCTTTATAGGAATTGATCTTGACAGGAAAGTATTCTTCACTGTATTAATTTTCCAACATGCAAGTGAATTATCTTTAAACTCTTGTGGTTTAACTTCCTAGGATCTTAATGCCTACAAAAAACAAGGAATGGCATTGCTGTCAAAGATGGGGGAGTCTGTCAAATATGTTACAGGAGGCTACAAATTAAGAAGTCGGCCCCTGGAGTTTGCAGCCATTGGGGAGTATCTAGACACATTCTCTCTAAAGCTTGGTACCATTGACAGAATAGCACAACGGATTATCAAGGAACAGTTGGGTAAGGACACAAGGTGCCATATTATAATACTTTGAGTGCTCTGTATCTCATTTTGGTTGATGTCATGACCAAGACAACTTGCATCAATGATTCTGGCCTGTAGTGTGTCACACAGTGTGAAATCTAATGCCTTTCTGAAATTTAAAACAGGCACAAAGTCCAACGTGGGATCTTATCTTAGCAAACTCTCCAAATATATATAATTTTTTCTAAAATGCTTTTGTTGTTATACTGGCCTACTTTCTTCTTGAATTATTTTTGTAAAGAATTTTGGGATGGGGCAAACCTGTAGATTCCATGTGGAGCAGTACAGATGGAATTCCTAGATGAAGATAACCTTTACAGACCATCTGTCTTTGTAGAGCAAAGTTTTATGTATGTTAAGAAAAAAAATGAATTACTTTAGCTACTGCACAGATGCAAGTGTCTTTGTATTGAAAACTTGTGGGAAGGGCAAATTAAGCAGGAGGGAACTTGGAACTATCACCTGTGCAGCCACAGAGCTCTGTCTATTAAGATGCTAATGTAATGCTAGACTTGACTGGGGGAGTTAATGTTTGCTAAGCTGGGGGCATAATTTCTCCTGTTGTGTGCTTGTGGATCCTTGTGCCTCTACTATTTCATCTGTCTCTTGCAGAATACCTGGTGGAGCTACGAGAATATGGACCTGTTTATTCAACCTGGGGAGGGCTGGAGGTTGAGCTATCAGAGCCACTGGAGGGGGTGTCAGCCTGTGTTGGGAACTGCTGCACAGCTCTTGAGGAACTCAGTGAAGACATGACAGAAGACTTCCTGCCTGTGCTGAGGGAATATATATTGTACTCAGAGGCAATGAAGGTAAAGAGGTTTGTGTGTCAGAAGATGCTGTCAATGTGTTTACATGGAATTATGTTTCAGTGAGTTCAGCCTTTCTACAGCAAGAAGGGTTGGTAGTGGGAAAAGAAGGGGAAGTAAATGATAACAGGAAGTAGGATGATGCTTTTGTAATCAAAAGAAAACAGTATGTTTAGTAGCACGGTGCTGCATGGGTAACATCATCTATCTGCTCTGCTCTTACTAAGGTCAGTCATGCTAGGGTGTACACAAAGTATTGACGGGCTGCTCCTTCAGAGTGGCAGACAGTACTCTATAGGAGACATCCTGTGGCTGCCTAGAATCTTCTCTTTGAATTGTTAGGAAGGCAGTTGTGGCTCAGATCTTCAGCACTGGATCAGTGTCTGGCCCGGTGGAAAAGGTAGCATTAGCAGCTTCTGTCCCTTTAGAAGCAAATGGCAAACTGCTTCCTCTCTTTCTCATAGCCTAGGCAGGATGTGCCTGTTACAAAGTTCTTTTAAGTTCTGCAGACCAAGTAACTGCTTAAAAATGTTGTTCTGTGACTCTTAATACCTCCAAGATCTTGATATCTTGCTGCTTATGCGGATGTGAAAAAAAGCTACTTCAATGTAGTTCTTATTCCCTTGGAGTTAAGAGGTGTTGGTAATCAATCCCATTCACAGGGAAAAGAATTTGAGTTAACTGCATTGAAAAGTGAAACTGAGCACCACATGCCTGTGGTACAGTATGTATTACCAGAAAGGTGCTAACAAATTCCTTTTGAGTACTTTCCTCTTGGAACACCCATTACAAGGCTATGGTGTGTGTGCTCCTTTAGAGATAAGATAGCCTATTGTAAACTTGCAGTCTGAACAGGACAGTCCTCTATCTTAATCCTAGGCACTCTTTACTTCCCAAACTGCGAACTGAAACATGCACTTGTAGATTTTTATTTTTTTTCCCCAAATGACTAGTTGTAAGGCTGCTGTCTTGCCCAGCTGAAGTATTCTTGCAGAAGGCTTTGTGCTAATTCCCAGAAAAGGTGCATTTTCTTTACAGGACTAACACCCAAGTATTATTGGAGTGCCCTGAGCTGTGTCTGAAAGTCTTGACCCAGGATGTTCCGGCTTAGCCTTTTTCTGTAGGAAGGGTGTGCGTGTGTTTGTGTGTGTGTACTTCCACATAAACAGAGCATGAGGCTAGTGGCTAAAGCTTTTAGCCCAGAACATCTGCTTTTTGATGCTGCTGATGCCACAGTCTACTGAAATGGCATCTGAAATATCAAGCTGAGCTGAGAGGTGCTTTCTACAGACATAGCAGAGAAAATTTTCTTTACTTGTTGACAGCACCATTCTACAAGGGCTCTTGTCAGATGATGACAAAAGACACTAAGTGCAGCCTCCTAGCCAACAGGTAAGCCAGCTGCAAGTCTTTAGTATCTGTCTTCCTGTGGTGAGTGGGGTCTGACTACCTGAGGTACCTCTACAGCTTGCACTTAGCCAGATTTTTAGACTATTGACATGACTTTCTGGTGCCCTAAAGGATTTACTCTTCCTGTCAGTTGTTCTCTGGTAATAGGAAGAACACACTGTGTTTATGTGTTAGATCTGGTTGCATCTAGAAACACACTTGCAAAATATCAGTCATTAGCAAAGGAGGATTGTACTGCTTAGTGTCCAGCTTGGGCATCTCCTTAGTCTGAACATCATGATTAAAAAATACTGTTAGCCAGGGCAGACTGTTCCTATTTTCCTTCCCTCCCAAACACCAAATTGGAAATAATTCACACCAAGTGCAGTTTTCTTACGCTAGTAAGTATCAGTGTGTTGCTGTTTCTGCAGTTAGGAGCTACAGAGTTGTCTTCCCAGGCTCCATAAAACAAACTGTAAAGGAGTGTAGGAAGCTTTCTGCTGAAAGGGCTGTCCTCTTCACTAGCAGTGCAGTTCTCAGCTGCTGTCAGGCCTTGCTTGTGAAATGAGTCTGGTTTGGTCTTTCAGAGCACAGCTGTTTAAGAGGGCACATGTTGGAAGGCAAGTTCCTAGGCATTAGGAGCTGGGTGCAGCCAGCCATGCAGGAGATGGCCAGACCACATCTTGGATCCTGGCACAGCGAGTCCCCCGTCAGCAAATGTGTATTACTGTGCGTCTCACAGTACACTGGTATTCCCAAGGGAGGCCAGTACTCAGCTCTACATAATTAAATGCTGATACTAAAATGTTATATGAACTCTGTGCTCCTAGCACTGCTAGAAAGGCTTATCAGATGATGTAATCCCCAGATGTGTGCTTGGGCATTTCTTTTAATGCATGTTTAAAGCAAGAACTGCCTGAGTAGCTGACTGTCTTCTCTAAAGGTGTGCAGTAAGTAAGAACGCAGTTGTGTCATAGTAGGAAGCTGTGTGGTGTGCAAACAGCATAGGATTGCAATTTTAGGGGAGGCTGATGGCAGACTCCTAAAGCTCATTCAGAGGTGCGTGCCAAGTGTTTCCACGAAATGCGAAATGGAGAAGGACCGGGCTTACTGAAGGCAAGCTAAGCCTTGCTTTGTACAAGGACCAGTGGTTTAGTTCTGTCCCCAGATACCTGAAATGTGTGGTATGTGAGGGATTTTCTGTTTGGTGCTGACTTCTTCCAGGATGGTTGGGGTTTGTTGTGGGGGGGCTGGGTTTGTATTTGTGGGTTGGGTTTTTTGGGAGGGTGGGTTAGTTGCTTTTTTGTCGGTTTCGGTTTTGTTTCTAAGTGAGGCCTTAACTAGCAGAAGTATTGCATGGCCTGGGGTAAGACCGGGGTACTTGGTACTGAGCTTTTCAGAGGAGCTGCTGAAGCATTAATGCATTGATCTACAGCTGAGAGGAGATTGCCTGGAGGTGCCAGAGGGAAACACTTACTTCCTTTTACATATGGGACAACTGTAAAGGAAGGCAGTGTTTTTCTGATCACTTACAGGTCAGCCATTAACGGATGCTTAAAGCTGTGTTGAGAAGCACATTGTTAATGGTCCACCATAGATGGACTTGAGCACTTAAGGAGAATTAAGACACCAGCTCTTTCAGTCTGATCTGCAGATGCCTGTTATTCATTGTCTACTCCTGGTACAGATACAGCTTAATGCACTGACTCGGGGCTCCTAAACGCTGAATGCAGTTGCTGGAGGCGGTTGTATTTCTGAGAAGAAATTTCAGTTGACTCAGATTCAAGAGGCAATACAAAGCAGAAATACCTATTAAATCTCAGGCTTTTGTTGCATTGGCAACCTTAATCATTTAAAAGCTGTTCCACATAGTTGCTTAGATTCATAAAGGAGCAGGAATGTTGTGGATTTTCAAGTAAACGTGACCGATGTCTTGTTTGCTTGCATCCCTTTGGGGATGAAATAGAGGCTAACATGTGGAAGGTGAATTTCTGTTATGCCTGCTTTCCCCCCCCCCCAAACAAATAGGAGTGCCATTCTCACTTATTAAGGACTGAGATTGGTGAGAATATTGATTGGAGCACCATCTGTCTTAGAGCTCTGAAAACTACTCTTTTAAAAAGGTATTTCTTTAGGCAGCAGTACACACGCCTAGTCCTGCTTTATTGTCTTTGTCTTAAACTGTTAAAATGACTGTTAACCTTCTTTTGTTCGAATGGAGTAATTCCTTCTGGGTATCAGAAGGGGTCAAAACATAAACTGGCCAAGCTGGCTGCAAGAGAAGTTTTCAGATTCACAGGTGCTTCAGCAGTGACTGCTGGCTGATTTATCTCTGAGCATTTTTAATAACAACTTAATATCGACTGAGCTATAAAAAATTACTAGTAAAATTTACTATAAAAAATCACTCCTTGTGAAAACTGAAGAAAGTTGCCCACTCTGGCAGACACAGTAGTGCTTACTTTTTTAGTAATATACTCTTGAAAATTCGAATTTCTATGATTGTTTTTAAATTGTAAGACTGTAGCATAACCTTAGTAAAGATCTTGGCTTGTGGTTGTAGAATGAAATAAAAGTAGCAACTTTTGCTCTGTATTCTGAGAATAATACTCTACCAACAGAATGTTTATGGCTTGTGAAACTTAAGTAGTTCAGTGCATTTCACTTAAATGGTACATTTTTTTAAACTTTTATTTAACCAACTATTACCACTCCCAAAGTGATCTAAAAGCAAAGCTTGCTTTTATTCTAAAGAGAATGTTGCAGCTTGCTATAAAGATTTTGAGGAGTCTTTGCAAGTGAAAATGGAGATGTTGTGATATATGTCCCTCTGATTCGTGTTAATATGGAGTAATGTTGGGGGTGCAAAATGACATACCCTTGTATGGCTACGGGCCTGGGAGGGACAGTTCAGGGTTTTTGCATAGACTGAATGAAGTATGTTGCTCTATAAAGGATGTGCAAAGCTTTACCGAAAGGACCACAATGTTGACGTTGTGACACCTTAGGAGAAGCAATTTGCCTCTGAAACGGAGGTGATAAAGAAGAAGGAAAGAAGAATAGGAAGGCGCCTCAAATCTGCAGAACCAGCTGCCTGAGCAGCTTGCCTGAGCAAGCCCCAGCACCGTTTGCTTGCCTTTATTCGTTTAATAAATTGTTCGATTTGGTTAAAATCCTGTTTGGGACAGAGTCATTTATAAATAACAATGTGGTACCTTCTGTGGTGGCCTTCCTGTCTCTTACTTAGCCCATGTTATTGTTCTGCTGCTCCTCGAGTATATCAACGGCTTTGCACTAGTCCTTGACAGCTCTGCTTTTGTTTATATAATTTTCATGCTAATAATAGGTCAACTGATGAACTGAAATTATTTAGCCAGGGTTATATTCATGTCAGCTTCTATCTTGTGTGCCTCCAGCTTGTCCAGAAGGTGAATTCTATCTGATCTGCCAGCTGCTGGAGAGCAAATGCTCTTTATTTTTAAAATCTGTTCCCTAAATAAGGTACAGTAGGACAAAGTAAGTCCGAAAGTCTGACTTTGGACTTAATTAGCATTTAAGCTTTATCAGTTTCTTACAGGCTGGAGAGTCAAGGAACAAGGGAATCCCTCTTACATGTCTCTTCTCTTGCCCACAGAACGTGCTGAAGAAGAGAGACCAAGTCCAAGCAGAGTACGAAGCAAAACTGGAAGCAGTGGCCTTGAAAAAAGAAGACCGTCCAAAGGTTAGCACTTCAAACTACTCAACAAAACCATCTTGCTTTTTACATTGCATCCTGAGAAGAATGGAGAAAGAACTTCCTTTTTTCTGGGTCTGGTGCCTTTCTTGCAGTTTGTTGGTAAACTGGTGTGAAAAACAGTTCTGGGTCTGAACCTATGGAACTGGTCCAGCAACTTCTGTGCTACTTATGTCCCACCACGCAAAGCATGGTGACTCTGACCTGTGCAGCACTTGAACAACAACCAGCAGTTAGTTGGAGTGTTCAGTGACACGGGCTGAAGCAGTGGTAGTACGGTCCCTGGTGATTTATCATCAGTGTGTCAGCTAGCTCAGTTAAGGTCCTAGCCCTGGCACTGCTGAACTGTGCTGTACGACGCCTCTTTTAACTGTGGAAAATCCATGGTTACCTCTTCTGCTAGGGAGGTCTTCCTCTCCACGGAATGGGCACAGCAGCTGTCACTTTGTGACAGGCTTTGTCTGGGCTTTATGCAGAAGCTAGGCTGTAAACTGGTGTGCCTGTGCTGCCACCTGCTTTCTGCACGAGGCAATGTGCAAGAGAGTGATCTTAAATCGCTCTTTAAGTTTAACCAGTGACAACAGGGTTTGTTCCCTTCTGCTTGCTTTTGTGGGTTTTTTACAATTCTCCTTAATCTGTGTGTTAATAACTAATTGAATTTCCAGTATTAGGACTTCTGTACAATAATCTTGCAGGAGGTTCATCTAATGTCTTTAATCTGAGATGCTCAGTTCAGGGTGGGGTCATAGAAACACAAACTGGCATTTTTTCTGGTCTTGTCTGTCAAGGACTCCACAAGCAGTGGTACCTTAAGTATCCTGTGGCGATCCTGTATTTTGGTCTTTTGCCTGCTGTTCTGCTTGCTGGTGTGGTATGTACTCTTTACTTCCTCAGGTTAGCTTTGTATGACAAATTGCATGTAAGATGAAGGGAAGGAAGTCTAGCATAGCCAGACAGTTGAGGTTTTAGGCATTTGGCTTTATCAAGATGTTGATAGAGTGGAACTGTTGAACCTTGATCTCTCACCTACTAAAAAAGCTTTTGGACCTCACCTCTCAGTGGGATTATTGTGTAAAGCACAACACTTAAATAGCTCCCTAAGAATTTTTTGAATACTTGTGTCTCCTCTCCAACATATAAGCCCATCTTTTGGGCAACTCTGTCCTAACACACATCTTTTGTGTCACTTACAAGATAGTCAGACATATTAATAGAACTCCTTGCATGCTAATAAAATACTAGTGCACAGTTTTCAGGTCCTTTCCACCTGGAGGGAATGTCCTTATCTCCAAGAGGTGGTAGCTGAGAGAGAAGGCTAGCAGCACATCTTGCATTCAGTGAGATCTCCTGGCTCTTACTTGCTGGAAACTAAAGGCAGACAGAAGGCCAGGAGCTGAGTTAGGCAGTGGTTGGCATTAGTGTTCCTTTTGGAATATTTAACTGAAGTGGCAGAATCACAGAATCACAAGGTTGGAAAAGACCTTTTAGATCATCGAGTTCAACCGTTCCTGTCCTGTGCCTGTTTGTATGCCGTCCTATCCCTAAGTACCTGGCCTTATCCGTCTTTTAAACCCATCCAGGGGTGGTGACTCAACCCACTCCCTGGGCAGCCTGTTCCAGGCCCTGAAAAGTCTTTCAGTGAAGAACTAATCTGACCCTGCCCTGGCACAGCTTTGTGCCATTCCCCCTTGTCCTGTCTCCTGTCACCTGGCTGAAGAGACCATCACCTACCTCTCTATAACCTCCCTTCAGGTAGTTGTAGGTGGTGATAAGGTCTCCCCTCAGCCCCCTCTTCTCCAGGCTGAACAGCCTCAGCTCCCTCAGCTGTTCCTCATAGGATTTGCCCTCCAGCCCCTTCACCAGCCTGGTTGCCCTTCTCTGGACTCGTTCAAGGACCTCCATGTCCTTCTTATGGTGAGGAGCCCAGAACTGGACACAGCACTTGAGGTGCAGCCTCACCAATGCCCAGTACAGGGGCACAGTCACTTCCCTAGACCTACTGGCCACACTGTTTTTGATACAAGCCAGGATGCCATTGGCCTTCCTGGCCATCTGGTCACATTGCTGGCTCGTGTTCAGTCGACAGTCACCCAACGCCCCCAGGTTGAAATGCTTGGTTGTCTTTTTAGAAAAACAAATAACCAAACCCCCTTCTCCCCCCAAACCCAACCAAAAAACAAAACTCAGAAAGCAACACACCAACCTTAAGGAAAAAAAAGCCTGCTTTTGGATGATGAAATGAAGGCCTATCATTACTTGTTAATCTCTTCCACTGGAGACTCCTGTACACATAATGGGATTGGTTTCACAAAGCTTGGCTTGTGCCATTAGGTCGTTATCACATCGAGATGATCAGTTTAGTACTCTTATGGTCTATAAATGCAGAAGACTTGTAGGGCTACTGTAAATGTCTGTTAGCAAGTACTGCTCAGAATGCTGAAGCTTACACCAAAAGAACAGTGTGTGTGCTGTTTTTTAACACTAGCATAACAGTACTGGTGTGAAGTCTGAAGCCTTTCTGTTTCTAACAAGTGCAGTTGTGAAGTGCTTCTTACCTATTTCTGAGCTACATTGGAGCTGTTCTTGCAGTAATCCAACCAGAGTAGTGAAGTGCAAGCATCGATTTCTTTTGGTGAGATGAAGTCCACATCCAATGACCTAATTTATTCTGTCTGCCTCAAGGCTTTGTGGTGTGGTGATCTATGGGAGCAGTAAATACAGCAGTGCAGAACTTCAAGTAGAAGGCAACCAGGAAATAAAAATAGGCCTGTAACAGTATGAGCTTCTAGAGAACTAAGAAGGTAAAGGTATCATAAAGAGATTAGTTGCCCAATAAATTCTGGGTTTGTTCTGCTTCAGGACCAGTTATGTGGTAGAAGAGTTATAAAACATGGACATGCTTAAGCTGCAAGCATGCCTTCTGCACTTGAGCATGCTGAGTTCTAAATGTGAGGCATACTTGGGCTCAGCTCTCCTCGATTGTGTGAAGAGGAATACCCATAGGTACAGAACTTCGTACCAGAAAATGAGGTGCGTAGACTTCTGAATATACAATTTTATGCTCAGTTCTTGCCTGCATATGTGTGTCTTCCCAGCTTAAATTGACTCACTAAAATAGTTTTGGGCCCTTTTAGAGTCTATTGCAATTTGAGCCAGATACCACTTGATTCTGGGGTTGGGTTTTAGAGCTATTTAAGTAGCTGAGAACAGACATCAGTATGAAAGTAGGAACTTCACCCAATCTTATTCTCAGTTCCTGGTTGCTAGTTAGTACCTAGTATCTTCACTAGTAAAAGCATATAAAAGCTTTGGGATTGACTCTTCAACTGGTGTCCATATTTGATGTTAGAACTATAACCTCTCTTTCCCTTAACCTTGCACTAGACAAAAAAGTGCTTAAAATCTGTTTAACTTAAAATTTTGTATAAGGTACTGAGTTGCAGCTTCTGTTCTGGGAAGCTGCAGTTTTGGAAGGAAAGGTGTTTATATTCCTGTCCTGGGCTGTCCCTGTAACTCTAAAGTCAGCCTGACCTGTAGGAGAACTGGCTGAGAGAGAACAGATTTTGGGTTTTTTATAGCTTCCTTGTAGCTTCAGGTCCTGGCAGTAGAAGCAGGAAGTTGGCAAGTGCTTAGAAACTAACTTAATTAGATTGGGAAATCTTAGGTAGTTTTGCTTCCAGACTTTGTGACTCTCTTGTTAGCCTACTCTTTTCCGTTAAGATATTTATAAATAAGACATAAGACACACTTGCCTTGAGGGGAGCTGCTTCTAAACATTTCAGCTGCTAGCTTGGTAGTTCTTGTCTGAAGCCTGTGAGAGAACTTCATGTCTTGAGTTGTAGCAGAGTGGATTCTGTTGTCAGAAGCATCGTGCTAAGGGGGTGAGGGAAGTGTGTAGCTACTGACCCCCAAGCTCTCTGTAGAATAAATCCAGTTGTGTGAATCAAGAGCTACTCCTATCTTGTGAGTGTGAAGGAGGTGCTTACAAAACAGCTTTATCAGAGAACAGATGTAAGACCTTCTCTGAGTATTAATCAACAGAATACTTCTGTGTTTGTCCCTAATGCATATCCTGGTGAAGAACCAGAGTTGATACCTACCTGCCTAACTTGTGTACATTGCCAAGCTGCAAAGTGTTAGCGTGCCTCTAACTACCTATATTGTTACCCATGGAAAGCTGCTTACAGTCTGCTCATCCTCTTCCTTCCCTCACACCCTTCAAGGAAAAAGGGAATTTCCTGAACGTACCAAGTATGAGAAGAGCTGCTACAACTACAAATCTGCAAATGTTCTTCTCTGTGTTTTTTGCGTCTGTGCAGATCACAGCTTCCAGGACAGAAGTTCACTTCTCACACTGTTGCCAAGAGCTTGGGTTTCCTTCTCATGGGCTATGGTCATTTGCTTAGCCTACGTGTTCTTACAGGATTCCCATCTGTGTGGACCATGCAGTGCAAAGAGAAGGAAGAGACAGGTGTTTGTGGCTTTCCTGCTTGAAGAAACATTTATAAACTGTTTCTGTAGTTGCTTGGTGGTCAGTGTGATGTTAAATAACACATAAACAAAGAACAGCAACTTCTTTGGCCTGAAGTGCACCTACTTTGGGATGGTCAATACTGTGATAATCTAATCAAACCCCTAACTAGGTTTGCAGTAGGCTGTCTGTAATGGCAAAAGTTTCTGCCATTGCTTGTGTGTGATTACGTGTCCAGTGTTGATCCCAAAGGCCTATGAGCAAATCCACAGTGTTTATCAACAGTGCTTTGCACTTACCCTTTTTGTCAGGTGGCCTCTAATGGTTAAAAGTGAAATCCAGAAATTGGAGGTTTAGGGGTTTTATTCTGCAGCCACAGCTGATTGCTGCTGTTTGTATATTACTGTCAAGACACAACACTGAGGTCTCTTACCAGCAATTTGGACAGACCTGAATAGTTGCTGTTTCATACACAGTAGTGTAAATTGGGAAATGTTTTCTGCAGCTGTAAATGGGAAGGAGGAGAGAAAGCTTGCCCTGGAGCTGTTGTCAGGCTGCTCAGTTGGAGAACTAGGAACTGATTCTAGGCACACAGCATTTAGGCCACATGGTTTTCCTCTTCATGTGCGTCTAGCAAGCTCTTCCTCTGTCTGCCTCCATATCTTTCATGGAGATGGACAAGCACAACTACCCACCACTGCAAACAGCAGCAAACAAAGTAAGGAATCTTGTTTTCTTGCTAACGCAGTATTGTGGCATTTCTCCTCGCATCCAGAACTGAGTTTATGCAGGGTAAATACAGAATCACAAGGTTGGAAAAGACCTTTAAGATCACTGAGTCCAACTGTTCCTGTCCTATGCTAAACCATATCCCTAAGTACTTCATCTACCCTTTTTTTGAACACATCCAGGGAAGGTGACTCAACCCCCTCCCTGGGCAGCCTGTTCCAGGCCCTGACAACTCTTTCAGTAAAAAATTTTTTTCCTAACATCCAATCTGAAACCGCCCTGGCACAGCTTAAATACTGGGCTGTTGACTTACCCTTTCCTTTGTAGATTTGCTCAGTGAGGTTTGAGATAATTCATCAGTCTAGCACTCTCAGTGATAGTTTGAATCTTTTGCTGCAGGTACCAACAGATATTGAGAAATGTCAAGACCGAGTAGAGTGTTTCAATGCTGACCTGAAAGCAGATATGGAGAGATGGCAGAACAACAAAAGACAAGATTTCAGGCAGCTACTCATGGGAATGGCAGATAAAAACATCCAGTACTACGAGAAGGTATGTGGCACTGCTGAAGCACTGGCAGGAATAAGTAGTTATTTTCCTGAGGTGGTGATAGTTTCTTCAGGAAGTCTTCATGCTGTCCTGAAGAAAAGTCTTGAACATCTAAATCAGTTCTCTAGTGCTATGGAAGCTGCTCTTTATCAGCACACTAGTGTAATCTGTTGAATTGCTGGTCTTGCTGAAGTGATCTGTGTGGGACCAGCTGTTGTTTGCAAAGCAGCCCTGTAACAGTATTTCATCCTGGATACTTGTCTGTTTGGCTTTCTGAGACTGAATGTGTTACCAAGCAGTTGAAGTAACAATGAAAAAGAACAAAATTGCATGGTTTAGTAATACAACCTAACTAGAAAATATTTTGAGTCTATCTTACATGAACCAACCTATGTAGGTTAATGTAGATCCATTCATCCATATATAGATTACACCTGGGATGCATAAATTCCTCTGATCATGTCGCTTGTGCATAGCTCTGTCTCTTGTATGCTAGTCCTGGACATACCTAATCAGATGCTTTTGACCTTTATTTGTTGGACCATATGTACCTGAGATTCAGTGTCAGATTTTTAAGTGAAAGGTTCTTTACATCCAGTGGTGTTAGCTGCCAGTCTAATTTTCCTTTGTGCTAAAACTGCTACCTCATGTCATGGTTGATGTGTTAAGTGCTACTAAGCTTATGCATGATGATATACTACTTCTTGCCTGTTGCTTTTTTTCCACATGTACTTTATAAGTTTCTTCCTGTGGCAGGTTACATCTCCATGTAATTGTTAATGTACTTTCTTTGCCTCTTCCAAGGTCTGTCTTGTCAATAACTCATAACTAGTCACATAGGACTTCCTTCAGCCTGGTCTTTCTTTGAGTCTGCTGTGGAGGGGGAATATTAAAGGCTCCTCTAAACATCAGCACTGCCTCTTGCAATTGACAGCTAAATCTGTACATTGTAGTTTTGCTCTGAGTTCTAGGAAGGAAGCTTTTTGGTAGGGAAGCATCTATTCACTTCAGGGTACACAACTAGAAATACTCTGTTCACCTTCAGTACAGTCACCAAGATTGGAAGGAAGATGCTTGGCAACGGTGACTTGTGGAAATAAAAGCTGGTGATGAGTTTGTTCATTCCCAGTGTTACTGTTAAATATGTCTTCCATGGTCTATATTTGTCCAGTTTAACTTCTGGGCTGTATGTGGTTGAAAGACATCAATGGTATGCAGCACAAGGACTGGTGTGAGTATATGGTGCTGGGGAAATGCCTCCAAAGGGTTGATGGAAAGTTAAAAGAACTGATGTTCAGTGCATTTTTTTAAACTCTTTGTTTCTTTCTTCAGTGCCTTACGGCGTGGGAATCAATTATACCACTATTGCAAGACAAGCCAGAGACCAAATAAGAAGTACCTTCATGGACAGTCTAGCACTTCTGTGCTCAGTACCACTAGACATACTGGAACTGTATGAAGGACTCCTTTTGTCAAGTTAACTGAAATGCCAGCTGCACTTAGGCTGGAATAGACACTCTGAAAACTGTTTAAAATTTTTTCCTCACTCTGTGTTTAAACTGGGGTATGTTTCATCTTTTTGAGTTATCTTGAATGGTTCCTTCTTTATCCTATGGAGTGTTTGGGGGTTTATAGTGAAAGTGCACGGGGATCTTGATAAAACTTACCTCTTTAGTCTGGAAGGAACTGATGAGCGAAACACTAAAAAGATGAAAATAAAACTCTACTGCAAGGTGCCAAATGACATCTTTATTACAGTTTTGTTTGCTAAAAAAAAAATTCCTATGATGCAGTACTCCCTAACCACTCCTTATCCCTTTTCTTGGATGGGCAGGGAAAGGCTGGAAATGAGTATTTTCTGTTTTGCTACCGCCCATGTGCTTCCTCTGGATAAAAAGGTTTCTGGAGACTTTTCTGTGTGGGAGTTTGGCTGATCCTAGCCAGAACATACCAACACCACCTGCAGATAGCCTGTGATGCAAGCATGAACTGTGGTTTTTGTGAGTGTGGCATGCTGTTGGTTCATACTGAGTATCTTTGTTTACCTTGGTGACTATGAAGTAATATCAGTTGGCTGAAGTGTACTTGTGACTGACTTGGGGATCAAAATCAGCCTAGCTGTGAGTGAGCTGAACAGCAGCCTTTCAAGGCTTTTGGGAATGGTAGAAGCAAGTAGAGTCCTTGGTGTGCTTTTCCTGCAGCTAGCTCTGGAAGCTGCATGGTAGCCTTCTCTTGGTCGATGCTTTAAACCTGTTTTTTTTTCTTTCCCTGAATTAAAGCCACTTTGGGCTTGGTCACTTGAGGTGCCTGCTGTAGTAAAGGTAGAGCTCTGCTTTCTCTGTTGCAGCAGCCAGAAGCCAAGAAGTGTCAAATGCTGGCTTACACCAAGCAGGGTTGTGTATCAAACTTGCCTTAAGCAGATGGGTGGGGGTGGATGGGTACCATATCAGGTACACAGTGTTCATGCTTGTCTCTACTGAACAACATGGCAAGTCTTTTAAGACTGCTTTTGGTACAGGCGTCTTTTCTTGGTAGTTTTTATTGGCCTTGAGAAATCTACCTGCTTCTGCAAGTCCCTTTCCCACCCCTTACCTTTCTCTTGCAGTACAACCTCAGGTAAATGCCTGCTTGGTGTTAACAGCCTTAGGAACACAGCTGTGATTCCCAGGGTCCAAGAGTCTTGGTTTAACAGCATGCAGATAAATCCTTTCTAGCCATCCTAAGTGAAGGGGCTTGAGGCTAGTATTAGCGTAATATTGGGATTTACTGCTAAACTTGAGTGATCACTTGATCTCCAGCAACATTCTTGCAAAGAATCTGAGCAGTAATTGAATTATGTGCAACTTCTGTGCTCTCCTGTGACAGCCTCCCAGGTACTGGTCTAGTTTGGACTTTATTCCTCCATAAACACCAAGTAGACCTGAAGCCCCCCTACTCAGCTTAGTGGATTTATAGCAATGGTCCAGATGAGTTACTGCAGCAATGTGGTAGCAGTCGAGCTAGTGAGATGATGCTTTGAGTGCAGAAGTCAAGTTTAAAACTTTTCAAGAGGTCTTCCTTTTTGACTTAGCCTCTGTTGACAACTCTGTGGTACTAAAACTATGCGTTTAAGCTCACAGTTTGTCAACACACACTTATTTGGTGTAAATGAGAACTGTGCTTCAAGTTGCTGTTAGGTCCAGAATGGCAAACTACTCTCTTTGTGCAAGGGAAGTGCTTAAGGGCATCATCTTGAAGCAGTAGCCAAGTGTTTTCCTCAAGCTTTCCCTTGTAAGGTAAGTGCTTGCATACTATTTAACATTCTGACCTTTAGGGTTATAGTCTTCCCTGTTTCCTACAAGCAGAGTTCAATATGCTTTTTGAGCTGTTTCCTCTGTGGTAAATGGACTTTTGTAGTTGACTCTGCAACATTACTGGGAATCAAGCAAAATGTAATCTGAATTAAAATTCAGTTAGTCTTCCTTTTGCCTTCGAAAAAAGTGCACGATGAGTAGAAAGGATGGTGGCTTTTTTCCTACAAGTGAACAGGTTTTGTCTGATGCCTTACAACACTGAGGTCCTGTTCCCTCTAAGTATTATGTCAAACTGAAGTGGTTGTTGGTTCTGGGGAATCTAGCAATTCACATCACAGCAGTTTGTGAGAAGCATAATCAACAGTGGGGAGTACCGAGTGAAGCTAAAATCAGTGTGTAACTGTTGAGGCTGGAGCTGTCGATGATCAGCTTAAATTTTCTCTAATCTGATGCCACTGATTTTTGCAGCATGGTTTTGGAACTAGTCCTCAAACAAAGCACGTTTTGATTAAGGACAACTCTTCTTCTGGCTAAACTGTTGAAAGGCATGGTTTGCATTTTCCTGTTGGAGTATGGCACTTGCAAGTTCATTTGCAGGAGAGGTTGGAAGATGCACCTCAGGCTGTGGTCACTAATAGGATTTCTTACATGACCTGGAACACCAAAACCTCTTAATCCCCTACAAGGGAAGTGAAACTAACATTCAGAGGAGGAATGCTCTGCAGTAATTGCTTCAGTGAAGGGTGTGTAGTGGTGGGTCTCTCAGTTTCTATAGGCTATGGATGAATCTCTTTATAAAAAGCTGTTGTAAATCACTAAGTAGCTGTGGGGAGAGGCTGTGAGATGTGGGGAGCTGACTGTGAGGTTTGGGGTAGCAATGCTGAACAGAAGAACTACAAAATAGCAGGAGACTCCTGTGGGATGTAGAGAGTGCATCTACTTAATTGCTGTTAGTGGGAGGTTGGGATCTGAACTGCTAGTGAAGTTCTGGCATGTCATCCTGTAATCCTTACAGAACTGAAGTCTCCACCTTGGGAGGCCCAGACTTTCAGTGTGAAAAGGTGTTGGTAAAGGGAAGCAGCAGTGCAGGAGCTTCCACTTTGACTGACTTCTTGTGTGCTCAGTCACTTAAGGTCACCCTCTGCACATTGCACTGAAATGATGTCAAAAGTAGTTGCATCCTTTCTATGAACCTATGTAACATGTGGGTCCTTCAGCAGTCATTAAATTAGTCCAATTTTCCTTGTAAACCATAGCTAGACCAAGTTTCCTCTCAGAGGATGCATAATTCACTGCTGTCCTGGTTACTTCTGTGTATTTTCTGGGATGTTTGTTTCTTTTCTTAACTGGCACCAGCACAATAAAGCAAGCACTGAGATCTTATTGTTATGCTCGGTAATGAACCGTGTTCATACTGTATCCTTACCAGGTTCTGATTCTTGCAATAAACACAGATGTTGAAACATCATGGCTTTTTTCAGGTATCCATTAAAAAAATGAAAATAGGTGTAGCCCTAAAGTCATGAACTCTTCTGATGTGAGTTGTACTGAAGAATAAACTATGGATTCGTCACTGAAGTCTACTTGGATTTTTGTCACACTGAAGCTTGTGCTAAGCAAAGAGCAATGGGATGAGTGGTAGAGAGAAGCATCTGCAAAGCATGAGTGGCAGAGATGGTCCTGCAGAGGTACTGTGAGGTAGCCTGGCTGCAGGGGCTCTACCTCTCCTGTTCCTGGTGCATACTGCTTCAGGTGGCAGTCCTGCAGGGGCCTAGGTACAAAAGAATCCCCTTCCAGTCCACCTGGACTGTTCGGTGTCTTAACAGGAGCCATGCTTTTGTTAAGACTTGCACAACTTAACTGAGTGTGATTACGATTAATATTGCAGACTGTTTAAAATCCTGGTGCTGATAACCACTGAGCAAAATTACAGACTAAACTAACTCGTTAGGTGTTCAGCCTTCTTAAATCCTGAAGGCAGAACAGTCTTTCCCTTGGTATATTAACTTTTACTACAATAGCCAATAAATATGGAAAATGGGGTCTTTTTATAAGGTAGGGGAGTTGCTACTACTTGCCAGACCTTTTTCTTTTTGTAAAATAAAACTGGGGATCAAGGGAATAAACTTGCCTTCTGGCAGTGTGAATGTTGCGTTTTAAACTTTTTGGGAGTGCTGTTTAACCAATTTCATGGAATAAAATGGCAATGCTTAATTCTGTGCTTAGCACTTTGGAGTCTTGGCAGGGTGTCTGACTTGTACAAGTACTGAGTAATGAACTGGGCTAGTTGTAATGTTACATGGCTAAGGCAGAGTATTTGTGCAGAAAAATAATGCACTTTCCAAAAAGGTTTAAGTAGATCAGGCTTATGTTAAGTGGCATGCTCAAATGTTAAAGACTAGTTGCTGTCCTAGAATATTTTGAAGGCCTTGGTACGCTATGCTTTGAAGCTAAACCATTTCCTTAACTCTGCTGCTATGATCCATACATTGAAATCCAGCAGCACGGTTGGGGCCAGTGCCACATTCCCACTGCACAGGGAGGCAGATTGCAGAGGGGCAGTCTTACAATAGCAAACAGCCAAAGGGCTTTTGTCTTTAGTTTATGAAAATAAAGCAGCACCATCCATGTTCTCTTTTCCTATATGCCTGCATCCCTTTGTCCCTCCTTAAGGTGTGGAGAGTCGGGCTCTGAGGGTGAAAGTAAGCTGGCTGTGAGCGGAGGTGGATTTCATCCCCCTCCTTGTTAATGGTGTCAGTGCTGGGAACCAAAATGATTCTGGCTTGTTGCCCAGACTCTTCTGCTTCCAACCTCTGTAAACCCACTTGCCGGAACTAGAGTCGTCATTCATACCATCAAAAACCAAAAGAAAAGCTGTGAAAAGACTTGTCTCTCTGTGAATTAGCTAGTAAACAATGTAAACATGGGGAAGGAGGCTTTTGTTTCCTGCACTCAACCAAATCTGGCAACTGTGCTCTCGTTCAGACTCGCAGGCTAGGAAATGTTGTCTTGCCTTCTGGTGCTGGCATGTTTCTATACTCTTTCATATATCTCTGTATAAATATACTTTGTGCATTGTTTACTATGGAACTAGAATTGATGTAGAAAAACACTTTGAGGTAAAACTGTTTGTACTTCTCTATTAGTGTGTACATTTTTTTTAAATGCACCGTTTGTTTACCTCAATTAATTTAATGGAATGGACCAATAAATGTATTAAAAGATGACTCCTTTACCTAGAATATAAAGCCTCTTATTTTTTTCTTTTTTTTCTTCCCAGTCTTCACCATCAAAATGATGCATGCGCTTATTTTGCTGGGCAGCTCACTATGTTACTGCAGAAATACCCTTCCCTTAATATCTTGTTCCACTGCTGATTTAACTAAAAGTCACCTGCCTGTTGCTGTAGGACATCTGGTATTACTTGAAAGTGAGGTCCTGGGGCTGAGGAAAGATTGCAAGAGTGTGTGTATGGTGTGTGGGTGGGTGTGTGTGCAACAGGGGTGGCAGCGCAGCAACTTCCTCAGAATAAGGGGTTGCATAGTGAGTAATCAGCTTTGGCTTCCTGCATCCCCGATTTGGACTGAATCTGCCTGATTTGCCTCCAAATTATTTCAGTTACTGAAGGACTTTTAATTTGTCCAGGAGCTTGGAAGCCACTTAAACCTTGTTAATTCAATTACCATGTAAGTAGACACATAGTTTAAGCC
The DNA here is from genome assembly GCA_020800305.1 of Porphyrio hochstetteri. Taxonomy (NCBI): domain Eukaryota; kingdom Metazoa; phylum Chordata; class Aves; order Gruiformes; family Rallidae; genus Porphyrio; species Porphyrio hochstetteri. Next base: position 12,953,251 of record CM036938.1, on the reverse strand, counting down.
TGGATCCCCCTGGGGTGTGCCAGTCCTTTGAATCATGTTTGGATTTATCTGATGCATCATGCCAGTTGCTGTATAGTATGAGGTTCATTTCAGTTGTATTTCAACTCCAGCATAAAGCTGGGGTAACAAGGTGATTATTACCTGTCCCAACACCTCCATAGAGCCTGTAGGAGTGCTGCACTTACCTGTTCTTAACCTGTTACATGATTAGTACATCCTCATGGGGCAAGTTGAAATGCTCGTATCGGCTCCTGCATCATAGGTATCTTCCCATGCGCTCTGTTACAGCACTGTCCAGGGACAATCTCCCAGGAGCTGGGTGTGAATATCTATTCAGAAGTGTTTTATTGTAGGGATTACTAAGAGAGTCTTACTTTTTTTTATTAATGGTGGTATTTATTTAGTGGTCTTCTATGTAACATTGAATGGGCTGATACATCTGCAGCACTCAGAGCAGGTGTGTCCTGTTGATGACCATGAACATGTAATGTGTCTTGTGAACCCCTGCTTCATCAAAGTCACAGAACTGCCCTGAGGTTTCTGAAGGAATAGACAAGAAGGGACTAATGGAAAAACAGTAACTCTGCTTTCACCTTCCACATTGTGTGATGTGTCTAGAATGGCCCTTTTTGTTTCTACCTCATCTTGTCTGTCTTTATTATTGCTAACCAGCCTAGCAGGAAACCAAAATGCTATGAAGACTGCAGGTATGGAACAGCCAATGCAGGTACTGTGCAAGATGTTGTACTCCAGAAACAACAAGGCAAACTTCTTTGTCCTGCATGAACTCAGTGTCTGAGAGGCTGTGGCATGCTGTGAAGTGGAAGCATAAATGAGGTGCTTGGCAAAACTCCTGCTTCAGTAGCTCAGACTTGATGAAAACCAGAAGATACTTTAGCTGGTACAGTCTCTGTCACTCGGTCAGAATCTGAAGTGAGCCAGTGATTGAACGTTGCTTGATGGCCAGGATGCTGTGAAAAGCAATAAAAGTTCAAGCTATAGGAGAGCTATTAAGCTGCTTTCTGAAACCACAGTTTGCTTTTTTTCCACATCAGTTCTTTAGCTCAAACTTTCCTGGAGCATCTGGAGCTAACTGACTGCTTGTGAGGGCTCTTGATGATCTGCCAACCTCTCTAAGCTACTCCTGTGTACACATGATGAAATTGGCACCTTCTATCACCTTCCAGACTTCAAGTCCTACTCCTGGTGTCTGTGCTGTTAACAGTGCTGACTTCTATTTTGGAGAGTGTATTAAAAAGCAGCTGAGCAGCTAGCAGTGACTTGCTGTTAAACAGCAGGGTTGTGTGTAAAAAGTGAGTCAGTTGTGTCTGGAAAATGTGAGGAGAAAAGCAGAGCCAGGGGAATGATGAGAATGAAGTGGCCTTCCCCACATTCATTGTCCCACTGACACCAGGTGCCCAATGTGTTCATAAGCCCAGAAACCTTTTGATACTGTGGATGAGGAAGAGCTGGTGGTGTCAGAGCTTTCCTTGGTTTGATTTTTCTTTTCATCCTAAGTGATAACTCTGAAGTTGGTATATATATCTCCTTTAGACTCTCTACCATTACTTGTTATTAAAATGACAGCAAAACGTGGCAAGAATTTTGCCTGGGATCAGACATTAGCCTTGCCTTTTATCTGAAGGAAAATACTGTTGATTCATGGGTTAAATATGGACATTATCACAATTACCACTTAACCTTCATACTGGAACAGCCTTGTTGTTTCCTAGGGAGGGGATAATGGGCAAGGTGAGATTTATAGGGAGATCCTTCAAAAATTTTGGAAGACTGAATGGAGATGCTGTTTCAGCTTTCCCTTTTCAAATTAACCTCTGTTTGGACTTAAAGCATTGCTTGAATTTGCACCTCTCAGCCACTCTCTAGCAGTTTAGTAGGGCAAATTCAGTGGATCCTTTCCTTCAGGAACACATGAGGGAGATGCAGGCTATTCTTTTCTATCACAATAAATAAAGTGTAATGGATTTTTAAAAAAATATTTTACTTTGTGTAGAATTAGTCCCTCATTCTACTTGCTACTATTTTCACAATATCAAGCACTTAAATCTGTGTGAAGGCTTGGTCCTCTGTGATTATCAGGCCTTGAACTCTGCCAAATATTCCTCCTACAGCAATTCCTGTTACATTAAACAGAAAGAAGACTAAAGATATTGCCTAGATCCCTCACAGGTTTAATTATTTGAATCTCCTTGATATTTGTCAACTAATTTCTTTGAGGTTCTTGTTTCTCCCTTTTTAAAGACAAATGAATAAATTTTTAAAAAATATTTTCCCTGCCTGTATTGTACACTTTAGACTTAGGATCAAAAAGTAGGGAGAAAATACAGCATGAACACTTGGACAAAACCCTTACTCTTCCTTACCTTAAAGGGAGGAGAGTCAAGCATCCAGCTAGAAAAGACAAAATGAAGCAGAAGCCACTGTACCAGTTCAGTGTGTTTTGGTAGATCTTGTTGTAGACTGTAGATGTCACTACTCCCGTGGTGACTAAAGACAACTGCAGCAGGACAAACACCTTACCTGTAAAATACAAACATAGCTCATTACTGGGGAGAATAAAAACCCCCACATCACTGGTACCTCTGTGATGAGTCCAGGATCACTGCTGCGTGGAAGAGGGATGTGGTCATTGCTTTACAAGCGCCAGATGGCATGAGCTTCTATCTGCTTCTGTTTTAGACCAGAATTAAGTGACTTTTCCTTCTTTTAGGCATAGGACAAAAGATTCAAGTAGAAAACTGTCTGCTTAAACAGTTCAGATGTAGAGGTAGCTGCCTGGAAGAGCAGCAATAAATTGGGCAACAAGTTCTCCTTTTCCCAGGAGGTACAAAAGCAGTCTTGGGCTAGCAGCTCAGGACAGGAGAGATTTTAGTCAGGGTCTGCTTCTGCCCTAGGCCAGAAGAGTGGTCTGTTATGTTAAAATAGACAGTAATGCCAGAAATGGGGAGGGGTGTGTGATTTCTATGATGGATAGGGTGGAGGAAAGGCAGAAGCTGAATCTTAGTTGAAACAGATATTTTGCTGAAGTGCACCCTTCTGTTCCCCTCGTGATAGATGGGGGAAGGGGAAGTAACCTAGCCCTGCCAGGGTGTGCAAACTGGGAGCAAGGTCAGGGCTGCCTTCTCAAGCCACGCAGCACCAGATGTGATCACCTAAGGAGACAACACTGCTACCAGAGGCAAGGTACCTGTCCTGTTCAAGAGCTGGTCTGCTCAGGTGCAGCCTCTATAGCTCGTGGAGGTTAAAAACAATGTTGTGACTGGTAATAATGATTAGTTTGGGGTGTGAGCTGTGCTGTTTGCAGCAGGTAGCTGAGTTTGCCACGTTGAGGAGCACAAGGAGGAGGAGTGAACGGGTGACAGAGCAGTGTTGTGTTCCTGTGGCAGAAGAGAAAAGGGGGCAAAGGATGGCTGTGGAAACATGTTTGGAGGAGGCATGAACAGTCATAGGCCTGAGGTGCTATTTGAATGCACAGCCAGTCCTTTCTGTGGTGTCTAAATGCTGGGGTAAAAACGGTAGCCCTCAATACAGTGTTGTAAAAGACATTTATATTACTGTATTTTGATGCATTTTTAATAGAGAAGAATTTATCTCCTGTTTTCAAAAAGGTGTCAATTTTATGCAAAGGTTATCCTTTGTTAGTTAAGTCATGGTCTGACAGGAACGAATTGCCAGGTAACACTTGGAGACATGATTAGAGAGCAGAACTGAAAAATGATGAAAGCAAGCCATTTTCCCCAAAACTGCAAGTAAAAGAAGTCAAATACAAATGGTGTGAATCCAGGGAACCTGCTTTGGCAGACTTGATCTGTGGAGGTCCCTTCCAACCCCTGCAGTTCTGTGATTCTGTGAATATTACTGCCTCAACCCAACATCTTAATTCTCTTTGTTTTCCCTGTAGTACTGTGTTTTTGAGCAGCACCTCAGATGTTTTCCTTGCCTCTGAGCTGCAGACTGATAGCAATCTCTGGAAGCATGTGCTGATAGTATGTGGATAAATGATGGTGCAACTGAGGACGAGAAGTCTGGATGTGACAATCTTGTCCTGCAAGTTTCTCTACTCCTCCCTTCCTATGTGTGGTACCAGCTGTTCTGGTTTTACTACACAAAGCACAGATTGCAGCAATAACATACCTTTCCCTTTGTACCTTAGGCTGAACAGAGGTATTAGAGGATTTTTTTGATCACTAAGGTAACCACAGTACTTACCATAGGATGATCCTTCGACATGCTTGGATAACATGGACCTGATGGTTGGTAAGGGGATGAGGGCAAACAGCATCACTGCCCGTGCTGCAATGCATGAATAGGTGTTTATCATCAGTACCCACTCCCTGCATCCCAGCACAACCACCACCACTTTTGACGACTGTGTGCTTCTGGCTTGGTCAGGGCCTTTGTTTCACCTTTTTTTGTCCCTTGAGTACTAGAAACAAGTACAAATCTGTAGTAGGAATGTAGGACCTCACATCATCCAGGCACTGGTGGATAAGCCACCTACTTCTCCCACTAGCAGAGCTACGTTGCCCAAACCATATGTGTTCTCTTGGCCTCAGCCCACAATCCCAGCACAGGCAGAGTACAGCACTGTCCTCTGCAATAGTGAGGCCAATGATTTGAGTCCAGCCAGCAGAGAGAGCACCCCATGCTACGTGACCTTGACAGAAACAGTACCTTTGCCGTGCTTCTGGCTGGCAGTATTTTAGGCTTTCTCTAGTGTGCAAGCTTTTAGGGACCTGGGATATTACCTTCCCATCAGCAGAACCAACATCAGTGAAGACTTGGTCCCTGCCTAGTGTACTGAGGTGCTTCTGCAATGCAGGGAATCTGCACGCTGCAGCAGTGTGTATTCTGCATGGACTTAATATTAAACAAGCAGTTTTAATTTTATTTTTTTATCTTTTGTTCCCCAGCCTGGTTTCCTAACACTCCCTGTTTGACTTCTCATATACAATATCCTGTCAACTTTCTCTTCAGAATAACTTTCTTTGATTTTTCAATTTCCTATTCCCCGTAGGGGCAGACAGAAAACTTGCTTCAGGCCATTTCTCTGAGCTATTCTTCTCGCTTTCAGAAGCAAAACCTCAAAGCTGTGTGCCTCTACTCTCTGTCAGATATGAACCATCCATCTCAGCACAGCAACAGATGCAGTTCTTGGGGTTTGTTTTCTGTGTTCCTGCAGAGGCTACCTCCCAAAAAGAAACTTGCCTTTCCTTCATCATGGGATGCTACCCCATCCTGTCCTTTGTCACTTACACGTAGTGTAACGTTTGTACACTACACAGTCATGATATTTTAGTTGCTAAAACAATTTCAATGTTTTACTATTCAGTTTCCCATCGGCTGCAAATGCCTCAATGTGACATAAATACATCACACCTTATGATGTTCACTTCACAGGAAACCTCTGATGATTTCTTTCTGTTGTAGCCTTAAGTCTTACCTCACAAGAAGCAAGAGCTTCCCATAAATGCAGCGGTGTGGCCCAATTAGTACAGGTTCCCTGCAACAATTCCCACTCCCCCACGGTGTGAGCATTGTTCCCCTGCTTAGATCTAGGCTATGACTGTGTGACAAATTACAAGTCAACTGCCCTTAAATTAAGCCTTGGCAGGAGCCTGTGCCTCCCCTGGGTATTGTACAGTGCTGAGCATATGAATACAAAGGGCGGAGAGGGGAATGATAATGAAGCCCTCTTGGTAATTGCTCATGTGATGGTCTGCCAAGCCCCTTGCTGTGAAACCAGTGATGAAGCCAAGCGAATGCCCTTCTGACACGGAAACACCCCAGCCCCTTTCTCAGGGTACAGTTGCTCATGCAGGCGGCTGTTTGACTCACCAATGTAGAACAGGAATGTCCACCGCACGAATGCCATAATGAGGATGCCAGCACTGAAGGATGCCACTCCAATCATGATCATGGTAATGTCCCTCAGGTATTTGGAGAACACAAATACACCTAGGAAACTGGTGATGAAGATGACATACCCAGCAGCATTGCCATAGCCAATCTGCACAGCATTCCAACTTAAAGGCTCCCTGAGCAAGAAGAGTGGGAGTACGTTCATCGCACCGACCACAGCAAGGTCGTAGAGGATCGCTGCCACAAATAGCATGATGATGATGAGTTTCGAGGGGGACACTGGAGTGGAGCTGTTGCTCTTTGAAGGCTGGGAACTCCCTGCTGCTGCTGCTGTTGTGTGGGCAGGTAGCTGGCTGCCCACCTCCTCTGAACTCTTAGCTTTGGCTGGGCAGGAAGCCGCTGGCTTGGGGACTGTCAGGACAAAAATGCTGTAGAGGAGGCAGAAAGCATAGCAAGCGATGCTGCAGCCCACCAGCACAGTGCCCTCTCGGTAGCGGTCATTGAAGCCAACAAAGAGGTAGCCAGATGCCATGCTTCCCAAAAAGCCAGAGAGGCCATACACCAGCTCAATAATGATGAGCCGCAGAGACCTCCTGCTCTCAGAGGACCCCAGGGATCCCAGAGCCATGGCAGCAGCCCAGAATGTGGTGAAACCCCCTGTCAGCCCATTGAAGGCAGCAGCCCCATACATCACCTCAATCGGCCAGCCCAGCAGGATCAGGAGGAGCAGGAGAGTTTTGGAGCCCAAGTAGCCAAGAAGAGGGATGCAGATGGGGATCTTCCGATGGATCCTGTCCCCCAGCTTAGACAAACCATAGGCTGAAACCAGTGGGCTCAGGCCCAGGACTAGGTTGTAGATGATATAAAAATTAGAGACAGCCTTCTGCTGAGCATCTTCCAGCACGTGGGAGGGAGCAGTGGCATTGGTCTGGTTGTAGTAGTTCTTCACCACGAGCAGCAGCGCCGTGTCGTAGAAGGCACTGGCCACTTGAGAGCCTGCGACCACCGGTTCAATCCATGTCCTTACTGCTGTCACCCCCACCATGCTGCTGGTGACCGCTTCTTCTTGGGGAGAGCTGTTTTCAGGAAGATGCACAGCAGGAAACAGCCCTTCAGAAACCCTGCTCTGGAGGCATGCTTGGAGAGGAGCAGCAGAGGGAAAAAAAAAAAAAAGGTCTGCCAGGCTGTATGGAATCAGAGAGTTGTGCAAGAGATGATCTGGCTGGGTGGGTATTTGCACCTTGCCTTGCTACGCACAGGCACGCACGCACATCCCTGTGCTGCTCTGATCTCCAGCTCACATGTGAGAGGCTTTTGTAGCGCTGGAGAACGCCCTGCACGCAGCAACTGCTGCTGCTCCTCTTCCTGGTGCAGTTTCAACAGAGGTCAGATGACCATGGGGAATTTCTCTCTCCCAGTTTAGGAAGTGAAAATGATCTGATCAAGTAATTGCTGCAGTTTGGGGAGGTGGTTTGTTTATTTGGTTTGGATTTTTTTTTTTTCCCCTTTCAACATCCTTCACATGTCAGAGGACTCTCAGGGTGGCAGAGGATGGCTGTGTGCTATCTTGTCAGGTAATTTGTGAATTCCCCTTACTGCCAACTCTTTTTCCTTTCTTCTACACAAACATCATGCTGACTCTTTTGCTCTTACTGGCTCCCATTTGCCCTATTGCTGCATTGTATCCCTTATGTCATTGTTCTTTCAATAACACGGTCAGGAAATGACACCAAAAAGAAATTAAAAGAGAAAATGCCTATTTTTGGTAACTTGCTTCTCACAGCTGCCATTTGGTCTGCCGTGTCCTTTGACTTTACAACATGGGAAATTCCAAGAGGAGGAGAGAAGTCCCAATTTATCCAAAAGCATCGGCAACTGCTGCACCCCAGTAATCATCCAGCTGAGCTGGAGGGTGGGGTGAGCTGGAGCTCACCTTCAGGGAAGCATTTTCCAGTCCCAGCTCCATAGGCCAGTGGCCATGACTCTTTGCAGGTGCTAATGCCACATGCAGCTTCACAGCTTGAAGTCAACCTTTAATTTCCCTGCTACCCAAGGGGATCAAGTGAAGCAATTGATCCCAAGAGGCTCGGGGTCCCTCAGGGACAATGGCATGGCTGGCCAGAGGCACGAGAAGCTCTTGGAGCAGGATATGGTGTGAGCAGGCTGCCAGCTCCAAGGAAGATGCTTGCAGTCTCAGCTGCAGGAAATAGTTGGAGCATATTTGGCAGCCTCAAAAATGCTAACTTTAATGATAATGATCTCATTCTGCACTGGTTTAATGAATCATACTAGTCAGAATAACAGTCTGTTCTAGGAAGATTTATGATGATTACTTTAAAAATAAATTAATGATTAATTTGCAAGAACAATGTTAAAACCTCCATCTGTTGCACTTTCTATTGATTCAGGTGACATTTACTCAATGCCTGTGTACTCATGGCTCAAGAGTTTCATTTTTCTGCTCTTAGTTTGGTTGTGCAATATTTTGATTCAAGGGAAAAATGTCCCAACAACTGTCAGGGAAAGGAGCTTGGAATTGTCTGCTAGAATGATTTGCTGCTAGACAATTTCAGTTTCACCAGAGAGTTTGTTTTTTTGGCAGGCCAAAAGACTCCTAGCCAGCTGTAAAATATAATGTGGGTTGTTCCAACAGTTGGCTCCCCCCCATTGCCCCCCCCGATTTTCTGCACAAGGTGTCCAGTTTCTTTTATTCAGAAGTGTGACAAATCTTTTTCTCCAAACCCTATCACATTTCCAGAGGATGGAAATTCCAGACAGCTTTGCTAAAACCCTCAGAGCATCAGCCTGTAACCAGTCTAAGCAACAAACACAACCAGAGGAATTGCCACGTTTTGCCTCACCCAGGGAGCCCTGTCTCTTCCACCAGACACTAGAGGGAAAGATCACAGAGTCTCCTGTGTTGGAAGGGACCCGTAAGGATCATCAAATCCAACTCCTGGCTCCACACAGGGCCAGACAAGTCAGAGCATGGGACTGAGTGCATCATCCAGGCGCTTCCTGAACTCAGCCAAGCTGGGTGCTGTGACCCCTTCCCTGGGCAGCCTGTTCCAGTGCCCGACCACCCCCTCAATAAAGAACCTCTTCCTAACATCCAACCTAAACCTCCTGTTGCAGCTTCATGCTGCTCCCTTGGGTTCTATCACTGGTCACCATGAGAGGAGATTCAAGCTTCATTCTGGGACATGAGTTATCTTGGAGTGCAGAGGCATGTTACAGGCACTGCACTTAAGAGGCTGCAGATCTGCTCAACTTTTAAATAAGGGATACTTCCCCTCCACACTTTGTTGCATGTACAGGCTGCCTGGCTCACCCGTCTGACACTCCTGACATTTAGGTGATACTGTACTATGCTTAATGTTATTCAGGCCTAGATAGCTAACGAACTGTGCTAAATGCCATTAGTGATCTCATGAATTACATATATATTTCCAGCATATTCTGAGTGTTCATTCACATTAAATGTACTTTTTAAAGCTAGTTCTTGTGGCAGGATATAATTTCACACCAGTAATTGCAAAACAGTGAGTGCTAAAGTAAGAGTTTAACCAAGGCTCCAGAATATTTCCCACTGCAAAATACTTTTGATGAATACCATATTAATTTGATGCCACAAAGACTTCAAAATTACTGTTCTCTAGCATCAGCTTTTCCATGGGGTCCAGTTCTCATCCTACTAATGTCCCCATTTATGGGTACATTTGCATTCATTTTAAAATATTTTTGTGCTGGATAAACACTGTGGAGCCTTAAGAGAGTTGCCCTTGGCATTTAAGAAAAATGCACCTACAGAATCATTAGTCTAAAGTAAAAAAATGCAGTGGAGTAGCCTGCTGGAAAAGGGAACACATTGTTTTAGGGCATGCATCTTGTCTTCTCTGGAGTCCCATTGGAGGCCAGGTCAGTACCACATTGCACCCGCTCTTGGGCATTTGTTGTCCTGGCCAAATAGAGGTGTTTAATGTCTCCCTGTGGCAATGTTATACATTCCAACGCAGTATTGTTTTTTCTTTTATTGAGCCATTTATGACAGTTACATCACTTTTCCTTTCTGAACAGGGTTGCTGTCGAGATTTCAGTATTCCAGTGGCAGCAAGGCTTGGCAGGTACCAGCATTTTGGAACCTGGTCATCAGCACTCCTTGTCTGAAAATGTCCTTTAGGCATCTAGGACTGCAATCCAACGTGGGCGTGTAAGCCCTCCTCATCTCCCTCACCTAAGCCGCTGATGGGATCTGTGATTTACAGTTTCTAGCTGGCAGAACATTTTGCCTCCGAGGTGGTAAATCAGCTCTGTATCCCCTCTGTCTCCTTGGTGCGTGTGGTTCATCCTGATGTGCTTTGTGGCTTCATGGCAGTGGCAAGGTGGGAAAACACAGCTGGGGACTGGGAAGTGCCCGGATCTGAGCCCAGATGGAGCTGTGGTCATGTTACAGCACCAGAGAGAGGGAGCACTGTATGAAAACACTGGGGAGAAGCAGCTATTTCAGTGGTGGCCTGTTTTCCTTTGGAAAATACATCTTCGTCATAAGTGACCACAGACTGTAATGCCAAGCTGTGGTTTTTCTCTCTGTGGTTTGGGATGCTGGCTTCTTCACTGGCTGGTGTTTAATTATATACTGTCCCTGCCCTGGCAAGGCTCATGGTGTTGGGGAGATGAAGGGGGCGCAGATGCTGAGTAGAAAGCCAGGTACATGGGGTGGGGTGAGTAACTCCTGGCAGCTGCTGCATTGCCACAGGGGTGTGACATCCTGATCCAGGGCAGTTGTCTTGTGGGGTTGGTAAGCACTAATGCTTGAATGTAAAAGGCCACCCATCAGTCTCCTTTCAGCAGCACCTGTAAATGATATTCAGGCAGTTTGGAAACTGACAATGCTGGTGCTAGTGTGTGTGTAGCACAACAGCTGGTGAGTCCACTGTTGCCATAATAAAAAGCAGAACTATGGGTGCACCTTGTGTGGTGTCTCAGACAGCAAGCCCCTGTGTCCAGTCATCTGGCATTCAGGACGTCCAGCACCACCAGACATTTTGTGGTCACCTGTGGGGACATCTGTTCTCCTCTGCTGCTCATAGCAGGGAGAAGCAGCCCAGGAAACAGGCAGTGTGAGCACTTAGATCATAGAATGGCTTGGGTTGGAAGGGGCCTTTAAAAGTCATCTAGTCCACCACTCCTGCAATGAGCAGGAACATCTTTAGCTAGATCAGGTGGGTCAGACCCACAACTGACCTGGCCTTCAGTGTTTCCAGGGCTAGAGCATCTCTGGGCAACCTTACCCAGTGGTTCACCACCCTCACTGTAATAACTTTCCTCCTTATATCTAGTCTGAATCTAGCCCTTTTAATTAAAAATCCCTATCCCTTATCCTACCACAACAGACTCTTCTGAAAGTTCTGTTCTCATCTTTCTTATAAGTCCCTTGTCAGGTACTGGCAGGCTGCTGTAAGATGTTCCCAGAGCCTTCTTTTCTCCAGGCTGAACAGGCCCAACTCTCTCAGCCTGTCTTCACAGGAGAGGTGCTCCAACCCTCTGATAATTTTTGTTGCCTCCTCTGGTCTCTCCATGTCTTTTCTGTGCTGAGGACCTCTGAGCTGAACGCAACACTTCAGGTGGGTCTCACCAGAGCAGAATATAGGGGCAGAATCACAAAATCACAGAATCACAGAATAATAAGGTTGGAAAAGACCTTTAAGATCATCAAGTCCAACCATTCACATACTAAAATAAACCATATCCCTAAGTACCTCATCTACCCTTTTTTTGAACACATCCAGGGAAGGTGACTCCACCCCCTCCCTGGGCAGCCTGTTCCAGGCCCTCACAACTCTTTCAGTAAAAACTTTTTTCCTAACATCCAATCTAAACCTGCCCTGGCACAGCTTCATGCCATTACCCCTTGTCCTATCACCTGTCACCTGGCTGAAGAGACCATCACCTATCTCTCTATAACCTCCCTTCAGGTAGTTGTAGGTGGTGATAAGGTCTCCCCTCAGCCTCCTCTTCTCCAGGCTAAACAGCCCCAGCTCCCTCAGCCGCTCCTCATAGGATTTGCCCTCCCCAGCCTGGTTGCCCTTCTCTGGACTCGCTCCAGGACCTCCATGTCCTTCTTGTGGTGAGGAGCCCAGAACTGGACACAGTACTCGAGGTGCAGCCTCACCAATGCCCAGTACAGGGGCACATCCCATCCCATCTCTTGACCTGCTGGTCACGCTGGGTTGGGTGCAGCCCGGGGTACAGTTGGCTTTCTGGGCTGCAGGTGTGCATTGCTGGCTCATGGCCAGCTTTTATTCTATTAACACGCAAATCTTCCTCCTCAGGGCTGTTCTCAATCCCTTCATTCCCCAGCTTTTATGGGTACCAGGAGCTGCTCTGGTCCATGTGGAGGACCTTGTACTTGGCCTTGTTGAACTTCATGAAGTTCACATGGGCCCACTTCTTGAGCTTATCCAGGTCCCTCCGTATGGCATCCAGTCCCTCGGGCGTGTGAACCACACCACTCAGCTTGGTGCATCTGCCAACCTGCTGTGGGAGCACTGGATCACACTGTCCATGTAATTGATGAAGATATTAAACAATATGGATACCTGAAGGACATCACTTCTTACTGATCTCCATGTGGACCACTACCGTCTGGATGTGATGATCTGACCAATTCCTTATCCACGAACCCATGGTACCCCTCAACAAAATATCACCTTATCCCTCATGCCTTGAGGCCTCACACATTGCCTTACATGGAATAAACCCCAGGACAGTGCGCAGGCTGCAAAAAAGCTGAAGAACAGATTTCCTCCACAGAGATGCCTCATGGGGTGCACTGATGTGAAGCACAGGAAGGAGGGGTGACCCCATGCCAGAGTAAGGGAGGTCAACCTGGAGAAGCTGGTGCTTCCTGCCACTTTGACAGCAATGTGTGAGAGAAGCAAGGAGCTAGAAACAACAGGAAACTGTCCAGTTTCCTTTGGGACAGATGCTGGCTGACCAAGCAGCACCAGTAACCTATGTTGTCTTGCTTTCAGCCCCAGATGTTGTGTTTGTGTCTATTTTTCTGATTTTGGAGTTCCCCACTTACCTGCTTGGAGTCTGCTGTGGGCTTTTCCCTCTGCTGGGAAGACACACAGCACCTTCAACACACACATTTGCTGAGTTGCCTTCTTTTTTATTTAGCTTGAGGAATGTAGGCGATTAATAATGCTGACAGCTAACTGTATGCCTTAACATTAATCCCCCCCTGGAAGCAGAAAAAGCTTCTTGCAGTACCTGCTGTCTGACTGAACAAATCCTGCTGTAGTTTTTAGATAAGCCACAGATAATCCTGGTGCTAAATGACTTGTGTGCACATGGGGTGTGTGTGTGTGTGTGTGTGTGCATCCTCCTTTTCATTAATGTTAAAGGATTTTTAAAAAATTGTTGTTGATTATGTGGATTTAGCACAGAAGCACTGCAAAGTTCAAGAGTGTGCAAGCAGCAATGGATGTGAGAAATGGGATGAAACAATCTATCCCAGAGCTACACCTGAAGCAGTCCTATGTTGAATAAAGAAGAAGTGGAGAGTCTGGAAAAATTAAAATACCATAGCAAAAATGTGACTTAAAAAAATATCAGTATTGAATCAACTACAGTCAGTAATCTGTAAAAACTTGATTCAAAACCAAAAGCTGCCCTGCACTTCCCAAACACATTCCAAAGCTATGTAGAAATAATTTTGGTTACCTGCTTCACATTTTCATTTTTTACATAGTTCTAGATACTTTTATGGCAGTGGTGGATGGGTACTGAAAACCTGTAGACACATTAAAAGAATAATAAATTTGAAAAGGGGTACCAAGGGTGAATAAAAGCCCTGTAGAAGGAGTGTGTAAGTTTGACTTGGGGTTTATAAGACTGGAGGGGAACTGTGTATTAAGTATGGACATGAATTAGAGGAAGACTACACGGCACATGTTGGAAAGCTTAATGTGACAATAAAAAGAGGAAAAAGTAAGCCACCCATGCTTATGGAGCATGGTGGTTAAAGAAGAAAAGAAGAGCAAGGAAATGATGAACACTCATTTTTTTGGGCTGGTAGGACCTTTGCTAGGTAACTCAGCCCTAGCCAGGCACAGTTAGAGTGAATGAGTACCTCTGCATAAGCCTATGGCTCCATGGAGGTAAGAACAGTAGCTGTCAGAGAGCATCAAACAGGGAGAGAAAAGGGATGAATCCACCCTATTTTCCAGGGTGAGAGGAGGAAGCAATCAAAGGCATCATAAACACTTGAAGACACAGGCTCTGCCTTGTGCTTTGTGCAAGGCATGGTGCTTCTTGAGTAGAGGAGGGAAGGTAAAGTATTTCTTTAAACCTTAGCTCTTGTGGAGACATTCTTGCCTGTTAATCCATCTGGTTACACCCGTCAGGTGTCAGGTCAGCCTTTTGCTTGGCTAAATTTACAGTTTGAAGCCAGGTAAAGCAAATGCTGAAGCCATGGCTGGCAGTAAGCCCTCAGTGATATCCACCTGGGACATTCAGAGCAGGCAGAGGGTAACTCACTACTCACAGCCTCTCTCTGTTTACTCTGCTGGGCTAGGTCTTGAGCACAGAAGTAAGCAAGAAAGATGAACTGTGATTTTAGTCACTTGGGAGCGTAAACTTTCCAGGCCACTTTATGCACAACATTCTAGCAACACATTCGCATCCTTTGTTTAAAAAAACCCCAAGGAACTGCGCACCCAACCCAAAAGCTACAGATGCTGTGGCACACTCTGGTGGCGTTTTGAGCATCACCACCCTCTTCTACGTCGCAGCTCTTCCAGTGGGGGCTGTTTACAGAACTGATATAGCTCAGAAATAAAAACCACAAGGAACTTGAGAACAAGTTCTCCAACCCTTTCCTTGGTTACAGAGCACCATCTGCTCTGGGACAACTGGCTTCTTCATGGACCACACTCAATCCCCTCAGAGCAGTGGCAGTGCCTATCACTGTCTCGCTGCAAACACTCCGAAGGGCTGGCTGAGGATTTCCAGGCAACCTGGCATCATGAGGCACAGAAGAGAACTGGGATAACCCCTGGGATAACCTGGGTAACGATCCAGCTTGCAGCTTGAGGGTGGGAGCAGCTTTTTGAAGCAGGCAGGGTGGAGAGGTCCCTGGGGCAGCAGGGAAAGGTGCCAGCATCCTCCATTGAGGGTGGCTGGGAGGCTGTGGGGACTGTGTCCATACCTGCTTTGCTCCAGGGCAGTACTGGAAAATGGCATCAAGGGGGTAATCTTCAGATGAGAGGGTAGAGGTGTGCCTGGGTGGGCAAGCTGCAGCCCTGGTACTGGAGGAGCCCTCCTTGGAAAGGAGTAAGAGCTGCTGAGGCTCTGCAATCCAATACAGTGGTGTCACCTCCACTTAACACACTGGAAAGACTGGGCCCAGGCCCTTAACACTGCATCGGACAACATGCTCCAGGAGAAAGCTCATGTAGAGAGGGCATTTCAGGTTGCATGCTACTCAGAAGAATTTTAGCTAGCACTCTCACAGGCGCCTGGTGAATGGACAGCCTTGGCAGATTTTGTATATCCTTAGGGCTCCAGTATATGTCCATAAAAGGACATTAATAGCACTAAAATAGTGCTCCTCTTCTCTCTCTGAAAGGTCCATTGTATCTGCAGGAAATTTTGGAATTGAAGAGGGATATCGGGTAAAAGGTACCAAGGAAACAAGAAAGTCTAAGCAGCTTTCCAGAAATATTTTTGCTTATAACTTTTTCCAGGCTGCAGTTCTTCAGTGTCTAACAAGCATGAATAGAATCATAGAATTTATTAGATTAGAAGAGACCTTCAAAGATCCTCTAGTCCAAACCCTTTGCAGTAAGCAGGAACATACTCACTAGATCAGGTCACTCAGAGCCTCATCAAGCCTGACCTTGAATATCTCCAGGGATGGGACCTCCAACAACTCTCTGGGCAGCCTGTGTCAGTGATCCCTCACCCTTGGAGTGAAGAACATTTTCCTAATACCGAACCTAAATCTCTCTTTTCCTGCTTTAAAACCATTACCCCTTGTCCTATTTCTCCCTGCCCTTGGGAACAGTTCTTCCCCAGCTTTCTTATAGGCACCTTTCAGGTACTGGAAGGCTGCCATAAGGTCCCCTGAAAGCCTTCTCCTCTCCAAGGTGAACAAGCCCAACTTTCTCAGCCTGTCTTCATAGGAAAGAATCTCCAGCCCTCTGATTATTTTTGTGGCCCTCCTCTGGACATGCTGCAACAGGTTCACGTCCTTCTTGTGTTGAGGGCTCCAAAGCTGGACACAGTACTCCAGGTGAGGTCTCACCAGAGCAGAGCAGAGGGGCAGAATCACCTCTCTCGATCTGCTTCTTGTGATGCAGCCCAGGATGTGGTTGGCTTCTGGGCTGCAGATGCACATTGGTGGCTCATGTCCAGCTTTTTGTCCATGAGTACCCCCAAGTCCTTTTCCTCAGGGCTGCTTTCCAGCACATCATCTCCTAACCTGTTTGGATAACAGAGATTGCCCTGACCCAGGTGCAGGACCCTGCACTTGGTTTTGTTGAACCTCATGAGGTTCACCTGAGTCCTTCACTTCTCCAGCTTGTCCAGGTCCCCCTGGAAGGCATTCCATCCCTCTGGCACATTAACCTCACCACACAGGTTGAAGTCATCAGCAAACTTGCTGAGGGTGCACTCAATCCCACTGTCAATATCACTAATAAAAATATCAAACAGCACTGGTCCCAGTACATACCCTTGAGGAACACTGCTTGCCACCATCTTCTATTTGGACATTGAGCCATTGATCACCAAATCATACATACAATTGTAAATTCTAAGCTGTGTGGCAAGACAGCTCCTGTAACTGGTGTTTTCCTTGTCCCTGATTTCAGCACTCTGGGGTATCCAGTGTTGCTGAGCTAAGATTTTGCTTTCATTCCCCATTGCATAGTTGCTGAATTGCCCACACTTGTTGAGAGCAGCACTGCTTCCTCCCAGCACAACCTCTTCTTTAACTGCTGAGTTCCTCCAGGTGTTGTGATACCTCCTGCTAACTGCACATGGGCAGTGGGGACACATCTCCCAGCTGCACTGCCATGGCTTTGCATGGTGCACCTCAGTCACCAGCCTTGTGCCAATGATGCCCTTGAAAGGGATACTGTCAGTGGCAGCCACCTCCTGAAGGGCTGCCAACACCTGATGATCTTCCCAGTAGTTGCAGGACCCAACACAATTTTTTTTCTGAAAATCAAGAAGGTACAGCTGAAGGCCATGTCAAGGGCACGTTCTTTGGCTTGTAACAGAAATAGTGTGCCCAGCAAGTCCAGGGAGGTGATTGTACCCCTGTTCTCGACATTGATGAGGCCACACCTGGAGTACTGTGTCCAGTTCTGGGGGTCTTCACTACATGAAGGACATCAAGGTCCTGGAGTGTGTTCAGAGAAGGGCAGTCAGGTTGGTGAAGGGACTGGAGGGCAAATCCTATGAGGAGCGGCTGAGGGAGCTGGGGATGTTTAGTCTGGAAAAGAGGAGGTTGAGGGGAGACCTTATCACCACCTACAACTACCTGAAGGGAGGTTATAGAGAGGTAGGTGATGGTCTCTTCACCCAAGTGACAGGTGATAGGATGAGGGGGAATGGGCTCAGGCTGTGCCAGGGCAGGTTCAGATTAGACATTAGTAAAAAGTTTTTCACAGAAAGGGTTATTTGGCACTGGAACAGGCTGCCCAGGGAGGGGGTTGAGTCACTGACCCTGGATGTATTTAAAAGACGGGTAGATGAGGTGCTCAGTGATATGGTTCAGTGGAGGGCAGGTATGGTTGGACTTGATGAACTCAAAGGTCTTTTCCAACCTAGCGATTCTGTGATTCTTCCCTCCAGAGGACCTTGCTTTTCTTGCTATGCTGTAGATGAGGCTGTTTTGTTGCTGCAGGGCTTGGACCACACACAGGTGACATGGGCTCATGCCTCTCATTGCCATATGTGATGTATTTCCACATCTCCACTTTCCAAGGGTCAGTAGCTATTCCAATTGAACACCTACAGTAGTTTTCTGTTGGATGTCACCTCCAAGATGCCAGTGGCAGCTGTTACCAGCTCACAAGTCATGTCTGGCCATGAGATTTCAGACTGTCTCTGCAAAGACACATAGCTAGTTAGGGCACAGGGGGCAGATGCTAACAGAGTGAACCAAGAGAGTGACCTCCTCAACATTTAAATGCATGCTGATTTAATCCTTCTATACAGGAAAAGAACAGCAGATTAAGGAAGATTTGGAAAATAAATGAAATGCTGGTTTGATCCATCAGTGCTAGGAGATCTTGATAATAAATGCCACGGAAACATCATGCAAAGTGTAGTCAGACTACATTGACTTATCGTTTGATTTATAAACTCAAGGAGTCTCTATGTCAATAAATTATGGGGCTCATGAACAATTATATCATTCAACTATTTCTGGGCTCACTGCTGTTGAAGACCAACTCTGCACACAGTGGTCAAGAAGGACATCTGAGCTGAATCTTGTCCTGCACTTCCATAGTCTGGACGTGGCAGCATGTGAGACCCATCCTGTCACTGACAGAGTTTTTGTCTGTTCTTCAGAGAGCTCGGGTAAATAAGGTTTTTGCCATATAGCTTCTATTCCTGCTCAAACATTGTCTAAACGTGTTCTCAGGCGGCTTCAGAAATGGCTCTCTGCATGAAAAATTCCCATCAGCAAGATTTTCCCCTACTTATATTTCTGTTTTCCACTGTTTACACTGCTCCCCTCTGACCTGCTTTGCTTATCCCCCTCTGCCTCCATTTCTGCCAGAAATTTTCACTTTCTTTATACGCAAAGTCTCACAACTTGTAATTAACTTCCCCTTTAAAAACAACCATCTCCACCTCATACAAGCTCAGTTTGCCTTGTCTACAGCATTCCGTGACTGGAACTTGGCTCTGTTGTTTTACCCAAACACAATGTTAAAGAGAAGCTGCAATCATGCCCCTTTTCACATGAACAATGCAACCAAGAGACAGATTTTGTTTTGCCTGGCTCTCCCCCAATACCCTTTCAAACCAATGCCACTAACATTCCCACATCATTTAATAGCAAACTGGCACAAGCCAAATTTATGGGTTTCCAGCTGAATTCAGTGCCCTGTACCCCTCAAAGAACAAGATCCTTGGAGGTATTTAGGTATCTGAGTCCTTTGGGATCTATCCTTTGGATATGGTCCACTTACGTCTCGTGGGTCTGAGTTTATCCATCTCCAAAGGGATGCTTGGCAAAGAAATATAAGTCTAGTTAAATACCTGAGCGGAAGAAACGAGCCTGGGAGAGACCCTGAGTGGAGGCTGATGTAGCCTTGCAGTGGTGGTTGGGATCAGTGGTTGGGAAACTGGGCTGATCAAGGGTGTTCACCATCCCATAAGGAATCATGCTTATGGGAGCTATCTGTGCCTGAACACAGGTATGTTTTGGGTGCAGATAGTACCATATGGGAACCAGAAGGGAACAACAGAGGGCAAGGAGATGGCAGAACCAGAAAAGGTAATGCTGTGAAAGTCTGGGTCCACCCTGGGCTTGTGCTATACCCCAAAGTAGTAGTGAAAGGGGTTACATCTGGCTGGTAGCCAGTCACTAGTGGGGTTCCCCAGGGTCCCATTTTAGGCCCAGTTCTTTTTAATGTTTTCATAAATGACCTGGAATCAGGACTAGGGGGTGTCTTAAGTAAATTTGCAGATGACACCAAATTGGGAGGAGCTGTTGACTCTGTAAGGGTGGAGAAGCCTCCAGAGGGACTTGGACATATTGGCGAGCTGGGCAGTCACTAGCAGCATGAAGGGCAAGTGTCAGATTCTGCACCTGGGAAGGGGCAACCCTGGCTGCACATCCAGACTGGGGGATCAGACGCTGGAGGCCAGCCATGCTGAGAGGGATCTGGGGGTCTTGGTCGACAGCAAGTTAAACATGAGCCAGCAGTGTGCCCAGGCAGCCAGGAGGGACAACTGTGCCCTGGGGTGCATCAAGCACGGCATGGCCAGCTGGTCCAGGGAGGGGACTGTCCTGCTCTACACTGCGCTGGTGTGGCCTCACCTTGAGCACTGTGTGCAGTTTTGGGCACCACAGGACAAGAGGGACACAAAACTATTGGAGAGTGTCCAGAGGAGGGCAATGAGAATGGGGAAGGGTTTGGAGGGGAAGTCTTATGAGGAGAGTCCCTTTGTTTGTTCAGCCTGGAGAGGAAGAGACTGAGGGGAGACCTCGTCATGGTCTGTGGCTTCCTGACGAGGGGGAGCGAAGGGGCAGGTGCTGATCTCCTCTCTTTGGGAACCAGAGATAGAGCCCAAAGGAATGTCATGAAGCTGCAATGGGAAGTTTTGGTTGGATGTTAGGAAGAGGTTCTTTACTGAGAGGGTGGCTGGGCACTGGAACAGGCTCCCCAGGGAAGGGGTCACAGCAGCCAGCTTGGCTGAGTTCAAGATGCACCTGTACAGTCCCATGCTCTGACTTGTCTGGCCCTGTGTGGAGCCAGGAGTTGGACTTGATGCTCCTTGTGGGTCCCTTCCAGCTCAGCAGATTCTGTGATTCTGTGATTCTGTGAAAGTCACGCCTCTAGAAGCAAACAAGCCTTACCACGGAATGAGTAAGTGCCCTACTTTAGGACCTTCCTTCTTTCACTCCAGTTAAGTAGGTTGAATACTTTCTGCCTCCTCCACACAATGTGGAGTTGACAAAGCTGCCCAGCAAGTCAATTCCCATTGTGTCAGGAAACTCCACCTTTCTCCATGCATGCTTTGCAGGGACCTGATGTCTTCCCTCCTTTCTAATGACTGATTATTTGCTTGCAAAACTTTTGAAGCCTTCAGTGAGTACTGTGAAGTGCTGCTTCACCAGAATTATATAATTTTCCATGTGTTTTTGTTAGCGTTTTCCTAGCTCCTTGTGTTTCAGTTGCAGCTTGAGGACTTGATGGTTTTTTTTAAGGTCAGGTCAAGAGAGTTCAGATTTCCCAGGTGCTACAAGAGGAAGAAGTGCTTGTTGGGGCCATTTGTATATAAGCATCCTGCCCCTTTCGCCCCTTTCTGAGCCACAGCCTCTTGACATCAGTGGCACCCAAGAGAGAGCGCATCACTGGTCTGTCTGCTGCAGCTCAGCGTGAAATCTTGCTGTCTTCATGGAGCTGTTTCTGGCCTCCTACTCTTTCCTGCTAACTTACATACACCTTCCCAGACATCAAAAGCCTTCACAGCAAGACTTCAGTGCAGCATGGCCCCTTGCAGAATTTATGCCCAGCCACAGCCCTGCACCAGGCTGTCTGCCATACAGAGTTTGCAGTTGATTCCAAGGGCTGACTGGGAGATCCAGTGCACACTAGAAGCTCATATAGTAGGAAGCACACCCAGGGTGTCCATGCTGAGCACAGCAGAGCTTTCTGGGGTCCCTATCCCAACCATCTTTTCCCCGGAAGCTTATGAGGTGTGCCATGGTGCTCTTCCTGACCCTTTGCTAATCCCAAGAGGGTTTGCTGGATTAGTAACAAGAGTGCCATCACAGTGTGCTCAGCACTGACAGGACCTTGAGACTGGTGTGTCTGTCAGCACGTCCATCCTGGGTATTGGCTTCCAGTGGACATGCTTGGAGATGGTCTTCCCACGGTCAGTGCAATTGTCCCTGCAGATGTCACTGCTGCTGCACACATCCCTGTCATGTAACCTGCCTGTGCTGTTTGCACCAACAGAAAACGTGAGGAAGTTGCTTTGCACACTTTTTTCCTGCCTTCATCAATTTTTCTGCCACACTCTAGATTGGAAAAAGTCCAGAAACCTTTCCAGCTCCTGATGGCACAGTGCCCTGAGTTCACTGGAGAAATGACACCTGCCTGGGGCCGAGCAGGAGCTCTCACTCTGACACATCTAGTGCTTACTGTAAAAGCTTTCTTCCTGGAGACCCCACTGATAAAGCAATGGGTTAGGTTGCTGGTTAATCAGGGCTCAGTGTGAGCAGCAGACCCTGAGATCTGGATGACATTTTGGGTTTTTTCCTGTGGCTGCTTGGGTTTTTTGTTTGTTTGTTACAGAGTCAGAGAACTGTAGAGGTTGGAAGAGACCTAATCAGATCCAACCCCCTGCCAAAGCAGGTTCCTTAGGACAGGTTGCGCTGGTAGGTGTCCAGACAGGTCTTGAGTATCTCCAGAGAAGGAGACTCCAGACACCCTTGGGCAGCCTGTCCCAGGGCTCTGTCACCTTCACTGTGAAAAAGCTCTTCCTCAAGAAGAAGTCTTTTTTTTTATTTATGGCTATTATTATTTTTGCCTTGTGCTAGTGTTGATGTGACAGGATAGCCCACACCCCATGGTCTTGCACCACAGGGGATGGCGTGCAGTCTTTAACCTGAGGAGGAGTGCTGGGCTGGACTCAACACGCTGCTAATAGCTTCCCGGGCTGCCTGTCCTAGTCAATTCAATAACAAGAACATCTTTAGTGCAAGTCAACAAGACTCATCCTTAGTGTCACTGCACATGCTAATGTTTGTAGGCCTGGTGCTGCCTAGCCCTGTTCCACCCCAGCTACAGCCTGAGGGGCTCTGGCTCAGCCTCCTTGTACTACAGACCCCATCCATGGGTTTTTGTTTTCACCTCCTGTTCCCACTCACAACTGAAAACACTGTGAATGCTCTCCCTTCTTTCCAAGCAGTTTAATCAAACCAGCCTCTGCAGAGGAGATCCTTTGCTTCTCCTTTTGCTTTCCCATTGTGCTGAGGCCTTTTAAAGCCACCTACAACTATTAGAGGCACAATATCTTTACCTTATATGGGACTAGGACAGAAACTATGGATAAAATGGATCTATTATAGTCTTTAACTACTTTTTGGGATAAGTAGTGGGATTATTATATGGGATAAAATGGGGTAAGTGTATGGGTTAAACTGGCTCTTTCACAGTCCTTAACCTTATATGGAACTAAGTCAGAAATTATGGATAAAATGGCTCTTTCATAGTCCTTAGCTACTTTGTAAAAATAATTGAAAGCATGGTGCATGCCGTAGGTTGACGGGGATTTTGGAGGTCCTGAGTGTGTGAAACTAAACAAATACCAACTTCTGGTAATAGCAGAACACATTGCAAAAATTCCTGAGGTGCTGCTGCCCACTGTCATCACTGCGTTAGTTTTGTAATGTCTAAAAGGTCCTTTGCAAATGTCCAGTTTCTGTTTTAAACTCTAATAAAACCCAAATGAGAGGTTTAAAAGGAGTTTCCTTTCCTACTGAGTGCCAGGAAGTCCAATATGCTATCCCTCTTAGCACAGAGCAAGGAAAGGCAAAAGCAGACATAAAGCCTCTTCTGTGTTGCAAAGACAATAATCTCTTTTTCTTCACAGACATAGAGACCAGAATTGGTGGATAAATTATCAGGCTTGTTTTCTAACCCATTTTCTGACTTCCAGCAGTATTTACTAACTGGAAAAGAAATCCACATCTGACTTTCCTCTGTTGGCATTTCTGATCTTGTGTGCACAGGGGAGAGGAGGGCACATGTGAGGGAGAGGACAGACTGAATTGCTCTGTTTGATCCTAGCCAACTCCCACTGAAACCACCCGTGTCCTCCACCTCTTCCCATGGGCTGTGGAGCAGGATTACCATTAAATGCCTGATTATTCCTGGCACAGGGCAAGGCAGAGGGTGGCGTGAACTTGCCCAGTTCCCAGCGAGTCCCTGCAGCCAGTCTGGAGCCACCATGTGCCCAGCTTCCTGGCACCTTCCAGCTTTTGCAGGCCAACCTGATGGCAGCTTCCTATCAGGGGTGAGGGATGGTATCTCTCCTGGTGTGGCTGACCACGAAAGTGGGGCAGGGGGCTTGCTGCAGCAGCTGGGCATATGATAAATGGGCGACTTGCTGACATGACGTGCTTTGCCATGCGGGATGGCTGGGGCCCTGCGGGTGTGAAGGAAACAAGGTAAAGAAAGCTTGTGCAATTCATCACAAAGATGTGGCCTCTGCAACCCTCTGGAAGCATGTTAATGGGAAAAGAATGCTCAGGGATGGTCTTGCATCTGCAGCTGGCACCACTGCAGAAAACACTAGAGAAAAAAGAGTTCTCTCCTGTCTCTAGAGAAAGACAGCAGCAGAGTCAAGAACTGGGGAGCTGACCAACCGACCGCCTGGGGGGCATGGGACACACGACACTCCTGCGAGGGTACCCCTTCCTGCAAGAACATGAAGAAACAGGCAGCTTTATAGAAACACAACACAGGTTTCTGTTTTAATGAGAAAATAATTATATACTTGCATTGTAGGCCTCACAGTCACTATAAAACAGAAGCAGGATAACATTTAAGTGGTTAACATACAGAAAGCCAGGTATCATTGAAACTGCTTGATAAGTCATGACAAGGATGCCACCTTTTGATTGCCAAACACATCAATGCTACTGTATTTTCCTTCAGATAATGTCAGTATGGAGCAAGACAAAGCCCAAACTGGCAGCTTTTAAATTTTTTTTTTTTTTTTTTCAGAAAACCCGCACTGTAACCCCAAACTGATTATAATCACAAATGCTAATGCTTAACTATTTCTCAATACATAGTTTCATTAAAACCAGTCTTTGCCACGGGAAAGGATCTGAGCGTTTCTTTTGTGAGACAAAGTTAACTCTGCAATAGTGCTCTTTTGTTGCATTTGATATAGTTATATATAGATAGATATGTGTTACTGCCATATACTTATAAACACCTAAGCTTGGTAGCATGCAAATGAAATAACAGAGGCAAACCGCATCGCACTCGCGTTACCACAGCACTGGATGTGTGCTGCTGACTACGAGCGTCCATAATTTCTGGAAGAGAAAAACTCTGCTGGGTTGAAAGTTTGGCTGTCCTGCACTGATACATGCAAATACTTTTGTTGCAGGGGCTGAACACAAATGCTTCTAGCACAGAGAACTCCTGCCTGGCCTCTCTCCACCACCACATCCCCTTTCTAGGGGAATGGTTTAATTTTCACTTTAAAAGACTGACGGCTGATAGGGCAGTAGGGGAGGATGTAGCAAAGCACAAAGAGATATCTTGTGATGGGTGATCAGTATCACTGGCTTCCAGTGAGACAGCAGGAGGAAAAAACAGGCCTCCAGCTTAAAGAAAATAAACATGCAGGTTCCTGGGAAAACAGCCCAAGAGCAAATATTGGGAGAAACTTTGAAGAGCATCATTTGGTGCAAGACCACCTCATCCTTAGTACAAGGACCATCTCCTCTGCTCAGGAAATGCCTTTTGCCTGGTCTCACACTCTCCCCAGGGGTGGAGGGAGACAGTGTTCCTCTGGCTGTGGATCTGCAGAGCTCACAGATGCGGCTACCTGATGTATGGTCTCTAGAGCCTGCACTGGTGGCTTTTCCTACAGCCTCATGGTAAGGATGCACCTGCAGACGTGAATCACAGTTCGCTGCCGACTGCCACGTCTGAGCAACGGGTTCGCTTCACTAGGTATGTGATTCCTTCACAGGCATGATGCCTCACCATGCACCCGGCCTTAGAGAGCATCCTTGAGATAAGCTTGCTGCCCTTATCACAGTGAGCACTCGGTTCAGCAGGGTTTTCTTCTGTTCAACAGCACTTAGGGAGGCTATTAACAGAACTGAGTTAGCGGGTATATATAATTGTATTTGCTACAATTCCCTGAAAATAAGACTCAAAATGATAGTGTCCATGGATAGAAATCACATGCAGAAGGAACTGAGAGGGGTGCGTGTATGTGGGGGGCAGGGGGCACGGTGAGGAATCATTTGGTTACAAGCTCTGTGTTTGTTTAAGAAAAGCACCAGAGTATGTTCACAGTATCGGTACTTGGAACTCAGTTTCAGGATAAAACAGCACAGCAGGTCATGAAACCAAGGAAAGGCTGGAGGACCAGTATCCTGGTTAGTGATTTCTTAAAAAAAGATGTCAAAATAATAATAGTTTATTAAAAAGACAGAATATTTTATATAGAAAAAACTCGGTGTCTTTTTTCTCCTGTCACCTCCCAAACTTGTTGGTTTCTTGTCCAGAAATTATGGTTCCCAGTTGTATAATATTCCTATTGTATTGCTTGCATGAAAAGACTAAACCCGCAGCCTTTATACTACATACAAATACAAAGCACAAGAATAAATACCACATTTCTTTTCCTAATTGTCAGCTTACAAAACTGGTCAATACTTTGCAATTGTGACTCATGCAAATACCATGTTGGGTCAAATTTTGATATCACAAATACTGCATTAACTCAGTGCCTTGTTTTTATATCCCCTTTCAGAAAAAAAAAAAAAAAGAAATTAGCACTCACCCCTACAGCTGATAAACAGCTTTGGAGAAAATAATCAGTACACACACTGCCATACACTCCCCTGTATGCCAGCCTCACACACATGCCTGCACACACACGTGCACACACACCCACACCCACACACAGATCCACACTAATCCTTCACTGCTGATCCCAAGCCTAAGCAGTAACTAAAGGCTCTATGGTTTGCTTGTAGCACTGAAAACACTGGCTGAATGGCAGAAATAATGTTTTCTTCCCTTGTCTGCTCTTCCTCGCTCACTCCTTCCAACTCATTATGCCCTTTAGCTTTTTTGTTGCCTGGA
This sequence comes from Porphyrio hochstetteri, assembly GCA_020800305.1. Classification (NCBI taxonomy): domain Eukaryota; kingdom Metazoa; phylum Chordata; class Aves; order Gruiformes; family Rallidae; genus Porphyrio; species Porphyrio hochstetteri. The sequence continues at coordinate 12,926,765 of CM036938.1, read as the reverse complement.
AATGTGAAGACTTCCACAAAGCACTCTACTTCAAAAGCCTTTTTGTGTAGTATAAATATACTTGAAGACCTATCTTTCTTCTTCATTTCATACCTCTTTCTAGGCCAAAGTCTGGCTTAGTTCAATTATTGCCTCATTTAAAAATTAAATGTCCTTTATTTGTATTCCTTTCCCACTACCTTTCTACTTCAAATTACCCATCTTCATAGATTTTACACACATGCCATTCTTTTCCCTCCCCACCATCAAAAAATAGTTGTCATCCACTAAATACAGATTTTTCTATTTAGAAACTTTGTTACGTAAATATGCTCTGAGAACCTGGAGCTCAGGTGATATTGCAAGCATATAGGATCCTAAAGCTAAGATAATCCATTTGGCTTAGCTCTCATCCCCATCTACTCCACTCCTAAGTTGTGGTGGCTTGTGTTTGCAACACAAGGTCTGTTTTACTGAGTCTAATGGATTGTACGTTTGCAAAAATGCCTCCCTGTTTGTTGGTTGGTTTTTTCCTTTCCTTTTAAAGAGATAAATTACTAGAAAGGGGAGCACAACCCACACCCCCAAAAAAACCCTCAACATCCCAATCCCAGTTCCAATCCCGATCCCAAACCCAAGCCTTCAGTCCCCTTAAAGAAATAGCAACAGAGGGCAATATAGTTGTGTTTTGTGGCTGGATAGAGTATGCCAAAGTAATGCTGACAGTCTCAGTGCAGCAGCTGTGGGAGGCGAAGGAACTGCAGGAGCATCCGACGACAGCTGCTGGCGGGGACGGTGATCCTGGGGGAAAGGCAGGGCTGTCAATTTGGAAAGGATGCGTGTGAGCCCTGGCTGCAGGCCCCTCCATGCCAACCTGCCATTCACCTGCAGCTTCTCCAGTCTGTGGGGACAACTGCCCCCTTGTCCCCCATCCGAGGGCTCCCACCCTCTGCACCCTTCCCACTGCATCATTTCAGAGGGGGGATGGAGGGAAGGAGAGGGGTTGTTTTTTTCTAGGTGGGTTTTTTTCCTGCTGTTTTAGGATTGCCAGGAGCTGGATCATTTCTGTGTCTATGTGCATCATTGAGTTTGTTGTGTATTTAATAAATATTGGACTAAAATGCTGCTGCTTTTGTGGTGTTCTTGGTGTTTGTTTCTTCTTCCTTTCTCTCTTTTTGGTTTCGGCATGCCTGGTCACTGTCTTCCCACTGCAGTGTGGTTATTCGTCCTCCTCCCGGTTGGCATAAATGCCAGCTTCCCAGCGCAGCGCCAGAGCACTCTTCCTGCGGTTCACCCTGGTCGCCTCGAGGACCTGGTCAGGAGAGAAAGGGAAAACACAGCACATCACTCAGCTGCCTGCGGCCCCTGTGCCAGGGTGAACCACACTGTGTGCCTGGGCAGGCAGGGACCAGCCCTTCCTGCTGGGCTCCCGTTGCTGCACCCTGTGCAAACTGGGGGTACTCATGCGATGAAGCACTTGCTGATGTGAAGGTGGGGAGACAGCACACAAGAGCAAAGCCACACCATGGTAGGACAGAAGTGGTAGGAGTTGTAGCATCCAGCTTGCTTCAGGGGAAGCCCAGCTGTTCCTTACCTGCTGAGACGGACATTGATCTGTCCCTGCCTGGGGAAGGCAGGGGACAGGGTCTTGGTCCTCTCCCCAGAGGCAGCTGCATACCTTTGGTACCAGGAGCCAACCACCACCCAGCAGCTTCATCCAGAGGCTGCTTTGGAGCTGCATGTGCAGCCTAGAAAGCTTGTTTCAGCATGTCACCCCCGCGGGCAGCACCCCCTGCATCTTCTTCTTGCGGTCTTTGGCTTGCAGCTAAGTAAACAGGAAAGCTTATGCACTATGATCAAAGTGCCCCTGGAGTGAACAATCACTTTGTGCATATGGTAAAAGAGATTTACACACAGGACCTGCACCCTGTAGAGCCTGGTACAAGGTGGGCCTTGATACCTGTACTTTTTATACATACCCACAGTCATGCACACAGATGCACACACACACTCTGTATGTATTGTACATATGCACACACATGCACACACAGAAACAATTAATTAAACCCAGATTTAATGTGTGCTTTAACAAGGTTAAAAAAAAAATACTCAGCTGAAACTAAAAGGTATCGTTGCAACATGCATCTGATGTCCTCCTTGGCAAATGGCAGTTGTTTTCCTCCCAGCAGAATGAGACATAAAGGGATCTGGGGCTTTCTCACAGAAGCACATGGCAATGCTATTTTCTGACCTACAGTGAGTAACAGCTGCATGGTCAAACTACAAAACTGCCAACGTCCACTACCCTCAGTGTGTTTTAAAACAGCCCTCACAGAGAAGTAAAACTTTTGAAATGTTTAAACAGTCAGCCAAAAACCTGCAATCCCGTAAAAAACCCATCCCAAGAAAAACATGACTGTTCACCAAACCAATGCCCAGCATCCCCGGACCCTAATGCTTCCTGCAAGCTGTTCCACACACTCCCTGACTAGAGAAGAGTAGCTGGCCTTTTGAGAAAAGATGATGCTATTTTATTCTTCTGTGTAAAAAGTTAGATGCAGTGAGAACTTAAGTCTTGACTAGAACAAAAATAATTTAAGGCTAAAGAGAGTCTTTTTTCAGCTTGTGACATGCTGTGGTTGGAAAAGTACAGAGGTACTAGGGTCTTCTCTACACATTATGTCAGGAAATCAGCTCAAAATCCAGTCATCAGAGACAATTTTGAGCTAAAGCTCCATCTGCTTCCCAGGCCTGACTGGGGCTACAGAGCTGGTACAGGGATTTTTTTGCTGAAGTATTCCCCAAAACCATGCCTCCTCTTTTTGCAGGAAAGGAAGAACAGGGGTAAGCAGTTTCTGTTTTACCCAGTAGAGGGCAAATGTGCTCACAAACATAGCAAGTCATTAAAAAAAAAAAATTGAAATCAGTAAAAAGTATCCTTTGGAGACATAAGGTGGTCAGCGGCACGCTGGAGGTACTCCTGCTGCAGGGATGAGGACCAGCAGTTTAAACTACATGTATGGATTATAAAGGCCCCAATCAAGGAAAGAGAACCCAAACTGAACAATGGAAAAGCAAAACTGGAACTGAGTATCAGTGCATCATCCTACTGTCTTCTCAGAATGAGAAAAGTCAGTGGCTGTGCCAAGGAAAGCCATGAAGGGGGGAAAAGCCCTGGTGATTTTATTTTTGGTTGACAACAGACAAATGCTCATAGAAGGGAAACTATCAAAACCAGGATGGGATAATGATTAAATAAACCACATAAAATTACTGTTCTCCCCACTAGATACTGAAATTTACATTAAAAAATAGTAAATTCAGCATAAACCAAACCAAAACTGTCACTGTGACAGAGCCATGGTATACTTAAATGAGGTCTGCTGAATTTGGCCTGTAGATATATGCCAGGTGAAAATAAAATGGATTTTACATAATTTACTAGCTTCCAGTCAGTGCCTTCCTTGCTGTAAATCACAACGCTGTGATGGTCTCTGGTGATGGCTTGTGACAGCCAGGACCCTTAACTTGGAAGATTTCTGCTTTGGATCAGTCAGTTTGTCTTAAAAGATGGCAACAGGGTTTCTTACAGTTATCCCCTGTCTGCAAACCTGCCCTGTCTTCTTCTGCAAATGCTGATGGTTGCTCCAAGAAGAACTGTTTCCAGAGTCATATCAGAGGTACTGTGAGACCACTGAATGTGGTCTTGGCCTTTGCAGGTAAGCGAGTGCTGATGTCTGGCTTTGTAGTAACAAACAAGCCCTCTAAACAGTAGAGCAGATACTAATAACCTAAAAGTACTTTTGACTATTTTCTTCAGAATTGTTGTTTCAATCTACTGGAGATAGAGATTGACCTAAAATAACCCTAATTTTTGTTAGGCTGTGCCAGTTTTGCACCCACTAGAGGAAACAATGGGGTAATTATAGCGTGCAACTGGAATGATTGAGTGGAGAATCGGGACTCCTCAATGGAGCATTGAATTCACGACCCAGGAAGCCACTTGCCTAAAATAGCAAATGATCTCCATTTTAAAATATTCTTGGCAGATGTCAGGGCTGTCTGTAGACCCACCACGAGTCTAGCAGCACCCAGAAGCTCTCCACAGCAAGTCAAAGGAAGGAAAGTCTTTTCCTTTTGTTGTTGTGGCTGTTGTGGTGGTATGTAACAAGCTGTGTTTTGGCCATGTTACAAAAATGCTACCTCAGTGCTCTGCAAATGTCCTCCTGGATGATGCCCCATGTTGGCTCAGGTGTGGGTAGGGCCAGGCTTGGGTGGTCACAGTGCCCTAAGGCAGCCAGGCTCATAACTGCTCACAGGAGGTGTACACTGAAAATCAGAAGGGTGATGAAGCAGACAGTTTGCTCAAGCTTAGGCTGAAGAACTGAGCTGGCTATGTCTGAATGGTAAGGCCATGTCAGTGAAAAAGGCATTGTTACATACAATGTCTTACTGAGGTGAGGCAATTTGACCACTAGCTGCAATAGAAGAGGAAGGATTTGGAGAGCAGAAGTAGGTGTGAGGGAAAGACAAATGCACAAAGATACACAGGGCTATAAAAACTGCTCTCCACCTCTCTTTGCAAAGAAAATGTTGTGTGGATCTTGTGGTTGCAGCTCTGGAGCCTTGCTAAGAATTGCAGAGGACACTCTCCTGACAGATTTCATTTGTTTTTGAGAATTTAAAAAAAAAAACCCAAGAAAAACCCTCACAAACAAAAGTTTGAAACTGCTACCACTGTCAGGTGTAAGACTAATCTATCTATCCATCTGAGAAATGGAGACTAACTTGTCCTGAGTTTCCTTCCAACAGATGTAACAACAATTGCTGTCTTACTGGCAACAAGAGAATAAAAGAGCAAAACACTGCTACACTGCATCCCACAGCATATTTATCCCCACTGCTGAACAAAAGTGACTAGTAAACAGAGGAGGCTAATATTTATTGCACAGCAGCAGCAGCACTCATGTGGAAACAAAAATACTTTTCTGGAGCTCAGTATATTACTAGTTCTTCTCATCTGGACCTGAAAGAACTAAAAGCAACAAAACCAGAAAACACAATGGTGTGAGTGTCTAAAACCTACCAGTACCGTGTGGGAAAGTCACTGCACAGGGCACACACCATGCTCAGAGAGACAGAAGCACAGAGGCAGGGAACTGGCTGCCTGCTCCTGCAGATGTGAGCGTTCCCACTCAAGAGCGAATAACTAAATGCTTTAACATAAAAATGGAACTACTGAGGGATAAAGAACATGTATTTTTCCAGTATGAAGGTATTTTCTTAACTGCACCTGCTTAATGCTATTCACTGAATAAACCAGAGCTCTAGGGAGCATAGTGAGGAGTGGGGTATCTGAGACAAAAATGTGTTTACCTGAAACCAGACAGTAACAATATTATCCTGCTGCTGATCAGTATTAAAACATACCCTGTACACCCTCTGACATCAAGTCTAGGATGATGGTCTTCTGTTTGGTAACACAAAGATTTTCAGCAGTTGGCTTCCATGTTGCATACATCTCACCTCACTGCTGAATCTCCCACAGCATGACTGACACTGAGTAAACTCAGGTTATTTGAAAATGTGAAGATATGTATAGTCGTAAGGACAAAAGGAGAAGCCTTAGAGGATAAACCCAACAGGTATACATGCAGGCATGTTGTTATCTGTGGTCTCTAATGTGCTTTTAATGCAGGCTGCAGGAATTTGCAGGTGAGAAAACCACATCTACCTAACGAAGTGGGCTGTGGTTTGCAATGTGGAGCTTGTACCTTGCTGGGTTTTTGCTGACTAGCAAAATGGAGCTTCCAGGCCCGACTGCATGCAGGGTCCTGTTCCACACCTGCACAAACACAGCCAGGTCAGCTCCAGCGCTGCCAGTGGTGACTAAAACTGAGCCACCTGCTCGCACAGGAGCAGATTTTGACAGGCTCAGGTCAACAGGAGCTGTAGCTCAGCTCTGGGGTCTGTAGAGAGTAGGCGGGTATCATGCTTTAAGTCTTGTTTCTTCCAGAACAGCTGCCTGGCTTCAACTAAAGATTTCCAGTGAGAACCAGAATTTCTTGAGCCTGAGGCTTAACACGGGGGATTAGCCAGGTGGAATGCTTTCACCTGCATACAGAATCTCTGTGTCCTACGGCCTTTTTCATCTCTACTCCCTTTCCCATCCATACACATTCATTTCCAGCTCATTACTTATTATCGTTTTAGAAGGTGGACACACAACCCTTCCCAGCAGAAGGCCAAGGGCTGGGAATGTAAGATCTACCCCTGAGCTTCTGCCTTTCACACACTGCTTATTGTTCATAGATTGTAACTCACGTTATTGTGCAGATATTATGGAGGAGAGGAGGCCCAAACCATGTTTAAAACGAGTCTCTGAAAGCACACTGCTCTTACACCAATTAACTCTCTATAAATACTCTGCACAAAGATCAATCACTGGCTTGTGTGATAAAACCCACAGTAATTTATTTAATGAATAGGAAATGGCATGGACTTGTCTTTGCTTTACTGTCCAGGACAGAAAAGGTTCATATACTTGTCTTGAGGTAGCTGACGTGGTCAAATATGTTATGAAAAAGGGAAACAGTGGAAAGTTTGTGTTAATAAAAAAATGCTGATGCTGGATGAATGAACACCAGTCATTCCCACAGTCTGTTTGTGTCTCATAGATAAGTTCAGATTTACACATATGTCTGCACAGAGAATTACAGGCAATTGAAATGTCGACATTATCAAGCATCTCATTCCTACACACATTGCAGAAGAGTAGCTCTATCAACTCCCTGCTTTTAAAATTGCTGCATTTGTCAGAGTCCAGCTTTGTAGGGATAAGGCCTGTGCACGTTACTGCCATGATAAGATGCCAGATGTCACTGTAATTACCCTTTCTTTATCAGGTGTGGGTTTCTCCTACTCTGAGACCAAGGCTGATGTTAAGTTGTGGAACTGTCATCCATCATCACATTGTAACACACAGGGACAAGGACAGGTTCACAAAATCCACGAGGCTGAGGCCATGTCCTTGGATGTGACCCTTCTTCCACACATGAAAGGTTGGTGTTCAGAGTCTTTACAGAATACTAGAGACTTTAACAGTGCTAAATACGCTGTGATCAGAGACAAGGGAATGCCACAGCAATTTCCCTCAGCATCTGAGGATGCTTGGATCCCAGGTTCAGCTTTGCCAGCTAAATGGTAACCGGGATTAAGGAGAAGTTCTCATTTCACACCTCAGGAATGCTCCAGTCCTGGGCAACAGCTCCCATCCCTTTAATTACAAGCCCTCCCATGCCAGAAATTGTAACTAGAATAAAAGGGTTCGAAAACAAGCCACACAAATATTTGTTGATGAGAGATAAGAATGAATATCCCACACACACTCATTGGCATCCAGGTTTTGATATGAAACAGCACTGGCACACAGAATGAAAATGCAAACTGCAGCAACATGCACTAGGAATCACCATGCAAGAAGATGCAAAAATAAATAAGCAGTTGAAAAGTACCTCAGAAGTAACCTTGCTAGACAGTAATTTAGAGGTGTACTGGTAGAAAGGGAAAAGACCAGCATTAGTACATTGAACAAGCATGTTATAACTAGGAAACAAGAACACAATAGAGAAATGGCAAGAACTGGCACATCCCAGAATACAGGATTTCAAGCAACTTGGTGTCATAAAAAAAAAGGTTAGTCAGTTTGGTGTTTTTTTAATGACGTTGCTTGGCCAGTGTCAGTCTTGTTTGCTACCAGTGCTTGACCCGTTTTCTTGCTGATGCTTTTTCTCTTTTTCTTATCTGCTGAAACCTGTGCCGTAACACATCCCCTTTGGAAGAAACTGCCTTCTTGCCTGAGCAGTGAAGCTCTTCCAAGATCAGATGCATTTTATTTACCCTCTGTAAGGCAAAGCCTGCAAGATCCAATCACAGAGACCACGTAGTAGCCACTGAAGCCAGACAATAAAACAGAAGGTGGTGATGTTTAGAGAAGAGGCAGTAGACGTCCTACTGAAACCACCCTCCTGCCTTTTGGTGTGTCTTATATAGGGAGAAACCAGTACTGCTCATGTGCTCAGCATAAGAGAGGTTTCCATAGACATCAAGCCTCTCTGCAGTCCATTCAGGAGCGTGGATCCTGCCTCCTGACCTTGCCACAGCACCCTGTCTGCTCCCAGTACCTCTGGAAGTCTCTGGTTTCCCTCACAAAGACCAATGCTGTGCGATGTCCAGCTCTCAGGACTTCATGCTCCAAGCAGCAGCTGCCTGTCTGTTATGTGCCAGTTATGCTCCTTCCCCCATTATATTTCAAACATTTTTAAGAATTTGATGGTGATGTGCTCTTTCATTTCCTTAGTTACAGAAATCTTTTCCCTGAGCACACAGTCAAATGTCCCCTGCCAACAAATCAAAGTTGCTTGTTGTTTAAATAATTATTGCTTATCCTGGCATATAAAACATTAGCTCAAACTAAGAGTGAGACAAATGCAGCACTTCTTATTTGAATTATCTTTCCCCTGTCAATGGTGGGGCTTGTTTACAAAAGGAGAGCGGAAAAAGGCAGCGAAGAGAAACAAAATGCTCCTGCTGCTCTCCCTGGGCTTTGCAGGACATTGCCCTCTAATAGGATTTTGGGTAGGCAGCAGCAAGAATGTTGTTTGTCTGTATGCAATGGGCTTAGAGAACAGAAGAATGACAACAAGCTGCAACACCAAGGGACTCCGGAGTGCACTGAGGCTCCGTAAATTCACTGCAGCCTTGACAATTCATCCCAGAAAAGGATCCATCCTACAATTTGTCTGATCAGCATCAATGCTCTAGCAGTGCATCTTTGGGAGGTCAGTGCCTGGGCAGCTGTGGTAGTATATAGACAACCAAGCTCTGACCTCTCGGTCAGATGCTGCCCAGACCAGCACTGGTCAGGACATCAGGACTCACTTCAAACTGCAGAAGAAACTATGACATCCTGGCCAACCTGTGTTCTATGTGGCACATGAGCAGCTCTGCAAACATCTGAGTTGTTGCACCAGGGTAACTGAGAAGAGGCACTTAGGTCTAATGAGATGTCTTTTGATCTCTCTAATGAGAGGTCTAATTTGATGTCTTTTGTGTGCTACACAATGCACAGCAAATGGCATGTGACTATCAAAGGCTGTGGGAGAAGATTTCAGTCACAGGCCACCTCTTTATGGGCTGGGCATATCACCCTTGTTCTTCATGAGGGTGAAGAGCACCAGCTGAGTGTCACATCTTTATCAGAGAAGCTTCTCCTCTGTGCCGAGGAGACTGCTAGCTGTGGGACTCCTGAGGACCACTTCTGGTTTGCATGGTAGGAGTTTTATGTCCATCTTTAAGTTTTAAAGTTCCTTCTGGCCTTTCCACAGGCCGTGAGGGTGTGACATGTCACCTGCACCCACTGGAGCAGGTGAAGCCACCCCATTTCAAGGAGTGCTTTGGGGAGGGAAGAGAAACCTGAGATGCTGCTGCCAAAACAAGGCATGCTCCTGTGTGTGAGCTGGCTACCTACATGACAGCAGGAGTCTCATGGTCAACAAGATCTTGTTTGTCAATAGCTTCTGTCGGAGAAGGGACCAGAAAGTTTCTGTTGTGGACTGGAAATTAATTGGTTTACATTTTGAGTCAGCTCTCCTACCAGGTTTTATGTAGCCAGCAGATATGCACCAGGACCCTTCCACATTGTGTTCCTTCTGATTTTAAGTATCTTATGCTACTGTGCAATATTCACCAGTAATGATTAAAAGCTGCCAGACTAGTGCAGCATTCATGCTACAAACCTTCACTAACTTCTGTACACCTAATGAGACTTAAACTCGGTGCTTTAGGTCATTATTCTGATGTCTCTAGGAAATGCCTGGATGGCGGTGGCTGCTTCAGCAAACACTGTGTCCACTTAAATAAGTTCTGTATCGCATTGAAATCTCACTACCTTCATCACTCATTGCCCACAGTCATAATGATTTCAAATAAGAAACACCTTGTGCTCCCTTGGGAAATAGGTTGAATACTGGATGCATCTGAATTTTGATATTTCCATCTACAAAATTCACTTTCACAAAATTATTTGTGCCTCCAAGAAAGAACACCTTAATTGGGCTAAACTCTACTACAGTAATGACTGAAATGCAGACATCCATTTCACAAACTAAAATTCTAGCTGATTTTCTGTTTGTGTGGAAGAAAGACAACAAATCCAGTGGGAAACAGCATGCTGCCCACTGAAAGATGCAAGTTAACTTCTGAGACATTCCCAATCCAAATCTGGTGGTTTGTAGGGAAGTTACCCACTTTTACACTGAATCCTGAGCACACAGAGATGGGACTTTAGGAGTCCATAAACACAGGCATGAATACAGACTTGATCTATAAATTTCAAAGGGCCACTAAAATAACCCATTGGTGATGCTTGAATTAACCAACTGCAGGGCAGCTACCCACTGCGCTTAATATTAATTAACTTAATTAAAAAGAAATTTAGTATGAGTTACTTTTGATAGTTGTAGTGACCCTCTCACTTTCTCTCCATTGGTCCTCACCTTTCCCTTTCAAGAACATTGGCCCTTACAAGGTGATAAGGTCCTTACACACCCGCAAGATGATCTGAGCAGATTCTTGGGAAATAAGTGTTTTTTCTCTCGTGAGTCATGGTCTTTAACTTAGAGCAAAATATGAAAAGCAAAAGTGCACTTACACTGCTGTCATCCATCCTTTCTCGTCTCTTAGTTTTGTGTGTTTCATAATCCTCCATGAGGGTCTGCATCAGGTTCTTGGGCCGCTGGGCTCCTGCGGCCTCCTCATGTGGTGGGTCAGACTGTGAGACAGGGCCTTCCGTGGTGGGGGACGGAGGAGGCTTGATCTTCTCTATCTTTCCTGCAACAACATGAAAAGAAACGACCCCTTCTAAGGACTCTCAAGTTGTTTCCAAAAGATGACAGCTGGAGAAACATTTTCAGTGGGCTTTGGATGTAGAAACAGTTTGGAATTAAGTTTGTGAAACAATATGCTAAGTCAGGATGGTCGTGGGCTTTTAAAACACTCTCTTCCCAAAATGAACTGCACCAAAACACTAAAAAATCTTTTTACAAAACCCAGAAGAGCTACCAAATGCTAGGATGCAAATTTAACCCCGTGTTGTTATTTGCAGTAGCATCTGGCTGAACTACCCCTGCTCCCTCCTAGATGTCATAATTAAATTATGTGGAAACGTTTGTAAAATTCTGCTGCAAGGTATTTTTTTTCCTGGCTCAGACTATATAACACATAGGATGCCACCACTATACACCAGGGACCACATGCCAGATGTCCAAAGAAGGAATCTTGTTAAGTGTTGCTGACATTTTCTCTTCTTCCAGTGCTTTTGATCTGCTTTTTAAGAGTGAAAGGCTTTGGGTTGGTCCCTTGTGCCACTCTTCCCTGCAGCTGCTTCCTGCAAGTATCAGAGGGTGCTCCTGGAGAGAGACCTGTGACAGAACAGGATGGGGACTCCATCCCTCACACCCTTCACTCAGAAGTGTCACTTGCTCCTGGTGAGAGGCAAGACAGAGAGAAGTCAGGTTGCTCTCTGAATGAGTGCATTTCACCCTGTTTTAGGCAGAGTGACCCCAGCTGAAGAGCAGGTCAGAGCAAGGAGACCACTGCAACAAGCTGCGGATGAGCTCAGTGGGTGGACAATCCACAGTTCTCCAGGGAGGATAGCCTGTGTTTCTCACCACCAGGCACTGGTCCAGGGTGAGCTGCCCATCTTATCCTGGTGGAAAGAATGATGATGATGATGGCAGGTCATGGATGTGGGAATAATGTGCTAAGGTCCTCATCTATGACAGGAGAAAGCAATGCTAGAACAAAATCAGTCTCCATGGTATGGCAGCTCTTTGAAATAAGACAGCCCAGTGGATGGGAAAGTAATAAAGGAAAAAAATCCCCACACCACAAACCCTTACAAATAAGCAAAGTAACCAGAAGGATTGTGCAGATTTTCACGAAACTTCCTTGTGCTGAGACAAATGAAAAAGCTAGCAGCTCCTCCAAAAATCATAATGATAGTGGTAACCACTAGAGAGCAGCCTTGAAACCTGTAAGATTCAGCAGGGTTTGTTCTTGAAGGGAGAAGTGAAACCTGAGTCAACATTGCAGAGGTCTTTTACAAGAAATCCCATTTGGGGCTTTTTTCATTTCTGACTGGTATGGAAAATCCCAGCACTTTAGTTTCTTGTTAAGCTTAAGCTGGAGGGAAGAGGCTGGGAATTTGCCCCCACTAAATCACCTCACCAGAGACTGTAAGGGGAGTTTTTATGGACCCAGGTTCTCCTCTGGGTTTGTATTGGCACCAACTCCACAGACAACCAGGAGTTAGGCTGCAAAGCTGGGGTGAAGAGCAGGTTCACAGCTGCCCAGCTGCACCCATGAAAGCTTGGACTGCTCACCAGGAGAGACTAATAATAATCATCACCTTGCCCATTAGGACCAGTGGGTAAAAAAGCCTGCTGAAAACAAAAGGCTTGCTTAAAGGCCAGATAATTTGCTGTATTACTTCATTCTTACACTAATAAGGAATTGTCTTGGACATATGGAAGTAATGCAGGAAGAATCAGATTTCTCAGATGTCCACCCAGCTTTTGTGCCTTTCCCCCAGGGCTGCAGACCACCATAGGATGCTCAGACCTATGGACAAACTGCAAGCCTGGAGTTCCTTCCACTCCGCTCCTCCTGGAAACCAATGCAAACCTCAGGCTTTGGGGATCTGCATCTTAGAAAGGCAGTATCTCTGAGCAGATCCACTCTCCCTGCATGGAGGGCACATCAATTTCCATATTGTAGCAGCAACATTCAAATGTTCTGACCAGTGTCACCGTGAACAGTGTCACAGGTCCCTCTTCACAGAAGTCAAGGCAGAAACAAGATTTCCCCACAGCAAAACAGTGGTTTGTTGGTTTCTATCCACTGAAATTCTCTCATCAACTGAGGACAACACAAGATGACTGCTTGGTGAACAGCTCTCCCAGATGCTCATGCAGATGGGTCTGTGTGCCTGTAGATGACTGCAGGGATTGTGAGATGCCTTCTGCCTCACCTGGCAATGATTTGGTGACAAACACCCAAAAAGGCAGATGTGGCAGCTTCAGGACAGTTTCTCCCAGGCTTGGTTTCTCATGTGAGAGATTCCCCCACTCCTCATCATGAGAGATTAAATACTCACAAAGGGTTATTCTCCAACAGAAAAGCCTTCACTGAACCAAGACTCCTGGTGTAATGATTTTCATACCTCCTTTGATGAACAGGATTACTTGAATTAGGCCATACATGAAGTTAGATGAAAGTTCTTTGCAGTTTTAAGCACTCTTAATAAAAGGAACATGGGTATTACACCACCAAATATATGCTGGATCCTCTCATGTCACACACTCATCATCCTATTCAAATACACTACCAAACAGCCCCAGCTGCTCTGCCCAGGAGGGATGGTGTACCACCTGCATATTGCAGGAGAAAACCACTGGCTTGCTATGCAGCTGCTCAGCACCTTGCCAAGTGCAGCAGGTGCTGCAGCAAAACAACACAGGAAATGTTCAGATTTAAATACATAAATATTTTGGGATCCATGATGACTCTCTAGCCATGCTCAAGCATTATTTTTTTCTTTGGTCTTTGTTGGAAAAGGAGTTTGCTTAGTTTCTTCCTTTCACCTTTCCAGGAGTACCCTGGAGATGTGTGCATACAACATGTAGTTATTGTCCCACTGAAATGAATCCGTGTACTTGCTCCAGTGATCTGAGATGGGTTAAAAGACTGACTCATAAAGTGTCCCAAACAGTTTTAAAGAACACTTGTTTGCAGGACAGAAATTCATGTTGGCTTGTGCTGGGTGGCTGTCAGACACTGAGTTTAGTGTTACTGTCAGTTGTATGAAAGTTGTATGTCAGGGTGGCAAAAACAGCCTGTTTGCTATCTAAAGTAATTAGCAGTTATTTCACACATACACCCACATGAATTGTGTTAATCTTCTGCAATTCAGTCAAAATAGCAGTTCAGTTCACCACAGTACTTTGTGGTTTGTGTTTCTGTTATCCACATAATGATGGTTGAAAGCTGTGAAGCAGGACAGGAGCAATAAATAACCAGGGACCACCAGGAGACCTAGTAAAGCCCCTCTGCCTAGTCCACCACCAAAAAGCAATCTGAGAGATAGGCCATTGTTAATTAAGTTAATCACTGCACCTCCTCAAAAGAGTTTACACTTCCCCACTTAAAGGATTAGCAGCAAATTTTTCAAATTTAGACGTGACCAGCTAATCCCTTTCTGCTGAGGTATCCTGGTGTTAAAAGGAGACCCAATTCTTTCTTTTGGAAAGGCATTTTGATGTCAAAAGTACTTCTCTTTCTTCTTTTCAATATGATTATGAATTATGATTGTTATTGTTATGACTGCTTTCCTATGTGAAACTAGATATTCAGACTACAGTATCAGACATGCTCTATGGTATATGCCTTACTGTACCTGCCACAAATCAATTTTCTTTTCTGCTCTGTAAAACACCTCTGTAACTGACCACAACAAAGATAGCAAGATTTGTTGTCTCTGCTGAATCACCTTCTGCCTCTGTTTTTTTAAATACTGAAAAGGTGCCGTAAGTATTAAAATAAAAGCAAAATTGCTGCAGCCTTCCAGGGGATTGCATTGTAACCCTTATCCCCATTTTTAAGGATGCCTGAAAGCTTTTACTGTGACACAGCTAGCTGAAGGGACAGCAAGGATGAGCTGAGCTGAGGGTATGCATCTGGCAACACTAAAGGTGCTGAGCTAACTTCTGCCAGCTGGGAGCTCTGCTGAGCACATCCGCTGTTCAGACGGCACCAAAAGTAGATTTAAGTATGACTTTGGAAATGCACTTTGTGGTTTTTTTTGATCAATGACATTCTTACACATTGCCATGTATTCATCTTTTCCTAGAAATTAATTATTTGCCTTGTCACCAGCTGCAAATTGCAGTACTTTGAGTCACTGACTAATAGATCCCAATTTTCTTTCTTGAACATGCGGCAGTTGGACATTTCAAGGAAATTGTCTGGGCTGCTCCATTATAAATACAAGTTTGTCATTCTCTCCAGAATGCAATTTACAACGAGCATTTCAGCATCAGGCACAAAGTAAATGTTTTTTTGTGTCAAGAAATAAGCAGAAGTACACTGTTCCCCAGATGCTCCGTTAAAATAAGCATTAGTGTCAGCAGACCTTCCAACATCACTTGTGAGTAAAAAGCAAACATTACCAGCCTCATTTCGAGCACTTGCAGCTACAGATGGTGCTTCTGAAAGCAATCATGAGCACACCTTTACATGAGTCCTCCTAGCTCAGGTCTGTGGTGCCCTACCTCTCACATCTTGTCAGACCCTGCCCAAAACATCACAGCTTATGAAAAATGCTGTTCTACAGGAGTAATGACAATTACATTTCAAAGGAATTTTTGACATCTGCTACATTTTTTGGCAAGAAACATGGGTTAAAATCATCCTGTTTGCTGAAGAATTAAGTATCAGCTATTTATGTGCTGCATCACACTCAAAGTTCACAATCAGACTAGCTAATGGACTAAATCTGAACCTTATCAAAGTTTCCCATGATCCCCAAAAGAAAAGCATCACCCTCTGCACAATTTTTGGAAGCATCACTGGCTCAGATTTATACCAGTGGAAATAAGGATGGAATTTAAGTACTCTCGATAAAATTAATACTTCTTCACAATGATCAGTGTTAAAAACCCCAGAATTCTAAGTACTTGCAAAGCATATGTAGGTCTATACCCATAAAAATCACTACAGAGATGTAAACCTGGCATGTCTTTCTGGTTTGGGGTTTTTATAGATTTTTTTATGTTACATTAAGCAGGCACGAGTGCTTAGTTTTATTTTTTGAAAAGGAGGAGGAGAGATTTGCTGTAACTCCTGTGAATGCCACCACAAGGAACCAGAAGCTTATCAGTTAGAGGAGGACCTCTACTGAATTGTTAAGCATTGTGCTTGTGATGCCTGTTTACTTCAGTAGTGAATGGCACCAGCTCCAATATGTGGCAGCTCACAGCTCTGGAGATGTTTGTTCCAGACAAACTTCATTGAGAAGACCAAGAAATACCTGAAAACAGAAATCAAAGCAGACACACAGAAAAAGAAGTTATGAACCCTCCCCGCCACCCCCGCCAAAATGTGTAAATGGCCACTACCTTTGTACTTCCTGAATGATGTGCAAAGAGAACAAAAAACACGTTAAAAATGTGTCATATGTCTGTCTTTCAAATAGACACACAACTGCAAAAAACTGCTGCTGTCCTTCCTTGTGATGATCCCAAATTTCTGTGAGTGGTCTGAGGAGCACAGCAATAAACATTCCATGTTACAGTGTGGCCTGGCATGAATAGAGGGCTGGGCTTTCTAATGACAATCAACAGGGTATGTAAGTTACTTCCGTGCTATATTTGGGAATAACCAAAAATATCCTCAGGCCTGCTTGCTGACATAAAGTTGGGTGTGTCCCATGCTGCCCTCCTGCCTGCAGCTTCCAGGCAGGTGAATTCATGGCAACCCTTCTGCCCCCTGAAAAATTATGTATTTGGTCAAAAAAATTACATAAGACCAAATCTGACCTGACCCTTCAGTCACGTTTCATCTTCCCTCTGACACTCAGGGTTCTTACCTGGTGCAGTTTTGTAGGACACGGTTCTGGTGGGCATGGGTGGTGCGGTCTTCATAATAGGGCTTGGTGCTACCTGCAGACCTTGCCGTTGCCTCTTCAGCTCCTCCTCTCGCTCCTGGGCAGCTCTGATCTCTTCTTCTATCATTGACAAAGTCCTCTGCTTCCTTGACCGTAACTTGAAAGGGCCAACGCTCACTTCAGGCTCCTGAGTGGCCAGTATGGAGGCAGTGCTCCTCAGCTCAGCTGCCTCTGAGTATTTGCTGAAATAGCTGACTTCATGCCTGTTTTCCTCCACGAGGAATGGCTGACTTGCTGAATACACAGGTGACTGCTGCAAACTCTTCTCTTCCCTGAGTCCTGAGTCGTCCTCTTTTGAATTCTTTGGTATGGTGTCCCTTTTTTCTTGAACAGGTGAAGACACCTGGGGTGGCTCAAATATTGGGTTCTGCTGCTCCTTGGAGGCTGGAGCTGGACCAGTGGTGGCTGGCTGCTCTTTGACAGAAATCTCCTTCTCTGCTGAGATTTCTTCTTCCTGGAAGTTTGCTTTATCTGCCTGCTCGGCTATGGCTTGTTGGATGGCATTTTGAACTAGCAGGCCAGCGTGGTACTCCAGCTGGTCATCGATCAGCATGGAGTCAGCCAAGGCAGAAGAGGGCAAGTCACAGCCTGGGTCACTGAACGACTTGGAGATGCCTTCACCCCTGCACTCTGCTGGAGTGTCAGCCTGTGGGGTTTGTGGCAAAGAGAAATCAGCCAGTGAGCTTTCCTGCAGGGCGCTCATTGTCTCATTGGAGGCACCACTGTCACTGATGTTATCCATGCTGAAGTCATTGGAAAGGGTCTCCAAGACAGTGGTATCCTGAGACCTGACAGACAAGTCATCCAAACCAGAGTCAAGTTCCTCTGGAGGGGAAGAGGCACCGGCTGACTTCGGGAACTGGTCTAGCACACCCTGTCCATCATCCTTCACTACTGTGAAGACTGCTCTTGCACTCATGAATTCTCCATCCTCCGCCCACAGTTTTGAGGCCTGTCCAGCTCTGGGGCTATCACTGTAAGGTGACTCTCTTACTGGGTCAGCAGTGGTAGTCTGAGTATTTGTATTGTCTTCTGAGGTACAGGAGACCTTCTGTGCTTTGACAACAGTGGCATTGTTACCCTCAAGCTGTCCTGTTTGCCCACAGACTGAAACGGGTCTTGTCACAGTAGACAGTGGCCTGTCTACATGCGGAGAATTGAGGCTTTTGTAGAAGGGTTTGATGGAGAACATTTTGGGTGTTCCTGACCGTCTTGGTGGGGCCTGACCCTGAGATGGACCTGAATGCTCCATCAGCTGGAACTGCTTTCTGGCAGCTGAGAAGTCAATTTGCTCTGTAACAATATCTTCTTTCTTGATATTGACTGGCTCTGGTGGTACAAAGGAGCAGCCAATCTGTTTGGGGGATGTTGGTGTTGCACCCTGCTGCTGCTGTCTCTCTTTGCGCTGCTTGTACTTCTTGTGAGACTCCAGATGCTCTTCATCTAGTTGATCCTCAAGGGTCTTTTCCTGGGGTGGGTTCCACCATTTGGCGGCAATGTTGGGGTTTTTCTTGACAGCCTGGCTTTTAATGAGTTCCCTTCTTTCCTTTTCAAGTTCAATCATTTCCTCTGATGGTCTCACTTTGCGGACCCTGTATTTTTCCTTCTCTTCCTCATCCTCAAAGAGCTTTGAGGGTTTTTTGTCTTCATGGAAGGCTCGTAGTTCAAACTTAGCCTCTTTCTTAAGGGTTGTAAGAGTTGCTTCTCCATCCTTAGAAGATCTTCTAGAACTGTTTGAAGAAGTGGGACTTCCTGGCACCTTCAGACTTTCCCTAGCGTCTTCCTTCAATCCACCCAAGGAATGGCCGTTAGATTTCAGGGTGTCATCTGTTATGGTAGCTTCATGTGGTTCAACTACCACGGGTGCCTGCTTGTTGGCTACATTTTCTTCCCTTTTACTGGGTACTGAATCATTACTGACATTTAAAGATGCTCCTGAGCCATCCATAATGGAGACTGCACTTGGTTCAGGGGAGGATGTCCCATTAAACGTGTTATCTGCAGCAGAATCACAGCAATTTGCCTCCAGCACTTCATCTAGGTATCTGATCTCTTTAGCAACCTCACTGTCCAGAGATTCGTGCCTGTCCTTAAGTCCATTATGGCTGGCAGCAAGGGAAAAGAAGTGGGCTGGATTTTCTATGGGATGTGGTGAAGCCACTGTGGTGATGCTTTTATGTTCAGAAACTGGAACTTCAATTTCCATTTTCTCTTCCTTTGTAGCAAGCACAGTAGCTGGCTCCAAGAAATTGGCACAGTTTTGGTCTCTGTTTTTTCTCAACCTGATGTCATCCTCAGGAATTCTGGAAGATTTCTAAAATAAAAAGAGAACAAAACTATGATGAAGTCCTAAAAAGCAACATTTTACTTTATGCAGAATACACACCATCTGGAAAGCAAATCTCAGCACTTCTTAAAGTTGAGATTAAAGCAGCCACTCAGAGTGTGGGAATGCAAGGCAAATCATTAACCTGGAAAACAGAAAGTTACCTTACCATAAGCTGGACAAGGCACTAAACCAAACTTTCATTTAGGTATCTCCCATATGCTTACTATCCACACTTTGTCATTATTTCATGCGTGTGTCCTGGTTCTCCTTTAAAAATGAGCTTTGGATTTCCAAGGTAGTAATGGCTTGGCAGTTTAGGTTGTTCAAAGGTTTGCACATGCAGTACACCAACACCTATCATCTTGGTATTTTAAAAATGCTTTCCGCAGCTAAAGGAAATCTCATAATGCTTCTACAGATGAAAAGTATTAGTATCCCCATTTTGCAGAAACAGATGCTAACATGCAGGAAGAGTAGGCGATTCATCCCAAGTTAGGAAAAAAAGGATGTATCAACAGCAGGGAATGTTCATTTCTCAGTAGCTCAATCCTGGTCATCACACATAGGGTAGAATTACACAGTGCTGGAAAGACACCGGGTCTTTCTCCAGCCTACACAGAAACCCACGTGCAACTGGACCCGGGAAACAGGAAGCTGACACAACTCCCACAGCAGAAGACCACCACAGGGAGCATGACAGGGACCTGAGTCATGGTCCCCTCGCTCTCAGTGCTTTGATCCGCAGTGCAGATGCACTGGACTCATATATCTTTGTTATGTGTTCCCTCTGCTCTCAAGGTATTGAAAGAAATGCCATTTATGTTCTAGTACAGGCAGATTTTACCCATCATCAAGCAGCCTACTGATCATCCTGTGGGTAAAGTGTGCAGGAACTTTTGATTAAAGGGGTAAACATGTTAATGAATTTCTCCAGAATTCTTTACTACTGAAAGGCAAAAAAAAAAAAAAAAGGAAGCACCAAAAGAAAAGAAGGTGGCATTTTCAGCATTATTCTGCAAAAAAGAACTAGCTAACTCTTCCTAACTCCTGAAAACCAAGTGTGACACATCTATTCACTCTGACTAATGTTTTAAAACAGAAACTTGATATCTAAGGTCTCTGGCTTCCTTTCCAGATGTGTTTCTATGTGTGAGGTGTGGGCTTGGGAAGCAAAAGGCACTGACCAGACCCTGTGAACTCAGTGACCACCCAACAAGGACACCTTTGTCTGCTAGTCACCCCTGCCCTTGCTGTTCCTTATCCTGAATGCTATTAATACACACTGCAGCAGAGGATGATCAGCCAGGAGCACAACGGAACTTATCAGTGACCTGAACAATCACGTTGCCTCTGAGTTTATACAGGCAGTAAAAAGCATTTGGCACACCATAAGGAATTAGTCAGCCAGCCAGAAGAACTTTCTTTTAAAAAGCGCTTTGAAAGAGCTTTTTGTCTAATTATGTAGTTGCACACAGTTGAAGATGATGTTTCATCCATTAGCTCTTTTCTTTTTAATTGTCCTTAAACACTGGGAAAATCCTTCAAAAAGAACCAACCAAGCTGCTTTTATCTATATATTGCACCTGATACACTTCACAGTTTCTTTCTAATTGCATTTCATTTTTTGTTGAACCTAGAAATCCTCCAGCTGAAGTTTCTAGCAGTGCTTTTCTTAAAGCATATCACATTTTTCACAATTTAAATATCTAAATGAGGCCAGTTTCTTCTTTAGTCCTATTTAAAGATCTAATCAAGGAATCATAAATTCTGCAAACAAATACAGAACAACCAGCATAAAAAGTCCTAATGTTTTTGAGTGGGCACAGCAGGAATTAAAGAATAAATTTCTTTTAGCCTGAAAGGGCAAGAATTGCTCTTGATTTGCCTGTGGAGCTCCATATATAATGTCACAAGAGGTACTCAAGTGACGGGAATAAGACTGCAATTCTTTTCTGATATTTGGGTTTAAATCTTTCCTGCCTGACTTGCTGGTGCAAAATGGGGGATGTCACTACCTGGAGCACTCTGTGCAAGGGGACACAGGCACCAGGACGGGACTGCTGGCTGTCCCCTTTCACACACACTGCTAGTATACATGCCATCATGCTCCTGCTAACATAACGCTTCTAATCAGATAACTCAAAGGCACTAGTGATACTGGTAGCTAAGTACATGTTCTCTGTAGCTGAAGGAACACAATGTCCAATCTTCAATGGACACAGAAAATCAGGTAACAAAGCTGTGCACCTCAGCTTCTGAAACACATCTCCTTGCTGAGCTGAACCAGAGTTAAAATCCTCTCACTCCATGATATCCCATGCTTCTAGTACCTTGTGCCATGCAGTTGGGAATATCCCCCAGTTGTCCCCGAGACCCCTAGAAGCATGTCTACTTCCATCACTGCTTTAATGTATGAACTATTTCAGATTATATCATGT
Organism: Porphyrio hochstetteri; assembly: GCA_020800305.1. Taxonomy (NCBI): domain Eukaryota; kingdom Metazoa; phylum Chordata; class Aves; order Gruiformes; family Rallidae; genus Porphyrio; species Porphyrio hochstetteri. The sequence continues at coordinate 12,905,236 of CM036938.1, read as the reverse complement.
TTGGGTATGCAAATGAGGGAGAAGAACCACAGGCACAATACTGATTTCTTAACAAGTAAGAGCCCAGCCTCTCTCCTTGTAGCTGTGATCCACAGCTGAAAAGTAAGGCATATACACCAATTGTCTAATCAGGGCACACAGTTATGACACTATGTAATTCTGAAAGCGCGTGTGTCTGTGTAATTAGTGTGGCATATGTAATTATGTAGTAAGAAAGACAATTATGCAGCAAAGCCTAGGAGGAAGCATTGCTCCTAATAGGAGGGAGACTTTTTTTGCAGGGGATTAGTAAATAAGCAAGGACGAGGCTTCCCAGAGGGGCAGAAAAGTCAGTGAAGAATGGCAGAGATGGAAAAAAACCAAGATTTAAAAACCCACCCAGTTTTTCCCTCACCATAATCCATCATAATCTGGGGCAATTTCGTGAAGTCATGGCAATGAGAGCATACTCCACACACTCTTGTGAGGAGCAGAAGTAAACCTACTGATGAATCACCTGAAGAAGATAACTGACAATATTTTAAGGATGGAAGCAGCTGACAAAATGAACCATTTCAAGACAGCCCAAGCCACAGAGACTATCAAGGGTAACCGACTGGCTCAGGCAAAACTATCATGCATTGGGATGACAACACCATGAGTGGGAGGAGGCTTGGAAAAAGGTGGTGTGACATGGAGAGTCCCTGCATCAGCTCTAGCAGAAGGGGAGGACCTTGCCAGGGGGCTGCTTTTGCCTCTCCCTGGTAAGTATGTTCCAACAGCTTTGTATTTGCTGCCTACAGGGAGGAGGCTTTCCAAAGGACTGTAAGTGGCAAAAGGGCTGCATTCAATCCTGACTGTAGCCAGCAATACAGCTGCACAGCGATTCTCATACACGGCTCGTCCAGACGCACATTTTCCAGAAGTTACTGCTACATTTACACAGTCTCTGAATGCATTCATTTCTGCTTAAGTCAAGATGCACCAGGGTAATTAGCTTCATTTCTACAATGCTACTGCACTTTCGTAAACTCCAGTTATTAGCAGCTTAGAGAATTATTAGCATAATTCCTCCTTGGCTGAATTCTTCATCTACAAAAGTGTATGTGTTTGGGCAATCAACTCTTTTAGGAGGAAAAAATGTGGGTGTGCTACTAGCAAGACCCAGCAAATGTACTGCCAGTGCCTTCTTTTGTTTGATGCGATGTAAAATGCATATGACAACAAGTGGGAGGCAATTCTTCTGAGCCACACGAACATTCTTCTGAAGCAACAGCATGGGGTGGGGGGTATAGGGATAGAAGAAGAGAGGAAAAGATTAAATAAGTAAAAATATTTCATAGTTTAAAAAAATTCTAAACCACATTTTTCTCATTTTGGGCTTCTCCCCAGTCTCTCCAGCCAAGTCTCAGGACAGCTTTTGATGCCATTGGCTTCCTGGCACCATTAGCATTGTCTGCTTCCCATTTGTTCAAATTTCATTTTCCTTTGGAGATGTCCTGCACTGCACCCACTTCTCCTCCCACTGCCTCATCACTGAGCCAGTGCTTTGTTCACCACTTTCCCCTCTGCTCTTGGATCTAACTCTTGGGCCTGTCATGCCTCTAGCAGTTTTAATACAATAGTGTAACTTAATATCACATTTGCATATGGCTGACTCGCTAATCCACACCTCCCTGTAAATGACAATCATCTTCTTCCTCTTCACCTACTGTTTTGGCCTGCCTTTCCCATGTCTCTTTGTAAAGAGAAAAGGAATCAAATTATGTATTTACGAGGGAGTTGAATCTGGCAAACCTTCAAGAGAGCAACTGCTTTCATTCAGCTCATCCTTTTGAAGAACAGTCACCATCTGCATCTCATATGCAACCAGTCTCAAGCACTGCAAAGATACAGAAGTCATCTGAACCCCTCTGCTTCAGAACTTTGTCCAGTGAGAAAATCCCTGGCCAACACAAGTACTGCTCTACCCTTGCTGGTAACAGCAAGTATTTCTTTAGAGAAGTGGTTTTCTGTAGAAGAACGGTATGACACAGAAATGCTGTACTTCATGAGTAAGAAAAGTAAAAGCAGAGTTGTACAAAGTGCTAGCACCCATCCCTCACAGCTCACGTTCACTACCACACAACAGGTGCTCTACCATCCCACCCCAACCCAGATGGGAATGACAGTCCAAATCACTGTGATGTCTCCCACCTCACACCAGCTGGTGCACTCTCCCCACCCCTCACAGCAGCTGCCACTCTGTCCACCTCCAAATTCATCCTCCTCATCACTGGAAGGACAAGACTAATTCAGGTGGGTGCTTTGCAGAAAGCGGTCTGAATAAATGTGCCAAATACTTTGTGTTTTGGAAATTTCCAGGTCTGGTGAGTTAAGAGAAAGAAGCAGTAGAGAAAAACTCTTCAAAAAGATTCTGGAACTGGAGAAGAAAAGGGTTGCAGCTGATGATGGGCAGCTGAAGGAAAGGTAGGGGATTTCTACTCACACTATCTATAGGAACCATGTATTTTAATTAAAACAAACAAAGAAACCAACCTAAAAATACACACTCAAAAGCAAAGTGTTGTCTTCTTGCTCCTCCTACTTTTCCATGCAATATCATTATACTGAGTCCAAAGGGCTTTAAAAAATACTACGGAAAGTGTGTCCAAAAAGATAATGCTTTCACTTGATGAAATTAGATAAAATTAAATTTCAGAAATCAAAATCCTCAAATCCCATTACCAAATTTAAGACACATGCTGAGAACTCCCTTGAATAGTTCCATTCATAATCCTGCTTGCACTCATACAGCAAAACCTGGTCTGCTGCTTTGACACTGCAGTACACAGTGTCTTCAAGACACAGTTGGAAACCATTTCTGATGACTAAAATGCATTAGCGTTGAGTGTCACCAAGTGACATTCTCTGCAAGCAGCTCGCTCTGCTCTTCAGTGACTTGTCTGAGGTAGCCAGACAGTACAACAGGCTAATTTTCTTTACAAAAAAGCCGGTTTATCTCCTAAGCACTTCAGAAACCACAAAAGTACAGTCTAAAAATCGATGCAACTTCATACTACATCCCCTTTAAGAAGCAGTGGGGTGATGTTGTGGAAAACAGATAGTAATAAGGCTTGTGGGGATAGAGTGCTCAAACAAGTAGCTACTTGGAGAGCTTGCTGTGTGACATTTTCTGAGTGCTTTTCTGTATGTCCTTTATTTGTCTGCTTTAGAGAAGGAGCTACGATTGCATTTGCTCCGAAAGCCTGTGAAAGGCTTTGCAATATTCTTTTTCATTCCAGCTGAGCCACAGACTTCACCTTCCCCATGTGGTACTTTATAAAGCTCTTCTATCAAATCAAAGTCCAATCTTCTTTTGCTGCTGTAATAAATTAAGGATGGAAGAAAATGGCTCAAAGATTATGAAAACTTTAAAGATGACCATATACTGCATGGTAGGATATTTTAACCATGAGCACCCCATGAACGATACTGTATTTTTCCAAACTGGTTTCTAAAGGTCCAGTATTTTCTTTGCCCTCAAAGACAAACAGCCGAAGCTTTTCCTCAGCAAACTGAGCCCCACCTTTAGAATAACCCTTAATACTTCCCACTAACTCCAAGGTATGCAAATTGGAAGCAGTTTTCTAAGGTAGGAAGCCACCTGATCCTTTATGCCAGTTATTTTCTTTTATTCTCTGAAAAGATAGATCTGGTCTCTCTCTGTGAAGAATTTGCAACCCTAATGACTGGACTTCAACTAGATATGTTCCTTCTTTAAATTAAATGCTTGTGCAGCTGTTGTAAAAACCAACAACCTGAAAGACTAACTACTTTTAATTAAGTACTTTCATTCCTGCAAAGAACTGTAATTGAATGAGGCACCTGCAGAAAGTCGTTTATACAGAACTGACTTATTAGCGAAAAAGGCAACTAACTTCTGAATGAAAAAAAAATCACCTCTGACAAATTAAAAAACATCACAGATGCTATTAGAGTATGGTAGTTACAAAGCTGGCACTAGGGAAAACAGTATGTAATCAAGGGGTGTAGACTCAGATACTGCAGTGTGTGGGGCTGGTGAGCTTTGCTGTGAAGGCTCTGTTCAGTTCTGCTGTAATCAAGATGCAAATCTGAAATTATAGGAAGCTGTGATTGAACTTCCATTCAGAAACTGCAGCACCATTTGGTACTGTCACATTCCACTCCCCTCATTTTCTATCAGCATCCAGATAAGAGGATGCCCTGAAGAGCTCCAGAATAGTGTTTCACTGGGAAAACCGGGAACTCCTAATACCCAAAAGATCAATAAATTGATGTTAATATGATTTTGGGTACAAGAACCTGCATTCAAGGGACCATTCTCTTGTTCTCTGCAATGTTGGCTTCTTGTAATGTGTGTGAGCCTGAAAGGGCAACTAAATTACAGCAGTAAATGCAAGTGTAAGAAGGCATTTTATAACTCCATCAACCTCATCCATCCAAGTCCCACCCCTGATGTTCCTTTCACTTCTAAATTTACACCACCACAGTCCTTCTTAACTTTGTTACATGTTTTTCCTAAGGGTTAGTTTTCCCTGGCATGTCTCAAAAAATGTGTCTTTGCTGAAACAAGAATGAACACTGGGAAATCTGATTTACAGAGCATGTGGTGCTAAGTCACTTAGAATAGTAAATTCAATCTCCTAAAGCGGTCTACAATGCTACCTAAGGAAGCACATCAGCTGGATGACCTGAAGAGCACTGCATCCAAAAAACACATAAGGAGCATCACAAAATTAGAAAATTGTCCATTATCTGGCAGGCAGAGAATACAAGGTGTGATACAATCCTTAAGGAATAGAAGGAGAATTTCTTCTTCACAGCTGGAGGTCACAGATGAGGTCCAGTACCATGAACTGTTGCATCCACAGAGTCCACTTGGAAAGGCTCCTCTCGGTGCTGGTGGATATGAGCTCAGAGCTCTCTCGTTAGTAGCACTCCCTCACATTCTGCCTCTGGTTTGATGTTAAGTGAACGTGGAGGAATCCCAACTGAATAGTTGGATAGAAAAATGTTTGGGTCAACAGCGTGCCCAATGTAGAGAGAGAGTTGAACTGGGCACAGCTGCTGAATGTACACAGGGCAAAGAGTTTCACAAAACGCTGCAGTTGAAATCCACCCAACACACGTCCAGTGGAGGATGTAACAATTGGTTTGGTAAAGCATGATCTAATCCCAGCAGGGAGGGGAAAGGACGCTAAACTAAGCCTTGCTTTTAATACTCTCTAACCCATCTAGATAATGTCAGCACAAGGAAAGCGTGACCTTTATGGTCAGTTGCACAAAAAAACAATGAGACAAGGGGATTTCCAAAATTCCTTAGTCTTTTCATTGGCGGTGGGGTGGGGGTCCTATTCCATGTAAAGAACAGAGTTACAACCCTCCTCTGTAAAATGTGAGATCCAAATAATAATGCTGGCATATTAATCATTTTGGGGCATGAGAAAGGGACCTCCTGAGGAAGGAATTCAGGTTAGACAGGGGCAGGAGGAAAGCAGTAAATGGAGACAAAAGGCCGTGCAGTTCACTCGTTCTCCAAGCAGATCTTATGGCTGCTAGGAAAACTGTTTTAATACATTGGAGGAAAAGAGATAAACCTGCCATGAGCACACAAGGAGGATTTCTGAGATGTATTAGTGTTAAATTAAACTCTTCTGATGATACAGATTCTTTCACTGGCTGATACAGTTCTGTAAATCTTTCATAAATGGCCTCAACTGCATTTTCTGAACAAAGATACATGATCCCTCTGTGTTGCAGCCCTTTTACCACTTTCTTTCAAGGGCAGGAACTGAATGCTTGAACAGAAGCAAGCACCTACAAACCTTTGCAAACAAAGCCTAAAATAGATTATTTTTCACTTTCTTTCACTTCTCTCTTTCACAAACACCAACTGCTGGAGATCACAGTGCTTTTACACAATTTCCTAAAGCCTAATTAATACTTGCTGCACTTACAAAGGGTTCAAGATCTACTGGAGTTTGACAGGAGTGATGCTGCTGAGAGGGCTAAAGGAGCAAACAATGCTGTGAGAAATGGGGGGGGACAGGGAGGCTAAACACCTATTTCTCTTTGAGAACTGAAGAAGGTTAAGAATTATTACTGATGCTTTGCCTCTGTCAGTTGGACTTGTTACAGGTGCTCTCATCCATTAGTTTAAGGCCCATCACAAGAAATCTCTTTACACAAAGGTATGTATGCCCAGGTAGCTGTGCATGGGGCAGTGTGTCGCACGCCTGCCCTGCCCAGAGCATGAGGAGCAGGGCAACGATTATTTCACTGCCCACAGGGAGCCTTAGGAGGGTGAGAGTACCAGGGTTGAACCAGCCAGCTGGTTTGAGCACTCCATGAACTGCCTCCTTCCCAGTTTTTCAAGGAAACTGGGCTATTTTAAAGCTAGAGACTGTTAAAACTCCCAGTAAAGAAAGTGCATGAAGTGTCCTAAAAAGGTCGCAATTTATATATGACTTTACCCAAAATGTATTTTCGGCTGTTACCTCCAGACTCAGGCAAAAGCAGATTACTGGAATATTACCAAAGTAAAAATGAGAGGAAATTAAGAAAGAGGAAATCTAGCCCAGCCCTACCTATAAAAGATCTTGAATTACATAAGTGTGTGTGGGGGGAACGACATAGAATGGTGATCAAAGGATGTATCTGAAGTGTCTGCCAATAGCTGTGTTGCACACACAAGCGGGGAGAGAAGCCGCTTTGAACAAGAGCCTGGCACAGCACCTCCCAAGTCATGCTCTCCAGTGTGCCGCTGAGCTTGAAGCCCATCAGGAAACCACCACACAGAAACGCTTTCACTCCAGTCCTCTTTTCCAGAAACATGCCACGGTGAAAACAGCACTTGGGGTACAAGGTAGAGGAGATAAAACTCCATAACTCTAACAGACTGCAATTCACTGTGTTCTTCTTCTCAGGGTATGGATGTAATGCAACTTTCTGAATGTTGCACATAGAAAAATACCCAAAGACACACACCCACAAAATGAAAACTTCTGTCATTAAATGATGAGTCCAATGTAGCCAAGATGACTGGGGACTCTGACACACCATTTCCACAAAAAGCCAGGAAATAAGTAATATTTAACAGAAAAATAAGTCACACTTTAGGGTCTACAGAAGTTTTGCTAATAAAAGGCCAAATGTGTACAGTGCCTAAAAGGGAGGATGTTGCTAAATTCTCCACATGCCATTGCTGTCCCCAGGCTATAAATATGACTTACCATGTGAGTAGGCATTGTGAGCAGTTAGCAACTTCATCTAAGCTTTGGTTGTAACACAAACTAAGCACTACAGTCATCTCACTGTCTCCAGCAGGAGGATGTTTCATTGAAAGTTAATACTTGGGTAGGATTTTTTTTCTCACTGCTTATTTGGGGAAAAGGCAGTTGAGAAATCCCAGGGAATAAGCCATTCCCTTTCAGCACCTACTACTTCCTGTCCCTCTGCCCCTGCTCCCCTCCCCTCTTCCAACCAAAGACTCATTATTCCTTCTTTTCCTGCTGAAAAGCCACTGATTAAATGACCAGCACATCTGGACTACATTAGGATATTATTTGATTAAGGCATTCATCACTTGCTCTTTCAGCAAGTGGAGAATTAAGATAATGGTGGGTGAAAATGGTGTTATGTGAACTGGCTAATCCAGCTCACACTGCGCTGCTTGAAAAGTCAGATTGTGGGTTTTTTTTCCCCTCCTAATTACAGAAAAAAGCAATAAACATTGGTTAATTCATTTAATGTTGGCAAGATCATTAATGAGAAGTAAGCTGTTGCATTAAGGGTTGCTGTCATCTGTATTTCTCAGACAATTTGCTGTCTGCTGGGAAATGCTTGCTTGAAGGTTATTACAAGCAGTCATAAAAAAAGCTCCCTGTTGCACTGCAACCAACACCTCACATTTCTGTACAAACAGAAGTTTAACACATTCTGGGTCAGGTTGCTTTAGAGGAGAGGGGGAACAGACACAAAGGGCTTAAGCAGGTCTGCTCCAAATGAGTGTTGTTCATTACACGCAGTAACTCGGTTTCCAGTTTTTGAAGTGACTGCACGAGACTTCAGCCATGGAGTCTGTGCACATAAGAAAACCAAAGCACAGGCTAGAAGGCAAGATCATGTTGACTTAGCTTTCAGATACTTTATCCTACAATATCCTTCCGCATCTCTCAGGAGCTAAAGAATGTGCTATCCTGGTGCACGCACAGAGGTATCAACCAAGTGTCACAGTGAGTGTAAAATGCCATAGAAACCAGGAATGCTGTTGTTGCTAAATGTGACTGCTCACACCACACTTATATTTCCTCCAGTGCTAAAGAGCTAAAAGATGAAGCTGAACAGATGCCCTTAAAGCCTCTTTTATCAACTGGAGTTGGCTTTACCGTGTCAAGAAGGATAACGCACTTGACTAGTGAGAAACATATCCCCAGAACAATTAAAGGATTCAGCTAAAAGACTTTGCTAGTGGCGCCTAAACAAAACAGACGCTGAACATGTGGGTGTTCTTCCTAGTTATCACATGTATAGGATATATAAAAGAATCTTTTCTCTTTAGAACCAATATTATGCCGTATTACGCATAAATAGAAAGTTGTAAGTTTCAGAAACCTCTGCCCACTGTTCATAAAGAACAGATCAGCCACAGAGCGACAAATTCCACCGCCATCGCAGGGGAAAATGGTATTTTATATACTCCTCCTGCTATTGAAGGATAATGGCTCAGTGAAGATACAAGTCACAGGTCAGAAAGCTTGGCTTACCATTTCTCTCTCTCTGTTCCTGCAAACTCTGAAGCAAACCCAAAAAATGTCGTTTTCCACAAAAGCTTTCACTTTATTTGGCTTGTTAAGTCAAATTCCTTCCCCAGCTCGTTACAGGGCTGTGATGTCATAGGCTGAGGGAGGGCTGGTTTTTAAAAAAAAAAAAGGCGTCCCACTCCCTCAGCCCATTCACACAAAGACACTGTTTAAAAGGAACATGCCAGTTCACAGGACTCTAGAAGAGCATGACTTCACTTACCCTGTAAAGGAGCCACCTTCTTAGAGATCCCTTCAGAAGCCATTGTGTTGGCAACAGACCCAAAGACCTGTTTTCAGCTAGCATAACCAGGATTTTACTGGTTTTGTGCTGGTTTTGTTGTTGCTTTTTAAAAAAATTGTTGTGGGTTTTTTTCTTGTTGTAGACTGGTTTTGGGTTTTTTTTTTGGGGGGGGAGGGGAGGGGAGGCATAAGCCAACAACACAGCATGTGGCTGGCTTTGTACTAGAAAGGAGCAATTACACGAAGGGCTGCTATGAAAGGCACAAGCTCCAAGCGGTAATTTGCAGTGTTTTTTACCTACTGGGAAACAAAAAAGGGATTGACTATATATTTTTTTTCTATGGAAGAAGCTTAGACATAAACTGAAATGCTTAGGGCACTTTTGGTAGCCTTCTACTTCAGAAGACTCAGGTCAGGGCAGTGGTCTCCAGCCTGTAGGAAATATGTCAGCCCCATGGAAAACAACTGATGTCAGGGAATGTAAAAAAAAAAAATTAGAGAGGGTCATGTGGGGAAAAAAACCCACACAGTTTTCTACAGCACAGTCCTTGTTCACTGCTGCTGCCTGTGGGGACTAGTGACATTTGAGCACCCCTGGATTAGGTTTCCTGTAGGCTTGATAGTTAAAGCTAAAACCATGAGTTATGCTGACCAGGCATCCCCTGTGAAGGCCCTCTGGACTTTGGGTTAAAATGGCTTGAATTTAGTGTCACCTTACATGTGTTGCTATAGATGACATAGCTTAAGTGTTGGAACTGTGTATTTTATGGACCTGAAGAGTTCTAGAACATCAGCAGAGGGAAGGTACAGCCATCTTCTACCAGCAACGATGAAAATGAACAGCGGTGATATTTTTCACCTAAGAACTCTTGAAGCAGTGGTAGCTCACTTCATCGTATGCTTGACCACCTCCCTGAGCCACACTAAATGAAGTCAAATCTCTAGTTCTAAAATGGGTAGATAGAAGTTACTCGTCACCTGTTGCATGTATCTGTGAAAACAGAATAGAAATAAGGTTCTATTGGGAAAAAAAGAAAATACACACACCATCCCTGTCCTAAAATAAAACTAAGTGTCTCTAGTGGGCCTGAAGAGACAGGAAACATCATGTTCTTTCACATCCCCCCTCATTCTGCCTGGAAACGGGGTGGAAATCATAATACACAATTACAACTTTTCCCATATTACCTTTTTTCTTGTTGGATGATCCAAGAATTTTGCATTATGGTGAGGGATAAATGCCTTACAGAGAAATCAAATTTTGTATTAATCAGTATGGGTTTAAAATGCAATTTCTGTATCTCCTTATTGATTAAATATGAAGTTCAAGTAACCCTGCTTCACCTGTGCCCACTGAAGGAGCAGAAGGTCACAAGATATTTATCTTTTGTACTCTCCCTTCCACCAGCCACCTAAAGCCGCATATGCCCAGGAGGTCACTGGAGGACAGAGCTGTAACTGAAGCAATACCCAGGTGTGCAGGAGATGGTGCTCAAGACACTTGTTTGCTACAGGCTCACGGAGTAGCCACTTGACATATAAACGCTCAGCTTTTACTGCAACCTGAAAGAGTTGCACTAGAAAACAGTTTGCTTTTGTTTTGTTTCATTTGGGTTTTTTTAAACCACCTATTTCTCACTCGTATCAATTAGTTTTGGAAAACATGAATAACAACATTTCCTTAACAACAGTTGTGGTCCAAGAGTGAACTGGGCTGTTGGTAGGGAAGATCTTGTGTACAATGTAGCAGTGTAGCTTAGTGGCAAAGGTAGCAGAAGCACCCTTTTAAACCCTGTTCTGCTAGAATTGGCCTCAAATAAACAAACAGCCTTTTTTTCTCCTCAGGAATTCAGACCCACCATTACTATCAATCAAATAAGGGGTTTTTGTTTTGGTGTCATCCTCATCATCCCCCCTGTAAAGCCTTGGTCCCTTTGAATAGAATGTCTAGTTTGTCTGAAAAAAAGTCCTCTGAGCAGAAATCTGAAATGGCTTAACGATCAAGAAACAAATAGAAGTGCCAAAAGTCTACCTCAAAGAATACTTTAAAATTATTCCCCTTAACCTCTTCAAGTGCAAAGATTCTCGACACACCTGCACTTTAAACCACCTCTCCCACAAGTCTGTAAGCCCCGGGGCCTTAGGTCCTCTACATCATGCCATTCTGCAGGTTAGTAACCTTATGAAGATTGAAATGCATGTGTCTGAGTCTGCATGAGCATCACAGATCCACCAAACGATCACCACATATTGTCTTCGGGAGACATCAAGGGCATGATTATAAAAGACAAAGTGATTCCGGCCTCAGAATCTGAGAGAAAAGGACCATTTTAAAGTGATTTACCTGTTTCAGGCCTCTAATCTCTCAAATTTGCAGCACAAAGGCACATGAAAGCCAAGGGTGCTGGACTTTGCCACTAAATCTGTGTACATTGAAAACCTAGTGTGAGGCAGGAAAGACCTATTTTTTTGCTGCAGATCTGAGGATCCTCAGGTGAGCAGCCGAATTTGTCTCCCAGAATGGCAGGTCACATGCAATTTCAGTGCTGAATTATCCTTGTCAGTGGGAGAGACTGGCCCCAAGACTGTCTTGTCTGTGCCAGGAGGAAGATGAGATGTGGAAGGAAGAGCTCAATCAATTAAAAGTGTAG